>OX359285.1:25273718-26476218 GCA_947179155.2 Hedera helix
AAATCAAACCAGCCTCAAAATCTTCTGAAAAAAGCTTTGGAATTACTAGATATCTTGGTATTAGATTCAATGGTAATAATGTCAGGATAGAGGTTGATGAAAGGCTTGGCAAATCTTCCTCTTTCGATTTGTTTCTGAATAGTGGTGAGAAATTCCAATCTTGGGTCAATTATGAGGCCTGTTCGAAACAAATTGAGATTAGGGTTGGCAAATTTGGTAGCCCAAGGCCTTATAATCCAGTGCTAATGTATCCAATCGATTTATCAGAAATGTGGAATGAAGAGGAGGTCTTTGCGGGGTTGAGCTCATCTAGGGATGATAATTCAGTGCAGATTATTAGTATATATTCATGGAGTTTTAGGGTTAGAACTGTTCCAAAATGGTTGCATTCTAAACCGGTGAATCCACAAGATTTAACCAATCAACACGTTGAGCAGAAAACAGAAAAGATGAAAAGGTTTTGTCGATTGGGAGTTCTTACATTTGGATGTGGAGCATTGGCAGCTATGGTTTTGTTTTCACTTTGGGCAATATTTGTGGATAGGAATGCCAAGATCCCGGCTGAAGATTGTATACGCCCGATGGATTTCAGGTATCGAAAGATTGATGTAGTGGTAGAGAATTGCTTAGAAGATGCTAAGAAGTAGTGAATTACTTTGTTATGTGAATTTGTGTACTTGGTACTATTGCTTCATGTATGATACACTAAGTATTTTAAGATGTTTGTTTCTGTTGCTTCATGTATGTTACACTAAGTATTTTAAGATGTTTGTTTCAGTGAACGGTTACCACTTGTGTTTAGCAGTGTTACAAGTTTGAAATTTATTTATAGTCCTTTCTCTGTTGTGGCCCATTGATCCTAAAGTAATTTGTATATTCAATTTCCTTTAATGTTTTATATCAAAGAATGTATTACAGTCAATTAGAGAAGCTTTCAGCCCCACTGGAAGGTCAACAATCTCAAAGACTTAATAGTTTACAAAGGAGAGAACTTTCCTTTAAACTTTAAAGTTTTGAGCAGGGTAGTTCGCTTGACAGTAACGCTAAGTAAGTGTTCTGCAAAAGGTTAGTCGCCTTATTCCCACTACTGAATTAATCAACTGATCTTTATGCTAAAATTGAGATGTTTGAGTGCTTATTCGGAGCTGATTGCCCCCCTCCCTTCTTTGGAGCTGTATTGCCACTAGCTCTATAAGAAATTATTTCATGATGTTGCCTTACGTATATCATTCTATTATTTAGATACTAATGTTCTCGTTTGTGTATAATCTCTGCTTTTGGAGCTATATATCGTACTTAACCAAAACTGAAAGTTCTATTTTGGAATTTTATTTTATTTTATTTTCATGGGTAAAACTGGTCTGTGTTAATTGCTTGATACATTGGCTGGGTTTTGGTGGGAAATTTCTGTCCCTGAATAAAATTGTGGGGCTTGTTTTTGTTGAGAACTTTTAAGATGTTTCCCTTTAACCAGAGGAGTGTAAAATGTTTGGGGGGTTTTAGGAGGATGTCTTTGCATTTTCCCTGAAAAAGTGGTCTCCCATGTTTGGAGATGTGGATGATGTTGGAGAGTCTTGGAGTAAGACGGTTACAATTCCATTTTGAAAATTTTATCTACCTGTATGAATGGGAATTATTATTGTCAAAGCTGGTTAGTGGTTAATATCACATATTCATGATCTGCTGATTTCTTTGTCCTATGATTTCCATGCCAATTCATGAAATCTATATCCATTTCCATCTTAGTTTGCATGTCCACATTATGGATGAACATCATAGGTATGGCACCATGTGATAGTTTTTTATCATGAGTTTTTGATCTTCTAACATCTACTCTTTGAATGTGAATCCTTGTGTCTCATTGTTGAGCTGTAGTGCTTTCACTATTATCTTCTTGATTGTTTCTAATAAGCTGGTAGAGGTGCAATGATCATGTTCATTGTATGTAACTAATGAGCTTCTAATTTAATGGTTGCTAGTTGGTGGATTATATAAAATCACACCTTATATTAGGTCTTCTTTATCCTCATTTCAGTAATCATATTTAAGAGGACTTTCATAAATGATCTTTTTATCATACAAATATTTTGGTTGTGTCAATGTCTTGAGACATTTCCTTATCAGGAAAAAGGTTAAGTACATTTCAGTTTCCAATAAGTCATTATATTTCTAGTTTGACTATGGACATATTAAATCTGAGTCATAATATTTTACTTCTAGGAGCAATGTTACAGTATCAGTGGTTTCCCTCGTAGTTTTTTATGAGATGTGTTGTAGTCTAGACCAATTTCATGGGTTGTGTCATTTGTCAAGTTAGTTAATCTAGAACTTCAATGATTATACTAGTGGAGTCAGTTTGACTTTCTGTGAGAATTAGTAGATGTAACTCCAACCAAGTCAATCAAAAAGTTTTGCCCCTTGAGACCTAGAGGTAATCCGAAAAATCACAATGAGCTCCACATGATGAATCTGAGTGCCATAACCATGGTGGTACTCTTGTCGTTGTTATCTTTTTCTTTTTTCCTTTTTTTTTTAATTGGTAAAAGAGGAATTTCATTAGATAGAAAGAGAGATTACAGAAAAGGAACAAGGTGTTCTCCTAAGTGGAAAGCAAACGCAAAGCATACTTTCAGCTTGTATAGATGTAGGGCATTCCTAAAAGGGTCTCTAGGCATGATTAAATGTGGTTAAGCATTAATATATGGCAGTTAGCCGTTATATGCTAGTTTGAGTGGTTTGTTGTAAGTGGATTCTTGGGGGATTAACTCTGTGCTGGCACTTGTTCATTAGGGCATTCCTAAAAGGGTCTCTAGGCATGATTAAATGTGGTTAAGCATTAATATATGGCAGTTAGCCGTTATATGCTAATTTGAGTGGTTTGTTGTAAGTGGATTCTTGGGGGATTAACTCTGTGCTGGCACTTGTTCATTATTGCCACTTGCATAAAAACAAGACTAATGTTGAAAGATATGTTTCTGAAAGTGAAGGAAGAGGTCAGTATCAAACTTTACTTAATAGTTGAGGCAAACTTACAAGGTTGCATATTATCGGTGATTTACCGGTGCTTTAAATTCGGGCAGCCAAAGCAGCATGGGTGGTAGGAAATAGGATTCAGTCATGCGCTATCTGGTCCTGTCGCGGTGGCTGATGATTGACGAATATTTGCACTGCCAAATATAATCTTTTCCCCCAATAAATGGAATTCTGGTAACATCAACATGAATCCATATTAGGAATGTAACCGAGAGTTGGTCTTGCACATTAAGTTCTCACCAAAGTATAGTCTTGCACATTTGTTGAATTGACAATTAAGTCAAATGGAACTGGGGTGGTGTGCAAGTGAGGATCACCGCCCCTACTAGCTTCTTTTTCTTCTTCTTTAGTCCATGACCGTATGCATACTTTTATCCATGACCTTCAGTAGGTTTATATATTGATCAATACCCCATAGGCCATTACTCTAGTGAGGATGAGTTTACCCACTTTATATTGCTTTAGTTCCCACTTTTTTTTTAAGTAATATACAATCTTTTCTTTGTTTTATGTGATTGTGTTTGGCATGTAATATTTATTTATATAATTATTGCTGTATTATGTTAAATTTATATTACCATTTTATATTTTGTATTATATATAGTGAAAATTCAAATAGATATGAGACGTAAGATTTTTTAGGTTTTTTTAAGTAACTAACTTTCTTCAATATGAAGGGAATGAACATGGTAAAAAGTCCGATGACAATTAAACACGAGAGTTGCGTTCGTTGCGAGACTTAACTCAACATCTTAAGACACGAACTTACGACAGTTATGCATTATCTGTGTCCGCGTTCGCAAATATGAAATTTTGAATATTCAGAAATACTTTTGTTATTTTAAATAAAACGGTTTGACAACAGATCGGTTCTTTCAAAGCGTGTACCATTCGTTCCGCTCGCAACAATCAATGCTTCCACTAATCATGCGTCCATCCCTGAATTAAGATATGCACTATTCCAAATTATTAGGTTGAAATTTCAGATAAGCATCATTCCAATCGAAATGTGTTGTCAAATCAAATCTTTTTGCAAGTTGTTTACATTACTTTTTTCTAGATTTAAATGCCCCGGGTGGAGACGTGTTAGAGCGAAAATCCAAAGGTAAGGTAAAGGGACATCTTATGAAACTTAAACATGGCCTCACATAATGGGATCTTTTTGTTTTAAATTAGAACCAATCTTTTTCTGAATTAATACCTACCAGTCCAACAGGTCCAACACCTTTGTCACTTCTTATGTGGACGAGTTGGTACTTGAGAGTTGAGAGAATAATATCAGGCTTTATTTATTTTATTTATAGGGAGCATTAAAAGGAGAGATTAAAAGTGAATAATATATTTTTTCTCTCATATATTTATAGGATTTTTTATAGTAGAATTCACATATATATTAGAAGAAGAAACTGTTTACTTACTCTAAAAGTATGGAATATTTTTTTGTATTTTAAAAGGTAGTTGTTATTCGACCTCAATCAATCAATAGGTGAGATTATATTCTCTGATTTTCTTTTTGAAAAATTAGTGGTAGTGGTTATTATTTTTTCTAGTTTACACTTTGAATTAATGGATGTAAATATTTCTTCTTCTTTTTTTGTATTTCTTTTTATCATGCAAGTGTAGCTTTTACTGAATATGGACCCATTAAAGATTGAATACTAAAATAAACAAATATATAAAGTTTACTTTCTAAATGCATAAAGCATTGTTTAACGTTTTCTATAATCCAAAGAATAAAAAAGCATTAGCGCTTCTAGATGTGCTTTGGTTTGCCTCAAAATGAATTAAAATTGTACAAATATCTAGCAGCAAAGTTTATTAAAAGTTATACTAATATTTTATATTAAGTTAATAATGTCTTTATTCGTCTATTGACATTTAATAAATTTAAAATTTAAAAATATATTTCATAATTTTGTTAATCTCAAAATATATTTTAAATATAATTTATTTAATTTTTAAACATAAAATTTAAGTTACAAACATAATACATCAAAAATAATACGAATATACGTTGCATTTACACACCAAATATTATTGTCCTAATACACCCAATTCTAATAACCGAAGAAACCCGCTAATAATTTCTGATTGCACTTGATGTTTAGAATACCAAAGTCTAAAAATAATACTACCTCTAGTTTAAATTATACTATTATTATTGATTTATAAAAATTAATTTATAATATATTTAAATTTTTAATTAAAATTATTCATTTAAAATTATAAAATAATAAATTTTATAATAAGTAGTATTTTTAAAATAATTTATAATATTTTTTATTATATTAACTAAAATTTATAAAAAATAAAAATTTTAAAATAACTTAAATTAGTTTTAAAAAATTAATAATAATTTTATAAATTAAAATCGAGAGGGTATTGTTATTAACCTTGGCACCTTGCTATGGTGGTAATTTGTGGAAAATTCCATCATGAGGAATTGTCATTAATGGTATGATATCGTTGTCACCAGAGTTGTGACACGTTGCTCCTATTGCTGTCATTAAAGTACGATATAGTTGTCACCATCATTGTAACATGTTGCTTCTATTGTCGTGTACTATGGGGGGTGAGATTTTTGTAGCAAATTTTTATTATTAATTATTGTTATCAGACAGAGTATACACACACACACACACACACACACACACATATATATATATATATATATATATATATATATATATATATATATATATATATATATATATATTATGTCTGATAAAAATAATTAATAATAGAGATTTTTTACAAAAAAATTAAAGCCCATATTATGGTGTTGTGAAACTAAAAGATCTAATTTTCATCAAAGTATTCGTAATGTTTAAACTAAAGATATATAATTTTTATAGTACCCAAAAATTTAAAAATTAATTTATATTTTTCGATGATAATCCTATGAAAAAAATTATCATATTATACTTATATACGTGTTAGATATATTAAATACTATAATACCATCATTATTAAATTTTCAACAAATATTAAGAATACATTTATAAAACAATTATTTTTTAAAAATAATATTTTTAAAAATTATCTTTAATTTTTGAATGAAAAGAAAACAATAATTCTGACAAAATTCTACCATCTCTAAACCATTAGATCTTGTTTATAAATTATAACCAATATAAATGGGAGGACACTAATTTATATACTGTTCACAAAATTCTGGCTTGGTCGCTGTATACAGGAGATCTCATGTTGGGATTGGCTCATACTTTTACGGGTTCGACTAATGGTCACTACAACAGGGTGGTCGAGAGCTTGAGCCCATGTGCACCCTCAAATCTAGGCTCACACAGCCCAAACTTGAGTTGTCAAAAGACTACAACAAAATTATTACAAAGTAGTACAACGTTCAACAATACAGTGTATAATAATACACAACTATGTAAGACCCCGAATTTTATGAAATATAAAATTTATTTTTCTTCATATATATTTTCATGAAACAGTAAGTGGTTGAATTGATAAAGTTAAAAGTTAAGGATGTTATGTGTAAATTATATTATGTCGAACAATATTCTTTTGGTCGGGGAATATTCGTTCTGTCGGGGAATATTCGTACGACGGCGCTGTAAGACCCCGAATTTTATGAAATACAAAATTTAATTTTTCTTCATATAGATATTTTTTAAACAGTAAGTGGTTAAATCGATAAAGTTAAAAGTTAAGGATGTTATGTGCAAATTTTATTTTGTCGGACAATATTCGCTTTGTCGGGGAATATTCGTTTGGTCGGGGAATATTCGTTTGGTCCGACGGCGCCGAAATAACAAATTATTGGTGGACCCCACAACGGAATATTTGTCGGATATAGAAAACGACAGAAATAACCTTTTTAAATAAAAATAGTCAACGGAACTGTTAAAATACCGGTGATAAAAGAATAGTAGCATACGGTAGTTATTGGTATTTTCTGTAGCACTCGGTACTCTACAGTAACACACGGTATTGCATAGTGTCTCATATTTTTGGTCTGATAATTGACACCGTAACTGTTACGCATCATTTCATCGATAATTGTCACTGCATAATATTTTATATTATCAATTCAATAATTGTTGTTACACAGTATTTTGCATTATTGATTTAATAATTGTCATTACACTGTATTTTATATCATTGAGTCAATAATTGTTGTTGCACTGTTTTTAAAATTATTGAACCTAATAATTGTCACAGTAACATATGCACAGTAATTCACATTATTGAATCAATAATTGTCATTACACAGTAACGTATGCTTTATTTTACATTATTGTTATCTCTATTATGATGTTATTTAAACAGTTGTATTTCATTAATTTATTGACTTGATATCTAAGAGCTAACTATACTGTATTTATAACAATTAGTCATAATAATTGAATTGATAAAGTTATTTGTTTATAATATAAAGTTAGGTGATTATTAGGTGATATGAAATGAATGGTGTAGATTAAAGTGTGAATTATTGTTGAATAATTGAATTGATTTGTTTATAATATAAAGTTAGGTGATTATTAGGTGATATGAAATGAATGGTGTAGATTAAAGTGTGAATTATTGTTGAATAATTAAATTGATTTGTTTATAATATAAAGTTAGGTGATTATTAGGTGATATGAAATGAATGGTGTAGATTAAAGATAATATAATATTTGAAATGGATGGTGTAGATTAAAAGATGATCTTTAAATGAATGGTTTAGATTAAATGAATGATAAGATTTTTGGCTATAAATAGAAGCCTTAACTTAAGGATTTTTCATAAACTTCCTTACTTGTTCTTTCTTTCTCTCTCTAAATACTTCTTGTGAAAGTTCTCTCTAAGTGTGCTTAAGTCATCTTGAGTATTTGTGAAGATCTATAAGTATACGTGTACTGTTCAAGTTAATCAACCTCATTTAAATCAATATCCAGTCACGTGTTGAGGTAAGGGATACCATCTTTTTCATCTTCCATTATTCAAACGTACTATGGTAAGGGATTATCATTATTTGATTCTCGATAATAATATTGTTTCTTCCTTACTCATAAGACGTGTCTTTTATTTCCATGTATTAAATTGTGGGAATAACCTTACGGAGCGGATTGCCGCCTGTTGGTGAATAACCTTTCGTATTCATTCATTATTAATCTCTGAGAATAACCTTACGGAGCGGATTGCCGCCTGTTTGGTGAATAACTCTTTGTACTCAAATTCTATTAAATTGTGGGAATAACCTTACGGAGCGGATTGCCGCCTGTTTGGTGAATAACTCTTTGTACTCAAATTCTATTAAATTGTGAGAATAACCTTACGGAGCGGATTGCCGCCTGTTGGTGAATAACCCTTTGTATTAATTTCCTTCACCTTTTGTTAATCAAACCTGCTGCGGTAAGTGATATTATTTTCTTTCATACTCCTAAATCGAAATTTATTATGGAACTATTGCTTCTATAATTCCTGAAAATATTATATGTTCCATAATAGTTGAACTTCATTATTTCAACTGAACCTTCCTATTTACGTGAACCTTTCTATTGAATTGTAACCGTTATTTTGAACTGTGGATCTTGAATATCATTTTTAAATTTCACTCCACATCATGTTGACAATTTGGACATTATTTGAATCTGTACAAAGTAAACTTCCGATACTTATTGTTATCCTATTTCTTCTGTTCATCATTTATATCATTCTAATCATCCAAAAATCAAGCTGTTGTGAATATCTGTGGCCGGGGGCACAGATGTGATATATTTGTTGAACAGATGATAGGTTAAAGGCGATATAATAGGTTAAAGGCGATACATCTGTTCGGTGTCTTTTATGGCACGTGGTGAATGTTCTCTTTGGCCCGTAGTGCAAAGATGAACTGTTGTTTGGTATGATTATGACCAAAGGCTGAATCTGGTATAATCATGACCGTTGGTGTTATATTGAATGTCTTTGGCCCGTAGTGCAAAGATGAACTGTTGATCTGCATGATTATGATCAGGAACTGTGAATTTGTATTATCTTGACTAATGATATTTCAGATGATAAAAGTTGATGATGTTTTTCCTAAAAAGAGAACCGAGTGGACATTATAGTCTGCATTATTCTTCTAATAGATTACTCATTCCGCTGCTATTATTGATCTGAACGTTGTTTAAGAATTTAACTGCAGTTTTTGATATAAACCTTGTAGTCTATTGTATTCTATCAAGAACTCAACTGTTGAAGACTAATGATAATTTATTCGTCATTATCTTAGTCATGATATTCTTTACTGGGCTATTTGAGCTCACCCTTTCTTTTGTTCCATTGTTTTTCAACAGGAGATGAAAACATAACAGGGTCTAGCCGGGGAATGGAGTGAGGGTCCGAGGAATAGTTATCATAGTCTTCACGTTTTGTAAAATAGTGTGGCAATAATAGTGAAGACTTAGTTGTGTATTATTATACACTGTATTGTTGTACGTTGTGCTTTGTTGTAATAATTTTGTTGTAGTATTTTGACGACTCAAGTTTGGGCTGTGTGGGCCCAGATTTGGGGGCGTCACAGGCGCCGTACGAACCAATCATTGGTGGACCCCACAAAGAATAATTGTCGGATATAGAAAAGGACATAAATAATTTTTAAATGGTCAATGGTACTATCACTTTTAATTGTTAAAATATCTGGTGGTAAAAGAATAGTAATATACGGTATTACGAGTAACATACGGTATTGCACAGTAGCACACGGTATTGCATAGTAGCACACGGCATTGCACAGTGTTTTTTATTATTAAACTGATAAAGTGGTTATCGTACAATATTTGACTTTATTGTCACATGCACAATAATTCATATTATTAAATTGATAATTGTCACAGTAGCATATGCACAGTAATTCACATTATTGAATCAATAATTGTCATTACACAGTAACGTATGCTTTCTTTTACATACTTTCTGCATTATTGTTATCTCTATTATGATGTTGATTAAACTGTTGTATTTTATTATTAATTGATTTGGTATTTAACTCAGAAAGCTAACTACACTGTATTTATAACAATTAATGAATAAGTGTGAATTATTGTTGAATAATTGAATTGATAAAGTTATTTGTTTATAATATAAAGTTAGGTGATATAAAATGAATGGTATAGATTAAAGATAATATAGAATTTAAAATGGATGATGTAGATTAAAAGATGATCTTTAAATGAATGGTTTAGATTAAGGAAATCTTAAAAGATGAAATGAATGGTATAGATTAAAGATAATATAGAATTTGAAATGGATGATGTAGATTAAAAGATGATATTTAAATGAATGGTTTATCTTAAAAGATGAAATGAATGGTATGGATTAAACATTATCTTGAAATGAACGGTTTGGATTAAATAGGAAATCTTGGTTATGATAAGATTTTTGACTATAAATAGAGGCCTTAACTTAAGGATTTTTCATAAACTTCCTTACTTGTTTTTTCTTTCTCTCTCTAAATACTTCTTGTGAAAGTTTTCTCTAAGTGTGCTTAAGTCATCTTGAGTATTTGTGAAGATTTATAAGTGTAGGTGTACTGTTCAAGTTAATCAACCTCATTTAAATCAATATCCAGTCACGTGTTAAGGTAAAGGATTATCATTATTTGGTTCTCGAAAATAATATCGTTTCTTTCTTACTCATAAGATATGTCATTTATTTCCATGTATTAATTTATGGGAATAACCTTACGGCGCGGATTTCCGCCTGTTGGTGAATAACCTTTCGTATTCATTCCTTATTAATCTCTGAGAATAACCTTACGGTGCGGATTATCGCCTGTTTGGTGAATGACTCTTCGTATTCAATTTTTATTAAATTGTGGGAATAACCTTACGGTGCGGATTATCGCCTGTTGGTGAATAACCTTTCGTATTCATTCCTTATTAATCTCTGAGAATAACCTGACTACGCGGATTACCGCATGTTTGGTGAATTACTCTTTGTATTCATTTCTTATTTGTCTCTTGTGGAAATAATTTGTTTACACGAATTATCACATGACACTTTTATTGCATATTCGTTTATAATATCATTTTCTTTCATATTCGTAAGTGATATTATTTTCCTTTATACTCATAAGGGATACCATCTTTTTCATCTTCCATTATTCAAACTTACTATGGTAAGGGATATTAATTTCCTTCACATTTTGTTAATCAAACCTGCTACGGTAAGGGATATTATTTTCTTTCATACACCTAAATCGAAACTTATTATGGAACTATTGCTTCTATAATTCCTGAAAATATTATATGTTCCATAATAGTTGCACTTCATCATTTCAATTGAACCATCCTATTTACGTGGACCTTTCTATTGAACTGTAACCGTTATTCTGAACTGTGGATCTTGAATATCATTTTTAAATTTCACTCCACATCATGTTGACAATTTGGACATTATTTGAATCTGTACAAAGTAAACTTCTGATACTTATTGTTTATCCTGTTTCTTCTGTTCATCATTTATATCATTCTAATCATCCAAATTCAAGTTGTTGTGAATATCTGTGGCCGGGGGCACAGATGCGATATAATTGTTGAACAGATGATAGGTTAAAGGCGATATAATAGGTTAAAGGCGATACATCTGTTCGGTGTCTTTTATGGCACGTGGTGAATGTTCTCTTTGGCCCGTAGTGCAAAGATGAACTGTTGTTTGGTATGATTATGACCAAAGGCTAAATCTGGTATAATCATGACCGTTGGTGTTATATTGAATGTCTTTGGCCCGTAGTGCAAAGATGAACTGTTGATCTACATGATTATGATCAGGAACTGTGAATTTGTATTATCTTGACTAATGGTATTTCAGATGATAAAAGTTGATGATATTTTTACTAAAAAGAGAAGCGAGTGGACACCATAGTCTGCATTATTCTTCTAATAGATTGCTCATTCCGCTGCTATTATTGATCTGAACATTGTTTAAGAATTTAACTGCAGTTTTTGATACAAACCTTGTAGTCTATTGTATTCTATCAAGAACTCAACTGTTGAAGGCTAACGATAATTTACTTGTCATTATTTTAGTCATGATATTCTTTACTGGGCTATTTGAGCTCACCCTTTCTTTTGTTCCATTATTTTTCAGAAAATGAGAGAGTAGCCGGGTCTAGCAAGGGAATGGAGTGACGGTCCGAGTGATAACTATTGTAGTCTTCACATGTTGTATATAGTGTGACAATAATTATGAAGACTTAGTTGTGTATTATTATACACTGTATTGTTGAACGTTATTCTATCTTGTAATAATTTTGTTGTAGTCTTTTGACGACTCAAGTTTGGGCTGTATGAGCCTAGATTTGGGGGCGTTACAGTTGGCATCAGAGCTTAGGGATATGGTCTTTAATGGAGATCTGGGGTTAGAATTAGGAGGGGAGAGATGAATAGAATTAATCACTAGTGTGTCCTACCTAAATTAGATTTTGTTATCTAATGAATCGATTTGAATGTAGGAACATGAAGAGATGAGTCGGTTTGTTTGAACTAACAATTATTTTGTGACAACAGTTTAGTATGGCATCTGGAAATCAAGAGGTTAACTATGGAATGCCTGAAGCGAATGTAGCCGAGAATCAAGAGGCCCCAAACAATCCTCCTGCCAACTCAGGAAATAATGTTCCTGATAACATGATGAACGATGGATTCTTTAGGAATTTCATGCAGTTCATACAGAATCAAGCAAGAGGAAATCCAGTCAATAATTACGGTAGAAACGCTGGTAATTTGAGGATGGTCACTGTCAAGCAATTTAAAGAATTGGGACCACCTGAATTCCACGGAAAGCCTGACCCACTCAAAGCGGAGGCATGGCTGAAGTAGACGACAAAAATACTTGATGTCTTACAATGCGCTGATGATCAAAAGGTGTCATTTGCCACTTTTATGTTATGAGGTGAGGCGGACCATTGGTGGGAAGCGGTAAAACGTATCCAACCTTCAGCACTCGAAATGTCTTGGACAGAATTCGAAGAACCGTTTAACGAGAAGTATTTCCCAGAAAGCATCCGCCATATGAAAGAGGTGGAATTCATTAAGCTGGAGCAGGGAAACATGACAGTCTCCCAATATGAAGCTAAGTTCGCCGAGTTATCTCATTTTGCCACCCATCTAGTGGATGACGAAGCACGAATGAGTCGGAAGTTCCTAAGAGGTTTGAGACTCAAAATTCGTCAACAACTTAGCTCTCATAAATTCAGTTTGTATTCAGATGTTGTGGATAGGGCTCAACGGGTGGAGCAAACAGATGAAACATTGCAGCCAAGAGTTAATGATCAGCATAGAGAAAGGAATGACAACAACCACAGGAACGAGAACCATCGAGGAGGTAACCAACACTTCGGTGGTAATTCCACATCAAATAACAGAAGAGGAGAATCCAGTGGGAACAATTTCAAAAGAAAGAGATTCCATAATAATTATGGAAGGGCACCAGCACCAGTACCAGCACCAGCACCGACCCCAGTTTCAAGGGGAGAAGATCGACCACCAGTGAGATGCTATAGGTGTGGTCAGGAAGGTCACATCAGCCCAAACTGTACACAGCAGTCCAAAAAGTGTTACAGTTGTGGGAAAGAGGGTCATCTTGCGCGGTTTTGTCCTGCCACAAAATCAAGTCCAGCTGCAATGATGATACCAAAAGCTAGCGCGGATAAGGGAAAATCTGTAGTTCAAGGAAGAGATTTTGTTGTGACATCCCAAATGGCACGAAACTCGAACGAGGTGATAACCGGTAAGCTATTCATAAATTCTCGTGAAGTCTACGCTTTGTTAGATACTGGCTCTACCCATTCTTTTATCTCACCTGCATGTGCTCAGCGTTTAAACTTAACTCCTGAAAATTTGGACTTTGACTTATCAGTTGAAACCCCATTAGGAGAAATGACCATTACATCTACTGTCTATAAATCTTGCCTAGTTCAAATCAACAACCTCACATTACCTGTTGACCTTATTTCTTTGGAGATGCATGAATTTGATGTGATTTTAGGAATTGATTGGTTGACTACCCATCATGCTAAAATTGATTGTTTTCATAAGATTATTAGTTTTCATATTCCTAATCAACCTGTCATGCAAATTCAAGCAACTAAACCATTGAAATCTATAACTGTTATTTCTAGCCATAAAGCCATTCGTTTATTGAAAAACGGATGTCAAGCCTTTTTAGCTCATGTCACTGATTTGAACAAAAATACGTCAAACTTGAATGATATTCCCATTGTTAATGAGTTTCCTGACGTTTTTCCTGAAGAACTTCCTGGCTTACCCCCAAACCGTGAAATTGAATTTTGTATTGATCTTGAACCCAGTACCAAACCCATTTCCAAAGCTCCATACCGAATGGCTCCCATTGAACTTCAAGAGTTAAAAGTCCAACTACAGGAATTGTTGGATACCGGTTTCATTCGTCCGAGTGCATCACCTTGGGGTGCTCCTGTTCTATTTGTGAAGAAGAAAGACGGGAGTATGAGATTGTGCATTGACTACCGAGAATTGAACCATGTCACCATAAAAAACAGGTACCCGTTGCCTCGGATAGATGACATGTTTGATCAATTACAAGGTGCTCAACATTTCTCAAAGATTGATCTCCGTTCTGGATATCATCAGTTAAAGGTTAAAGCTGAGGACATTCCAAAGACGGCTTTCAGAACTCGTTATGGGCATTATGAGTTTTTAGTCATGCCTTTTGGACTAACCAATGCTCCTGCAGCTTTCATGGACATGATGAACCGAATATTCAAGGAATATTTGGATCATTTTGTGGTTGTCTTTATTGATGACATCCTCATATACTCTAAGAATCGCGAGGATCATGAACAACACCTGAGATTGATACTCCAAAAGCTCCGTGAGAATAAATTATATGCCAAGTTGAAGAAATGTGAGTTCTGGCTTGAGGAAGTCACGTTTCTTGGGCATGTGATTTCTAGTCAAGGAATATCAGTCGATCGTGCGAAGATTGAAACGGTACTAAATTGGGAACAACCCAAGACAGTAACCGAAGTCCGAAGTTTTCTGGGCCTAGCTGGTTATTATCGGAGATTCGTAGAAGGATTTTCTCGAATCGCCACTCCATTAACTCAGCTGACTCGGAAAAGTACAAAATTCGTATGGAACGAGGAATGTGAGAAAAGTTTTCAAGAACTCAAGAAGAGACTTATTTCAGCTCCTGTTCTGACCATACCATCAGGATCAGGAGAATTTGTTATCTACAGCGATGCTTCAGGCAAAGGTCTAGGCTGTGTCCTTATGCAACATGGAAAGGTTATAGCCTATGCCTCTCGACAACTCAAAGATTATGAGAAAAATTATCCTACTCATGATCTAGAGTTGGCAGCAGTCGTTTTCGCATTGAAGATCTGGAGACACTACTTGTACGGAGAAAAGGTGGATATCTTTACGGATCATAAAAGTCTCAAGTATTTCTTCACCCAGAAGGAACTCAACATGCGACAACGACGTTGGCTTGAGCTGTTGAAGGATTATGACCACACAATCCAGTATCACCCGGGAAAGGCGAACGTTGTAGCTGATGCTTTGAGCAGAAGATCTTATGCGAGTACAAGTGCACTGCTGACAACACAAAAGTGTATTTTGTACGACTTGCAAAAGATGGAGATAGAGCTAAAGACACCAGGGACCCACTCGAAGATTGCTCACGTGCGAGTAGAACCAGCTTTAATCGATAAAATTAAAGCTGCTCAAGCTACCGATCCAGAACTGATAAACATGATAAAGAAAGTACAAGAAGGTGCCATTTCCGAAGCAATAATCGACGAAAAAGGAATACTTCGAGTCAACTCTCGACTCTGTGTTCCTAACGATCCTGAATTGAAGCATAAAATCATGATGGAGGCACACAACACGCCGTTTGCAATCCACCCAGGAGGTACCAAGATGTATCGAGATCTTCGACATACATTTTGGTGGAACAATATGAAAAGAGAGATTGCAGAATTTATCTCAAGGTGCCTAACTTGTCAACGTGTCAAGGCAGAGCATCAAGTGCCTAAGGGCCCATTACAACCACTTGAGGTTCCTGAATGGAAGTGGGAACACATCAATATGGATTTCGTGACGGGTCTTCCCAAAGTTTCTCAAGGCTTAGATGCAATTTGGGTCATCGTAGATAGATTGACCAAATCCGCTCATTTCTTGCCTATACGAGAAAACTTTTCACTTGAACGTCTTGCCGTTATGTACATAAATGAGATCGTGAGATTGCATGGCATGCCAGTTTCCATAGTTTCTGATCGAGATCCCAGATTCACTTCACGCTTTTGGATCAGTCTACAAAAAGCTATGGGCACTGAACTACGTTTTAGTTCTGCATACCATCCTCAAACGGACGGACAATCGGAAAGGACGATCCAGACCCTCGAAGATCTTTTGAGACTTTGTGTATTAGACTTCAAAGGAAGTTGGGATAAGTACTTGCCATTGGTGGAATTTTCTTACAACAACAGTTACCAAGCAAGCATAGGCATGGCTCCATTCGAGGCTTTGTATGGGAGGAAGTGCCGCTCTCCAGTATGTTGGAATGAGGTAGGAGAAGCAAAATTGTTGGGACCCGAGTTGGTACGCTTGACGACAGAAAAGATCCAAATGATCCGACAACGAATACAGACCGCACAAGAACGACAAAAGAGTTATGCTGATCTTCATCGGAGAGACGAAAGTTTCAACGTCGGAGATCATGTATTCTTACGTGTTTCTCCATGGAAAGGGGTTACGATATTTGGAAAGAGAGGAAAGCTCAACCCTCGATTTATTGACCCATTTGAAATCCTCGATCGAATAGGAACCGTAGCCTACAGACTAGCCCTACCACCAAGTATGTCTCGCATCCATAACGTTTTTCACATATCTATGTTACGTAAATATGTGAAGGACCCCAACCACGTCATTGAGTTAGAACCAGACATTATAGCAGAGGATTTAACGTACGAGGAGGTACCTGTTAAGATCCTAGATAAGAAGGAGCAGATCCTACGCTCAAAAGTTATACCTCAAGTTAAGGTTTTATGGAGGAACCAAGATACTGAGGAAATGACTTGGGAGTTAGAATCTGAGATGAAATCTAAGTATCCTTACCTCTTCGATATGCCAGGTACGTCAATTTCGGGGACGAAATTTCATAAGGAGTGGAGGTTGTAAGACCCCAAATTTTATGAAATATAAAATTTATTTTTCTTCATATATATTTTCATGAAACAGTAAGTGGTTGAATTGATAAAGTTAAAAGTTAAGGATGTTATGTGTAAATTATATTATGTCGGACAATATTCTTTTGGTCGGGAAATATTCGTTCTGTCGGGGAATATTCGTACGACGGCGCCGTACGAACCAATCATTGGTGGACCCCACAAAGAATAATTGTCGGATATAGAAAAGGACATAAATAATTTTTAAATGGTCAATGGTACTATCACTTTTAATTGTTAAAATATCTGGTGGTAAAAGAATAGTAATATACGGTATTACGAGTAACATACGGTATTGCACAGTAGCACACGGTATTGCATAGTAGCACACGACATTGCACAGTGTTTTTTATTATTAAACTGATAAAGTGGTTATCGTACAATATTTGACTTTATTGTCACATGCACAATAATTCATATTATTAAATTGATAATTGTCACAGTAGCATATGCACAGTAATTCACATTATTGAATCAATAATTGTCATTACACAGTAACGTATGCTTTCTTTTACATACTTTCTGCATTATTGTTATCTCTATTATGATGTTGATTAAACTGTTGTATTTTATTATTAATTGATTTGGTATTTAACTCAGAAAGCTAACTACACTGTATTTATAACAATTAATGAATAAGTGTGAATTATTGTTAAATAATTGAATTGATAAAGTTATTTGTTTATAATATAAAGTTAGGTGATATAAAATGAATGGTATAGATTAAAGATAATATAGAATTTAAAATGGATGATGTAGATTAAAAGATGATCTTTAAATGAATGGTTTAGATTAAGGAAATCTTAAAAGATGAAATGAATGGTATAGATTAAAGATAATATAGAATTTGAAATGGATGATGTAGATTAAAAGATGATATTTAAATGAATGGTTTATCTTAAAAGATGAAATGAATGGTATGGATTAAACATTATCTTGAAATGAACGGTTTGGATTAAATAGGAAATCTTGGTTATGATAAGATTTTTGACTATAAATAGAGGCCTTAACTTAAGGATTTTTCATAAACTTTCTTACTTGTTCTTTCTTTCTCTCTCTAAATACTTCTTGTGAAAGTTTTCTCTAAGTGTGCTTAAGTCATCTTGAGTATTTGTGAAGATTTATAAGTGTAGGTGTACTGTTCAAGTTAATCAACCTCATTTAAATCAATATCCAGTCACGTGTTAAGGTAAAGGATTATCATTATTTGGTTCTCGAAAATAATATCGTTTCTTTCTTACTCATAAGATATGTCATTTATTTCCATGTATTAATTTATGGGAATAACCTTACGGCGCGGATTTCCGCCTGTTGGTGAATAACCTTTCGTATTCATTCCTTATTAATCTCTGAGAATAACCTTACGGTGCGGATTATCGCCTGTTTGGTGAATGACTCTTCGTATTCAATTTTTATTAAATTGTGGGAATAACCTTACGGTGCGGATTATCGCCTGTTGGTGAATAACCTTTCGTATTCATTCCTTATTAATCTCTGAGAATAACCTGACTACGCGGATTACCGCATGTTTGGTGAATTACTCTTTGTATTCATTTCTTATTTGTCTCTTGTGGAAATAATTTGTTTACACGAATTATCACATGACACTTTTATTGCATATTCGTTTATAATATCATTTTCTTTCATATTCGTAAGTGATATTATTTTCCTTTATACTCATAAGGGATACCATCTTTTTCATCTTCCATTATTCAAACTTACTATGGTAAGGGATATTAATTTCCTTCACATTTTGTTAATCAAACCTGCTACGGTAAGGGATATTATTTTCTTTCATACACCTAAATCGAAACTTATTATGGAACTATTGCTTCTATAATTCCTGAAAATATTATATGTTCCATAATAGTTGCACTTCATCATTTCAATTGAACCATCCTATTTACGTGGACCTTTCTATTGAACTGTAACCGTTATTCTGAACTGTGGATCTTGAATATCATTTTTAAATTTCACTCCACATCATGTTGACAATTTGGACATTATTTGAATCTGTACAAAGTAAACTTCTGATACTTATTGTTTATCCTGTTTCTTCTGTTCATCATTTATATCATTCTAATCATCCAAATTCAAGTTGTTGTGAATATCTGTGGCCGGGGGCACAGATGCGATATAATTGTTGAACAGATGATAGGTTAAAGGCGATATAATAGGTTAAAGGCGATACATCTGTTCGGTGTCTTTTATGGCACGTGGTGAATGTTCTCTTTGGCCCGTAGTGCAAAGATGAACTGTTGTTTGGTATGATTATGACCAAAGGCTAAATCTGGTATAATCATGACCGTTGGTGTTATATTGAATGTCTTTGGCCCGTAGTGCAAAGATGAACTGTTGATCTACATGATTATGATCAGGAACTGTGAATTTGTATTATCTTGACTAATGGTATTTCAGATGATAAAAGTTGATGATATTTTTACTAAAAAGAGAAGCGAGTGGACACCATAGTCTGCATTATTCTTCTAATAGATTGCTCATTCCGCTGCTATTATTGATCTGAACATTGTTTAAGAATTTAACTGCAGTTTTTGATACAAACCTTGTAGTCTATTGTATTCTATCAAGAACTCAACTGTTGAAGGCTAACGATAATTTACTTGTCATTATTTTAGTCATGATATTCTTTACTGGGCTATTTGAGCTCACCCTTTCTTTTGTTCCATTATTTTTCAGAAAATGAGAGAGTAGCCGGGTCTAGCAAGGGAATGGAGTGACGGTCCGAGTGATAACTATTGTAGTCTTCACATGTTGTATATAGTGTGACAATAATTATGAAGACTTAGTTGTGTATTATTATACACTGTATTGTTGAACGTTATTCTATCTTGTAATAATTTTGTTGTAGTCTTTTGACGACTCAAGTTTGGGCTGTATGAGCCTAGATTTGGGGGCGTCACAAACTAAGTCTTCACTATTATTGTCACACTATTTTACAACACGTGAAGACTACGATAGCTATCCCTCGGACTCTCACTCTATTCCCCGGCTAGACCCAGGTACGTTCTCATCTCCTGTTGAAAAATAATGGAACAAAAGAAAGGGTGAGCTCAAATAGCCCAGTAAAAAATATCATGACTAAGATAATGACGAATAAATTATCATTAGCCTTCAACAGTTGAGTTCTTGATAGAATACAATAGACTACAAGGTTTATATCAAAAACTGCAGTTAAATTCTTGAACAATGTTCAGATCAATAATAGCAGCGGAATGAGCAATCTGTTAGAAGAATAATGCAGACTATAATGTCCACTCGCTTCTATTTTTAGGAAAAACATTAACAACTTTTATCATCTGAAATACCATTAGTCAAGATAATACAAATTCACAGTTCCTGCTCATAATCATGCAGATCAACAGTTCATCTTTGCACTACGGGCCAAAGATATTCAATATAGCACCAGCAGTCATGATTATACCAGATTCAGCCTTTGGTCATAATCATACCAAACAACAGTTCATCTATGCACTACGGGCCAAAGAGAACTTTCACCACGTGCCATAAAAGACACCGAACAGATGTATCGCCTTTAACCTAACATATGTTCAACAATTATATCACATATGTGCCCCCCGCCACAGATATTCACAACAACTTGATTCTTGAATATTAATACAAATAACAGTGATACGAATGATGAACAGAAGAAATAGGATAAACAATAAGTATCGGAAGTTTACTTTGTGCAGATTCAAATAATGTCCAAATTGTCAACATGATGTGGAGTGAAATTTAAAAATGATATTTAAGATACACAGTTCAGAATAATGGTTACAGTTCAATAGAAAGGTTCAGAGAATAGGAAGGTTCAGTTGAAATAATGAAGTTCAACTATTATGGAACATATAATATTTTCAGGAATTATAGAAGCAATAATTCCACAATAAGTTTCGATTTAGGAGTATGAAAGAAAATAATATCCTTAACCGTAGCAGGTTTGATTAACAAAAGGTGAAGAAAATTAATATCCCTTACCATATAAGTTTGAATAATGGAAGATGAAAAAGATGGTATCCCTTATGAGTATAAAGGAAAATAATAACATTTACGAATATGAAAGAAAATGATATTACAAATGAATATGGAATAAAAGTGTCATGTGATAATTCGTGTAGACGAATTATTTCCACACGAGACAAATAAAAAAGGTTATTCACCAACAGGCGGTAGTCCGCGCAGTAAGGTTATTCCCACAATTTAATAAAATTTGAATACGAAGCGTTATTCATCAAACAGACGGTAATCCGCGCCGTAAGGTACTTAGAGATTAATAAGGAATGAATACGATAGGTTATTCACCAACAGGCGGTAATCCGCGCCGTAAGGTTATTCCCACAATTTAATACATGGAAATAAATAGCACATCTTAATAAAGAAACGATATTATTTTCAAGAATCAAAGAATGATAATCAATTACTGTGGTAAGTTTAAATAATAGAATATGAAAGAAGATGATATTCCAAAAAAAATGACATTTCTTACCACAGTAAATTTAAGAGTTTGAAATGAATGATATTTCTTACCTTAATACGTGACTGGATATTGATTTAAATGAGGTTGATCAACCTATATATTTTTAATAAAATTAGTAATTACCACATATAAATTTCAAAGTGTATGATAATTCGTATAATATGAACTATCAAAATTATATATATTTAACATAATTTTTGTAGTATAATATAACTACTTTAAAATAGTTTTTAAAATAATATTCCAAAATAAATCTTTCAAAGAAAACTTTTAAAAATGAATTTTCTCAAAGAAGAGTCTTCTAAGGGAAGATTTGTGAATATCGTGAAAAATAGGAATTTATAAAATTACTACTATTTAATAAAAGACTTACTTGAAAAATTCATGCACTCCTTTTGACTTTCAAACACTCAAAATAGCATTACTATTCTCAAAGAAAACTCATAAAATTCTTATAGAAAAATTTTATGTTTTATGTGTGATTTTTCTATTCAGTTGAGCAAGCTATTTATAGGAGAAAATAAGTTAATATACGTGTGGTAGGTGGCTGACGTTCTGCACCCCAGCCTTATTCTTTCAAAAATGGCAGCGCAGTCGGCTGTCACCAACTCCTTCAGCAACCAAATTTTCCATGCCAAATTCTCATGTGGCCCCCACAGAGGGTCCACATGTTTACTATTCCAAATAGTAAAAATAATTTTTTATTTTTATTTTTTATATTTATTTATTTATTCTTCCTGTGGGTCCAATCATATAATAAAATAATCCTACAACAATAATTCAACAATAATGTAAGAAACACGTTACATATTTTTATTAATTTAATAATATAAATTATAGTGTATTTGCTACTATAACAATTATTAGGTTCAATAATTTTAACTACAGTGCACCAACAATTATTGAGTTAATGATATGAAATACAGTGTAATGACAATTATTAAATCAATAATGCAAAATACAGTGTAACAACAATTATTGAATTGATAACATAAAATATTATGCAGTGACAATTATTGATGAAATGATGTGCAACAATTACGGTGTCAATTATCAGACCAATAATATGAGACACCGTGCAATACCGTGTGCTACTGTAGAGTACCGTGTGCTACAGAAAAATACCATAAATTACTGTATGCTACTATTTTTTTATCACCGGTATTTTAACAGTTAACACCGTTAACTATTTTTATTTAAAAAGGTTACTTCTATTGTTTTCTAGATCCGACAAATATTCCGTTGTGGGGTCCACCAATAATTAGTTATTTCGACGCCGTCGTACGGCCCGAATATTCCCCGACAAAACAAATATTGTCCGACAAAATAAAATTTGCACATAACATCCTTAACTTTCAATTTTGTCAATTTAACCACTTACTGTTTTATGGAAAAAAATATATATATAAAGGAAAATTAATTTTATATTTCATAAAATTTGGGGTCTTACACCATGTTATAGCAGCTAGGGTTTTTTAATTACTATAAAAATAATTGTTTGGTGTGTGAATCATTGTAGAGCGTGTGAGGCATCTAATGAATACATCAGAAAAGCAGGATTAGCCAAATAA
This sequence comes from Hedera helix, assembly GCA_947179155.2. Taxonomy (NCBI): domain Eukaryota; kingdom Viridiplantae; phylum Streptophyta; class Magnoliopsida; order Apiales; family Araliaceae; genus Hedera; species Hedera helix. The sequence continues at coordinate 25,297,027 of OX359285.1, forward strand.
GTGAACCTGAGTATATCGCGTGTTCTTATTTTTCTATTCTTCATCTAATATTCTGTGTGATTGTTCTATTATTCGATCTTAAATTCTAACATATCAGCATTTGAAGTGGCCCTTTACATTATGTCCAACATTAAAACAGGACATGGACTGGAGGACGGACATATATGATCACTTTAATAGCCATAATATCTAACGCGAATGCAGGAAACATTTCACAAAGAGAGATTAATCTCTATCCAAATAACTAGCTAGGTTTTGATTTTCATTTTCAACCGCAATACTACTAATATAACCTAACCTTTGCTAATAATTAAATTTCAGGTTAAATTCTTATTTTTTTTTATTTGATATAAATCCCCCCCCCCCCACCCCACCCCACCCCTACCCTATTTATTAGGGATTAGTGTGCCGAACAAATCCCTAAATGTGTCGAATACATTCTTTAGTGTCCCAAACATAGTCATACAGGCCCCAAACTTATCCAAAGTGTCCAATTTATTCATAACGCCCGAACCTTGTAAACAAAGCATCAAGTTCTCACAATCCAACAAACTAGGCTTCATATGCGTAGAACTTTTATTCGTATCTAATCAATTATATTTGGACTTATTGGTAATGGGGCTCGTTCGAAGATAATGGAAACCTAGGTTAGAATATGACCTAAATAATCAACTATAAATACTAAGGACCTCTAGTACGTACTCACACACACTCTCAATTCCTAAAAATCTCCTAAAACTATTACTGATTTTATCATTGAAGACGAATCCAGAAGTAATCCATCTATTTATCTGTTTATTTCATGTCACACGTAGCTAGGGGCAGATTTTAACTATGTTTTTGTTGAAGTTAAATAAAGAAAACTTGAACTAATCATAATATTAACTAATCATAATAATGTTTATAAATTATAATGCTATCATTCTAGACCTCATAGCTTGAAAATGTTCTAAGATATCTTCATTATCAATAGTTTCAATTGGAGAGATTTTGAGTAGTCTAGTCGACTTAGATTGATTGTGATGTTGATGATGTGACGCCCCCAAATCTGGGCCCACACAACTCAAACTTGAGTTGTCAAAAGATTACAACAAAATTATTACAAGTAGTGCAACGTACAACAATACAGTGTATAATAATACACAACTAAGTCTTTCACAATTATTGTCACACTATTTTACAACACGTGAAGACTACGATAGTTATCCATCGGACTCTCACTCCATCCCCCGGCTAGACCCAACTACGTTCTCATCTCCTATTGAAAAACAATGGAACAAAAAGAAAGGGTGGGCTCAAATAGCCCAGTAAGAATATCATGACTAAGATAATGACGAATAAATTATCGTTAGCCTTCAACAGTTGAGTTCTTGATAAAATACAATAGACTACAAGGTTTATATAAAAAACTGCAGTTAAATTATTGAACAATGTTCAGATCAATAATAGCAACGGAATAAACAATCTATATGAAGAATAATACAGACTATAGTGTCCACTCGGTTCTCTTTTTAGGAAAAACATCATCAAATTTTATCATCTGAAATACCACTGACCATAAGAATACAAACTCACAGTTCCTGGTTATAATCATGCAAATCAGCAGTTCATCTTTGCACTACGGGCCAAAGATATTCAATATAATACTAACGGTCATGATTATACCAGTATTCAGCCTTTGGTCATAATAATACCAAACAACAATTCATCTTTGCACTACGGGTCAAAGAGAACTTTCACCACGTGTCATAAAAGACACCGAACAGATGTATCGCCTTTAACCCATCATCTGTTCAACAATTATATCGCATCTATGCTCCCGGCCACAGATATTCACAACAGCTTGATTTTTTATGATTAGTACAAATAATAGTGATACGAATGATGAACAGAAGAAACATGATAAACAATAAGTATCGGAAGTTTACTTTGTGCGGATTTAAATAATGTTCAAATTGTCAACATGATGTGGAGTAAAATTCAAAAATGATATTCAAGATCCACAGTTCAGAATAACGGTTACAATTCAATAGAAATGTTTAAAAAAATAGGAAATGAATACAAAGAGTAATTCACCAAGCATGCGGTAATCCGCGTAGTCAGATTATTCTCAGAGATTAATAAGGAATGAATACAAAATGTTATTCACCAACAGGCGGTAATCCGCACCGTAAGGTTATTCCCACAATTTAATAAAAATTGAATACGAAGAGTTATTCACCAAACAGGCGGTAATCCGCGCAGTAAAGTTATTCTCAGAGATTAATAAGGAATGAATACGAAAGGTTATTCACCAACAGGCAGTAATCTGCACCATAAGGTTATTCCCACAATTTAATAAAAATTGAATACGAAGAGTTATTCACTAAACAGACAGTAATCCGCGCAGTAAGGTTATTCTCAGAGATTAATAAGGAATGAATATGAAAGGTTATTCACCAACAGACGGTAATCCGCACCGTAAGGTTATTCCCACAATTTAATAAAAATTGAATACGAAGAGTTATTCACCAAACAGGCGATAATCCGCGCAGTAAGGTTATTCTCAGAGATTAATAAGGAACGAATACGAAATGTTATTCACCAACAGGCGGTAATCCGCGCAGTAAGGTTATTCCCACAATTTAATACATGAAAATAAATGACACATCTTATGAGTAAGAAAGAAACGATATTATTTTCGAGAATCAAAGAATGATAATCCCTTACCGTAGTAAGTTTAAATAGTGGAAGATGAAAAAGATGGTATCATTTACCTTAACACGTGACTGAATATTGATTTAAATGAGTTTGATTAACTTGAACAGTACTCGTACACTTATAGATCTTCACAAATACTCAAGATAACTTAAACATACTTAGAGAGAACTTACACAAGAAGTATTTAGATAGTGAAAGAAAGAATAAGTAAGGAAGTTTATGAAAAATCCTTAAGTTAATGCCTCTATTTATAGCCAAAAATCTTATCATAAACAAGATTTTCTAATTTAATCCAAACCGTTTATTTCAAGATCATGTTTAATCCTTACTACTCATTTCATCTTTTAAGATTTCTTTAATATAAACCATTCATTTAAAGATCTTCTTTAATCTACACCATCCATTTCAAATTTTATATTATCTTTAATCTATACCATTCATTTCATCTTTTAAGATTTCCTTAATCTAAACCATTCATTTAAATATCATCTTCAATCTACACCGTTCATTTAAAATTCTATAATTATTACATTATCTTTAATATATACCATTCATTTCATCTTTATATCACCTAACTTTATATCATTTATTTATAATAAAAACAAATAACTTTATCAATTCAATTATTCAACAATAATTCACACTTATTCATTATTATGACTAATTGTTATAAATATAGAGTATTGACTCTTTGAGTTAGATATCAAGTCAATTAATAATGAAATACAATTGTTTAATTAACATCATAATAGATATAACAATAATGCAGAAAGTATGTAAAAGAAAGAATACGTTACTGTGTCATGACAATTACTGATTCAATAATGTGAATTACTGTGCATATGCTACTGTGACAATTATCAGTTTAATAATATGAATTATTGTGCATGTGACAATAAAGTCAAATATTGTGCGATAACCACTTTATCAGTTTAATAATAAGAAACATTGTGCAATGTCGTGTGCTACTGTGCAATACCGTGTGCTACTTGTAATACCGTATATTACTATTCTTTTACCACCGGATATTTGAACAATTCAAAGTGATAGTGTCATACTACCATGAACCATTTAAAAATTGTTTATGTCGTTTTCTATATCCGACAATTATTCGTTGTGGGGTCCACCAATGATTGGTTCGTACGGCGCCGTCGTATGAATATTCCTCGACAGAACAAATATTCCCGGACAGAACGAATATTTTCCGACATAATATAATTTACACATAACATCCTTAACTTTTAACTTTATCAATTTAACCAGTTACTATTTCAGGAAAAATATATATGAAGAAAAATTAAATTTTATATTTCGTAAAATTCAGGGGGTCTTATAGATGATTTATTTTTGGAACGTTTGAATTTTGACCACATGCCATGAATGCCAAAATCAATCAAAATACAAGTACACAACAACCCCAAACAAACAATTATTTTATGCAACATAAATAGAATTCTATAATATACAACAAATAAATATTCATAATCCAAACTAAAAAAGGAATTTCAAAATAAAAAAACATTTAGATACAATTTAGAAACTTACTTCGGTTACTTGTCATAGTTTAATTTGAATGATTCCCCAAATGCTCAAAGCCTCAAACCAAATTTGCTTTCTATATTCAAACAAAATTATGAATTAATTTCAAAGTATAAACTAATTTTGGTATCTTTTTATAAGTTTTACATAACCTTTATTTGAAATAAGAGAAACAAACCATCCAAATTTTATACTCAGAACACCAAAAATTATACAGGGTCAATCAGTTAGATGTAAGAAAGAAAAGTGATTATAACAACTAGAAATGAGGGGGCTACTAAAGGTTCATAGTCATGGAGTTTACAAGCTAAAAAAGATTGATGTACTTGACAATGATCAATACTAATAATTAGAGCGTTTATTCTAAGGTTATCTTCATGTATTCAAGGTGTTGCCTTAATACAGATATAAGACTAAAAATGTGAATAGTTTAATACACTGCGAATGGTATATGTCCCCTCCTTCATATTACAACTTACAGGACTATTCATGACAATGATACTACTTATAGTAGCAATACACTAATTAAGAAACTTATATCAACATTCTCAGTGGATATATGTCCTTTTAACTCTCTCCCAACTTGTACCTATCATCTCCTAATATTATTACCAAACAAGCTAATCTTGTTTTTCTTCTTAAATTCAAGGATTTCTATGAATAAGCTGAATAAAAATCTAAGCTCTTTTTTCATATAATATAATTTTTTTAGTACTATAAATACTTGTATACATTATATGCTCTAGTTTAGAAAAATTAGGCATTATGTCGTATATAATGAAAAAGGCACTAATTTACTTATTTCTTGATTGCTTGAACCTTTCACTTGTCATTACTAACTGATACAACAATGGGGGAAAACAAAAATCAGAAATTACAGATATTGGAGTCATAAATATTTTTAGTTCAAATTAACTGTAAGACCCCGAATTTCATGAAATATAAAATTTAATTTTTCTTCATATATTTTTTTTTTCATGAAACAGTAAGTGGTTAAATTGACGAAATCGAAAGTTAAGGATGTTATGTGCAAATTTTATTTTGTCGGACAATATTCGTTTTGTCGGGGAATATTCGTTTTGTCGGGGAATATTCGAGCCGTACAACGGCGCCGAAATAACTAATTATTGGTGGACCCCACAACGGAATATTTGTCGGATATAGAAAACGACAGAAGTAACCTTTTTAAATAAAAATAGTCAACAGAGTTAACTGTTAAAATACCGGTGATAAAAGAATAGTAACATACGGTAGTTTATGATATTTTCTGTAGCACACGGTACTCTACAGTAGCACACGGTATTGCACAGTGTCTCATATTATTGGTTTGATAATTGACACCGTAACTGTTGCGCATCATTTCATCAATAATTGTCACTGCATAATATTTTATGTTATCAATTCAATAGTTATTTTGCATTATTGATTCAATAATTGTCATTACACTGTATTTCATATCGTTGAGTCAATAATTGTTGGTGCACTGTATTTTAAAATTATTGAACCAAATAATTGTCACAGTAGCAAATATACTGTAATTTATATTATTAAATTAATAATAATCTGTAACGTGTTTCTTACATTATTGTTGAATTATTGTTGTAATATTATTTTATTTTAAATGCAGGACCCGCAGGAAGAAAAATAAAAATAAAAATAAAAATAATTATTATTTTAATGTGAATAGTAACGTGAATAGTAACGTGAATAGTACGTGAATAGTAAAAAACATGTGGGACCCACTGTGGGGCCCACATGAAATGTGAGAATGTGATTTTGCTGAGTTTTTGGCGAAGTTTGGCAGCCTACTGCGCTGCCATAATTGAAATTGAAGGCTGGCGTGCAGCACGCTGGTTCACCAACCCGCATAGTAACTTATTTTCTCCTATAAATAGCTTACTCAACTAAATAGAAAAATCACACCTAAAACATAAAAAATTTCTATAAGAATTTTATGAGTTTTCTCTGAGAATAGTAAGACTATTTTGAGTGTTTGAAAGCCAAAAGGAGTGTAGAAAATTTTCAAGTAAGTCTTTTATTAAAGAGTAGTAATTTCATAAATTCCTATTTTTCACGGTATTCACAAATCTTCCCTTAGAAGACTCTTCTTTGATAAGATTCATTTTTAAAAGCTTTCTTTGGAAGATTTATTTTGGAATATTATTTTAAAAACTATTTTAAAGTAGTTATATTATACTACAAAAATTATGTTAAATATATATAATTTTGATAGTTCATATTATACGAGTTATCATACACTTTGAAATTTATATGTGGTAATTACTAATTTTATTATAAATATATATAGGTTGATCAACCTCATTTAAATCAATATCCAGTCACCAGAAAAGGTAAGGAATGCCATTTTATTTTCTCACTTGTAAGGAATATCATTCTTTTCACACTCTTAAATTTACTACGGTAAGGGGTATCATTCTTTTCACACTCTTAAACTTACTACGGTAAGGAATGTCAATTTCTTTCATACTCTTAAACTTATTACGATAAGAAATGTCATTTTTTTTGGAATATCATCTTCTTTCATATTCTATTATTTAAACTTATCATGGTAAGGGGTATCATTCTTTTCATCACCATAAATGGATATTATTTTCTTTCTTACTGGAAGGGATTATCATTCTTTGATTCTCGAAAATAATATCGTTTCTTTCTTAAGATGTGCTATTTATTTTCATGTATTAAATTGTGGGAATAACCTTACGGCGCGGATTACCGCATGTTGGTGAATAACCTTTCGTATTCATTTCTTATTAATCTCTGAGAATAACCTTACGGCGCGGATTACCGCCTGTTTGGTGAATAACTCTTCGTATTCAAATTGATGGAAATAACCTTACGGCGCGGATTACCGCCTGTTGGTGAATAACCCTTTTTATTTGTCTCGTATGGAAATAATTTGTCTACACGAATTACCACATGACACTTTTATTCCATATTCGTTTGTAATATCATTTTCTTTCATATTCGTAAGTGATATCATTTTCCTTTATACTTGTAGACACCCAAATTTTGCACTTCTCTACTAACCCTGGCAGGAGGGCAAAGTCGTCACTTGACCCGGCATGCGAAAAGGAAGGTGGACCCCAACACGAAGCCACCCCAACGATTTACGGTCAAAGCCACCACCACGAACAACGAGCATCAGGTTACTTGAGGCAAAGCAAACAGTTGACCCAGAAGAACCTGATTTGAGCACAAAAGACGACAAATGGCCACTACGCTTACGATGTTCGGGGGTCTCGCTCCCCGGTGAGCGAGCGGCTGCCCAGCTCGCCGGTGAGCTGGCGGGGATGGAAAGGGGGCAACGCCCCCTGGAAGCCAAGCACAGTTAGCAAATGCTATATCAAGTCGCAGCCCTCCGAACTAGCCTCCCAGAACAATATGGCACGTTTCCCAGGGATTTCTGGATTGCAAAATACAAGCCTTCTAGCGAAAAAATGAAAGACCGACATCAGATGCGGAAATCGAGGAAAACACCGGAGCCAGCCGCAGCTGCACCTGCGGCTGGCCGCAGTTGCATCTGCGGCCAAGATCTGAAGTTGCTAAATCGCCATTTCCAGTTTCATTTTCGGCAGACGACGGACGAAAAGAAAAACGGGAGAGAGAAAGGCGACGGGAAGAGAAAAAAAGAGAGGAAAAGAGAGAGAAATGTTAGATTCTTCCATTCTTTGTTAGATCTTAACATCATATATTGTATTCTAAGTGATTTCCAAGTGTCAAAGCATGTATTTCATCATTTGAAAGGTGAAAATCCGAGTTTATAGCATTTGTGATTTCGTCTAGTTAGATCTAGTTTTATTTCGTTCTTATTGTGTTTGTTGGGTGGATCTACTGTAGATCCGAACATTTGGCGTATTGTGATATTGAATATTTTGATTTTGTTTGTTTTAAAGTTAGATCCGATGTAGTCAATCTATATTGTAGATCTATGGATTAGGGACGGTTAGAGAGGATTTATTGCGGATGAAATCTCCTCCTAATCTCCCGATGATGTCCTTTTAGTGTGTTTCATAGCTTTTACGTATGTAGCGATCGCGATGCGCTTTTATTGTAAATATGTAAATTTTTGGGCCTTAAAGCGATGTCGGATCGAAAATCGGGTTTAAGGCCCCGTGATAGTGAAATGTGCGATTGTGGGCGTTTGGGGTTATTTGGATGGCTCACATGCCCATGAATAATTCCAACGCCATTTTAATGCTTGGTTTTCCTTTTGACGCGAGAAAATGATTTTGGAAGAAAAAATGATAAAGATTTTCATAAAATCAAGCAAATTAGGATATTAGATCGTTCGTAGGCTAAATAAAATTGTAAGTGTTAGATGAGCTCTATTCCTATTTGGCCAAGGGTTTGAAAATATGTTTTACAAAATATCATCGGTTTTATTATCGAAACAAAAAATCAATAAAAAATGAACTTTTCGATTAAGTAAAATCCTTCGTGCATAGGGTTAACGAGATTCTGAAGCACTTTCAAAATAGAGTATTCCAACGACATTCATTTAGGCACACACGCACACACACTTTTTCGGATTTAAAAGGATAGGAAAACATCAAGATTGCGGTAACCGTGTTTCACGGAAGTCGGGGGGTGCCTAACACCTTCCCCTCGCTTAAGCAAGCCCCCGAACTCTGTGAATCTCGGTTTACGGACCAATTAATTCGGAGTCACATATGAGCCAGCGATTACGAAAAAATAAAAATTCGGATGAGTTGGTACATCCATTTCAAATATACCAACTGGCGACTCTGGTCAATTGGCTCATTAAAAAGCGACCTTTCGAAACCCCGTCGACACTAAGCCGGCCCTTTTTCAAAAAGCACATCTTAATCTAAAGGCTAAAATTGGAAAGGGCATTTTAATAATAAAAATAACGAGACGAAGAAAATCCCGGCGTCGACAGCTGGCGACTCCGCTGGGGACATTAGAGGGCTTAAGCCGCGCTTAAAAAAATCTTGATGTTTTCCTATCCTTCGAAAAATCTAAAAAATGTGTGTTTGCGTTATTTGCATTAATCTACCTTTTGTGTGTGAATGGATAAATATGCGAATGCTGTGATTGCGTTTTTTCAAATGCTTTATTTTAATGTCATCATTTGCATACGGTGAGGAACGATGAATGAATGATGAATGTATGTTGAGCAGTTCCTCCTCCTGAGGCAAACCCGTCGGATGTGGATTACTGGACTCAAAGGGGTGCTCCCCGGCGAGGCTCAGGAAAAGCATCCACTCAGATCCAATCCAATTGAAAGATCGGATTTATTTCCCTTCTAGTATGTTGCGAAGATCTGGGAACCTTCATGCCAAAAAGCCCGCGAGAGTAGCTTAGGGTAGGTCAGCCTCAGACAAACCCAACGCGTGGGAAGTCTCTTCATACCCTTTTACGTTTTACGCACATGATATCATACTTTAGTCAAACATCTTGTGTATCCCGCTTTGTCAAAATAAAAATACTAACCTCTGTTTTACAGGGACAGCTGGGAGAGCATCATAATTGCACATTGACATACATTGGTTAAAATAAAGGAATACTAACAATGTTTTGTAGGAAAAGATTATAAAACTCAAAAACACAAAAATATTTGCTTTAGCATGCATCCACCAGTGTCATTTCCCGGAACTAAACTTGGCTTGTTTTATTCGCAGGATTGCTCCCCAAACTCGTCTTTGATCCAGAAAAGCCCGAGAGTCAGTAGTCGAAATGGCCGAGACCCCTAATCCTAACCCGGCTCCTATATCCCGAGAGGAATTCGATGCTGTGAGAAATCAGATGACGGAATTGACCATGATGCTAAAAGAGCACTTCAAGTTGAAATCGAAGTCACAAACCGAGGACCCACCGGAGCCATCCTCCCAAGGGAACGATATAACCCCAGAAACTCCGAAGGTTGAACCGCCGAAACAAATTATTGTCATTCCAGAAGATGAAGTTGCCAATAGTGTCAGCAAGAAGATAAACCAGATGGAAGAAGCCATAAAAACTATGAAAGGGATCGGGTCATATGGCAGTGTCAACTACTCCGACTTATGCATTTTCCCGGGAACCAAATACCCCGAGAAGTTCAAGATCCCCGAATTTGAAAAGTATAACGGGTCGGGGGATCCTTACACGCATTTGAAAGTCTATATCGGAGAACTTGGGGCCTATGCTGAGGACGAGTCATTGAGAATGCAGTTATTCCAGAAAAGCCTGACAGGGGAGGCTAGGACCTAGTACGCGAGGCTGGATAATGCTAAAATTCATAATTGGGAGGAGCTGGCCCACACCTTTTTGACACAATATAGCTTCCAATCGCAAATGGCCCCTGATCGCTACCAAATGACGAAGATAAAGAAGCAGCCCAAAGAGTCTTTTAGAGACTATGCTCAGCGATGGAGGAGGATGGCCGCACAAGTGAACCCTCCCATGGATGAGGCTGAATTGGTGATAACCTTCATAGACATACAAGAGGCTCCTTATTACGAAAGAGTATTGGCTGGATTAGGCAAACCTTTTTCAGAGATGATCAAACATGGTGAGATGGCCGAAATAGGTTTAAGGACTGGGAAAATCAAAGATTTCACAGCATTAGAGGCCATAGCTGAGCACCTTTTAGCCAAAGAGCACAACCTTGTACCCAAACAGAGTCAGGAAGAGGTGGATGTGTCTTTCGTTTCGCACGGACAATCGTGGAGACCCAACAATGGCCCCCCCACCTCGGTAAATGGAAACCATCTGCAACTACAGCAACAGGCCACATTCAATCAGGGTCCAGATAGGCAAGGGAAGTTTGAACGAACAGATAGTCGAAGATTCACTCCCTTAGGCGATTCCCTCGAGAACGTATTGGCGTTATTGGTCGCCCAGAAGAAAATCACTGAGCTAGCTCCACCCAGCGATTCAAGAGGCAAACGATTTGACCCCCGCAAACGATGCGCTTATCACTCAGAATCTCCTGGGCATGATACTGAAGAGTGTTGGTCATTAAAACATAAGATACAAAACTTGATCGACAGGGGGGACATTGTAGTTCAACGACCAGATGTCAACGCCAACCATCTGCCACAATACGGAACAGATGAAGTAAGCATGATTGGGGCAGGAAATATCGGGGTGGACCCCAATCGCAAATACATACGAAAGGTCGAAGAATACCCCCCAATGAGCGAAACAATTGTCCTTGAAGGGGAATGTCTGGAGGAGGTTAAGGTCATTAGGCAAGAATTGAAGTTGGTCAGGCATCAAATGAAGCAATTAGCAGACCTGGTGGTACACCAACATAATCTAACGAGGCAACTCTTCACCCAATTACTGAGAGACCAGACAGAAGAAGAGGACAAACAAATCTCAAACCAGGATCCCTCCCAGGAAAACCAGCTGACTGAAGGAGATCAAAACAGAATGAAAGGGCAGGGAAATGAAAATAATAAAGATGTCAGACGATCCCACCAGTGGAGCCTTGATAACCGCTCGGACAGAGGTGAACCCTCAATGGGAAAGATCGAGCAGCATTCCCAAGAGATCGAAAGTTCACCCCTTTGAGCAAATCAAATGCAGAAATATTGCACCTTCTGATCAGCCGGGGAAAGATTACGGAGTTGCTGCCACAAACCGACCCCAAGTCTAAAAGATACGATCCTACACGAATATGCCTCTATCATTCCAACTCACCAGGGCATGATACTGAAGAGTGTTGGGCGTTGCGGCACAAGATCCAAAATCTTATCGAAAGAGGAGAGCTGAAAATGGCAAACGACCTTGAGATCACCGCAATGGGGAGCCTGACCACCGACGAACGGATTGTCGAGCCTCAACGAACCATGAAATGGTAAATTCCCAGGGATACGATTGTGAGTCCCAAGAAAGGGGTGTGGGGATGTTATCGTCTGCTTAATGTTATGTCCTGTTTTATTTTCTGTGCATTATTATGATATGTAAAAAAAAAAAAAAAAAAAAAAAAGTCTTGTGTGCTATCTAGCCCTGAACTACGAAAGACCTGATCTCCTCTTCCTATAGGAGTACGTAGGCAGCCACTTTGGCGCGGTCTAATCCTTGTAAAAATGTATATAACCCTTCGATAGTTTTGCAATTAACGATCAATACAACATGTTCTCCTGTCAACCCATCGGAGTGCATTTCCTACCTGATCAAAGGCAAATGATTCTTGGGTTCCCAGCATCTCATCAGCCCACCTGTCAAAGACACCACGAAGTAATGGCCTTGACAACAATCAAGACTGGGGCAATTTTGAAATCGATGGCGACTCGACACTGGGGCATTCATCAGCCATCCATGGAAAGGTAGTGCACAATTCAACATCTATGGTACGATCTCGTCAGCGTACAATAAAATAATCAGAGCTGTACGATCAATTGGTCCTTTCCAGTCAGAGCTCTTTCAGAATACAAGGACCCACAGGTAAGATACAACTCATCTCAGTTATCTATTTCTTTCCTGTCTTCATGTACATATATTATGACTGTACATAGTTTAACTCTAACATTACTTTTGGAAAGAGAAAAGTTTTATTTGACTTGTTAGGAATCGAATTAATTCTGACAAGCATCAGTGGAGCAGACTCATGAGTATGATTAGACGATTAAAACTGTCCAACAAAGACCTGATTTCGAAGTGTCGTTCGGAGCAGAATTCACCTCATAGGCAAGTTAGCACTTTGCGTTTGCGCCAACTTTCAGATGTGGGGTATAAAGCTATGACGATAATGATGACAGTTGATGCAGAGTCGGAGGGTAAATAAAAGTGAATCAAATGTCTCGAATCGTGGCCTGAGTTATTCGAGTAATTAAGCCTGAGGGGTGTCTTCACACCTGGCACCCTAAAGTCGTCTGATTTGGGAGTCGCCGGCCCAACGCTCGTTACATGGGTAACTCAGAGCCTAAGAAAACGAGCATTACAGCTGCCGAGACCTGAGCAGATTCGAATCGTGGCATGGGTTATTCGAGTAATTAAGCTTGAAGGGTGTCTCTACACCTGGTGCCCTAAAGTCGTCTGATTTGGGAGTCACCGGCCCAACGCTCGCTACATGGGTAACTCAAGCCTAAGAAAACGAATCTTGCACAGGGTCAGACGAGGAATAAATGCAATGAACCACCTAACTTGTATCGAAGCGTGGCCTTTGTTACTCGAGCAAGTAAACCCGAAGGGGTGTCTTTACACCCAATGCCCTAAAGCCGTCTGGTTTGGGAGTCATTGGTCCAAAACTCGTTAAATGGGTAACTCTGAATAGCCTAAGAAAACGTGACAAGTTAAGTGGGCACAAGAAGTGAAATGTGGAGTCGGAAAAAAAAAGAGAGAGGAAAAAATGTTCGACCAAAAGAGAAAAAGCTCATCTAAAGTCACGGAAAAGAAGCCCCTAAATGAAGGATGCATCGCACAGTATACTTGTCATATGACGTAAATCCTGCGAAGAACGATATCAAGAATGAAGACGGAATACCTTTGATAAAGGAAGGTAGTTTTGAATTTAATCATACTCACGTATATTGATCATTAATGCTTAAATGTTTTATTACGATTTCATAACTCGTCAAAAGGAAAAAAGAAAAAAAAAAAAAAAAAAAAAAAAAAAAAAAGAAAAAGAAGTGAAATCGAGAGTGACTTAATACATCCACAATTCATTCAATGTCAAATTAATCCACTCACGATTTACGAAAAAAAGAGATTCATCTCGATGTCAAGTTTCTTTAACGATAAGACACAAACACCACGACACGAGCTAAATTGCAGAATCATGAGCTTTCCATTTTTATATATGTTTTACTGTCAAGATTTTAGCAATTCTTATATTGGAGTTAACCCCGCCGACCCGAACGGTCGAGCATTTAGCGTTTGTTACTTGTGCAGGATATGAATCGATGTGGGTAACTTGGCATGACCAACGAAATGACTTCCCATACGAATCCTCGACAAGAACATGAGTAAAGGCTGGGGCATCTTAAAGATCATGGAAATGAAAGGAGCACAGGTCTGTATCAGACTCCTCCTCAACAAACTTTCCCCACGACCATCAATGGATTTTGACGACCTCGGTCTGATGCACGTTGACATTACCTCGATACTCGAGCGAACATATGTAAGAGCGATATAATTCCTGACGTCAGAGCTCGTCGATTAAAAGGCGAGGAAGGGCAACATGGTCGTCGGTCATCGCAAAAAGCCAAATGGACTGCCCCAATCAGATGAGAGTCAAGAGCTATCAATGCATACGATCAAATGACAAGAGGATCACCTAGATATCAACCCATAGTCTAGGCATAAGAGGAAGTCCCTGCACCCCAAATTCAAAGACATGACGATCTGTGAGCAGGATGAGGAGCCCGGGATAAGTCGATTGGGCATTCGAAAACGACAGATACAATTCCCCAATAGAAAGACGATCAGGGGCATGCGATTCAACGAACCAACCTTGAAGTCCAGAAACTGTCCTCCCAAAAAGGCATTGACTCAACGGAGTGGTCAAAAAGAACGACACGTGAAAAATTGTATCATTTGACTAAACATTGGTCATTTCCTTCCAAGCATATATATTGATCCATGCATAACATCTGCGCATCCATGTATATATCAAAATAAAAAAATAAAAAAAAAAAAAAAAACACGAAAGAAAAATCACAGGTATGAGACTGTCGGCGTCACGAGTACCGGTGCCATTTATCGAAAAGCCATGACAGCGGGAAACTTCCACGATCCGATGCGCCCAGAATCTATGGAACATCAAGGAATTGCAAAACGACTGTCTGAAGCACCTTCAGCTAATCAACAAGGATGACAGCTCAAAAGCAATGGCTGTCAAAAGCGATCTACAAGGATGAACCCCGAGAATGACAAGTCAAATCAACGAAGTGACTGGCAAAAGCGATTTACGAGGACGAATCCCAAGGATGCCCCACAAACTAATCAGGTACGCTTTCTTTTTAAATTTCCTCAAGAATTATTGCATTTTTTATGATGTACAATACGATGCGAGTCCATTTGGGACAATACACAGCGATTCCGGAGACGAGACCCGGCAATTCAAAACCGACCCGTCAGATACGAGACCTGACCAATTCAAAACCGACCCGTCAGATACGAGACCTGACCAATTCAAAACTGACCCGTCAGATACGATACCTGACCAACCCAAAAACGACCAGTCAGATACGATACCTGACCAACCCAAAAACGACCAGTCAGATACGATACCTGACCAAACCAAA
This sequence comes from Hedera helix, assembly GCA_947179155.2. Lineage (NCBI taxonomy): Eukaryota > Viridiplantae > Streptophyta > Magnoliopsida > Apiales > Araliaceae > Hedera > Hedera helix. The sequence goes on from OX359285.1 coordinate 25,312,482, forward strand.
AAACGACCAGTCAGATACGATACCTGACCAACCCAAAAGCGACCAGTCAGATACGATACCTGACCAAACCAAAGACGACCAGTCAGATACGATACCTGACCAATTCAAAACGACCAGTCAGATACGATACCTGACCAACCCAAAAACGACCATTCAGATACGATACCTGACCAACCCAAAAACGACCAGTCAGATACGATACCTGACCAATTCAAAACGACCAGTCAGATACGATACCTGACCAATTCAAAACGACCAGTCAGATACGATACCTGACCAATTCAAAAACGACCAGTCAGATACGATACCTGACCAACCCAAAAACGACCAGTCAGATACGATACCTGACCAAACCAAAAACGACCAGTCAGATACGATACCTGACCAACCCAAAAGCGACCAGTCAGATACGATACCTGACCAAACCAAAAACGACCAGTCAGATACGATACCTGACCAACCCAAAAACGACCAGTCAGATACGATACCTGACCAAACCAAAAACGACCAGTCAGATACGATACCTGACCAACCCAAAAGCGACCAGTCAGATACGATACCTGACCAAACCAAAAACGACCAGTCAGATACGACACCTGACCAACCCAAAAACGACCAGTCAGATACGATACCTGACCAAACCAAAAACGACCAGTCAGATACGATACCTAACCAACCCAAAAAACGACCAGTCAGATACGATACCTGACCAACCCAAAAACGACCAGTCAGATACGATACCTGACCAACCCAAAAACGACCAGTCAGATACGATACCTTACCAAACCAAAAACGACCAGTCAGATACGATACCTGACCAACCCAAAAACGACCAGTCAGATACGATACTTGACCAACCCAAAAACGACCAGTCAGATACGATACCTGACCAACCCAAAAGCGACCAGTCGCTGATCAACCCGAAAACGACCAGTCAGATACGATACCTGACCAATTCAAAACGACCAGTCAGATACGATACCTGACCAATTCAAAGCGACCAGTCAGATACGATACCTGACCAATTCAAAACGACCAGTCAGATACGATAACTGACCAGTTCAAAAATGACCCGTTAGAAGCGATACCTGACCAACTCAAAAACGACCCGTCAGAGACGATACCATACCAACTCAAAACGACCGTCATAGACGATACCTGACCGTTCCAAAAATGACCCGTCAAAAACGATGCCTGACCTTCACAAAAATGACCCGTCGGAGACGAGACCCGGCAATTACAAGATAACTTGTTAGAGACTAAACCCAACGACGATGACGACACGACCCGTGGGCAAAGGATCCGACGATGACGACACGACCCGTTGGCAAAGGATCCGACGATGACGACACGACCCGTTGGCAAAAGATTCGACGATGACGATACGACCCGTTGGCACAGGATCCGACGATGACGATACGACCCGTTGGCAAAAGATCCGACGATGACGATACGACCCGTTGGCAGAAGATCCGACGATGACGATACGACCCGTTGGCAAAAGATCCGACGATGACGATACGACCCGTTGGCAAAAGATCCGACGATGACGAGACGACCCGTTGGCAAAAGATCCGACGATGACGAGACGACCCGTTGGGAAAAGATCCGACGATGACAAGACGACCCGTTGGAGAAAGATCTGACGATGACAATGCGGTGACCGGTGGAGAAAGATCCGACGATGACTAAAACGATGCGATGCGATGTGCGAGGCGATGTGCGATGCGATATGTGATTTGCGATACATCATATGAGAAGCATTGCGATATGCGATTTCATATGCGATTTGATATTTAACATGCGACTTGATATGCGATATGCGATATGCGATAAGCAAGAGAAAAATAGTTTTCCTTGATGAATAGGCGATGCGAGTCCATTTGAGACAGTAACCGATGATATTAATGTTGCATCATTAATATGTATATGTTGCATCATTGATATGTATGTTGCATCATTGATATGTATGTTGCATCATTAAAATATGTACTGTCATTTTCATGCATTGGGTGCCTACTTCTTTATCATGTTCATTTCATACTGCATTCCATAAACATGATAAAGAGGGGCAGCTGTAGACACCCAAATTTTGCACTTCTCTACTAACCCTGGCAGGAGGGCAAAGTCGTCACTTGACCCGGCATGCGAAAAGGAAGGTGGACCCCAACACGAAGCCACCCCAACGATTTACGGTCAAAGCCACCACCACGAACAACGAGCATCAGGTTACTTGAGGCAAAGCAAACAGTTGACCCAGAAGAACCTGATTTGAGCACAAAAGACGACAAATGGCCACTACGCTTACGATGTTCGGAGGTCTCGCTCCCCGGTGAGCGAGCGGCTGCCCAGCTCGCCGGTGAGCTGGCGGGGATGGAAAGGGGGCAACGCCCCCTGGAAGCCAAGCACAGTTAGCAAATGCTATATCAAGTCGCAGCCCTCCGAACTAGCCTCCCAGAACAATATGGCACGTTTCCCAGGGATTTCCGGATTGCAAAATACAAGCCTTCTAGCGAAAAAATGAAAGACCGACATCAGATGCGGAAATCGAGGAAAACACCGGAGCCAGCCGCAGCTGCACCTGCGGCTGGCCGCAGTTGCATCTGCGGCCAAGATCTGAAGTTGCTAAATCGCCATTTCCAGTTTCATTTTCGGCAGACGACGGACGGAAAGAAAAACGGGAGAGAGAAAGGCGACGGGAAGAGAAAAAAAGAGAGGAAAAGAGAGAGAAATGTTAGATTCTTCCATTCTTTGTTAGATCTTAACATCATATATTGTATTCTAAGTGATTTCCAAGTGTCAAAGCATGTATTTCATCATTTGAAAGGTGAAAATCCGAGTTTATAGCATTTGTGATTTCGTCTAGTTAGATCTAGTTTTATTTCGTTCTTATTGTGTTTGTTGGGTGGATCTACTGTAGATCCGAACATTTGGCGTATTGTGATATTGAATATTTTGATTTTGTTTGTTTTAAAGTTAGATCCGATGTAGTCAATCTATATTGTAGATCTATGGATTAGGGACGGTTAGAGAGGATTTATTGCGGATGAAATCTCCTCCTAATCTCCCGATGATGTCCTTTTAGTGTGTTTCATAGCTTTTACGTATGTAGCGATCGCGATGCGCTTTTATTGTAAATATGTAAATTTTTGGGCCTTAAAGCGATGTCGGATCGAAAATCGGGTTTAAGGCCCCGTGATAGTGAAATGTGCGATTGTGGGCGTTTGGGGTTATTTGGATGGCTCACATGCCCATGAATAATTCCAACGCCATTTTAATGCTTGGTTTTCCTTTTGACGCGAGAAAATGATTTTGGAAGAAAAAATGATAAAGATTTTCATAAAATCAAGCAAATTAGGATATTAGATCGTTCGTAGGCTAAATAAAATTGTAAGTGTTGGATGAGCTCTATTCCTATTTGGCGAAGGGTTTGAAAATATGTTTTACAAAATATCATCGGTTTTATTATCGAAACAAAAAATCAATAAAAAATGAACTTTTCGATTAAGTAAAATCCTTCGTGCATAGGGTTAACGAGATTCTGAAGCACTTTCAAAATAGAGTATTCCAACGACATTCATTTAGGCACACACGCACACACACTTTTTCGGATTTAAAAGGATAGGAAAACATCAAGATTGCGGTAACCGTGTTTCACGGAAGTCGGGGGGTGCCTAACACCTTCCCCTCGCTTAAGCAAGCCCCCGAACTCTGTGAATCTCGGTTTACGGACCAATTAATTCGGAGTCACATATGAGCCAGCGATTACGAAAAAATAAAAATTCGGATGAGTTGGTACATCCATTTCAAATATACCAACTGGCGACTCTGGTCAATTGGCTCATTAAAAAGCGACCTTTCGAAACCCCGTCGACACTAAGCCGGCCCTTTTTCAAAAAGCACATCTTAATCTAAAGGCTAAAATTGGAAAGGGCATTTTAATAATAAAAATAACGAGACGACAAAAATCCCGGCGTCGACAATACTCATAAAGGATACCATCTTTTTCATCTTCCATTATTCAAACTTACTATGGTAAGGGATATTAATTTCCTTCACCTTTTGTTAATCAAATCTGCTACGGTAAAGGATATTATTTTCTTTCATACACCTAAATCGAAACTTATTATGGAACTATTGCTTCTATAATTCCTGAAAATATTATATGTTCCATAATAGTTGCACTTCATCATTTCAACTGAATCTTCCTATTTGTTGAATCTTTCTATTGAACTATAACCGTTATTCTGAACTGTGGATCTTGAATATCATTTTTAAATTTCACTCCACATCATGTTGACAATTTGGACATTGTTTGAATCTGCACAAAATAAACTTCCGATACTTATTGTTTATCCTGTTTCTTCTGTTCATCATTTGTATCACTGTTATTTGTATTAACCATCAAGAATCAAGCTGTTGTGAATATCTGTGGCCGGGGGCACAGATGTGATATAATTGTTGAACAGATGATAGGTTAAAGGCGACATACTAGGTTAAAGGCGATACATCTGTTCGATGTCTTTTATGGCACGTGGTGAAAGTTCTCTATGGCCCGTAGTGCATAGATGAACTGTTGTCTGGTATGATTATGACCAAAGGCTGAACCTGGTATAATCATGACCGTTGGTATTATATTGAAAGTTCTCTTTGGCCCGTAGTGCATAGATGAACTGTTGTTTGGTATGATTATGACCAAAGGCTGAATCTGGTATAATCATGATCGCTGGTGCTATATTGAATATCTTTGGCCCGTAGTGCAAAGATGAACTGTTGATCTGCATGATTATGAGCAGGAACTGTGAATTTATATTATCTTGACTAATGGTATTTCAGATGATAAAAGTTGTTAATGTTTTTCCTAAAAAGAGAAGCGAGTGGACATTATAGTCTGCATTATTCTTCTAACAGATTGCTCATTCCGCTGCTATTATTGATCTGAACATTGTTCAAGAATTTAACTGCAGTTTTTGATATAAACCTTGTAGTCTATTGTATTCTATCAAGAACTCAACTGTTGAAGGCTAATGATAATTTATTCGTCATTATCTTAGTTATGATATTTCTTACTGGGCTATTTGAGCTCACCCTTTCTTTTGTTCCATTATTTTTCAATAGGAGATGAGAACGTAGCTGGGTCTAGCCGGGGAATGGAGTGAGAGTCCGATGGATAGTTATCCTAGTCTTCACGTGTTGTAAAATAGTGTGGCAATAATAGTGAAGGCTTAGTTGTGTATTATTATACACTGTATTGTTGAACGTTATACTACTTTGTAATAATTTTGTTGTAGTCTTTTGACAACTCAAATTTGGGCTGTGTGAGACTAGATTTGGGGGTGTCACAATAACCACAGCTCAAAAAAGAGAAAAGAATTTCAATTATTTTTTTTTAATAAAAATTATGTTGATAAATGATAAGTAACTCTAATTATAATATACAGACAAACACAAATGCATATTTAAAAACAATCCAATCCAATTCAAATATAAATTAAACCAACAATCTTTTTTAAAAAATCAGTGTATTTAGAATATGAATGATTTATTTTTTTTATCCCTCCAAGTTTAACTCTTCTATTAATCTGTCCCCTTAAGTTTATTAACTTACATATCTGCCCCTGCCCCTATACCTATAAAAAAAATCCAGCATAGGCACCTGGTGCCAATGATGCCTGTGAACAGATCCGTCCCTGCTCGTTAGGGGTGAGTAAAACATCGAAATTGGCACCAAAATCGCACCAAAAATTAACCAAACCGCACCAACTATTCCGGCGTATATATATGACGATTTTGGAATGGTTGAAAAATCGCATTTGCGGTTTGATTTCGATTTCTGCTGTCCACCGCACCGCAAAAATAATATTGTTTCATCTACATGCCCTCATAATTGTTATGCTTTTTCATCTAATTTGTAGTCGGCTGGAATTTTTTTTATGGCATTTCAGATTCCAGGAATTTATTTTGGCTTGAAGCATATGTTAAATTTTAGAAGTATGATATTATGTTAGTCAAAACTGATTCACAACATAGTAAAATTTTCTTTGAAGCTTTCTTTTTTCATCCAGTAATTAAGAAAATTTATAAAATAAATTGAAAAGGGATATATCTTTATTGGTATCTAACTTAGGAGGATTAGAATGATTTTTCTAAAAATTTTAAAACATAAATCTAATCTTAAAAATATACAAATATAAAAGAAACCAAATAATAGCATAGTGCATATATAATTATCTTAAGAAAGAGTATAAAAATTTGTCGATTCTTGTTGTGAGTAGATATAATGACATACCTTATAAATTAATATAAATATATGGGTAATTAATTATGGAGAAATAATTTATATGTCAACAAATTTATGACAAAAATTGAATTGCAATTTAGGTAGAATACCAAGTGATAATATAGAATAAATTAAGGTGTGACTATTCTTAATTCTCTCATATCATAATTCCTATGTATCCACATACATCGATATTTACAATCAATTTATATTTATGGTCATATATAACAAGATTCTAATTTAAGTGTAATAAAAACGTAAATATCTTTTAGTCATAACACAAATCTTTTCCCCTTTAAAAAAATGCATATAAAAGTCTAAAATAAGATTAATGCATAAAGGACTTAAAACTCACTAGGATACACAGATCACAATTAGTGTTTGAAAAGAAAAGAGTAATATGAGTAAGTCCTTCCACCTAATTATAGGCTCAAAGCAATGCAAACATTATTAGCTTTTAATCCAAGTCGAAAAAAGTAGTGAGCTTATATTCTGTTGGGCTCCTTCAAACACAACTAAAAGCAAAATATGATTTCTCTTTATTTTCTAATGGAAATTAGAGTCCTCGAATAACATCATGTTGTCTTGTATTTTTTAATATAAAATAATGGCCAAAACGACGTCATGTTCCAAAATTAGAGTTCCCAAGTAACATCATGTTGTCTTGTGTTTTTTAATATAAAATAATTTTTTGGACTATTTTCTCCACATGTTTAGATAGTTTTATAGAGATAGCTACATATACAAGATTGCATAAGTAAGATTGTGTTTGTTATCAAAGTGGTATTTAATATTGTGTGATGCTAAATTTTTAATTTAAATTGCATAAAATTTAATTGCTTCAATTGGTTTTGAAATCAAAACCGCACCAAATGAAACCGCACCGCACGTTTTAAAACCGCATGGTTGCGGTTTTGAATTTATCAAACCGCACCTAAACTGTTTATGTGCAGTTTAGATTTCAAACTGCACTAAATCGTAACATGCTCACCTCTACTGCTCGTAGCACTCAAATCTGGTGGTAAAGGCTTACGAGAGATTGTTGAGTTGATTATACAATTCATTGTATTTATACTTATATTCCTTAGTAGCGAGAGTATTAAAAAAAAATTATGCCTTCTAATTACTATTAAAGTCATGCTACCTATGAGAGTAAGTTTATGTCAATTGTAAAATAGTAACGCATGTGAATATATGTGATAATAGAAAATTAAGAATTATCATACCTTAATTTATCTATTCTACTGCTTACAGTTTTACATAAATTGAAATTTAATTTGATAGTAAATTTGTTAACATATAAAATCATTTCTTTTACAATTAAATCAATTATACTATTGGTGTGCGATCAAGTTGGATTCTTTTATTATCGAACCGACTAAAAATGAGATTGCAATTTTAAACATTACAAGGAATTGATTGTGAATCGTTAAACTTCTGAGATCAAAATTGTAAAAAATGAAACTTATTTTTATTAACATACCCTAAATTTAACCTGCGATTCGCCAATATTAAAAATGTTTTTTCAATTCACATCGATTAGAAGCGACTACTTAACCAAATTAGCTCTCGAGCAATGATGAAATAGCCATCCAAATCCAACAATTATTGTTGGATGCTTTTTAAGCGCCCTCCTTCGTAGGTAGTCCCTTATTTGCTGCTAATGGGAAAGAAAAAGTATAAATGGGTAATATTTAAATATAATATTAAATATAATATTTATTTTTATTATTAAAAAATAAAATATAATATTAAAATTTGTATTATATTTTATTTTTTAATAATTAAAATAAATATAATATTTAATATTATATTTAAATGTTGGCCCTAGTCAACACAGTGGACCTACAGGGAGTAGTGAGTAAAATTCTTACCGTACACGTTTGCCCCTCAAATTTAAAGCATAGGCGTTGTCAAACTTCTGACCTGACATAAGTTGGCTTGTCTAACTAGGTTATCTCGTGGTACTATATTTACTTATTCATATATTTACTTAATCATGCAAGTTTTATTATAAAAAAAAAAAAAACTAGCGATACTTGTTCACTAGATTTTACTTAATAATCTCCTCAAAAAAATAAAAATAAAAATGATAATAAATGATAATAAATTTATGCTAGTATTAAATATGAACTTGTGTGATACATATGATAAAAAAATAAAGTTTTAAAAAGGATTGATATACTAATTTCGTTAAAAAATATAAGATTATTATTTATTTTTTAAAATTAATTTAAATATTTTTATATTTTAAATTAACATAATTTTTTTAAAAATTAAATAATATAATAATAAATTACTTATCAAAAAATTTATTATGCCATAATTTTTAATAAATTATTTTAATTTTAAATTTAAAAATATTAAATTAACTTTAAAAAATTAATAACTAATTATAATTTAAAACAGAAATTATATTTTATACAATTTATGCATATACGACTGTGATTATGTCACATTGGAATTATAAATTAGTCACAAATAAATTGTTTTGCAATAATTTATTAGTCAATAATCAGACGGTTGACAGTTATTTGTAATAATTTATTAGTCAATAATCAGACGGTTGACAGTTGGCCACAATTGGTACCAATAATCTATAGTTGTTTGCGTGTAAATGATTTGACGTGGGGTCACCAATCACAGATCAAGAGCAACGGCAGAGCAACTTTTATGGCGATAGCCACACACGAATCTCTCTCCGTAAAAATATAGATGTATATATTCTTTATAAATATCTATAGGAAGAAAGTATATCTGATTTTTTATTTTATCGAGATCCTTAGTTGTTATTAATTCCCGCTGCCAAAGAATCTGATTCTTAATTAATTAGGAGAGAGAAAATAGAGGAGCTGGCTTTAACTAGCATAATAGGGGAAGAGGAGGAGGAGGAGGCTGCATCGCTCTTGGGAAGCGAAGAGATGCATCTCCAGGTCGAAATGGAAGGACCCAGAGATGACCCCGACCCCGCCACCGCCGCCGCCCGGAAGGTTCACTCCGATGATCAGTTAGCCATTGAAATTCCGGACACCGCCCATCAGATTAGCCAAGGTTTCTTTTCTTTTTCTTTTACTTATATTTCGAATTTTCGATCTGGGTTTCGTTCTGAATTGATTTTGCTTTTGCGATGCCAAATGGGTATTTTTAATTAGACATTTACATGTAATTTATATGGGTTTTTGTGTATATCATCAAAAAATGTAAAAAAAAATTGTTTAGGGAAATGAGATGAAAAATATGGGAAATGAAGAACAAATTACTATATCTTAGCAAACTTTGCTGTAAAAATTTGACTTAGAATTGTTCCCATGATGCAAAAACCAAGTTCAATTTCAGAATTGAAATGTCATCTTTCCTAATTTCCCATTTTAATAAGAATTTTAATGTAACATCAATGTTTTCTTCGTAAGTTGATTCCTATTACTTAATAGAATTCGTTGTTCTTGCATAGCCTTTTATATATGGTCAATCAATTAAATGGGAAGCTAATGGAATTGATTAAAGCTAATGGAATTGATTAGTACTAAGTTAAAGTGTATTTTCACCTATATTGGGTTTTGTAGATTCATGGTTACAAGTGGGTTTTGTTCTCACCACTGGTATCAACAGTGCTTATGTGCTAGGATACTCTGGCGCAGTCATGGTTCCTCTTGGTTGGATGGGAGGTGTTGTTGGTTTAATTGCTGCCACCGCCATATCATTGTACGCGAATGCTCTTATTGCCAAACTCCACGAATATGGGGGGAAGAGGCATATTAGATACAGAGACCTTGCAGGATTCATTTATGGTATGCTTTATGGCAATCCCATTACATTTGTTATTTGACGGATATAATCAGTTTATGGTCTACGTTAATGCTTTTCTTGAATGGGGAATTTATTTTTGTAGGTAGGAAAGCTTATTCTCTTACGTGGGCAATGCAATATGTGAATCTTTTTATGATTAATGTTGGATATATCATTTTAGCTGGTCAGGCTCTAAAGGCAAGTTCAGTTGAGAAGTTTTAGTTATCTTACATCCAGATAGACGAGAATTATCATGTTAACTTTTAAATGTTTTCAAGCTAGATTCTGGTTTTCTATTTTTTTTTGTGTGCAATAAGCAGTGTTTATTTGATGAGCCATCTCCATAAGCCCCTGAACTAGTTAAACGTGGATCTTTGGAAAATTCAACGTGTTATCCGGAATTTTCTCAATCTTCTAACAATCATATATGTGGGAAGATATGATGACGAGAAGTCTTAAGGTTATTTTTCACTTGATATATGCAGGCTATTTATGTTCTTTATAGGGATGACCATGCCATGAAGCTCCCATACTTCATTGTAATAGCTGGGTTTGCATGTGGCATCTTTGCAATTGCAATTCCCCATTTGTCAGCTCTGAGGATCTGGTTAGGATTTTCAACATTCTTCAGCCTAGTATATATTGTTGTAGCAATTGTACTGTGTGCTAGAGATGGTATGCTCTGTTCTCTAAATAATTTTTTGATATTATTTGTCAACTATGATATTACTTGAGATGCCATGAACTGTTTTTAAGTTTAACATTGAATAGAAATGGTCAAATTACTAATTGATGTGCAAGCAGATGATATCATCTGTGTGTTGCTTCTCTTATATTTTTTCCCTATTACCCTTGACTAGATTTGGCTTTGATGGGGACTATTGACTGTTGTGGGAGATGGTAAGAGATGAAAATTTGGAACTTTTTGACTTTTCTACATCATCATTTGGAAATATTTTTTTTATACTCAAGTTTGGCCCAAGTATGGGGATTGGAACCAGCAAACTTGAGGTTAGAAGACTTTTAACAACTTTTAGGTGATGACCCTTGTGCGTATGTTGGCACCTTGGAAATTGTAACTTCCCAGAGCCTTCATTGATCCTGAAGTAGGTGTTTTTACAATTATGGTATAGGAACCACTAGATTTCTTTAGGGCAACATTAAGCAGCATGCTTTATGACAAACATGCATGGCATTATCTGATTATATCATATGTAAGTAACCATTGTGATACATAAATATGCGGAATGTTTTTGATTAATTGCAAACCTTGGGGGAATTTCAATGTATATAGACTCAGAAAAGTTGTTTGTCTTAATAACTCTACAGTTATATAATATATACGTTCTTACAGGAATTGAAGCTCCGCCCAGGGACTATAGCATTCCAGGAACAAAAACAAACAAGATATTTACTACAATTGGTGCAATGGCAAGCCTTGTTTTTGCGTTCAATACAGGAATGCTTCCAGAAATACAGGTACGCCACATATCGTTGACAATTAACATATTATGTTGATTTATTACATGGGATGCTTATGTGATACAATAATATGCTGTTATGAAATTTCTTAGAAATCAATGTGCATATCGTGTGTTATAACTGAGATATCTATGTCTATTTTAAATCTCCTTGATCACCTTATTCTTCCTGCCATTTGGCATTCAGCATGAATACAAAGCTTAGCTTTTGGGAGACAGATTGAAATCTTGATAGAGTTACTGCACATCATGATGTTCATCACCTGCAATTATGTGATTAACTGTTGAGTGTTGATTCTGACTATTGCTTATAAGTTACTTGACCTTTTCTAATTTTCCTGTTACAGGCCACGGTGAAACAGCCTGTTGTCAAGAACATGATGAAAGGTCTTTACTTTCAATTCACAGTAGGCGTTTTGCCATTATATGCTGTTGCCTTCATGGGATATTGGGCCTATGGATCCAATGCATCGCCCTATTTGCTCAATAGTGTCAATGGTCCAGTTTGGGTGAAGACAATCGCCAATCTTTCTGCCTTCCTACAAACTGTCATTGCTTTGCATGTAAATCTCACTTTCCCCCTTGTTTCTTTGTAAACAACAGTTCATGATGTTTGATCACATTTACTAAGGGGTTTCACTATTGGACTGGCCTCTCATGGATATGTTCATGATGACGATATATGAGACTTGTGCACGTTCTTTCATATCATCCCCCTTCAATTGCTAACCTAACATTCCTACCTCTGCTGTTTGTAGATATTTGCCAGTCCAATGTACGAATACTTGGATACAAAGTATGGCATTAAGGGAAGTGCATTGGCTGCTCGCAACTTGTCGTTCAGAATTGGGGTGAGGGGTGGTTATCTCGTGTTAACCACATTTCTGTCTGCTCTACTGCCATTCATTGGAGACTTCATGAGCCTCACAGGGGCTATCAGCACATTTCCCCTCACATTTATCCTCGCAAACCACATGTATTTAGTCGCTAAGAGGAATAAATTAACTTCTCTATCAAAAGTCTGGCACTGGGGCAATGTCTTCTTTTTTGGATGCATGTCTGTAGCAGCAGCAATTTCGGCCTTGAGGCTTATTGCTGTAGATTCTAAAACTTATCATGTGTTTGCTGATTTATGATGGACCGTTGAAGCCCAATTGATAGTGTGTTCCTATTATTGTATATTTGGAACTTGAGTCTCAATTGAAAGTTGATGCTTTAGCCTAAGACAATAAGCTTTCCGACAGAAATTCAGCCTTCAAGTAATTTATAATATGTTTCCCAGTGTTCATGTTTCTTCATGATTATTTCTTTGCCTTCACAGTTCATACTCCAACAAAATAAAATATTATTATGTGGGATTTGAGAAAGGGGGCAAGCGGGAATATGTGTGTGTGTGTGGGATTGCTAATGATTAAAGACTCGTGATTTTTGTCCTCGGATGATTAATTAAAGGCAAAGGAACTCTCCTCTTGAATTTGGGCTTTACCGCCTTTCCTTTGTTAAGGACCAACAGACCATCAACAAACATACCAGAAACAGAAGAACAAACATATGTATTCCATAAAATAAAATAAAGAATTGCCAGAAAATTTACCTGCAGAGGTGGGAAAGGATTTGTGTGTAGAACCTGCTGTAAGAATGTTTGTTTCAAATAGTTTTTATTCATGATATTAACAAATGTGTGCCATACTGTTGGCTATATTTAATTTCTGCTCCTGCCGACAATGGAATATTTTAAATAAGGTGCAGCAACCAATAACTAAATATGATTTTTCAACAATACAAAACCAGTACAATTTCTCGCTATTCATACAATTTTTGCTTTCCTACCATTTTGTTTCATGGGAGCTGAGGGTATAATCTTACAACGATAACCAAATACAAAAGGTAAGTTTCTATAACATCTCGCTACTCCAAGCAGCACATGCTGCTGTGCTTTAAAAGAAACTTTTCTGCAGACTTTTGAGTGATTAGAGAGAATCTTCACCAGAGTTGCAATGGTTTAACAAAACAAAAGGATGTAATACCTATAACCAGTAGAATTAATAACTCAAGTCTTAGTTGAAAACAGAAAACATACTGAAGTACCAATTATAAAAATGTTAACAGACTGAATCGGTTTCAGTCCCACAACACTAAGATAGTGTTAACTTGAAGGATATTCTCCAGGACCTACGAGCTCAAACTTTGGGGTCACGCTGGGTCCAAGTATAATTGTATTAAGGCCATAGTTATGGACTCTTTGTCTCCCCAACGAAACAAAATGCGATGGTATTAACACTAGAACTATTGAACAAAAGATAGAACAAGATTTGGTCGCTATGATTGTCATCATTGATAGAGGAGCAAATGGAAATCATAGTCAGCACTATTCACTTTGAAGGAAAGGAAAACAGAATGTACTTCAATTTCAGGCACATTTACTGGTATGTATAAAATGAAGGACCCCGATAAGGAATACACACCCTTACATGCCAGTACAATTAATTAATGATTGACATTCAGACACTATATGTACAAAAATCTTTTTTACTTCTTTTCCCCAGCTAAGAATAGGATATTTGCTCCTTTTGGATCCAATGACAAATCCACACAGATATGCAGACAAATTTTTTTTCTAATATTAAGCATCATAATTTGACTATAAACTTGCATTTCTGGATAAAATAATAGTTAGATTATAGCTCTAAAGAATAACAAGCTCAATGTGTAACCCAAGTATTAGTCTGTACATATGCGACAGAGACAGATTGGTTAGTAGAATCACCTTGATCTTACAAATAGGATTTTAAAAGAGCTTGCTTTGTTAGTATACAAGAAAACTCTATTGCGGCTAACTTTTTGTTAATAAACAAAAGATTAGCAGATAAGTTGTTTTACTAGACATCAACTTCCACAATCCTGAGGCATAAACTTACCACAAAAGATATCACCCAGAAACTAGCTTCACAACAATGCAGAGGGAGTTGAGTATTATAAGAAGAACTCTCAAGTATTGTGTTGCATATATGAGACCAATGAGCTGCCCCTTGAATGAGTTTCTCTTGACCCCTGAAAATTCCTGGAAGCTCCAGCCTCTTGGTGTCAGAAAACGGTCCTCGTTCAATATTGCCAGTGCATTTGCAAGAAGCAGACAGCCTTCCAGCAGTGTCCACAAACCCATTTCCTGCATGATTTAACAGTTTGTTAATCACATTTTGCTAAATTCAAGTGGAAGGCATTTTCTCCCAGGCACACCACACGAAGAAGAAAAAAAGAAAACACGTACGTAAACATCAAGAGACCCCCCCCCCCCCCCCCCCCCCAAAAAAAAAAAAGAAAAAAGAAAAAGAAAGACATAAACAAAGTGACTAAACCATGAAAACAAAAGTTAGATGGCTTTTGCAGGTAATATACTTTTGTGGTAACAATTAAGCTATCTACTTCACAAATGGAGTATAATAAACTGCTTATATGCCATTCAATATCATGAGTGAAGAATAAACAGAGGCATGTCCAACATATTTGATGCATTTAGGTCCCATTTGATTAAGTAGAAAAGTAAGTACCGAGGAAAAAATGCTCATATTGTTAGATGGATATTCAACAAAATCATATTTGCAATATTGCTAATCAATGGAAACAAAGAGCTCTACAATAGCTCACAGGTGAACCTATTGTCCCAGTTATTTCTAAAAAAAATCATCATGCGAATAAGAAAAAAGGAACCTATACATATATATATATATGGAGATCCACCTCCAACGTTGGATAGGAGACTATAACTTTCTAACCTATTTTGAACCGTCCAAATCAACAATAAAAGGCGCGTATGAACACAATCCGCACAACAGTTGTGCAGACAGTGATCCTACCATTCAAATTCAATCTGCACAACAATTATGCGGATGGCCAAAAACATCACAAGAGTATTATGTTTTTTAGGTATCCACATAATTATTATGCGGATTGGGAGCTTGTGGGACTACCGTCCTAATAACTGTTGTGCAGATTGTGTTTATCTTGGCATTTTTTTATAATTTGGATGATTCAAGATGGATTGGAAGGCTATAGCCTCCCATCCAACTTTGGTCGTGGATCAATCTCCTCTCTCTCTCTCTATATATATATATGCCTAAAAAATGTGGGATTTTTTCTTTACAATTTCTAGAACTCAACTAACAATTCCTAAATACCAAGCAAAGGTCTTAGTGTGTTCACTTCTATTTCAATAGATTCTACACAATTATATAAGCTACTTGTACAAATATTCAGATAATCAAATTAACATGTAGCTGCTAGAATTTTTTTTTAAAAAACTCAAGTCAAGGATTCATAACATTGCAACATCTTTTTCAAGCCTCTAGCAACCAATAAATATGGCAGTGGGGGGGGTCAAATGTGGTTTGAACACTATATATTTACCATGTTATAACATGAATATGATGCAAAACAAACAAAAAAGAGCATGAAAACACATCTCCATTATCGACATATACAAGAAAATGTACATATAGGGAAACTACATAAACATATGCATGTAAAGGCAACTATAGTAGAGCTCAGAAAAAGTTGGAGCAAATTAATACCAACCTAAAGTTCAAGTCTTTCTGATGCTAAGCTGCAAGGTACAGTTAATCGAGTGACTAGTCCTTGTATGAAAACAAAAACAATACAAAAAATTATCAAACCCAGTACTATGAACAAAACCCAGTATTAAAAAGCTGATTGAAAATATCCCCAATTCAAAAATCAAGAGAAAAAAGAGATTGTTAAAATTATATCTCAAAATTTCAATATTTTTAAGAATCCCAGTAAATTAATCGAACTAAAAGAAATAATAACACTCACCTGAGAATTTCTCAGCCTGAAGAATCGGTGTTTGATGGGTGGATCTTCGGCCGGATCTCAGAGGTTAGATCAGGCTGTTTTTTTGTATTTTAAAAAGTAAACAAGGTTTTCACATCCGCCGCATCAGTTGCCCAATGAGAAATAGAATTGTGGGATACTAAATTACAATTTGGACACCAATTTTTCTTTCTAAAAATCGATTTGCACATTTAAGTATTTTAAAATCAAATGCATTTTAAACTTCAACCGAGATAATTAAATATACCATTTACTAAATTTTTGGATCAAATCTTTTTTGACAAAATATATGATTTGTCTGCTAAAATTGATATGTTTTATTTAATACACTATTAAACTTTTAATTTTACAAATTGTCACATTAAACTAAATAAAAAATATTAATTGGATCATTCTGTCAAATTAGATAAATGAAAGTTAATTATTTTCTTACGTGGCAATTTAAAAAAATAATCAAAAATGGCAAACAATGACAAAGAATTTTTTTAAAATATAAAATAAAATTGAAATTAATTTTTTTTTAAACGTGCCATTTTTTTTTTTGAAAATATAAAATAAATTTAAAAATTAAATTATTAAAAGTACTTAATGAAATTAAAATTGAAAATGACAATAATTTTTAAAAATAAATAAAAATGCCAAATACAAAATAAAAGTAAAAATAAAATTTTTATTTTATATTTTCTAAAAAAAATTATATTTTCAAAAAAAAATTATATTTTCAAAAAATATATATTTTATATTACAATAAAATAATTTAAAATAAAATATTAAATTTTAAAAATACAAATAAAATTAAAATAACCTTGAAAAATTATAATAAAAGAATTTAAAATATAAAATTAAATTAAATTACAATGAACTTGAAAATTTATAATTAAGTAAGTAAAATAATTCATTATTATGTTATTAATTCAAAATAAAAATATAGAACTAAAATTATTTAAAAGAATTTAGAACAAAATAATAATATGTTAAAAATTCAAATTAAATTAAAATTAAATTAATAATATTTTAAAAATGCAAATTAAATTAAATTAAAAATATAGAAATAAAATTATTTAAATGAATTTTCAAAATTTTATTATTTTATTTTTAATTTTTTTATTGTCATTTTTCAAGTCCATTTTATTTTAATTTGTATTTTTTAAAATTTATCATTTTGTTTTTAATTTTTTTTGTATTTTTCAAGTTTATTTTAATTTTATTTGTCTTTAAAAAATTATTTTGTTTTGAATTTTATATTATTATGTTTCAATTTTTTCAAGATTTTTTAAATTTTATTTGTATTATTAAAATTTAATTTTAATTTATATTTTTAAAAATTATCCATGTCATTTTTACATTTCATTTTCATGTCATTTTTGCCCTTCTTTTTTTTTTTTTTTTAAATTGCCGTATAGAAAAATAGTTAACTTCCATTCATCTAATTTGACGGAATGGTCCAATTGGTATCTTAGTTTAATGGGGTAATTTGTAAAATCAAAAATTTAATATTGTATTAAATAAAACATGCCAATTTTAATTGACAAATCATATATTTTGTTATTTTTTTTAAAGCCCTAAAAATAAATGGTAAAAAAAGCAAACCTTAAAATTATATTAATATAATTTATAAAAAATATATAACAATACATATTCTACCGTATCTTTTTTCCCAAAGTTACTCTCTCTCTTAAGGTTCTTGATCTATAGCATGATTCACTCATTTCCTCCATCTTTCGGGTCTTGTAAATCTTACCTTGCTTGACATGTCAGTGAATAACCTGTCTGGGGTCATTCCTCCTACAATTGGGACTCTGTTTTAGATTTTCTTTCCATCCAAAGGGATTTTCTTTTTCTTTTTATTGCTATAAAAATATCAGTTCATAGATCAAAATATAAATAATTTTTTTGATGCAATATACTGTATTACGCAAAAACTCTTTACCAATATCCTGCCTTGGATTTTACCCATATTGCACAATGAATTTAGTTATCTGAACTTGTTTTAAAATTTCAGCTCCAAGTTTTAATTCCGTCGCAGTTTGTAGAGGTTCCTGGGTGTAGGTAGACATGGCAGTGGCATTTACCCATCTGTCTTGGTGGTTGTGGAGTGGAAAGCATTAAGAGTCTAAAATCTCCGATGGATCTCCTTTGAATTCTGTACCTGATACAGGAATATTAGAATTGGATACTTTGAAATTCCCTTCGGTTTATGGTGGAAATATAGCATCCATATCCTCATGGAGAGAATATGAAGTTACTAATAGAGATATTCAGTTGCTCAGTTGCAAGATTTAGTCTTTCATCAGTTGCTCATCAGTTGTTAGACTTGGTCTTTCATATCAGATTATAGTATTCAAATGCAGTTAGCTGTCATCCATAGATATTGGAGTTAGTTTGTAACTTTTTTAGTTTATAGGTTCTTCAACAACTTTCTTTGTTATCTTCCTGTGTATTTATGCAGTACTTTGATGAATAAGAGAAGTAGAATTTGGCAATCCTGGTATGGTATCACAGCGAAACCAAAGATAACAAATTCTAATTTTATTTTTTTTCATTCCCGAATGAAGCATGTTGCAATAGATTTTCATTTTATCCGAAAACAAGTTCAAACTGGTGCTCTTCGTGTAGCTCATGTCTCTTCTAAAGATCAACTTGCTGATGTGTCTCTTCTAAAGATCAACTTGCTGATGCTTTTACCAAGCCACTTCCACGCAACGGTTTCTTCAACTTAAACACAAGATTGGACTTCTCTCCCGAGCTCCATCTTGAGGGGGCATAATAGAGATATTCAGTTGCTCAGTTGCAAGACTTAGTCTTTCATCAGTTGCTCATCAGTAACTAGATTTGGTCTTTCATATCATATTGTAGTATTCAAATGCAATTAGCTGTCATCCATAGATATAGGAGTTAGTTTGTAACCTTCCTAGTTTGTAGGTTCTTCAACAACTTTTCTTTGTTATCTTTTTGTGTATTTATACAGTACTTTGATGAATAAGAGAAGTGAATTTGGCAACCCTGTTACACGTGAAAACAAACCTTTAAGCTTGTCTATGTTGCCATCGGAACGGGAAATAGAGAAGCCCTAATTCGGAGAGTCAACGGATTTGATTACAAACTTCTTGTCTTGGATTTCGTGCTGCTCCAGTTGGTTCCATAGCTTGAATCCAGTTGAAGGTGCTTGAATCTCCATCTTCTCGAGAATCTAGAAAATTGAAACAAAAACTACAAATGGAAAAACTTATAAAATAGTTTAGTGTGAATCTTCAGTCATGATTCATTGTGAAATCTTCAATCAAGCTATCATTAATTGATTGAATGAATTAAAAACGGAAAAGAAAATGGTGGATTCTCATCAACAGCTAGTCAACAGGAAATTGATCACTTTTTATACTAATCAATCATGTTGCTTGTCTAGTAGTATTACTCCTCGGTTCTAAAAAGACTCTTCCAGGGGATCGGTCTAGCCACCGTTTGAATTTTTTTTTAAATGACTCTCAAAAAATAAATTTAATTTTTTAAAATTAATTTTTTTATAGAATATAATAATTTAGGTGTGATTTTGGATGCAGTACTGTACAGACTATATAATACTATTTGTTTACATGTATTCAAATCACACCTAAATTACTATATTTTATAAAAAAATTAATTACAAAAAATCAGACTTATTTTTTGGAAGTCATTTAAAATATAAAAAAAGTGAACCGCTCCCAGTCCCCATTCCTCTGTCTCCGAAGACTTTCCCGTTCCAAAATTAGTGGTGAGGGAGCTAGAAAAGTGGAAAAGAAGGGTAAAGAGAGAAGGAAAGAAAATATAATAAACCAAGGCTTCTTGGCTCAAGTGGTAAAACAACTACTCAAAGGCTCTTGAGTCCAAGAGGTGGCAGGAATGTTAAGATTTCAGCTGAACTAAAAAGAAATATTTGAAGTGATATGACTATTTTACCCATGTCTCTATGATGTCATAAATTTCTAATGAAAAGTTGGCAAAAAAAATAACTAGAGGGTGCAAATAATTTTTTAGAATTAAGTTTAGGATGCATCTGATCGAAAAAATATCCAAGTGTGTAAATCGGTTTTTGAAAAAAAAATTGGAGTGCAAATTATAATTTAGTCTAATATTTATACTCCTTTTGTTTTCCGAAATTACCCCTGGACAATGTATGTACCTAATGTCCTAACTTCTCCCTGTAGTCTCTAATGTCTTTCTCCCGATTTCAGTCTTTCCCCTCCGTTTTCTCTCTCCAAATTCCAACTCCCAAGAGCCTTAATCCGTTGCTCCTCCCGACGGCAAGCACGTGCACACCATCTCTGGACTCCTTAAAGGTACGTATTGATAAATATAGTTTTGTTTATATATTGTTGCAGCTTTAATATCTGTCGAAATCAGGGTTCATTACATTACACTGTAATTTTCAGAAGTGTTTTTGTTTGTGATCTTTAACTTCCGATTTCGTTTTCTCCTTGAAATTAATCTTAATTTGGAATGTCTAGATGGATGATAATCTGTTATGTCAATTGGGCATTTTTGTTATTGAAAATATATTGGGCATTTTGTTATTGAAAATATATAATTTTGGTAGTGCTCTTGATTCGATGCTCGAAGTCATGAACTGTCTTGCATCTCCAAAATAGTTTCATGAAGGAAATGGTTAATTTCTTGCATCTCCAATGGGTTATAATTTTGGCTTCTTACTGTTGCAATATAAAGACTAGCTTTGCCAGGATAAATGCAATAGGAGTATTATGCAGGGTTTGAAAGCTTTTGTTATTCTGTTATAGTATAAGATGAAAATCAAAGTAGTGAGAAATCCTGTACCGAAGGATATTGAGTTCTGCCTTGAGCTTGACCAGGATCAGATTGCTTAGATTTGCCTTTAAGAATATAGTTACCAAGAGGATGAAATTGTTCAAAAATAAAGGTTAGATCTTTATTGACATGTGTTTTTAGTTGATCAATCCATAGGCTTCTGTGTATGCCGTTCACATGACTTATGAGTTTGCTTTCATCATAAGTAGTTTTTCTATTGTTACAAATAGATTCATACCAATATGGACATTAAGATTTGGGAGTACAGTTATATCGTATAATTTATACTTTTTCAATTATTTGTTATGTTAATTACTATATTGTTTTGGCAGACGGAATAAATCTGAATGCAACACAGCTACTTCTTGAATTTCTCTCACTAATTGATGACGTTGAAAATAAATGATGCATTGATTGATTAGTCCATCAAAATCAGACACTCGTCAACTCTAAATTTTCTTCTTTTTTATTTATAAAAGATAGGATTTGCTTCACTTCGACTGGCATTTTGTCTAATCAGTTTTGCTTACCGTTGAGTATCATTTTCATGATGAGGTAATTGAATAAGCATTCTATAAATCCTGTTTCTTCCACCTTTTGATTTTATCAAACCTTTTATCCATATTGAGCTATGTCAAGACTCGACATATTGTTGTGTATTATTGTATCATATATCGGGATTTTTAAAAGTAAAACTTGTCAGGGAAAAGCTAAAAACTGCTACCATGAGTCTGTAGTCTATTCACTGGAGCCCAATTTGCTAGACTCAATGGCAGGCATGATGGCATAATATAACATCTCATTATAAGATCATAATTCAGTATTGATGTCCAAAGGTTCAAAACTATGAGGGGCAAACTTATAGCTATACTTTAATACCATCTTTATTAAATAGAAAAGTATTATTCCCACAAGGTCCTTTCTCATATGAGTGTGAGATTCATTTACTATTCATGTGAGGAGTACCTTGTGGAAATATCATTAATACTTGCGGAAAATATCAATTACGTATTAAATAAAGTAGCTGGGACTGTGGCATTTTGTTTGCTTCCAAAGTTGATGAGGTGCTATTCCCCTCCTTCACCCCACCCCTCATCGCGCAGTTTGGTAATAGAAAAGGGGATCTTCCTAGCGACAAAGTAACTTCACCTGTTCAAGGGTTTTACAATTTTGCATCTCTTAACGTCATTGTGTTTTACAGTTTATCAATTGAGGAGTTTCGATTATATTTTTCAAATTGTGAGATTAATTTGAAAGTAAATGTGAAGGAATGGCTAAAATCAGAGATAGAACTGAAGACTTCAAAGATGCTGTCCACAGGGTAGCGTTGTCTTTGGAGTACAGTGAGGTACGTTTGAATTTTATGGTTTTTAGTATAAGCTTTTTTCCAGACCTCATTGTTAGAAAAGCATTTGACAGTTTTTGGAGATCTTATGTAATATGTACAATGAAATCTGATTTAAGAAAAATTTTATGCCATTTGTCCATTTTTACCAAGAAGAAACTTGATATGTTGTTAATGGTTTAGGACTTTCCTTGTATTCCCTCTCACATCCTTGCTCCAGTTCAAAATACCCATGTTTGGATTGAAATATGTAAAAATAAAAAGGAAAGTTTGGTTAGCCCTTGTTTCTTAGAGTCTAAAATGTGTAGCATGCCTTGGTACTTTTTAGCTATCAATTTAGATAACAATGTAATCAGCAAGCTTCCCATTCAATTTGGTGGATGTGAGAGAATTATATTTTGTCCTTTCTATTGGTTATGGTTTCAGAGCCACAACATATGTATGAAAGTCGGTATAATTTATTGATACTTGTTTAGTGGAAGCCAGAATGGCTTCTTTAATATACCATTAGTTTAATCCACTGTCTTCTAATTAATAATCCTGGAAGATCAAAAAATTATTATTAATTATTAGAATTAGTATAATAAAGTTTATGCGTTCATCCAAATATAAATTCCTTCATATGTACTTCTACGCAAAGAGGACCATACATATCTTTCATCTATATTCTGTTTTTTGTACAAAACTTACATTAACATGTTTCACTTAACAAATGATAAAGTTTACTTCCTTTTTCTTTTCTTTTCTTTTCTTTTAAATTTCCAATTTTGTTTTGACTGTCATTTTCATGTTTATATCTTAGTGTTCCTTGTAGTTTTATCAAAGAAACAAGAAAATGTAGTTTGACTATCATCTTTCAAGAAGCTATACATTATATTTTTTTTCTTCCAGAAATGCTTATATACTTGTGGCTATGGTGTGATTACTGTTAAAGTTCAAACTTAAGCCAACATTACCATCTTATAATGCTTTTAAATTTCAGCTTTATGTTTCGTATTGCAGAGAAGTCTCCATGCAGTTTTTTTTCTTGTTGTTGGAGACGATCATTGACATCAGAATAGCTTTTTATTATTAGCTTTTATGTTGATAACCTAAAATGTAAATAGAAATCCTAATTTTTGTATATGGTCTGACATGTGATTACCACAGTCGAAAATGGCAGCTATAATGGCGTCTTTCATTATGCACAAGCCTCGGCAAAGATCACCTTTCACCAAGGCTGCACTGAAGACGGTACCCTGTGAATATATTCTTTTCTACTACAATACCCTGCGAATAAGCATTTATTACTTTATGTGGTTTGAATATTGAATCTTATTCCCTGAAAATATCTAGGTTGCTGTAAAGGGAAACATTTGGAAGTTGACCTACTGTAATTTAACTGATAACTTTTATTTGCCAGCTTGAGAGCATAGGAGAACTACAGCAGTTCTTGATGAAGCATAAGAAGGACTACGTTGATGTGCACCGCACCACCGAGCAGGAGAGAGATAGTATTGAACATGAAGTAAGATTTGAGATTTGAATTGATCTAAAATGGGAATCTATGATACAATATAAGTCACCATAATTTTTTTATTGTGATTTATATCTTGTACTTGTACCAGAGTTAAAAAATTTATGCTCATGCCATAACTTTTAACATGTTGTCACTGAATGAATGTGGTTGCTAGTAAGAAAAAGAAATACTTTCCTCTCATATTTGGTCTAGAAAGATGAAACATTTTGTTTAGATGACATGAAAAAGTCTTCACAGCATTGCTTGGAATCGTAACTTCATCTACCTTTGATTTACCAAAGCAAGAAAACCAATAAAAGGAAAGCAAGTGGGACCACTCTCTTTTAATATTATTTTATTTGTTAAAAGATTCTTCAAAATGACGTAATTTTAATAAAGGTATGTTATTTAAGAGATATGCTTTAGATCTGTCATCTCTCTCTCTCTCTCTCTCTCTCTCTCTCTCTCTCTCTATATATATATATATATATATATATATATAAAGGAGGCCTACTTGGAAGGTTTGTTTACTGTCAGAACTCTACCACACTTCACTTCGCAAATCATATTTGTTTAAGTGTCAATTACACTTGTTAGTTCGTCAGTCCACAAATTTTGATCCTTTATATGTATGTATCTCTGCATTCTGAGTTTTTTTTGGGTGAACAAAAAATATGTTAGAGTGAGAGAGAGTGGGGCCAATGTCAAAGTTGTAAGTGTCCTCACATGTGGGCTAGACGCAAGCATTGGTTCATGCCAAATCACTGGGCTAATTTTGCAGATTTTAGTAAAACAGACTTGGCACAAAATGCATCAGTTGGATCAGGAAAACAGTAGTTTGATGTTTTGTTTTCTTTTGTTTGCTAACCTAGAGCTATTCAGATCCCAATGCTTAGATACAACTTTGGTGACACCTACTGAACTTACTATTATTTGGATATATTAGATTGTAAATTGGTGATTTAGTTTTTGTATCTTGCAAAACAAAAGTTAAGGTCTAAATTCTAAACTATTTTTGATGTTTGCCTGCTCAATTTTTTGTTACTTAACCCTCTGCAGGTTACAATTTTTATAAAAGCGTGCAAAGAACAGATAGACGTACTAAAAACTGGTATAAGTGATGATGAAGCAAATTCAAAGGGCTGGCTTGGTATCAGGGGTGATAGCTCTAATGCTGATACCATAGCTCACAAACATGGAGTGGTATGCTTACAACCTTTTGATGATAAGATCTTTTATGTTTTTAAGCTAATTAGATAGTTTTTTGCTTAAAGTGTTCATAAAAAAGCTTGATAGACAAATATAACGTACACTTGTGTGCAAATGAAGGTTAAATTTTGTATATATTGAATTCTCTGCCATGAATGAACCCAAAGAAAGTATAAGCTGTTGCGATATCACGATCATAAACATCACCCTTGTTATGCTATCCCACTTGTAGTTGCTATCAGATTGAACTCAAGCTAGTCTTCATGCAACCATCTCGAGTTAGACTTTACTCTTGTCCAT
Source organism: Hedera helix (assembly GCA_947179155.2). NCBI lineage: Eukaryota > Viridiplantae > Streptophyta > Magnoliopsida > Apiales > Araliaceae > Hedera > Hedera helix. The sequence continues at coordinate 25,338,026 of OX359285.1, forward strand.
GTGGTGCTGTTCTATCTGAATTTCATGGCGATGCCTATTACTCAATGACATCTCTTTCTTGCAAAAATATTTCTATAATACTAGAAAGGAGAGTAAACTTCATATCTTGCATGTCAGCGAATGTATAAACTGTATGCAATTCCTATAAGAGGGAGATTGTGTATATGTATATAATTTCTATTCTGTAAGCTGTACTTCCTTGTTTTGAGCTAGGGAGCACGATAACTATATATAAAAGAAGTGAGAACTCCAGGAAGGAGGTGATTGAATAAGGGCCTTATCTTCCCATATGAACTCTGAGTTACTGAGTTAAAGCTACGCTCTTAACCTCATTGTATGTCCAAGATATAGGCCTTTAAGGCCCCTTCTTAGCCTCTTTAATGTGTTTACCTTCTATGGTCTTTTAACATTCGTTAAAAGACCCTTATTTGTTCAAGTGTTTAGGGTATGCAATACCCGGTCTCCTCACTCAGCAAAGAACTCAAAGCAGAATTCCTTGGTTAGCCTACAGTCAATACAAGGAGTAGAGCTTATTGCTCATGCGCATCTCTCCCATTGGGTCATTGGTTACAAGTAATTGCTAAATGTAATAAACTTAAAAAGAATAAACATCAAGCAATTTGTATTTTCTTACAAATGTAACTCATAAGCATATGAATGGGGCTGCACACCCATTTGAGCGCAGTGATAATACTCTCCATTTAATCTTTTGAATGTAACTAATTTATCTATCCTTTTGTTTATTGAGTGCAGGTTTTGATTTTAAGTGAACGGCTTCATGCCGTGACATCACAGTTTGATCGGTTGAGAGCTGTTCGCTTCCAAGATGCTATCAACCGAGCTATGCCAAGAAGAAAACTAAAGAAGGCTGCCACAACAGATTCTACTGATATTTCAAAGCTTAACAAGTTGGAGCTAAGGGAGGAGCATATCAATTCAGAGATCGGGGAGCCTAATGATGTTCAAGCAGAGCCTCTTAGAGTCCAGCAACAGCTATTGGATCACGAAACACGTGCACTTCAGGTAATTAGATATTTAATTCCTGATGCATTTCTTCAAGTGTCTCTTACATTTGTGTGGTCTTTACTCATTATTCACTGGTTATTTCTTTAGCAAAGCTGCTTCTCTTGTTGATACAGGTAGAGTTGACAAGTCTTCTAGATGCTGTTCAAGGAACTGAAACTAAGATGGTAGAAATGTCTGCATTGAATCATCTCATGTCGACACACGTGCTGCAGCAGGCTCAACAGATTGAGCTTTTGTATGAGCAGGTCAGAACATTGGCATATGATTATTTATCTGCTTGTTTATTTTATCAAGTTCATACTTAATCACCACCGTCGTCTTTTCAACATTTTACAAAGAGAAATAATGCAGCCAACTCTGGCTTTCTCACTCTCGCTACCTTTAAGAATTGGTGAAACAAACCTACCATTGAAAACCAAGATCATGAGTCAGCTCTACATTTTCTTGGCAATTTCTGTTTGCTCATCAGCTATATTCTTGATGCTTCAGTTTGTACTAATTCTTGTTAAACCATTTCACTTATACAGGCGGTTGAAGCAACCAAAAATGTAGATCTGGGTAACAAAGAACTGTCGCAAGCCATCCAACGAAATACCAGTAGCAGAACTTTTCTTTTGCTGTTCCTATTTGTACTTACATTTTCTGTACTTTTTCTTGATTGGTATGGTTAAATGGAGGGATGAATTAAAATAGATTCAATCGAGCCGAGGTGTATTTGATTATTCAAATTCCAAAACTTTGAATTATCGAAAGAAAAAAAATAAATAAATCTTGAAAGTGTACAATCAACTTCTCATTTATATTTTAATTTTAAATAAAAAAAGAAGTTAATTAAAGATTTTTGAATTGAATTAACTAGTTTAAGTTTTAAATATAATTAATTATATTTTTTTGATAGTTTATTAAAGTATTAATGATGACGTTATTTTCTTACTATGAATTTTTAACTGAGTGCTACAAAATACTATTAACCAAACTTTGAATTTGTCACCTTAATTGCAACAATAATAATTTGTATAAAGTTGCCAATTTCAAGCGAACAATTAATTAACCCCCATTACCCCACGAGTTAGCTTCGTAATAATGAGCTTGATATTTAAACATATAATCAAATACATTTAATGCGTAAAATTAATGTGAAATTATATTTAGTAAAAGTTAAATGTGTAAGATACTAAATAAGAATAAGAGTTAAAACTGTTAGAGTTGATACCCTAGAGATTAATTATTTGATATAATTGCTTAACATTTTTTGATATTATATTTGATTGCATAAATGGATTATTTTATTATGATTTCATTTACTGCGTTATATAAATGTTAGCATAATAAAAGTCCTTAGAATAGTGATACGAATTATATAGTTTCAAGTATGTGACTTGAACATGAGATTATATAATTACAATTAGTATCATTGCTCTTAAATGCCCCTAGTCGAGTATCATTGTTAATGGGACAACAATGATGAATTGAGACTAGTATGTGGATTGACTGATGGCCAAATCTCATTGGTCATAAATATATGAGATATTTTAGTCAATGCATAGGTACATGTTAGAGAATAATGTGCTGGACAGACCTACCATGAGAATTCTACATGGAGCATTATGCAAAAAGTCATAAGAAATTCTCATAGTGACAATAATGTAATGATCCTCCGACCTGAAGTCACTATATTATTACACGAGAATTTGTGTACTTTGAAATCATCAAAGGTCACCTTTAATAGGGTGGACAATAAAGGTGATTATTGGGTACATCATGAATCGTGTGAGAAATATGAGTGATCTAGATGGAATTTTAACCCTCCTATATATTAGGGGTGATATCCATAGGCCTCTTGATTGAGTAGGACTATGAAATGTATGACCATGCTCAAATAGTAATTTGTTTCATATAGTCTACTTATTGATTAAGAAAACTCAGATTAAATTATGAAGAGTATGACACTTTCCATGTCTCAAGTTTAATTTAGGATGTCTAGGTTAAAAGGATTAAATTACTTTGAAACATTGGTCACGAAAATGTTGTATCGAATCACCGATCTTATTATTATTTGAGTAGCAGTGATACATTACTAGATGTCGCTCGCTGTTTATAATTTTATAATATAATTTTAAAATTATTGTCAACATAATAATAACATATTGGGTCACACACTTAGAACGTATTTAAAAGGGAATTAATTTAAATTGTAAGTATTTTAAATATATCAATATGATTGATAGTATTTAAAATTACGAATTTAAATTAATAGGATAATTTGTATATATGTATATTAATTAAGTAAGACTTAATTAAAATATAATATATATAAATTCGAATTTTATTTTTTTAATTAAATTAGGTTTTGGTTAATTCCTATTAACTACTATATATATGATATATCAGTAGTCTAAAATCACGTAAGAAAAAACTAAAAACCCTAGCCGCTTTCAGAAAGAGGTTAGAGAGAAAAATAGTTCAGAAATTCTGATCTTAGTGGCTAGTACCGCAGATCCCTTTCGCTGCAGATCGTGTGACGGTTCGCGGAGCGTTCATGTGGATACCGTAGAGACGCAGTCTCTGGATTGCGTTGAAGATTCGAAACCGTTCCAGAATTACATCGTCTCCTGTCCATCTCGGATAATCGGTAAAATAATCTAAACCTCTGATTAATCTGTTTTCGCTTGGATCCTGTCTTAGAGTTCCGATTTTTTTTTTAAATTTCGCTGCTTTCACTGTGTCGAAACCCTAACAAAAACCACTTTAAAATGTTAAATAAATAAATGGAGAGAAAAATAAAGAAGTTGATAGATAATGGGCAATTATTAAAATAGAGTATTTTAATTACGATAATAATAATAAAATTTTAAATTTTAAATTTTAAAAATAAGATATAATTAGAATTTTAAGACGAAGACATTAAAAAAGTCAAATTGTTTTGTTCTCTCTTAATAATATAAATGAATTTATTTGGTTTATATAATTTATGGGTACTATGTGCACTCGGTGGTTAATCATTGCACATCAGATTTATAATTATAAGAAAAAAATTATCTTTGTTACCTATTTTCTTCTTATAAATTTAGGACTTCAATTATTATTATTATTATTATTATTACTATTATTATTAGTATTAGTATTATTATTATTATGTTTAAAAACTTGCGACTGCGTATGACTTTTGGCGGAAGATGAAAAAACAAAAAATGAATAAAAGAAAATATGAATCAAAATGGGCCTATAAGTCTAAAACTACTTTAAATAACCCACCAGTCCATGATCCAGAGATATATAGCTCAAATGTGGGCAATCCAGCCCGAACATCTTCAACACGTCCATTTACAACCCCGCAATCCTATGACTAAATTGCAAAAGTGTCCCTCCAATTTATATTATTTTCGCAAAATAGTCCCTCGAATTTTATTTTGGACAAAATTCTGCCTCTAGTTTGTATTATTTTTGCAAAACTCTCCCTCAAACTTTTTTTTAGTAAAATTCCCCCTCCAAAATGTATTAGTTAGGTAAAAGGGACTCTTATATCTTTATTTTATTTATTTTTTATGTGAAATTTATTTCTTATTTTGTAATTAAATAAATAACTAATTAAATATGTGAACTAATTAAATGACTAATTAATTATAAATAAATAAATAAATAAATAAATGATTAATTAAATTAAATATGTTAACTAATTAATTAAATATATAATTAAATAAATGACTAATTATATGATTCAGAATAATATTAAATTAGTTAAAAGAAAAGATAGTTAATTCTCAAAAAATTAGGGATCTATTTCACTTTTCTCTTTTACTGACAATAATAGTTTTTGTTTTTCTATAAATAATTTTTTAAAAATTAACTCTCTTTTCTTTTAACTAATCTAATATTATTAGGAACCACATATTATTTATTTTATTAGTTATTTATTTAATTACATATTTAATTAATCAGTTAACATATTTAATTTTAATTAATTAATTAATTAATTAATTATTTATTTATTTAATTAATTTTAATTAATTAGTCATTTAAATAGTTCACATAATTAATTAGTTATTTATTTAATTACATATTTAATTATAAAATAAGAAATAAACTTCACATATTTAATTACAAAATAGGAAGTTTATTTCCTATTTTGTAATAAAATAAATAATATGTAATTAAATAAACAACTAATTAAATATGTGAACTATTTAAATGACTAATTAATTAAAATTAGTTAATTAAATAAATAAATGACTAATTAAAATTAAATATGTTAACTGATTAATTAAATATGTAATTAAATAAATGACAAATTAAATAAATAATATGTGATTCCTAATAATAATAGATTAGTTAAAATAAAAGAGAGCTAATTTTCAAAAAATTGTTCATAGAAAAACAGAAATTATTATTGTAAGTAAAAGTGGAATAGATTCTTAATTTTTTGAGAATTAATTATCTTTTTTTAACTAATCTAATATTATTATAAACCATTTAATTAGTCATTTATTTAATTACATATTATTATTTAATTATAAAATAAGAAATAAACTTCACATAAAAAAATAAATAAAATAAAGATATAAAGGTTCTTTTTGTCTAATTAATATATCTTGGAGGAACAATTTTGCTAAAAAAAAGTTTAAGGAAGAGTTTTATAAAAATAATTCAAACTAAAAAGAGAATTTTGCCACAAAAAAAAAAAGTTCAAGGAATTTTTTTACAAAATCGAAGGACAGTTTTGCAATTCAGTCGCAATCCTACATATAAAACCAACTCTATATCTACATTCGGCCATTAGGGTTTTAGCTTTCTACTTAGCAGGCGTCTCACTCCCAGTTGCGAATCCTCCAGTAGCATAAATGGTGAAAGGTCGTCAAGGTGAGCGAGTCAGGTCAGATCTCTAACAACCATATCTTTCTCTCTTCTCCATTTCCGTTAAAATCTACAAAAATTCTTCATTTGAATCTAATTTCGTGATCGATTGATTTCAGGCTCTACGTAAGAGGAACAATCCTCGGTTACAAGAGATCTAAATCCAACCAGTATCCAAGCACCTCGTTGATTCAAATTGAAGGAGTGAACATGAAGGAGGAGGTCACCTGGTACCAGGGTAAGCGACTGGCCTACATCTACAAGGCCAAGGTGAAGACTGGTGGCTCGCACTATCGCTGCATTTGGGGAAAGGTGATTAGGCCTCATGGTAACACTGGTGTTGTCCGTGCTAAGTTCAAGTCCAATCTTCCTCCCAAATCCATGGTATTATTACACAATCCCACTAAAGTTTATGCGTATCGACTTTTATTTATGAATATTTTTAAAATGAAGTTTTGATTTTTGTAATTGTTTTTGGTTTGTAGGGAGCTAGGGTCAGGGTTTTCATGTACCCAAGTAATATATGAGGTAATGTAACTGCCTATTGCGTCTTAATTTAATAATGGTCGATTTGTATTTTAGTAATGGTTTATTTGTTTGCTTTTGTTTTCCTTTTGATGAGTATAAGCTCTGTATTAGTTCATCAACACATATTCTGTGTAAATTCTAGCTGCCAGGGTAGGACCTGAAAAAATCATTTATGTAAGTGTGACATTTGTTGTTAGTTTATTTTTTAACTTTAGTTAACCTTAATAAGCTCGTCTCTGAACTTGATTACATGCATGTTGTGGTTGCTGTTTTTATTTGTTTGATCTTTTTTGATGGCATTCCTTGAAATGTTAATAATTTAAAATATTGCGGTCAGGAGACTTCAAATAATAGAACAAATACCAAAATTGCTGCTTGTTTTCTATTAAAGGACACAATCATTTCCCCTTTGATTTAGTAACAAAAGATTTACAAAAGTTTGCATTTCTTAAATTGTACTCCCTCCGTCCCTTAATATAATATATGTCGTTTTAGAATTGTGCACAAGTATTAAGAAAATAATTGTATGGCATTAAATATAATATCAATTGTCTATATTGTCCTTGCATTGAAATAAGAGACTAACTTATTAGATTGAAAGTAATGAGAGAATCAAAGTTATATTTAATACTTGGATAATATTGAAAACTAAGCAATTAATGCTTACTTGAAATTCTCAAACGACAAATATTCAAGGACAAAAATATTTTTCTAAAACAACATTGAAAAAGGGACGGAGGAAGTAATATGTTTGGATTTCAGTAATATCAGTTACATGAAGACTGTATACAGGCTGGGTAATCTTTTTAATTAATGGAAAACCAGTTAATCTGTAGAAGTCATGTATCTTTATGTATTTGGTTTAATCATTGAATTCCTTTCAATTGTATCTTGATAATGCCTCTTTTGGTGCTGATACTTCTGTTTCAATTGATAGATAATAGCAATTTTCACATTTATCTAAATGGTATTTTCACTTCAAACTTCTCTAGAATTATCTAATTTTTTGTGAATACTAGATCTCCAATATAGTATTTTCACTGCCAGTGCAAGCTTCCTTTGAATGTAGCATTTAGAGTAAATGCTTGTCCTAATTGTAAATGAAAGAGGCAACTTCTATCCAAGCATTGTGTTATTGGTACAGGGACATTTCCTTCGGAGCCTATTTTTGTGAAAGAGTCTAATTTAACTAATCAAACTTAAAATAAATGAATTGTTGCCGTTCAATGGCGGATTGTTCATTCACCTTTATACATTGCCTGCTGCCTGCTTTTGTAGACATGTTTGTGATTGTTCTTTATTGTAATTTTGTTTGTGTTTTCTTATTTCAGTTTCTCCACAAGGGAAGAAGAAAGGATGTAATTGCTAGCTTCAAAAGGTTTTGAATATCATTGTTGAAGTCAACGCGGATTGGAGAGACTTGCATTTATGTTTTATTTTCCTTTTGGAGAGCTGAATGCTATGTAATTTCTCAAGTTAAAGTAGCCTTTTGTTTTGGCACAATTTTTGTTTGTTTTAGTACAATTCTAGAAGAATATAGGAGTTGATTTGACGAAATTATAATTATTTGGGTTCTTGTCTATTACTTGCTTTGCTTGGGTTATAGGGATAAAGTCGTTATCATCTCTTTTCCATAAATTTTATACACCAATTTATTTTGTTCATAGGTCAAATACAAAATCCTCATGTTTATAGTTGCAAGTATATTTGTGATTGGTTGAGTGCAATTAATACACAAGCTATACAAATGCACAGTTAAAGGGTTATCGTTACTTTATTCATAATACAAATGCACAATTGGTAAAAGGGTCATTGGTATGTTATAATTTTGACATAATTTCTCGATACATATATTTGTGAAGGTACGAACCGAAAAAAATGTAGCCCTTTCCACGCCATCTTTTAGCACGACAAATAAATTAAATTATTTTATTTATATTTATAAAGTATTAAATAATTTTATTTCTTACCGATATGAGACTTAAAAGTAGTTTTACATGCAATAATGTATTTTTTATATATATATTTTATTTTAAATATAATTAAAACACAATATATAATTTTTGCGTGAATTATATAATATTCTTTTTTAATTTTCTGGAGATTATTAAATGCAGATCTAATTTCATCTAAATTCAAACAATTAATGGGTGAAAATTAAATCCCAAAATTCATTAATTAAAAAGGACATTTTAACATATTTCAGGGATAATATTTCTAGTAAAATAGATATAACACCACATATATAATAATTTATTTGTAAAATTTAAAAGTTAAGGATGCATTTTAGTTTCATGTTTATCTCTAATATTAGAGCTTTTAGTTTAAATCAAAATTGGACTACTTTCTTTGTGTAATTATAAACTTTCATCAAAACTCATTTTTTTGGTGAGATATAGACAGTATTTATCATTATATTTTTTATTCCATTTACAAATTCTCTTTATTATTAGTATTTTTTTATTACATTTTAGAAAAGCCTGCAAACATAATTTAATTGTTTTTTTTTTAATTTTATACAAAAGCTAGGAAACATTTAGATGCATTTGGTCTCTTCACAATTTAACATTTGGACTTGAAATAAAATGAATACATAGTTTATCCAACAACCAATCGTATTATCATACACGTGTAACATATTACTTACATGTTAATAATATCTCTTATTTGCGTATAACTTTTACTTGTATGATTTAGTTGGCTTATTTTTTGGCCGGAAGTATTTTCCCTTCTTGTTGCACCTTTAAATCCTAACTCAACTATAATTGCAGCTGCCTTCATCCGCGCCGCCTCGTACCTCCAGTTGGGTTGTTGTTCCAGTCAACTGCTCTGTTTTATGTCTTTTGTATGATACTCGCTCCTTCATAAAAATTTTGATCGACTTTTTATGCATACTAAAAAAAAATAATAATAAAAAAATTATTTATATTTAAATTGTTATTTAATTACATAATTTTTTATACATGATTAATAATACTCTATAAATATGTATAGAGAATAAAAATATGACAATTAATACTAAAGATATTATAACTAAATTATTATAAAAAATATATTATTTAAGGTAAGAAGATATTTAACTTTGAATTATCTAAAATAGTAATAACGATTTTTATTTTAAGACGGAGGGAGAGTATTTAATTTGAAAATTAAAATGGACAAAAGTGTTGAGGTGACTATTCTCCACCTTTCTTTCTTCTGTTAGTATTCTCTTCATCTTGTTGGTTCTAATCAGAAGAGATTTATGGATAAGTCTATACACATAACCATCAAATACTATATCAAATACTACATTTATTTATACATTTAAAAAGTGGGGTATGACATGGATTTTTATATCACGTCTCACTTTTTAATGAGGTAGATGGATGTAGTGTTTGGTTGTTATGTGTTTATACTTATTTTAGAAAAATTATCCATGACAACCGGTTGTTAGTGACAATCAAAATTGGTTTGTCCTAACAAGGATGAGCGACATGACCAATTAGTGTAATTTTGGCCTGCTATAAGAAGGGTAGCAGCAAGGCCAAAATTAGGGTGTATTGGTCTGCCGTAAAAAGATTGAGCGGCAGGGTTTGCCACAAGAAGGATGAGAGACAGGGCTAATTCAAAGCAAAAATGTCTCTTGCATTGGTTGTTGAAATAGTGTTCCAACAACCGGTTGTCATGGATGGACACCCATATGTGTGTGTGTGTGTGTGTGTGTGTGTGTGTGTGTGTGTATAAGGAGGATCAAGGACATACCTTGTTAAATGACATACCTATTTAATGAGTCATTGTTTTATCCCAGCGCTTTCTCTCCCTTCACTTAAAACAACACGAAGTTATTTGATAAAACACGGACATAGACCAAGCGACCAAGTGAAATTTGAACACGAAGCCATTCGAATCAAGCAACACGGCCTGTATAGAGGGAGTTTTAGCAACATGTAGCGGACGACTTGAAGAATCTATGCCCAAATCGGTAAACCCTTAACTTTACAGAATTTGGGGAAAAAGTTAAGTATGTTGCAATTCCAACTATGCTTCAGTTATTTATCTACTTTTGAACCAGTATTGATGCACCAACATAGCATTCCTACTGGGAAAATTAATTAATGGAAATTTTGTATGCTTACTGACCCATATGGTAAAACTTTAGTGTGAATTTATTTTGAATTTTTGAAATAAATTTAATGTGAATTTATTTTGAATTTTTGAAATAAATTCCATCAAGTATAAGATGTGAATCTATTTGCCTAAATGAGATTAGACTTGGACTTGAAAAAACTGCACTACTTTTTAGCCACAATTTCAGCCATTAACACAATACAAGCATAAAATGGGTACTGTAGATTCTGATGTGGATTATAAATGATTCTTGAAATAAAACTTTGGTGTGAATTTATTTTTGTATGAATTTTAAAACATTGGTGTGAATTTATTTTGAATTTTTGAAATAAATTTGATGTGAATTTATTTTGAATTTTGATGTGAATTCCATCCAATGTAAGATGTGAAACATAATTCTTTTCTGAAGTTTATACCTGAAGTTTATTCAGACTTTTATGCACTCTGACATGTACATAACCCTTTTATATATAAACTTGTACTTTGTTACTTCTTGTATTTAATATGGCTGTGCACATACATAAATTTCAGGTTTATGAAAAATGAATGACATGGACCAAGTTTACTTATTTTGACTTTGTTATTTGTTTAAAATTGACAGTGCTATTTGTTTAAATTTGACTATGCCATTTGTTTATATGTAGAACTGAAGCATCAAATGATGATGCCACTCAGCATCTAAGTATAGATAATGATACTGATTTACCCACAGGTACAACTGAGATTGTTATAACAACACTTGTGTATCTATATTTTTGTATTAATTTGCAAAATTTTTTACACTTGTATGTCTATATTTTTACAGAGCGGGGTTCAGAATTTCACTAATCATAGGAGTGACTTGGGATGTTTCAGAATTTCAGTAATCATAGGAGTGGCTTGGGATGTTTCAGAATTTCAGTAATCATGGGAGTGACTTGTATTAATTTGTATTTTTTTAATTGTGTAATGGAGACTTGTAATATGGTATCTGGCTGAGCTTAGTATTACAATTGTGTATCAATTTTATTGTGTTATACAAGCTAAAATGTTAATATGGTATTGTGTAATGGAAACTTGTAATATGGTATATGTGGTGGTTATGTTCTTTGTCTGTGTAATTGTCATGAAATCTGTTATTATGTTTTGTGAACTACTTTCATGAGATATTAGTAGTAGTTACTTCTATAATAATGGTCTTTTTACAAAAGGAATCTATTCAGAAATGGAATTGGCTTCACTAGCTCCGGTAACGATAAATGAAAATTGGATCCAGTGTGACAGTTATGAGGAGTGGTGTCTTCTGCCCTATGGTGTTGTTTTTATTCTACCCTGTCATCACATCCATTCATTTTTGAATAAAATAACTTAATTTACAATATTACATAACTATTCCAGATTTACAAACATTTATACATAAACAAACATTAACTGTAAGGCATAGTATAAAATATATTACATAATTAAACTTTCATTACGAGACATGTCTCAAAATTTCTAAGTCGGCTTTCATTACGAGACATGTCTCTAAACTTCTAAGTCAACAAAAGTTTAACACTAGACCACTATTATTGTGTTGCTTTTCCTTTCCCTTTGTCTGTTCCAGTACTTCTAAGCCATAGTATAAGATATTTATAATAAATCCCTATCTTAGATCAACTCAAGGATGACAATAACAAGATCCAAATAGAAATGCTATAAAAATGCATAGAAAGTAGATGTCATATTACAGACCAAGTACCAAAAACTTAAAACTACATACTACAATATAATATCCTTTCAACTGGACCTTATTTGAATTTAAAAGAAATACTATAACGAAGTTGATTTGGTAATTGCTCAACCAGATCTGCTTTCTAGTTACGCCCAATACCCCAAATCCTGATAACACCATTCGTGTATCCACTGAACAATGTGCTTCCATCAGAACTCCAACTTAAGTTTGTGCATTATATAACCTGCATTATAAGTTACAACATGTAAGAACTATTGCAGAAATGGAAAGCGAAACAAACACAATGATTCAATCTTATAAAGAATGGGTAATGTTAGTAGATATACGATTCATGCCTGAATAGAGACAATTGCCTACTATGAGCATCCCAAGTCACTCTCACGATTACACCATTTCTGAAGACCATTCTGGAAAAAAAGACATATTAATACGAAAATCTAGATGCACAAGTGTTGTTATAGCAGTTCAATGTTGCACTTGTGGGTGAATCACTGTCATCATTTGGACTTGGATTCTGAGCAACATCATCATTTGATGCTCTAGTTCTTCATTTATAGAAATAGCAAAGTCAAATTTAAACAAATAACAAAGTCAATTTTAAATAAATACCAACGTCAATTTTAAACAAATATCAAAGTCAAAATAAGTAAACTTGTTTACCGATTATTAAGTATCGGACAGTTTCTTTTGTCGTACGTTACACCAACTTTGCCACATCCAATACAACGTCTACCATTGGGGTTTTTTTATTTTTCCTAAAGCCTTTTCTTGGCTACCCTTGAGCCTTTTGCCACACTTTTTTGATCGCACTTGGTTCGGCTCAATGTAACTATGTTCATAAGTACAAGTCATGTTGACTAACTTGGATACACTATTTCCACTATAATCTATTTCAGTGTTTCTTTTGGAACCATTCTTCCCAATAATTTGATTGATATTTTCATCCACATTACCTAAAGATTCTTTTAAAACATTTGTGGTTTCTTCATTTATAAGAGCCTTATCAATCAAATCTAATGAATGTTAAATCAATTGACTCCGCAAGAGTAAGTATGACTTGTCATCTTTTATCACTATACCATTATCATCAATTACACTATTTGATTTTGTCGTCTTTGTCCACCTCTTCAAAATGTATTTTGTAGGCAATTTATCAAGATCATGATACTTATTCAAGTAAGCTATCACATGCCGACATACGATGCCCGAACTCTCAAATTTTTTACAAGTGCATGTTACATAATCCAAAGATTTGTGATAATGAATTTCTTTTACTTTAAACTTGTTGACATTCCTTCGGTAGATCTTGTAGACATGGTAGTTGACATCGTCCCTCATAAGTTCAAACCTATAATTCAAGCTCTCACACAACTCATTTTCAAATTTATAATATATAGAGTGTGTGTAAATCTCAACCATTTGAAATAAAAAGTCATGGGCAATTTTCATTTTCGGCTTGTCAATCAAATCTTTGTTATCTGAAACCAACTCTACATGTCGTTAGACGTTGATGCTGAAGGCCCCGACCAAACTGAATCACAAAATCCACTTAAGAATTTATTTTAGAAACAAAACTTTTAAAAAATGAATGAGAACTCTTCGCTCGTTGGCTACTTGACATGTCGGCTGAAAAAACATGATTCACATGTACGGGTACCCATTTAGAACGGATGTCATACATTGATTGTAGCCATTTATTAGCATTCAACCCACTTTTCTCCACAAGCTCCACCCAAGTAGAGTCAAACTCTTCCACATTCTCTGAATTCCAAATGCATTTAGAAAACTCTTTATAATAAGCACTGAATTTTACTAAGTCAATTTTCTCTGAAAATTTGGTCAAAATGTGCCAACTATAATACCTATGCAATGTATTAGGAAGAATATGTGAAATGACATTTGTCATCGCCGGATCCTAATCGGTGATAATCATTTAAGGTGCATCACTTGACATTGCTTCTAAAAAACACTTAAAAAGTAGAACAAAAGAATCTATGATTTCATCACTTAAGAAAGCACAAGCAAAAACATTAGTTTGACCATGACTATTAACCCCCATTAGTGGTGTAAATATCATTCTATAACGATTAGTATTGTTTGTGGTATTAAATATGACAATATCACCATAAAATCTATAAGCCCGTCTAGAAGTTGCATCAACCCAATAACAACGAGTAATCTTTTTTTCATTGTCTGTGTCAATTATAAAAGTGAATGAAGAATTCTTTTGCTGTTCTAACTTGAAGTACTCATTCAACATATCACCATCATGTCCCTTCATCTCATTGCGTTTGTCTTTTTGAAAGTTTTTAAAATCTCGTTGCGTGCAACCAATATTTTCAAACCTTTCCACCTACACTGCAATAAATTTGTATTGTTGGCATTGTGGTATATTCACCATGTCAAGTTGTTGACTTAAACTTTTTTACGCAGTTGACATGTTACGGTGCGATGGTAAAAGATGCCTCTTATGTGGGGTTGATAATGGGTGACAATGACCCTCCTCAATTATACTAACTACGTATAAGTCATGTCTTTTTACCACTATTCTTGCACTACAACCTTCTTTTCTAGATCCACGTTTTCTTTTTACATCCACATTAACTAATAGTTTGTCATTCCTTGCTTATAACGCACATACTCCTTCCTACAAATCTCAGTACTCCCCACCCTTTTCCTTTCAGTAAAATTTCGCACACTAAAACCAGCATACATTGCATATGTATTGCAAAAAGTGTGAACATCATCTAATGTTTGAAATTATTGACCTAGCTTAGGCGTAAACTCATCAGTTACTTGGGGATAGTAGACAATAGTTTTATCATTGTTCATATCCAACCCTTTTGTACTCAAATCATCCTCCTCCATTTCTATATTGAAACTGAACATGTTCTCAAAATCCATTTATGCATTATCCCCACAACTCCCTATTTCATGGTCCATGTCATCCATTTTTAATAAACCTGAAAATAATGTATGTACACAGATGAATTCCAAAGAATGCCCAAGACATATAGCAAACAAGCAGTATATGTACCAATTACCAAACAAGCAATATATGTACGTACCAATAATATTTATGCATCTAAAATGACTAATCAAATTGAAATCAGTAAAGAGGAATTCTTACTGTTCAGACCTAAACTGATAATGGCAGTAAACAACCCCATCACAAGGCAAACACATTGCAAGAATGTAATCCAGACAAACATTGCCACATCAAAATTCAAAATAAATTCACATCAAATTTATTTCAAAAATTCAAAATAAATTCACACCAAAGTTTTATTTCAAGAATCATTTATAATCCATGTTAGAATCTACAGTATTCATTTTATGCTTGTGTTGTGTTAATGACTGAAATTGTGGCTAAAAAGTAGTGCAGTTTTTCTAAGTCCAAGTCTAATCTCATTGAGACAGATAGATTCACATATTGTATTGGATGGAATTTATTTCAAAAATTCAAAATAAATTCACATCAAAATTTAAAATAAATTCACATCAAATTTATTTCAAAAAATTAAAATAAATTAACACTAAAGTTTTACCATATAGGTTAGTAGGCATACAAAATTTCCACTAATTAATTTTCCCAGTAGGAATGCTATGTTGGTACATCAATACTGGTTCAAAAGTAAATAAATAACTGAAGCATAATTGGAATTGCAACCTACTTAACTTTTCCCCAAAATTTTGTAAAGTTTAGGGTTTATTGATTTGGGCACAGATTCTTTACGATGTCCGCTTCGTGTTGCTAAAACTCCCTCTATACAGGTCGTGTTGCTTGATTCGAATGGCTTCGTGTTCAGATTTCACTTGGTCGCTTGGTCTCTATTCGCTTGGTCTCTGTCCGTGTTTTATCAAATGACTTTGTGTTGTTTTAAGTAAGGAGAGAGAAAGCGCTGAGATAAAACAATAACTCATTAAATATGTATGTCATTTAACAAAATATATCATTTAACAAGGTATGTCATTGATCCTCCCTCTCTATATATATATATATAGAGAGAGATATATAGAGATAAATGATCAATAGTATACCCTCTTATTAAACATATCAAGCATAATCTCTTTGGCAACAGATCGACGATGGTTCGGTCCATCGCTATAGCTTTTAGCGACGAACAACATATAGCGACGGATCGAACTTATGACGACGGACCGAACTGTCATTCGGTCCGTCGCTAAAAGGGATATGCTTGATAATATGGTATACTCTTGATCCTTTCTATATATATATATATATATATATATATATATATATATATATATATATATATATATATATATATATATATATATATTGCTATGATTTTTTATTTTTTTTCTCTCAATGTATTGGTCAAACGAATTAATGTAATCGTTATCATTCATATAGTGTCAATGACCTATGAATAAAATTCGTTAAAAATAATTAAAAAAAATTGACTCAATCAACTTATTTTTGAATTGCCAAATGCGTTATTATTGATTTGTTCGTATGTATTGATTATTAACATAAGTTTTCACTATCGACTACATTGTCAGCAATTTAAAAATCTGATGCGCTAATACACTTATATTATTTGCTACAATCATAAAAATAGAATTAAAGGGCTTTTACTTTCATTTCAATAAAAAATAAGAATCAAAATTTAATTTTAAATATGGATGAGTTCATATTTAATATATAGACTATAGTTTAACTTGCAAGTCAACATGATTATTTTTCAAAGAAACTCCATCAAATAAAAATAACAAAATAATTAAAAGTAATCAATACTAATAAATAATTAATTTATTATACTCTCCTTATAAATTAATTTAATTAATTAATCCAGTCGCCTCCGTTTCCTATTTGCCTCCTCCCTTTCAAATCCTTCTCTTTCTCTCTCCTCCCCTGCTGCAGACGAAACCCAAAAACAGCATGATCTCTTTCTCTATCTAAATTCAACAATGCTCCTCTTTCTCCTCAGATTCAATCCTGTTTGCTAATCAGTAACCCCTTGCAGATCGATCAACCTTTTTCCTAGTATAAATCCGCTTCTTAATTTCCCTCTTTCTGTTTCAAAGCCCTAGTTGAGATAGAGAATTGAATTGAATTGCATTATTTTAGGTTAGGTTAAATGTCAGCAATGAAGAGCTCGAGCCGATTTTTCACAATCGGGCTCGTGGCGTCGTGGTACTTATCGAACATTGGGGTTTTGTTGCTGAACAAGTACTTGTTAAGCAACTACGGATTCAAATACCCAATATTTTTGACTATGTGCCACATGACTGCTTGTTCTTTGTTCAGCTACCTCGCCATTGCATGGCTGAAGATGGTGCCTCTGCAAACAATTCGATCTCGTGTTCAATTCATGAAGATCTCTGCTCTCAGTCTCGTTTTCTGTGGTTCTGTCGTCAGTGGTAATATTTCGCTCAGGTATTTGCCAGTCTCGTTTAATCAGGCAATTGGGGCTACCACGCCCTTCTTCACCGCTGTGTTTGCCTATTTGATTACGTTGAAGAGGGAGGCTTGGCTCGTTTATGGAGCTCTCATACCTGTTGTTACTGGGGTTGTAATTGCTAGTGGGGTATGATAATAATATTATTCTTTGTTCATACAAATTTGATTGATTTCTTTATAATTGAATTGGGTGTCTTAGCTTTTGTAGTTAAAATCATATTCTCACTGTTGCTATACTTGAATTGTGCTTGGATTTAATAGAAAGTTGAAACCTTGATTACTCTATAAGTGAATTTGTGTTGCATGTTTTTGGTTTTAACAACTGTAAAGTAAAGAGGCTTGCATTGTTAATTAGGATCATGTAAGTTTTGAATCTTATTGCTAGCATTATGGTCTTAAAGCTATTCGAATTTCTAGAAAAGACTAAAAGTAGTGGAACTCGTTAACTTTTTGTTTGTGCAGGTAGCTTAATTTAAATTTTAGTTATCTCTTCATTAACATAGTTGGTGAACTTAGGTAGTGAATAGTGATGGATTTGTTAAGAGCACCGATATGTCTTCCATTTATAATCTGTTAGTCTAAAACTAGCATGTCTAAGGATGTTTCTATTACAATTATAATATTCAGGAAAAATCTGTGTTGGTTCTGATTCTTTTTCTCTCTCTGTTATTGGCCTTAGAGTGAGCCAAGTTTCCATCTATTTGGATTTATAATGTGTGTCGGTGCTACGGCTGCCAGAGCACTCAAATCAGTGCTTCAGGGGATTTTGCTTTCTTCAGAAGGGTAAGTTGTTTCATTTTTTGTTTTCTTAATGCTAATATAGCTCAACTTGAGGACAAAATTTCTTGTTCTGCACTGCTTTTGTTTTCAACGTGGCAATGGATATTGAAAAGTTTGTTATTTTGTTAAAGGGAGAAACTGAATTCTATGAATCTCCTCCTGTATATGGCTCCCATAGCTGTTGTACTACTACTTCCTGCGACACTATATATGGAAGAAAATGTGGTTGGTATCACACTAGCACTTGCTAAAGATGACATCAACATCGTCTGGCTCCTGCTATTCAATTCTTCACTTGCTTATTTTGTGAATTTGACCAACTTTTTGGTCACAAAACACACTAGTGCTCTTACTCTCCAGGTAAAACCCATCTCGCTCCTATTTCGAAGTTGATTGTTGCATCATCATCTGCAATACTTGAATGCCAAAAAAATAGATATAAAAAAATGTTTAAACGATGTTAGAGAATGGAAGCAGAATTTTATCAAATCCTCATAAGTTAGTCTATGATAATTCACAATAATATTTTATAAATAAAAGAAAAATGAAAAGCAGAACCACGTGGAAAAATTTAAAATATCCATGTATGGTGTGTATGTCCTCATGAATAATTTTGTTTATTTTTTTTCCCTTCCTATATATGTGGTTATTCTAAATTCGCATGAATGTATAAATCATTGAAGCATAGGTGGTGGTTACTGGTTAGGAAAGGGAAGTTAAAGAGTAGCTAAGCTTTCATTGTATTCTCCTAATTTATTGGTGATATCAAAAGAGATGACAGTGGCTACCTTTTAATTAGAGTATATGCATAGACACAAGTAAGATCTGTAAAGATGATCATGTGTGTAAAATATGTTATGTTCACCAATACTCTCATGCATTTTGCAATATCCTCGAGTAAATATTTGGTGAAAGGGTAATAACTAAGATTTTATTACCGTTATATAGAATATTGTATTCATATTTACAGTTTGAGAAACGTGATAAATTGGAATGTCAGAATGTGAATGGTTATCTAATAGCTTAGTACCCCAAGTTGCAACCTCTTTGGCCTGCAGCATGGGAGCAAGATCTTTGACAAGGAACTTTGTTTAGTGTGCATTAACTGTAGGATTATAAGTTAGGAAGCCCCTGAGATAGTTTTATACTCCATATTTATCTGATGATATGGGAGGTGTGGCTGTGGCTTGATTAATAGTATTATAGAACTCCCTTCCCCTTATATATATGTTTTAAAATTCTGATTATTGAGATTAGTTTCAGAGCACCCTTGCATACTTAAATAAAGTTTTTTTTTTTATCATGCAATCATTGAAAATAATATTATTCTGGGATTTTAACAATCAAAAAGTCAATTAAGAGGTCGAAAGTGACGAGGGAAAGACAATAACATAGAAATAAAGTTGACTGCATTTTAAAGATGGCACCAGGTGAGGATTAGATGAGAAGAAACTCTTTGGTGGTGTGATTATCTGAGCGAAACTTATATTGCTCTAGTTAAAAGTAATGCCAACTTGAAGATTGTACAAGAGCAAAAAACTGTAGTTGTGACGCCCCCAAATCCGTGTACTTACTACACGGATCTGGTGCTCACTTCTAACACTAAATCCTTTCAACAATAGATATTTTCTTATTCATAAACTTTATTTATCCAAGATTCACAGTACAGATAATAAGATTGTTCTTTTTGACCGATGGGGTTTTCCGTTAAAGATAACACCTTAACAGTTAGACAACCCTAGTCTTTATTAGAACTTTCAATATTATTTAATACCCTCACTTAGATATATAGTTTTATTTACAAAGGCTAATCTTTTTTATATTAATAATTCTTATCTATCTGAATTTCACTGTATTAAATAATAAGATTGATCTTTGAATAGATGGGGTCTTCCGGTAAAGATGACACTTTACCGGCGCCAAATCAAATAACCCCGGTTCTTACATAACTCACTATATCATTTAATACCCTCATTCAGATGTATAGTTTGTATCAATACCGTACCAACTAACTCAAAGGATATAGCATCTTAATAACCTTAACATACTGCATCTGAATGTAATTTAAAGACATAACACAATTTGATGATAATAAGAGAATATCATTGATATAATATTTGATTACAAAATTTTTAGTTACTTGTTCTTAATACAAAAGTCATTATGACTGCATACAAAACATATTAAGGATAACAAATAAAATGTATCATAGTTTACGCTTTCTTCTTTTCTTTCCTCTTAGAGCCAGAGCTCTCAGATTTTTCATCTTTGTCTGCAAATAAGGGTTTATTCGCAAGAGTGAGCAAACAATTGTTCAACAAGTCTAAATACATAATATATAAGTCAATGTACACTGATATGGATTTAAATGAATCATAACTCAACAAAAGATATCACAATTGTTTTAACATTGTAAAGCTGAGTAATAATTAAACTAAGAACTAATGTTCATCCGTCTTTTGACTCAGAACTATACATGGATATCTATAGGGAATCAAACTAATGACATCTTACGTTATGCATGATATACACTACACTGAACTATTCATGAACATTGTTTAAATTGGTTACCCGACACATCATATTTTCTCCAATGAATAGGGGTTGTTCATCTCAGTTTACTTTACATGTAGAGGTCGTCCAAAAACAATTTGGTTTGACTAAAAAGCTCAAATAAAGAATTATCACAATTCAATATTTCACGAATAAACGTTCATTTCTTAAGTTATGCTGAAACGAATAGCAATAACTTTATTTCAAGAATTTATAACACGTTTCACAAAGTGCATAAATAGCGTACAAAACTTGTAATCATAAGTTTAGGGTAGAAGACTTGCCTCGTATGTCTTTTACAAATTTGACACTTTAACTTGTTTTGATCTTCGTATAGCCTACAGTATGAGGTTTAACATACAATTAGTCACAACATGAATCATTTAAATTGACTCACCCCTAAGCATAATCCTAAGTTTTTCGACAGTTTTGACTACATGACCCTCGCTCGCTAAAACTGCCATAACTTTCTCGTTTTAAAACATTTTTATGTACTTCAAACGCTCATGCGATCGTAACTTCCCCCCCCTACATTTCATTTTTACATTTTGAATCCAGAATCTAATCAAAAGTGGACTCAAAATTGCTCACAAGGACGAAAATGAAAACTAGTTTCATACGTACTTGATTCGCTTGATAAAACATGATGCCACAAGCATTA
This sequence comes from Hedera helix, assembly GCA_947179155.2. Lineage (NCBI taxonomy): Eukaryota > Viridiplantae > Streptophyta > Magnoliopsida > Apiales > Araliaceae > Hedera > Hedera helix. The sequence continues at coordinate 25,359,677 of OX359285.1, forward strand.
ATTTGCTAAGTCACCATGTTTTATGACTCAATAACACCTTATTACATAATCATAAACCTATGTATGTAAGAAATCAAGACTTTTACTCAAGAACATAAGAACAAACGTTGTTTCTAAGAACGATAATGAAAACTAATTTCATACTTGCTTGTTTAACTTGTTAAAACATGATGCCACAAGTATGAATTTGCTAGATCAACATGTTTTATGACTTTATAACATTAATTTACATAATCATAAACCTACTTATGTATAGAATCATAACTATTTTGTAAGAACATAAGAACAAAATTAAAACTACACAAAACTAGGGTTTTGTTACCTTTTGAAGTGCTTGCTTTAACTTTGATTATGCTAGGGCTACTTGCAAGGACTCTCTTAATATCTCGCTAGAACTTCTTTGCTCTTGATTTTAGCTTGTGAATTGGTAAGTTTTTAAGCTTGCAAAGGTTCCTATTTATAGGCTAAGCAATGTTAGGGTATAATGGACTTTAGGACATAAAATATCTAAACAAAAGTGAGTTTCCTAAGCAATTTCTCCTCCCTTGGCCGGTCACCTCTTGGTCTTCTTTGCAATGAGTGCTTTGCTAAAATATCTTTCACATTTGGTTTTGTTCAACCTAACTTTGATCGGTTCATTTCCCTTCACTTTGATTGTTTTCCTTGATTTTGATTGGTTAATGCTCTTTCACTTGGATTGGTTTATACCTAATTAGTTTAACTAGGTTTTCTTTCCCTAGTTTGGTTACTCCAACTTGGTTATACCAAACTTAGTTTGTTTTTAACTAGTTAGTTAATATTCTAGTTTATTCCCAATTAGTTAGTTATACAGTATGATTCATAAGTATTATATGTGTTTTCTTCGTATAATTCTCGTATTATTTTCGTATAATGCTCGTACAAAACTTAGGTGCAATATGTCGTATTGTACAAGTGATTTCCTAGTTTGGTTAGTTTAACTAGGTTTAGTTCCATTTTAACTAGTTAGTTAGAAAAATAGTTATTTTGAGTTCTCGTATTTTTGACTAGTGAATACATATTTATTCTCCGTATAAACGCTATGCCGTAATGCTAAAAGTCAAAAAAGCGAAAACCGTTTTCGGCGTTATTTTTCTGAAAATTTTATTTTCTTAGATAAAACAACAACACATATATATCATCACATAACACATCAATTAGGTCACAAAATCATTCTTTATTAATCACATAAGATCGTGTTAAAGACTTATAAAAGCATAAGTTTAGGTGTGGATTTGTTGAATTAGTTTTTCCACTTTAATAACATATAGTTTTGGTTATTCCAGGTCCTTGGAAATGCAAAAGGAGCAGTGGCTGTGATTGTCTCAATATTGATTTTCAAAAATCCTGTTTCAGTTACTGGGATGCTTGGCTATACACTTACAGTTATCGGGGTTATACTCTACAGCCAAGCCAAGAAACGCAGCAAATGAAAAGATGGTTCTGAAAAATTATTCAGTGGTTTGCATCTGTTTTGTGTCTATTGTGCGAGGATAGGGGCAACCATCTCGAAGCAAATTTTGGATCATGTGCTTGGATTTGGTTTCTTCTGCCCTCTAATTTCTACTTTTTCACTAGGAACCCGGAGAGCCGGTTCCCATCTGTACCCGACTACAATTACATTACCTAGAGTAGGTAGCCTAATAAATGCTCATTTGTTTGTCTTCACTTTTCTTCCCAGCTTGGGTATTGAGGAACCTCACTTTCCCCCCCCCTTCTTTTCTACATTATTCTTTCAGGAAAGGGTTGTAAAATAGGGCCTATACATCATCATACCACAACTTCTCTCATATCAATTAATTTAATTAAAGAGACTAGTAATTTTGAAAATTTTGTAGCCGGCTCATTTTTATTGAGGATTTTTTCCCCTTCTTTTTCATTCGGGGAACTTGGTTGGAAGATTCAAGATTATTTTTTTTAAGTCTCGAGCCTTTGTCTATTAGGCACTACTTCAGCTGATGCGCGACCAGACTTCACACTTGATATATAAAACTCTGATTTCCAGCAGTTCTTTAACTTCTGTTCTGCTGAAAAAGTAGTGTGCATAATCCGTTTAGGTGGCTTCTCCTAGTGTTGTTGAAGACATTGCCTAATCTATTACATCAGAAGAAAATAATGACATAATCAGAATTTGAGTGCCCATAATCAATGTGCCTATATAGACTTGCAAACCAACAAGCTTACTCGAGGTTTTTGCTGCTCATTTTTATGGTTTAAAAGATGGCGAGTATCTGATAAAACAAAATTTGAATTGGATTTATGTGATTTCACATTTTATTACATGTAATACTATTTTTAGTATCTTAGACAACAGTTTCGAAAGATCAAATTCAGCAAAGAAGAAAATATCCTATTGGAAGAACCAACTGAACTAAAGTTGACAGCGCTGAATAGAAAAGGTTAAACTACGAGATTTACAAGCGAAACTCATAACAAGCATATAGCCTATTAATAATAGTTCCTACATAAGAAATGCGATAAGCATCCAGGTTTGGCCTCATCTGCTGTATCACCCTGTTTCAATGACTAGGAAGTTCTACTCTATATCAGTTAACTTGAAGACTAAGTTACCGGACATCCATGGCTTCAGCATCGCCATTGGTTTTTGTCTCGGGCTTGGTTTCCATAACCCTAACTTTGTCATCAGCTTCAGTCTCAAGATTTGCAGCTGTCTTTGGATTAATTTCAACCGCAGTCTTGCTGTCCTCTTCAGGCTCGCTCTTTATAACAGGCTCAGATTCAACCTCAGCCTTGGCTTCCTGTTTACGCTTAGCCTCAACTTTTGTCCTTAGTTTAGTTTTTCGACTTGGCCTCCGTGGTGAACTTGCTTGTGCAGGCTCTGCATAAGTTCCAGCTTCCTCCTCTTCTGCCATCTTTGGAGCCAAATAGTACCTGATGTAGCCCATCTCTGCAATTTTGTACTCGACCACCATTGGAAGTTCAGAAGACAAGCTGAAGGTCACTTGGTTCCCCGAAGGGATGGCCTTTGTGAAGGAGTTCATGTATCTCAGCGCAAAGGTCAACGAAACTGGTTCCTGCATCTCGATAATAGTAGCTTCTTCTGGCTGAATATTTCACCACAACAGACCAAAGACCAGTAAGACCAATCAGTGTCAAGTGTATTTTTTTCTGTCATTCCTTAAGAAACATATTCAAGAATTGGACAAAAAAAGTAAATGGTATGCTTGATCATCAGATTTTTATCTTTCCTATTATGTCAAGAAAAGATAATACTAGGTGTCATGGGGCCGCTCTTGCATTTACACAGATTGAAAGAAATTAACATATCTGACCAAAAACAAACCTTGTCCGCTGAAGCATTCTGCCTGCAAAAAATGTTTGCTGTCCCAATATCACCTCTTGTGGAGAACTTTACACCTTCCTTTGTCACAGATATTACAACTAACATAACCAATTCACCCCAGTATTAGAATAAGCACATGGAAAATAAATAGGGAAAATCAACAAAGAAAGAGAACAGTATGTCAGTACTGATTAGAGCAATAATGAAAGACGTACCGGTATCACCAATGGCGCTGAGATCTTTGCAGATCCTAGTAAACTCAGTAGATGACATCCTTACAATAGCTTCATATTCTGATTCAGGAATCCCAAGATGCTCACTATCAATATCCATCAGCTTCCTCTCAAAATCAGCAATCTTATCTTGAGCTTCATTTCAAGAATATGAATCCAGAACCAACAAACAAAATTTCAGAGTCGGCAATACAAAAAGAGAATAATAGCAGTAGTAACTTATAGTTTACAAGTCAGAAGGTCACCTAGGCCAACTATAGCAGAAGTTCTACATGCTAATATAAATTGGAAGTAACAATATAAATGCAGAAATGAATTTTAAAAATCCATCCCTGTTAACTTCATTAACTTGCACAATTTTGACCAGATGCTTCTTGGTGCTTCAATACTCAACTTGAACTAATGAAGCAGAAAAGAATGAAAAAAGATCAGCAATGAGGGAGTGATGGACTTTTGAATCAGCAATAAACCAAAAAATTAAAAACACCAAAAGAGCCTAAAAGAATTCTTAGTAATGCTTTAAAAAGTATCAACTCCTGTATTCCCTGATAATTCACTCTTTTTCGTTCTTTCCCTACTTTTGCATCTGTCAATTCTTTCCCCAGTCACAATGACAGTAGTAACAGACTATATAGCCTATATAGATTGGAAGTAACAAGCAGAGATAAAACAGTTTTAAATTTGATCTTTTATACCTGAATTGAGATTATCGAAAAAGAAAAAAGGACTAAGAAGAGAGCAATGAAGAATTAATGCACATGAGATTCAAGAATATACTGGAAAATTAGGGAAGAAATAGAGGAACCAAAAGGATTCTTATATTAGTGCTTTCAAGAGAGGCCCATTAAATTTCTTCCATTGGAGAGCAAGAAGTTGGATAGAGTAAATTAAAACAGAAAATAAATGGCTGAAAATAAGCGGAAGAACCTTTAAATTTCTTCCAAATTTTCTTATGAAAGATTATCATCCTGACGAGTGCAAGAATCTTTGCACAAAGTGGGTCTGACCAGTTCTTTGATTCTCTTGCAATCATCAACTATCCAATCCTTTGATTAACTCCTGTATGCCCCTGCTTTTCCCTCTCTATGTTCTCCTCCCTGTTTTTATGAGTTAATTCTCTCTTCTCTAATCAGTTCAAGTAGATATAGCGTCTCCTCAATAAAGTATTTGAGGCTGTTGAAATCAGTTGAGTTAGTTGTTATTTTGGCTCCAGTTGAATCATTTGAGTTAGTTATTTTAGAGTTACAGAATCGGTTGTAATTTTGGCTGCAGAGGAATTTCCACACACACAATTGTGCTTGCTAAATTTTGCCCAAAAAGATTCCCTTTGTAAATAGTTTTATTTTTTTTCTTTAAAATAATAAATCTATATTTTAGTAGTGACCACCTGATAAAATTATAAGGACAAAGTAAATGTCATTTTGTTCTATTAAAATAGGTCAATGGGACCTTTAATTTTTTGGGATAGGAAAGTTATATACGGGTTTAGATCTGTCAACGAGGTAAATTAGAGAAAATCATATTTTGATTCAATATTATCCATCAAATGTGATAATAAATTAATAATTTGATTTATTATGTAATGGATCATGATTCACTTGATTCAATATTACGGATCATGATTTAAATCAATTAATTTAAAAATTAAATAAATTATTTGTTCAATTATATTAATTTATAAAATGCTATTATTTATAAAAGTTTATTATGTTATGAACGAATTTATATTAATTTTAAATTTAAAAATATTTAAAATTAACTTTTAAAAAATTAATATTAATATTATAATTTAAAACGGATAAAATATTATTAGTCTGTTTTTGCCACAACTTATAAGTTATTTTTTACTAGTCAAGTGGTTGATTGTGACTTATTTTTTAACATATAAAATGACTTGTGTACTTTTTAAGAAGTACCAATTTTGTACTTCTCAAAAAATAACTTATAAGTCATTTTAAAATAAGTAGGATGAACCAAATATAAAGACTCTTTTGTCCTTATTTTAATAATTTTTATATCTTATCTTAACTTGTAAGTTATTTTAACTAAACACCCACACATTATATTTTAACTTAATTTCTGACTTATAAGTCAAAATAATGCCAACGACTTTTTATTTTATTTTATAAATCACTACTTAACATGACTTATAAATTATTTTAAAATTTAATTAATAAATCATTTTAAAATAAATCATGCCCGAACATGCCTGTTTCATTATATCAAGCGGACTTGCAAAGCCACTGAGTCTATTGATACATCATTACAGAAAACTAACACTAAAATAACACAAGTAACAACATTGTTGCGGTGTTAAAAAAATCAAGAAAAAAACACATATCAATGAACTACATATGATCAAATATATATTATTTCGATTATTGGGAAAATTGAATTTAATATCTTAAAGATAATAAGCTTTTCGATTCTCTTCTTCAGAAGCAGCAAGATTAACACCTAAAACATTATAATACTCTGTTTCTTTCACCATTTTGCCAGTCAAACCTCAACCCAAACCCCGAAAAATCCAAAAAATTGCAGTAATCTGACTGATGAAATAGAAAAGTAGAATTTAGGGAGAGAAATGGAAAAAAAGTTAAAGAGAGAGAAGAAACCGAGGATACTAAGTTCGTTGTTTCATCAAGTAAACCGGAACATATGGGATTTTTATAGTTTTGGTGGATCAAATTATCACAAATCAGTGAATAAATGAGCGCTGGAGTTTTGATTCAATAAATTATGTTGGAGCAAATCAAATTAGGGTCAAAATTTGGATTATTGACAGTCCTAACAGGGCTATTAAAGGTAGCATAAAAATAAAAGCAAAACCCATAAATTCTACTACCAAATAAACGAAAAAATCGGGGAATTAAAGTAGCATACTAGGGCGTAATTTCCGGCTCATCTTAGCATCTTGGACAGAGGTTCCGATCGCAGCGGTAGTGCTCGAAATCCTCAGATCGGAGGAAAAGGCGACGAGTGTCACGTGGCTGGAATCCATGGCTTGGAGAGAGAAACCTGCGGGGGATTATTCGAAATTGGCATCGTTCACTAGATCTTTAATTGATTCCATCACTTTGTTCAATTAACCAACTCCCCTGCCTGAACCAATCTTAGCTGCAACATTTTTCTTCTTCCTCTTTCTTCAATTAAATATATTGGATTTTCTGTGTGTAATTGTGTGAGTGACTAGGAAGAGAGAGAGAGAATGTGATAGAGAGATAGAGAGGAAATAACTGTGTCATCTATGTATATAGAGAGAGAGAGAGCGCTCGAGTCGAGTAATTTGGCGGGAAGGAGATACACTACCACCAAACTCCATCAAACGTTGTCGTTTGAGATATTTAAATGCAAAAGGAGGTTTTCTATCCGGTCTCTTGCCAATTTCACAGAACTGGATATTTGGTGTTTATCAATCTTACACTTCATTTGTCTCATACTGAAGTTTCTACTCATGGCACAACCCAATAAACGACGGGAAAAAATTCATTGTTTTTTTTTTTGTTGAACATTAGTAATACAAGCACGATAATAAAATACTAAATTTTATGAAATTTAGAGGAATAAAAAAATATTAAGATTTTAAATTAAAAATAACAAAATAGTAATACAATGAAACTTATAAGGACAAAAGAAAAATAAAATAGTATAAGTGAGGTCAATGCCAACGTCAGTCGCTTTACGTGGCTTTATAATAAAGATTTGATGGGTGAAAATACAATATTTAAGCAAATTTTAAATGATTATATGTGATTTACTCAAAATCTTACCAAGATAGCATGTTCAATCGGTGACAATACAACATTTGAATAAAATTTAAATGATTATATATGATTTACTCGCAATTTCACCAGCTTAAGACAATTTAAATATATGTATATTAAACTAAATGAAACAATTCTTTATGTGATAACTTTGTTAATTAAATTGTATAATTATTGGGATATTTCATATTGCATAAATTAAGTGTATAGATAGGTTAATAAGTATAGTTGAATCTCAATTTAATAAGTTTACTTTCTGGGTAAGGAGGTGATACAACATATTTGTTAGTCCACCTTACATAAGTGCGTGACGAATTGATGTGTAATAGATTGTATAAATGTCATAGTCATGATTTGATGGGCCCAAGCATCAGGTGGTTGAGACTCCATAGTAGAGCATTCGCAGACCACGTGTTACTCTTTTTACGCTGTATAGCAAGTAGAATTGAGTCAGGTGGAGCGATGTGATCACTCCAGTTGAATTGCTTGTCCACGGTACAAATTCTATTTGAAATGGATGGTGTAAGTTTGTAAAATGCTCAACAAACGCTACATTAGCGGCACATAAACCATGTTCGGCAACCAAGGTTGTTCAATGGTCGTAACGTAATTAGTTAGGGGAGAAAAACCGGGTCGGATTTCCAAGCAAACACTTCCGATGTTTGCTGAGAATTTCTTCTGCAGCTGCTGCACTATGGGCTATGCTTGATGGGTTATCCTTGTCTTGGAATCTCAATTTCAGAAAAATTATTTTAGAATCGAAAGCTACATGGATTGTTCATTGCCTCACTAAATCTATTCTTGTTGATATGATTCTCTCTCCTTTGGTGTTAAACTGCAGGAACCTCATGACAAGGCCATGGACGGTACAGGTCCGTCACATATTTTGGGAAGGAAACCGAGTGGCTTGACTCTCTATCTAAAGCAGCAGCAACCCAGGGACCAGCTTTCGTTTTGTTCTCATCCCCCTCTTTTGTTAGGAGTTGTTTGCATCCTGATTTGCTTGGTGGGGGTGTTCCCAGATGTAAAGGCTATGGTTAGCCCCTTTGTGCTCAATCATCTATACCCGGTTCCTGTTAATGTTTAAATGATAATTTCCCTTGTATGCAAAATAAATAAATAATTAATTAATTAAATTGATTATACCAAAATACTGCGTTCATATAAAATAAATTAAGTTAATTGGGTTAATGATATTTTCACAATGGCTTTGTTAGATAATCTTGCTCCCCTAAAAATATAATATCCAATTTAGAAATAGTCTAAAAAAAATTGCGAGGTATAGTGTACATCCCTCTGAAAAAAGTCCTATAAATTATGATTTGGTGTCCTTTGTCATTTATTTCGATTTTTTTTATTATTCCAAAATTATCCAATCAATCATCAATTCTCTTCAGAAGAGGCCACAAGAACCAGCAACTATTGCATCAGGTAGGGCTGTTCATATTTTTCGATTTTTTTGATTTCTTGGCAGTCGTTCGGTACAAAATCGACCAGTCCGGTATCGATTCGATGTTTTGGAGGTCGGGTACATACTGGACCGAACCGGTTGTACCGGTTATCTTTTTTTTTTTAATAATAATAATTATTATTAATAAATAATTACTAATAAAAATAATACTAATACTAATAATAATAAAAATAATATTAATAATAATAATAGTTATTATTATTATTAATAAATAATTACTAATAATAATAAAAATAATACTAATAATAATAAAATAATAATAATAATAATAATATTAATAATAATAAAAATAATTATTATTATTATTATTTTCGGTTAATAATCGATACCGAACCGGTTCCGGTATTCATTTTTTTTTATTTTCGGTATTGGTTCGATACGGTTCGGTTCGGTTTTAACTGTTTGAACACCCCTAGCATCAGGTAGCTCATTTTTATTGGTTTTAAAGATGTAAAATTGCTGATATTATAAAATTAAAATAATGGAGAAAGGGAAAAGAAAAGAAAAAAACTGAATTAAATTTGTGTAGTTGGAAGAGGAAACTGAATTTTAATCACATGTTTAATCCTGAAGTTAGTTTCTTGGAAAAGAGTTGGAAGAGGAAAGAATGCAGCAATCAGTATCCATTGAAACATGAGATATTGAGAACAGAAGATACCCTTCTCCAACTGCAAGCACTAATAAGCACTAAATGGAAAAGGTTGAATTACTGGGACTTACAAGCAAAACTCATCATACCCTGTCTAATACTTCTACAATAGGAAATGGCCAGGCGATACACATCCAGGTTTGGACTCATCTGGTGTACAAAACTTATAGCCCAGTTTCAATGACTAGAAGTTCTTCCAAGGCAATGCCAGTTATAGGCTTGAAAATATATAATGATGAAATTCAATAAGATGAACTCAGCAACAACCATAACTTGAGCCTCGCCGTTAATTTCTGTCTCGTGCTTGGCTTCCATAACTCAACTTCGTCATCAGTTTCAGCCTCACAATCTGTTTCTATCTCAGAATTAGTTTAATCCGTAATCTTGCTTTCCTCTTCAGTCTTAGCCTTGATGTTTGGGGTGTTTGGTCTTGGCTGTAGCACTGGAGCTTTGTACAGACTCTGCGTAAGTTCCAGGTTCTCTAGTTTTGGAGACAAATAGTACTTGACGTATCCCATCTCTGCGATTTTGTACTCAACCATCATTGGAAGCTCAGAAGACAAGCTGATGGTCACTTGATTTGCCAAAGGGGTAGCCTTCGTGAAGGAGTTCATAAATCTCAGCTGAAAGGTCAATGAAACTGGTTTCTGCATCTTTATAATAGTAGCGTCTTCTGGTTGAATATTTGTACACCAAACTCATAAGAAGACCATCAATTGTCCTTATTTAAAGTTGTTTAAAGAAAATTTACACATTCAAGCATTTAATAGTGAAGCTATGAAAGTAGATGCTATGCTTGAACATGCAGAAAAGATGACATTATGGGTCTGTTTGTAATAGTCGTTGCCAAAAAGGTTTCATTAATTAATAATAATGTCATTAGCAATATTAAATAAATAGGATTTTATAGCAAAATCAAACAGGGTCGGCCGGTGGGGGTGCCCAAATCTAGACCAAAAACAAACCTTGTCCACAGATGTATTCTGCCTACAAACATATGCCGTCTCAGTATCACCTTTAATGGAGATTACCCGATATTAGCATTTGCGCTGCTTAGAATAAGCAGGTATGGAGAATATTGAAATCAGAAAAAGGAAAAGCAATGAAGAAAAAGAACGGTAATGATTGGCGAGATTATGAAATACGGTACCAGTATCACCAATGGTGCCGAGATCTTTTCAGATTCCACTTCAGGAACACGAAGCTATTCACTATCAATATCCATTGGCTTCATCTCAAAATTGGAAATCCTATCTTTAGCTTCATTTCAGGAATTTGAATCAAGATCCAATAATCTGAAGTAACAATAAGAATCACAGAAACATGAGTAACAACAATCTCGTCATTTAAAACTTCATTAAGTAGCACAATTTTGACTATATGCTTCATAGTGCTTTTATACTTGAATTGCAAGTACGGAAATTATAATTCTTGCAAATTGCAGTCCACTATCGTATTGTTTGATTGACTCGTTTATGACCCTGGTTTTTCATTGTTACTGCTCTTTAACTTCTTTCTCACTGTCATCTGTTATTCTTGCTTTAACGAGTTCAAGTTGGTATAGAATCTCCCTCATATTCTACAATAGAGTAAAGTCAGCTGAAATCATTTGAGTTGAGGCTTCACAGGCATTTCCAGATATATTTATGCAGTCTATCGTTGTCTTTCTGTCTTCTTCAAGTAGAACGAAAACAAAATAACAGAAAATCAAGGTAAAAAATGTAACGAAACCCATAACAATTGGAACATGTTAAACACGGAGGAAAAGAAAGAAAACAAAAAAGGAAAAAACGTATGAAAAAAGAGAGGAAAAACTATCTTAATATAGAGAACAATGTTACGATATTTGTAATGGGGTTTAAAAAGCTCGATTTTTTTTTAAAATAATTATTATCTTTTTCCTTTTCACCCCTTTTTTATGGTGTTTTTCAAGTTCCAAACATACCAAAAATGGGGGGAAATGAAGCAATTCATACTGGACTTTCAAACATGAAGGTGATGGTAAGGCCACGGTCATCAGGCTTTATGGTGACAGTGTCATCATTTCCGGCGCAATTGAGCACACTGCATACCTTATGGAAGTTTATTCCCATGGACAGGTCCCGGTCACAGCGGTAGTGATTGAAACCCTCAGCGCGGAGGTGGAGGTCGACCGGGTGGGATCCAGGGCATGTAAAGAGAAACCGGTGGAGAAGTCCAAGTTTGCTTCATTTACCAGATCTTTGATTCCGTCACTTTTTTCAGCAGACTACACTCACCAATCTTATTTCCAACATTTTCTTCTTTACTTACTTCTTCAAACTAAAACTACTGTTTTATTCATACTAAACAACTGTTTATAATAATAATAAAACAACTGTTTACAAATACTTTCTTTAGAGAAGCAAAACGAGATTTTCCAATCAAAGTTGATAGAAATTGTAAACTAAAAATCCATCAAAATTCTATTCCTCACAGTCGAACATCTATTATTCTATTATTAATAATAGAATAAAAAGTAATAGTAGTAGTAATAACAATAATAGTAATAATAATAATAGTAGTAAGACTACTACTACTACTACTATTACTACTACTAATAATAATAATAATACTTTCTTTAGAGAAGCAAAACGAGATTTTCCAATCAAAGTTGATAGAAATGGTAAACTAAAAATCCATCAAAATTCTATTCCTCACAGTCGAACATCAGCTACATATAACTTTATGTATGACAATAAAATGAAGCCAGAGTAGAAGCCCACTGCAGTTGTTAATAGGTGGGGGCCTCTACAAGCTTGTTTAGTTTCCTGTTCTTTAGTCTCGTAGCCTACACTTCACTCCCCTTGGCATTCGTATCTGAATCACAATATAAAAAAAAATGCAAATCAATGATTATTAATATAAAAGAATGATGTCAAAGCATAATAAAAGGGCACCATAGTTGGACTCTCTTGGTGCTCACTTGAAAGAAACTAAAAATCGTCATCTCAAACCAACAGCATCCATACTCCAACTCCACTATCTATTAGAAGATGATTTCATAATCAATCAGCACATTATTGAGTTCATTATGCATTTGTTAGCAGTAGAACAATTAAAAGGAAATAGCAACATAGTATTTATGTGGGTATACTTTCGTACATTTTTGTGCGCAAGGAGTGGGAACTAGAGACTAACCTGAGCTACTAGAATGGGACAATGACTGCTTTAGATGGAAGAACCACGGGCTGCACGTTATGTTAGCTCTGTAGTGAGACAGAAAGATAGAAAGCTGATAAGATGATGGTATAGGGCTTTTTCCAAAATTGGCAAGGACTAGGAGATAAGTGTTTTGTTCCACTGGAAAGTGGTGGCTGGCTCATTGGCGGTGCACTGGTGCTGGTAGCTCAACGTGAAGAGAGGAGAAAGCAGTACTGGTGACCTGAAGGAGAATAGAGAAAGTGTAGAATTGATTTGGGATGTGTTTAATTTGAGGCTTATACTGAATAAGCCTGGTTTTAAATCAGGAAAACAGAACTATTTAGCAACAGAACTGATCAATCTCAACCACCGAATTACTGCAGACAACACCGTCTCTAAACCTGTCAAGAAAGTGTAAAATTAATTTTCTGATAAGTACATGAAAGAGTATAACTTAGTAAAATGGGCAGAATATAAACTGAATTTGTCATAATTCATTCTAAAATACGACAGACGTCGCTAAACCTCTAATAAAAATTAAAAGAGTATATCACCAAAGCTTTTGTTCGGCTCCATTTCCAGGCCATCGGGCCAAAGTTTTCCCAACAGTGAGTAAAGTTTCTACCAATAGATGTCTGAAAGCCTTGTAGTGAAAGGACAACATCTGAGGCCAATTTTCACCATTTACCGACCAAATTCCGTTGAAAAAAATTCGAAAAAGGCACCCATCTTTTGTGGCCAGAGAATTTATTAAGGTTAAAACACGTTGAGAATATAACATATATATAACATTTGTAAGATAACAGCGTCAGGACAAAGTAACCGTGTTTTATTTTTATTTTTTTGAAAGGCCAAATCAAAGAGCTTACTCGAGTCCATTAAATTTTAGGAGGCCCTGATATTATTCCCCAATTCAGCAGAAGCTGCTTAACAATTATTAAAAACACATTTTAACCAATTAGCCATAAAGATATCCAGCATCAACTTAATGAGTCCTTTTGTGGCTACTCCAGTAAAAATATTCTTGACTGGTCGAAAAAACTTAATAAAGCCTTGCAGTGAGCAATGAGCTGGTAAGAATATTCCACTGACATTTGCAATGCATGATGGATTAAATCAAGTTCTAAGAGTTAAAATATTCTTGACTGGTACAAAAAACTTAATTAAGCCTTGCAGTGAGCAATGAACTGGTAAGAATATTCCACTAACATTTGCTATGCATGATGGATTAAATTAAGTTCTAGAGTTCAAATCTTCCCGATCAGCATTATATCCCGACAGCATTGTGAAAATAATTTACAACCTATTGATTATGATACAGCTTGGTTTTAGTGAGACTTCTAAGTTTTAAAATTAGTCATGGTTGACATAACAGGATATGCACATGATCAAAGTAAGGTTAGCTAAGACTACTGATCATACTAATACAATTTACATGTTTTTCAAATGGAAATTTACAGCAGATTTTTACCGTTACTATATTGTTCCCAATAAAGGATGGAATAAGGGCTGTCAAGTTTGGGTCATCCTTATGCTTGTCCCATGCTGCTTCAAACTGTGGACCCTTGCATCTTATGATTGCAGAGTAAAATAGAAAAGTATTAAGCAAGTTCAAGGAAGAGACAATACCTTAAAACTCATCAGTGGATATATAGTGTTCAGGACATAGTATTATACTTACTGCTGGAGCAATATCAGTATCTGATGAACATGTGTTCTAATATTTTCACGACCAATTTTCAATGCTGCCTCCTTGTATACAATGACTAGCTCATCAACTAATCTGGACCGGAAGCAACACCAAAAAGAGTATCAACTCAACAAAAGAGAACACAGTAGTAAAGACTTCACTATTTTAAAAGAGGAGTAAAGAAACTGCACACAATCTTGTATCAGTTGCAGAGCTACAAATTATGTTTAGAAGCAGATTTGGTCTCATAATTCAGACTAAAAGAAAGTGATCTATTAAAGTTCTGAAGGGGCTTGGAAGCACTATTTTCCCCCTTGAGGTAATATGAATAAATACTGATTTCAGGTCGTGGTTTTTTCTTATGTTAAGTTCCTGGTGAAACCATGAAAAACAGAAAGTAAGCATGACTTGAAAACAATAAAATAATACAAAATTTGCTGTTTGGTTGGAATATGGAAATTATCTAATGCTTTAGAAGGTCAATTTCTCATCCTAGGATTTTATTCTTGTTTCTGCTTTTACAGTCATTCTAAATACACTTTTTAAATTTTGGTTTAACTGCTAAAGTGGTGAAATTCACTTACACATACTAGGATAAAAGAAAAAATATAGGTCACCTTTCAACATAGGGTGAATTTCTTATCCACGTTAACTTTATAACTAATTTGACCTGGTTGAGAACCTGCACATTCATAAAAAATGCATTTCATTATATATCATTATTTCCAACAACTATCAGATCCATAAGAATAAAATTTAAATTTGTTTTTTCTCATGTAAGTAAATAATGTACAGAGAAGTGATGAGCTAGTGATAAAAGTTAAACCCTATCTTATGCTACATTGTTGAGCATTTTCTATTATACATATATATAACTCTGTCAGGAACCATTATTCAACAAGTATTGAGGATTGAGACACCAATTTTACACCTGAAGTAATGACGTGCTTATTTCTAAAGATCTGTGAGAAGGCACATAACCAATTTTTCTTTATTTTTTTTTATAAATAAGAATAGGGAAATAATTGAACTACTGAAGTAATCACAAGCTAGTCGCATCAGATGTCTGAGATCTTCCCATGCTCAGGTCTGGTATGAACTACTCTGAATGCAATACAATGGACCCCAAGAAAAATAAGTCGACCACTGCCTTCGTAATTCTGTTGACAACAAGTTTCCCCAAAAAAAAATTCTCTAGACAACAAGCTTATATCAACCCAAATGTTCTAATAGCTATGCAGAAAGGAGAAGCTATGATTACATGGAGGCAGATGATAAGTTGCCAGCCAACAAAACTCTGCAGTAGATACAATTGATTCTATTGCAGTGGCCTTCCACCTAGTCTATCAGTATTTTTCTAATCTATACAAATTAGTTAGGTCTTCTAAAAATACAATAAAGAGGTCAAGATTCAACACAACAGTGTTGCCCAAAGCGCTTAATCAAAATGGAGACCTGAAGTTTCATTATGTTTCAATCTGAAGGCTTAATTCTGCTAAATGTATCAAATCATAACCACTCTAAAATGTCCTCCAGGCAACACAAGTGTATATAACAAGTTCTTGTGCAGGAAATAACAATTACCAGTATAACAGTTTCATCGTCATCAGCATGCATCCACCGGAAAAAAAGTGGAAATATACGTCTGAAATGAGCTAATAATACGAGACCCAAACCATTGAGAAGTGGTGCAATGTTCTTAAGCCATGCATTACGCCGCTCCTTATTTCTTGGTTGTCTCTCTAGATGACTTAACATCTCATTAAGCAGCTTTTCATACCTATACAAATAGGAAATGTTTTTAAAAAGAGTTGCAATTCACTTTGAAACAAAAAGAAGAAGAATTATAATTATATTCTCCTGAACTCTAAGCATATATATATCGCAACAAATCTTTTAGCGTTTGTGGTTTAAGACATCTCAAAAGGATATTTAAATATTATATTTTTAAAAAACACATAATATAGTTAATAATATAACATTTGAGTATTACCAAAATAAGTTAAGTACTGTTCCATTACTAGTCGGTCATGAATCATCATGACCTCTCTGTCAAATAAATACATATTTTTTTTGGTAAAAACAAATACATAATTAAATAAAAAATGATATCACCACACATTGATTTAAGTTATTTTCTCTTCAACATTTTAGATTCATATCATTTATAGAAATGATTCACATGATATAACGCAAAAAAATAAACTTCACTTCCGTTTAGACAATTTGATCCCAAAAAAGAAGAAGCAAAATTGGTTAAGTATAACATATAGGTAAAGTATACTTATCAATATATAGGCAAAGTTTACCATGAGCTGTGAGGATTACTTTGCTGTGTGCATGTCACTAGAAGCACTGACATCTCAACAACATAGTCCCAAATCTCATCACCAGAGGCAATATTTTCACAACACGCATCAAGGATTACATCTTCATACAAAGCAAGCTCAGCAGCATTCACATTTTTTGCAAGATATATAAAGCTAATCATGCCTTGCCCCTGAAATAAGAAAATTGTTAGAAGATTATTCTAGAATCATGATTCTATTAGAGCATCTAATTATTAGAACACGGTCACCAAGTATGCTTGGCACCCATACATAAATGGCCACTACTCAACTTGGAGCCTATATTTAAAACTTCAGTACTCTTTGTAATAAAATAACAACAATATGGACTAAGGTTTTGCCTATGAAAGGAGGAAGGTACTTGTTTAAGCCCTTATTCATCCACTTTGTAGAATTGTTCATTTATTTGTTTTATCTTCTCCATATCTTGCAAGTATCTCTCTTTTTCATACAAGTTTCTCTTTTTTAGCATTAGAAGTATTCTACAAGTGTTCTACTATTCCGAACCATAAAGAAGTTTTATAACACATGTTATAAAACTTCTTCTTTATGTCTCAAAATAGTAGAACACTTAAAAAACTAAAAGAGAGAAACTTGCAAGATTTTGTAATAGAAGAAGATGGAGTAAATGAATGAACAATTCTACAAAGTGGAGAAGTGGATGAGTACCTTAGTTAGGTAGTACCACCTCCTTTTATAGGAAAACCTTAGGACACCAATATGGACTTTTAGAACACCAATGTTGGCAACATACAATTCTTCTCCGACTAAGAGGTATTGGAATGGGATAAAACACATTTTGAGATACATCAGTGGAAGTATAGATCTTGGGTTATTTTATCCAAGAGATTCAACGTTAAGATTCGTTGGATATACCGATGCTGGATATTTATTAGATCCACACAATGGGAGATCACAAACAGGTTACGTATTTACATATTGTGACACAATTATATCCTAGAAATCCACAAAGTAAACCATGACAGCTACATCTTCAAATCACAACATTTAATCAAAGAGTAATGAATTCCTTTTGAGGGGGAGGCTGTACTCTTTTTTCCTTCGTTAAGTTTTTTCCCACTCAGTTTTCTTAACAAGATTTTAATGTGGCAGTCAATTAAAATATAATATATTTATGTAAAAGATATGTACTCTTTTTTCCTTCACCAAGTTTTTTCCCATTGGGTTTTCTTAGCAAGGTTTTTAATGAAATATAATCTTCTATCTTAGGAAATCTAGGGAGAGTGTTATAATATGATTTTCTAATTAGTAATTCAACTTTTGTGTACTAAGGTTTTGCCTATAAAAGGAGAAGTGTACTTGTTTAAGCCCTTACTCATTCACTTCTCCACTTTGCAGAATTATTTATTCATTTATATCATCTTCCCCCTATCTTGCAAGTATCTCTCTCTTTCATACAAGTTTATTTCTTTTAGCATTAGAAGTATTATACTATTCGGAACCATAAAGAAGAAGTTTTATAATAGAATTGTTCATTCATTTACTCCATCTTCTTCCATTACAAAATCTAGCAAGTTTCTCTCTTTTAGTTTTGTAAGTGTTCTACTATTCCGATATATAAAGAAGTTTTATAACATAGGTTATAAAACTTTTTTATGGCTCAGAATAGTAGAACACTTGTAGAATACTTCTAATGCTAAAAGAGATAAACTTGTATGAAAGAGAGAGATACTTGCAAGGTATGGGGAAGATAAAACAAATAAATGAACAATTCTACAAAGTGAAGAAGTGAATGAGTAATGGCTTAAACAAGTACTTTCCTCATTTTATAGGCAAAACCTCAGTACACAAAAGTTAACTAACCAATTAGGAAATCATAATCTTCTAACTTAGGAAATCAAGGGGGAGTGTTATAATATGATTCTTAATTGGTAAGTCAACTTTTGTGTACTAATGTTTTGCCTATAAAATGAGGAAGATACTTGTTTAAGCCCTTACTCATTCACTTCTCCATTTTATAGAATTGTCCATTCATTTGTTTTATCTTCTCCCTATCTTGCAAGTATCTCTCTCTTTCATACAAGTTTCTCTCTTTTAGCATTAGAAATATTCTACAAGTGTTCTACTATTCTGAGCCATAAAGAAGAAGTTTTATAATAGAATTGTTCATTCATTTGTTCCATCTTCTTCCATTACAAAATCTTACAAGTTTCTCTCTTTTAGTTTTCTAAGTGTTCTACTATTCCGAGACATAAAAAAGAAGTTTTATAACATCCAAGAAGAAGTGTTATAATATGATTTCCTAATTGGTAAGTCAACTTTTGTGTACTAAGGTTTTGCCTATGAAAGGAGGAGGGTACTTGTTTAAGCCCTTACTCATTTACTCATCCACTTTGTAGAATTGTTCATTTATTTGTTTTATCTTCTCCCTATCTTGCAAGTATCTCTCTTTTATACAAGTTTCTCTCTTTTAGCATTAGAAGTATTCTACTATTCTGAACCATAAAGATGTAAGATTTTGCAATGGAAGAAGATGTAGTAAATGAATGAACAATTCTATAAAGTGGAGAAGTGAATGAGTGAGGGCTTAAACAAGTACCGTACTCCTTTTATAGCCAAAACCTTAGTACACAAAAGTTGACTTACCAATTAGGAAATCATATTATAATATTAATGATTCCATAAGGTTGTCAACATTGGTGTTCTAAAAGTCAATATTGGCGTCTTAAGTTTTTCCTATAAAAGAAGGTGGTGCTACCTAACTAATGGAATAAGATTCATTTCTCCACTTTGTAAAATTGTTCATTCATTTGTTTTATCTTCTCCCTATCTTACAAGTATCTCTCTCTTTCATACAAGTTTCTCTTTTAGCATTAGAAGTATTCTACAAGTGTTTTACTATTCCTTGTCAGCATTAGTGTTCTAAAAGTCCATATTGGTGTCATAAAGTTTTCCTATAAAAGGAGGTGGTACTAACTAAGGTATTCATTCACTTCTCCACTTTGTAGAATTATTCATTCATTTGTTTTATTTTCTCCCTATCTTGCAAGTATCTCTCTTTCATACAAGTTTCTCTCTTTTAGTATTAGAAGTATTCTAAAAGTGTTCTATTATTCCGAACCATGAAGAAGAAGTTTTATAACAAAAGTGTTATGATATTAATGATTCCCTAAGTAGTCGACATTGGTATTCTAAAAGTTCATATTGGTGTCATAAGGTTTTTCTATAAAATGAGGTGGTACTACTTAACTAAGGTACTCATTCACTTCTCCAATTTGTAGAATTGTTCATTCATTTGTTTTATCTTCTCCCTATCTTGCAAGTATCTCTTTCTTTCATACAAGTTTCTCTCTTTTAGTATTAGAAGTATTCTACAAGTGTTCCACTATCTCGAGCCATAAAGAAAAGGTTTTATAATACGTTATTGATTCCCTAAGGTAGTCAACATTGGTGTACTAAAAGTCCATATTGGTATCCTAAGTTTTTCCTATAAAAGGAGGTGGTACTACCTAACTAATGGAATATAATTCACTTGTCCATTTTGTATAATTGTTCATTCATTTGCTCCATCTTCTTCCGTTAAAAAATCTTGCAAGTTTCTCTATTTTAGTTTTGTATGAATTCTACTATTCCGAAACATAAATAAGAAATTTTATAACATCCAATAAAACTTCTTCTTTATGGCTCGGAATAGTAGAACACTAAATGGGGGATGGGGATAATTTAGGGCACACGCATATCTCTCACAGAGAACTCTCAATAATCAAAACTGATTTTATAATCTAATGTATTGAATAATGCTGAAAATGCTGAAGTACAATCCTATTTATAGGACTCTAATTCAACTCTCCTAATTACATTTGAACTTTAACAGATAAATCAAAACTAATTAAGATAATTACAATTAAATAAAATACAACTCCAATTACTCTTCCAGAGACGTGTATACTGTTTCACCCAAGTCTCACGTCGTT
This sequence comes from Hedera helix, assembly GCA_947179155.2. Classification (NCBI taxonomy): domain Eukaryota; kingdom Viridiplantae; phylum Streptophyta; class Magnoliopsida; order Apiales; family Araliaceae; genus Hedera; species Hedera helix. The sequence goes on from OX359285.1 coordinate 25,380,251, forward strand.
GCCTCTTTTCTCGTCCTGCATTAACACTTCCAATGCTAAAAATTGAGAAACCTCTATCAATAGAGAGACTTGCAAAATAGGGAGAAGTTATAAAACTTCTTCTTTATGGCTCGGAATAGTAGAACACTTCCAATGCTAAAAGAAAGAAACTTAAATCAAAAAGAAAAACTAGCAAGATAGGAAGAAATTAAAGCAAATGAATGAGAAATTCTAGAAAGTGAAGAAGTGAATCCTATTCCATTAGTTAGGTAGTACCACCTCCTTTTATAGGAAAAACTTAGGACATTAATACGGACTTTTAAAACACCAATGTTGTCAACCTTAAGGAATCATTAATATTATAACACTTTTAGTACTACCTAACTAATAGAATATGATTCACTTTTCCACTTTGTAGAATTGCTCATTTATTTGCTTTAACTTCTCCTTATCTTACAAGTCTCTCTCTTTGATATAAGTTTCTCTCTTTTAGCATTGGAAGTGTTCTACAATTCCTAGCCAAAAAGAAGTTTTACAACACGTCTAATTGGTAAGTCAACTTTTGTGTATTAAGGTTTTGCCTATAAAAAAAGAGAGAGTACTTGTTTAAGCCCTTACTCATTTATTTTTCCACTTTGTAAAATTGTTCATTTATTTGCTCCATCTTCTTCCATTACAAAATCTTGCAAGTCTCTCTCTTGTAGTTTTGTAAGTATTCTACAATTCCGAGACAAAGAATTAGTTTTATAACATCCAAGAAGTTTTATAAAGAAAAAATAATTCTGCGCTATGGTTGGTTTGAGTCTTTTATTTTGTAAGATCATATTATGTCACAAGTTGTAAGTCGTGATATATAAGGCTATAAACGGATATTTTCGGACGCGAATACATATATATCCGTATTCGAAAATAAATTTTAATATCCGTATTAGTATCCGCATCCGACAGATATGCAATATAAAAATTCGTATCCGAAAGATAATATTTGAATAAAGATATTATCCGTATCCGTTTTATACAAAATAAAATTTTAAAAGTTTCATTTTTTTAATTCTTGCACAATATTAAATTAATAACAAAATAAAATATTCACTTTACCAACTAATAATTAGAAATGATGTAGATATAACATCCATATGTAATTTTTTTTATATATCGTATATCATAAAATCTTCATAAAAGATATATAAGCAATTGATGTTAATACTTTCATATATGATATACTAATATTAAATGAGAGATTTATACATGGGTATATATATATTATGGATATGAATATTAACGGACACGAATTTGCATATATCCGTATCTGTATCCGCTTTGGACGGATACGCATACGGATAATATCTACTTTGACATGGATATGAATGATATCTGCTTTGACACGAATACGAATACAAATTTTTTGAGCGAATATAAGATATTTCAGACTCCATTTACAGCCCTAATGATATAAGACTTCTAACTTGAGGGGGAGTGTCAAAATATTTTAGAACCATGATTCTATTAGAGCATATTATTATTAGAAGTTGGTCACCAAGTATGCTTGGTGCCCACACATACTTGGTATCCACACATACTTGTAGCCTAGATATAAAGCTTTAGTACTTTTTGACTTTTGTAATAAAATAATAATATTCAATACATCTATTTCATCTCTAACATGGTTACTTGGTGATCAAGTTCTGATAATAATATATGCTATAATAGAATCATGATTCTATAATAATAATCTTCTAACAAAAATGAATGTTTAATCAACATGAAGACACAAGTAAAGTCATGTTCTTCAAAAATACACAAGCACCTCTGATGATGCATATCTGTAGATTGCCCCACATTAGAAGATCTTACCATCAGAGTTAAAAATCTTACAATAACTGAATTGAAGTTCCTTTTTAAAAAATTAGAGTTGATAGGAAAATGTTGATTAGCATGACAAGCCATGAGAAGGAAAACTATGGGACCAAAAAGAAAAACAGAAATTTGGTTCCATTAACATTTAACACAAGGGCACTCCTTTTTCGAGCTGTCAAGCATGAACTGCAACATAAGAAGTGTAAATGCTACTATCTACCATCTAGATAATCAAGCAAAATAAGCACAATTTAAGAGAGGGTTTCTGAAACATTTTATTTTACATACTTTTACTTGGGGTGACCAGTGGTCAAGAGCAGTTAGAGAACAAGGAATCACCAAAGAGCATAGCTTTCCCAAATGAGGGTAATCAACCTGTCATAACCAAGCAAAAAACATATAACATTTCAACATGAATTCCTAATTTTAATTTAAACTAAATAGTATAATCATTACAATACCTGTGTAACGAACCATCTAAACTGATGAGCTGCGACAATGGCATAAGCAACCGGAACTCTAGCGGTTGCAGCAGATATCTCATCAGCATCGTCCGATTTATCAACACAACTCTCATTAACCCTCACTTTAAGCAAAGGCATAACTTCAGGCATCAATTCAATAATCAATTTCTTCTCATCAGACACGGATGTCAAGTCCAAACCCAATTCACTGATCTTTCCCAATCGTTCGCCATTCAAACTGCTGCAAAAAGCTTTAGCAATCTCCCTAAATGCAGAATTTGCCGCAATCCAGAGCCAATTGGGAATCCACAAGAGGTGTTCGGTTGTTGAGGATTCGGAGGAAGCTAACGCGGCACAAAATAAGCAGAAATCTCGCATTTTGATACGAATTTCGGCTTCAGAGACGTCAGAGTTCAAAGGAGGATTGTTATTATGAGGTAGAAGAGACACGAGCATGGATTTGATTGAGACATTTGATCCTTCCGGTGCTTTATACTTTGTTTTCGATAGGGATTCTCGAAATTGATCGGATAAACTATAAATAATACAGCAGAATATGAGAAATTGAACTGGTATACACATTCATGAATATATATATACACAGAAATATAAATATATAGCAAGAGGAGAGAGAAAGCTTACAGAAAGAGGGTTTGAAGAAGGGCTTTGGACATTATAAAGGCTCTTTCAATTCTGCTTCTTGGTCAGTCGTTAGGGCTGAGAAAGCGAGGTCCTTTTTTGGTACAGTCGTACAGAGATGGTGAGTGAGACCCGAGCACGTATCCGATTGTCGATGATTCTACAAGTAAGGACCATAAGACGCATAACTACGTCGCGTTGAGTTATTATTTCTTTAAGCGACGACGTTTTAATGGTTTAATAACCACAAAATTAATTAAGTTTGAAATTTTGTAGAAATTCAGGTATTTTTAGATGATTATTAATACTGCCAAACTAAAAATGGTATTTTTAGATGGTTATTAACACTGTCAAACTAAAAATGATATTATCGGAGGAAATATATATTAATCATATGTTTTATAATTATTTTAATAAAATTAATATTTTAAATGTTTGTTATTATTTTAATAATTTTATTTTTATTTTTTGATAATATCAAACGATTTTAGATAAGGTTCCTTTTTTTAAGCTCTTTTTTTTATTATTATAATCCAAAATAAATTTACAAGTGAAAAACTGGAAGAGATAAAAATTGAAAAGCAAGAAAAAGTTATTCTTTTTCAATGCATACATCATAAAAAGTGGTGCATTTTCACCTAAATTCAGTTTTGCTTCAATATCATATTCTTTTTAGCTGTTGGGAACGTGTGATTCCTTTCACGTAAATAAAATAAGAATTTTTTTTTGAAATTATGTGACCGATTTTAAGAAAAATGATTATTTTAATTGCTCTCTTTTTATAAAATAAATTTATATTTATTTATTAATCATATATATATATATATATATATATATATATCATTTTTTCTTATATATAACATAGAGGGAGTATGAAGTAGTTAGCACTGCCGTTTGTTCTTTATTTCTCTCTCCTATAGTCCTATCCATTTCTAGTCTACCTTCCCCTTCGAGTCATCCTCTCGCTGCCAAAAGCCTCCAATCCTTTTTGTCTCTCCAAATCTTCACAACCCACACGCATCTACATATACACTATATAATAAAATAATAAGTTAATGTGCCATAAATAAATTAAAATCTCCCTCCACTCTACGATTAGTCCTTGCCGTTAAAAATTCTTCATTCTTGAGTCTTCGGCTGATCAGCTCACAGTCGAGGCTGGATCGATCAACTCTATCTGAATTTCTTTCTTAAGGTACGCATAAATGTTTTGTTCGAATGATTTTGATTGATCACGGATTATAAGTTCAGATCTATGTTTAACCTAAATTCATGCGTTTATGTTGTAATTGGTGAGAAATAGGGAGAAAATGAGAGGGGTTTAATTTTAACTCTACTAATTTAGTTTCAGATCGATCAATCTGAAATTTTGAGTTTGTTTAATGTTTTTTTTGTTTCAAGTTCAAGAGAAGCTTAAGATTGTTTGGGATTGGAGTTGAATTTGTGTTGAAGAGGCAACAGCTAGGCTAATTGGTTTGGTGGTTGGTGAATTAAGGAAATTAGAGAAGGTAGAGATCAGATCTAAGGCAAAGTTATGTCTTTTACTGGTACACAACAGAAATGCAAGGCCTGCCAGAAGACAGTCTATCCAATGGAGCTGTTGTCTGCTGATGGAATTGATTTTCACAAGTCATGCTTCAAGTGTTCTCATTGCAAAGGAACCTTAAAGGTAATCATCCTTTTAAACTGGTCTTTACTTCTTTTTTTCCTAGCGTAATTTATTATCTATCTAGTTTTTCTTTTGGTATGATTTATTCATCGTAAATTAATGATTACGGTCCATTTACTTACAAATTTATCAAATAATCTTTATTGTAATAATAGCAAATTTCATTTCATAAACAATTATACAATTTTTCTTTATAATAATAACAAAATTTAGATGGTGGTGGCAGAAGTAGTCACGGGTTTTTATATGTCGTGGTTTAGTGAATAACTATTTCTACATAGCAACACAAATGGTGTTGGTGTGGTAGTGATATGTAACCATGATGGATTTGAGTTTTGGAAGTGTGGTGTTCCCTGTACTGTGCACTTTCATCTTAAAAAGTTTAAGAACCCCACTTTCTCTAAAAAAAAAAAATCTCTAAAGGTTTGGGATTGGCCTGGGTGGTTACCTTACAATAGTATGTAGGTTGCCTTATGTGGTCCGGGACCTCTGGTTGTGGAAAGGCATAGCTAAAGAGGGGAATAATTTTCACAGGTTTTGAGGTTGGGGATGGTAGGAGAGTCCAGATTTTGCTTGACCCATGGGTGCGGGAGGAGACTTTTATCATTCACTTTCCCAATCTTTTTTCATAGCATTTGATAAGCAGTTGAGTGTGTCTGATTATTCGTCTTTGGGGGAGGATGGAAAAAAGCGCTTGATGGCCAGTATTTAGGGCATTTGCTGTAATGGGAATAGGGTGAGGCTGACGCTTTATTTTACTTTGTTGGCTGAGGTAGGCCTTCCTAAGGATGGGAATGATTCTATTCCATGGGAGGAGTATGTTTTCAATGCGTTCGTATTTCTGGATTTTATTAGACTAGGACCACCCAGAAAGGTGCCATTTTGTAGTTGGACAAGAGTTCTGAGGTCAATTCTGACACTATATTTTGAGCAGTTGTTGGTTGTGTCAGCATGTTTAGGAGTCAGTTGATCATATGTTACTTCACTGTGATTTTGTTTGTCTTCTTTGATGTATGGTCTTTTCTTTGGTAGTACGGAGTGGGTGATGCTGAGATCTGTTGTGGAGATTTTGAAGGCTTGAGAGGCCGGAGAAAGTGGGGAGGAGATTGCGGGTTTTGATTGATTCCACATTTTCTTTGGACTTTATGGCAGCAGAGGAACAGCAGGCGCTTTGAAGCGAAGGATATATCAGTTAGGCAGATCCGTGTTTTTTTCTTGAGTCTACCATAATTGTTCAGTTGGACAAGATTTTTCCAGGAGCTACTTTGTTTGTTAATTTGTTGGTGGGTGCTCCTGCAACTTTTTCACTGTATAGGTTTTAGGGGTTTTCCTTTTGAGAAGCTTCGGAGGCCTATTATTTTTATCTGTGTGCTTATTGTTTACTCCCTGTGTATGTGGGAGCCGCACCCTTTTTGTGGTTTTCCTCGATATAAAATTACTTATAGAAGAATAATTATTTTTTTATGATTCAGGAGCTCTGAAACCCACTTAATGAGCTCACCCTTATCATTCAGTAAACCACAGCTACTCTATCTATGATGCCTGTTACTTTTTGAGCTAACTGTTATTCTTATTGGTACCTCTACAGCTCAGCAACTACTCCTCAATGGAAGGTGTTCTGTACTGTAAGCCTCACTTTGAGCAGCTCTTCAAGGAGTCTGGAAATTTCAACAAGAATTTTCAGTCACGTATGCCTTTTTAATCTTTATAATATTTGTTATTTTTAGCATATTTGTATAAACTTTTAATTTGTAATGCATTTCATTCTCTGACAGCTGCTAAGTCAGCTGACAAGTTAACCCCAGAGCTGGTAAATTCTACTCACAAGTACGACAATGCACCTGTATTTAAAAAGTTGAAGTAACTCGTATCATCTTTGATTTTGTGATTTTCAGACAAGGTCACCTAGCAAAGCTGCCGGCATGTTTTCTGGAACACAAGAAAAATGTGCTACCTGTGGTAAAACAGCTTATCCGCTGGAGAAGGTATTCATTCAAGTTCTTTAAAGTGCATGATTCACAGTATAGGGTTGATGAAGTGAATATGATTTTCTTTGTTCCCCAATCTCTGATTGATACATGCATTCTAGTCTTTTGCATTGGCAGGTGCACAGATGCACATTACAATGTTGTAATTTTATTAGAAGTTCTTATGTCTTACGTTTCTATAGTTTTTACTGATCCCTCCAATATCTTGTGATGTGAAATTCCAATATCTTGTGATGCGAAATTATAGGTTTAACCTCTTAAGTGTTTGCTAGGAATGGTGCCAATTAATCATAACTTCTGTATAAGTAGCCTTTTCTTCTTATATTTCTACTTTTATGCTCACCTCAACTAGTTTGAGATAAAATACAGTGTTATTTGAGTTCTTTTTAGTTACCCTCTAGGCCCTTATAAATTTATTTACTAAGGGAGCTTATAGGAAATGCACCCCTTTTTCTATGATTATGTGCGAAACAGCCAATTACACTTGTTCCTTTGCGCTATAATCCCTGGCCTCTTTTGTCCCCTTTTGTTTGACCGAGAACAAAAGTCTAAACTGAGCAAAAAGAAACATCTTAATACAGTAATGTACATCAACATAATTTGTTGAAGGAAGGAAAACATAATTTTGTTTTAATAGAATTTTGACCATTGCATATATTTTAATTTTAACATATATTAGATGTTATATGAACATACGACCGGTATACAACCAAGCAACCTTAAAGAATATATCAATTTGGTGCGCTTGAATATTCTGAGATGGATTCCAAGGGTGATGTGTTAATTTTTGGAGATTGAACAATTTAACTGTGGGGGTGTCTTGGTAGAGGCATGTTGCTATGTAGACCTGGCAAACGGGCCGGACCAAAAATGGCCTAGCTTTTTGCAGGCTGGAATAATGCGAGCCCGTGGCCGGCCCTCGGGCCATTTTAATATTTTATAATTTTTTTAAAAAAAAATAATTTTTTTATATATATTTTTACAACTATAACAAATAATTTGAAATAAATACTAACTCTAATTATTTACAATTATGACACATAATTTCTACATAATAATTTAATATTATTAGTAAATAAAATAAGACAATCAATAATTTTATAGACATTTTGTACTCATATATATTAAAATGTAACTAATCTTGTAATTAATTAATTGATAAATGTATAAGATATCAATATTAAAGATAAGAGAGTAAAAGAAAGTCTAAAGGTAATATATGTATTATATTCATAATATTTTTTTTATTATTATTCAAGATTACATGTTACAATTTAGTCTTATATTCTTTATAATTCTCTACTAGATTTATTTTTAAGTTAACATTTTTTTTGTCGACCGAAACTGGCCAGGCCAAAAAGGCCCAGCTTTCACCGGGCTATATTTTGACAGCCCAAAGCCCGCTTTTTGGCAGGCGAGTGGGCCGGCCCGGCCTGTGGGCCAATTTTGCCAGATCTACTGTTGTGCTAGGATATTGGTCATAGGTGGGGCTCACACTGAATGCTTCATGAAATTTAGTAGTTGACTCTTATCAGTTCATAAACCATCATACAATCAAAGCTTGATAGAGTGCTATTTCTGCGACTATTTTGTGTCCTTGTTTCTTTTAGTTTCGTCCCTTATCTTTAGTACGCAGTTAGAAAACCAATTTGTTTTTCTTTGCTTCAAATATAGCAGGGTTACATGCTAAGATTTGGAGTAACATACTGATAGAGATGAGACAAGACCAGTGAAAGTGTACAAGATGAAAAAGGCTACTCTTATATGGCATGGGACAGAAATGATCTGAATTGGGAGAATTCAGGAGCTAGGACTGTTGTTATTCTAGTTGTCATAAAGGGTATTTTGTAATTTTGGGGCAAAGTCTGGATTCTCTAGAAGGATGCTAAGGATATTATCAGAAATGTCTGTCTAACTGCTGCTACAATTAGTTGAATGCTTTCAGATATCCAGCACATACTTAGCTGCTTGATAAACACTGTTTGCAGTGGCTAATATATCTGAAACAATAATTGGGGTCCGTTTATAATAATGTCAGGTGACAGTGGAGAACCAATCCTATCACAAGACATGCTTTAAGTGCTCTCATGGTGGATGCTACATAACTCCGTCAAATTATGCAGCTCTTGAAGGCATTTTGTACTGCAAACATCATTTCTCCCAGCTTTTCAAGGAGAAAGGCAGCTACAACCATCTCCTTAAGTCTGCGTCAATCAGGCGCCCAGCAGCCTCTGTTCCTGAAGCTTGATCAACCCCTTTTTTTCTTCATCCTCGTCTATTTACAAGGGTTTCACTTTATTTGAGCGTGTTTTATATTATTCTCTTTGATATTCATGTTGAAAAAGTGACTGAACTTGGTTGCGTCTTATTTCTGCCATTTGATGGGCATCTTCTTCTTCTTGTTTGATTTATATATGGGATACATACAATCCCAAAGTTGTGAAATGACCTTATTTAGCATTTGGGTTCCATTTATTTGCAATTGAAATTTCTTGTGGAGAGAAGTTAACATTAAAGTTTTTGTTTTTACCAATGTTAATACATTTGCGAAACCTCACTTTTTTGCATACCCTCAATCTTGTGTGCCGGGATGGTCTCTGGGTCTCTTACATGGTGTAGGCTTAAAATCTTTGGGTAATGGCGGTCAAATTTTTAGGTCTCTAATATGCATGTTAATTGTTACATTCAATTACACATTATTACTTTAGTTGTTTAACATCATAGTGGTTCGTAGCCATTATTACAAATCAATACAAGGGTGATGTATACTTGAGACATATTTCAGACCTTTGGCTTTATTCTTAATCTTTCGACAATGATTAGCTAACATAATGCGACTTCGACAGAGTTAATAAATCCTCACAGCTTATCAGTTTGCCCCACATAAACCAGGCTATGTAGCCTATCGTCCAATTTCAGGTTTGTTGCATTGAATATAAGAAATCAAGTGTTACTACAAATAGTATTTCCAATCTCTTTAGGGGCTGTAATTGGGCAGTTCGAGTTCAAGCTCTCAAGATGATCCTATCCGCGCCATAACTTCTCACTTGTGAAGAATTAACAAGGATATTCTAAATCACATGATCAGCTGGATAAGAATCTCATCAAATTAGTACAAGTATAAAGCGACGACATAAAGACTGCAGGGAGTGGAATAACCTCTTAACATCCCGCAGACACTTCATTTTGCTCATAAACATTTAGCAATGGTGATATTACCACACAACGATAAGAGAGGTAGAACAGAATAGACATTGAGATTAACAAAGGTTCACATGTACATAGAAAAACATTGCCAAATTTGCAGCATCTTAAATCACTAAGTAGCCAAAGATCAATTCTTTTTTTCTGCCTCTTTATCTTTATTAATAGTCAAATCACTCTCCTCCCATATAATGAATTCGCTGTGATGGTTGTAAAGGGAAGGTAACAAGACAGTCTTGCCTGTTGCATACCCTCCCTGGTAAGTAATAATGGCAGCGACAATGGCGATGGTGGTGGATCATCTAAACCTTATTGGAAATCATGTTTTTTCTTACCATTACCCAAGCACCACTTTGACACAACATCTAAATATGAGGGGTTATTTTTCAAGAAAATATTTAATACGCCGTTCATGATGTAACAGTATGTTTATTTCTCTCATTACGTTATTATAGAAAAAATCATAATGTGATGAAAAAGATAGACATATCTTTACCAGTATCAAAATATTTTTTTTCCAATCTTATTAATAAACAATTTTTTCTTTCTGTTAAGTAATGGTGTGACCCAAAAAAAATTACTTTCTATATCTGGCAATCTTGTAATTCCAAAAGTAAATAAAAGATGCAAAAGAGTTCAAAAAAACACTTGAAGAAGCGTTAATATACGGTATTTTTGTTATGGTGAACAAAGACATTTTAATTTTAGGCCCGTTTCAGCTGTGTGTAACCAGGCCATTGGGGTGCCTTAAAGGCCCAAATATATAAATAACAGTGAAACAGCCCTCTCACTCTTTCTCCCCATATCCGAACAAAATTACTTGAAGCAATCTCCTCTTTCCTTGGTAGGGGGGTTTCAGCATTACCCTTTTCTCAACATCATCATTTATCTCTTAAATTTACCGAATTTCCCTTATATATATATATATATATATATATATATATATATATATATATTGTGCTATGTTTGATTATTTGTATTTTAGATTTCATGAATTTTGTGATGATAGGTAGCCATTTTCCCTTAATTTTGTATCAGATATTTCACTTGCATAGAATTTAGTAATAATTGGTGATATAGTCTTTGACAATGAATGATCAAATTGGAAGTATGTATGTTTCTGAACTCAGAGGGAAGAAAAATGTGTGAAAATTGTTGCCTTTTGTTACCTTATAAAAATATTCAAGGTCTGGATCGTATTATGTTATAGCCAGTGGAACTGACACTTAAAGCATTTTTTATAAAAGTAGTTTAGAAGTGACAAATATGACATATTATTTGTCGCCTAAACACCCATTTGTCAATTTTTTATTTCACAAAAGGAGGGTTTTTTTTTTCTCGGATAGCATAATAAAATTATACAATATTTTTAAGTTTATCCTTATAATTTAATAGTCAAGTCATCGCTGCAAAACTAGCAACTTATTATGTTATGGGGTAAATATTGAACAAAAATATATCATTTATATTTACAAATTTTGTAAATAACACTCTTTTTTGTGGAACGACAGGAGTATTTATTATGAGATGTTGAGTTACTAAATTGTTTTGAGATATGGAAGGGGAAAAAACCTGAAGCTTCATTTAATTAGTGAATACCGAAACAGTAAGGAGGAGAATAAACCAAACGCTTTAAATTGTTTCAATGTTTCCTGCCCCTCCCTCATTTCATTTAACAAGGTAAGATTGTAGAGAGAAAGAGTAAGATAGTAGACAGAGAGAGAGATGGTAGAGAGAGAGAAGAGAAAGAGTGATATATATATATATATATATTTAAATAATAAAGCTAGCAAACAACAAGGAAGAAAAGAAGGAAAGCGCAAATACTAGGATAATTATTATTTGGAGATAGAAAATAATCTGAGCAATGATGTACAGCCAAAATAGGTAAGTTCCCTGACCTATTGCAAGTTTTTCTCACTTGTCCAAATTTATTATTCTGTGTAAGTTCCCTCATTTTGAGTAAAGTTTACAAATTATTGCAAGTTCTCTACCTTATGCTAATCTTTTAATTACTTGTTATGTGAGATTGTTGATTTTCGCACTTATGTACATTTGTGAATTGTTCCTTAATGAACTGCATGTAATTATTTTCTTAATTATCATGTGATTCATGAATTGTTACGGGTTTATGTCACTTATTTCGGCTAGACATAATTAATGTGATAAGTTCGGCAATGGATATTACTTTAGAAGTGATTAAATCCAATCCAAATTGCTTTTGTGTGAATTCCGAGACGAAGACTGAGTATAAACAAACCATATACGGGGGATACTAATATCGGGTAACCGACTTTACGTTTAAAGCGTAAGATGGAATGTTGTGCACAACGATAGGGTACAATAAGTTAATCACCTAGAATATCGATGGTATTATAGTTCATAGTTTATAACTATTGAACTAAGAAGGAGTTCCTGGTTCCTACGACCATTTAGTGTGATGTCAAAATAATCACTCTTATTTCTTATTTGTTCATGTTGTTTCACACCAATCGTTGAAACTTTTTGATAATTGTCCATCTTGATTATCATATATCCTTGTGTTGCTTATTCTTGTTTAACAAATTTGTTGTTCACCCTTGCAAATTATATTTGCAGTTAAGACAGAAGTTCCGAAAAGGTCAAACACTAAGGATAAAGGAAAGGGTAAAGTGGAGGAGAAGGAGGAGGAGGATTAAAGAATAAATAAATAATATTATAGTTAGTTAATGATGTACTATGTTTGTATTTAAATGCGATATATATAAATCCTAGGATAATGTATTATTGGATTAATGAACTGATGATATATAATAGTTGTATTATGTTGTTAATTATGTATCATGAGTAGAATAGTAGCGCACCAAGTCTAGAGTAATGAGTCCTTGAATTTGGGGGCGTTACAAGAAAAAAAATCTAGATAAGTATTTATAGTATCATGAAAAGCTTAGTGTTAAATAATTATAAAATAATAGGATGATTGTAGGGTAAAATAATGATAGAGTTAATCAATCAATTGGGGAAGAGTAAGACAAGTGTTGAATAAGATGGTAGTAGAGGAGTAAGATGACAGAAGCATAAGAATAAGATAATTGTAGAATAAAATGATTGTACAACAGAAAGAAGAATTTCACTAATCGAGTCATAGATATCTAAAATATTCATACTTAACGATTTTTCACAAAGTGAAGAAGAGTGAGACAACCGTAGATAATTATAAAACTATAGTATAAGAGAAGAATGATCATATAAGAGATCATAGAGTAACTGATAAGATGTCAAACATTTGAAAAGAGTAAAACTATAAAAGAAGGAAGGTAAGTAAGAAGAATGAAAAAAATAATGAAAAAAGAATGGCGAAGATAATGAGAGATGAAGTAGAGAATAAATGAAGACTATAAGGGGAAATAGGAATGATGTTAATAATGAGAAAAGAATGGGAAAGAAGGGAGAAAACTTAAATGTATGAAAGAAATGTGGGAAGAACCACAAAAGAATATGATTAAGAGAGAGACATAATTACTACAATAGTTAAGAAGCATAATTTTAAAGAAGAACAGAAGTTATGTGAGATTCCTAAGTAGGAACTGTTCCAAAGAAGAAATGAGGATAAAATGAAGAAATAAAACTAATAGTGATAGTAAGTTAAAGATCTTTCATAAAAAAAAATAGTCCAAGATAAATTTTGAAAAGAGTAAAGGAAGGGACGTACGGGATATATTTAATGATTTGATATTATAGAATAAATTATAAGCATATTTCTTAGTTATGATATTAACTTCTTCCAAATAGCTATCTACAACAACTATAAAAATTTATTTTATTAAATTAATTATTACTGGTAACGAGTGTCCCTTCAAATCATTTTCATAACTTCGTCATACGTCATCTTATTAATGCTTATTTAAACTCATACGACTCATTTAAACACATTTTAACCGGTAACTTAAAATATAAAATTTATGACTTTATAAAATATTATTTTTCCTAAATTCGTGTAACTTAAAATTTTCCATTAAGCCTCTTTAATCATTTTTAAGTTCCATCAAGTCCTGTAGATACGTCTACGAGTCCTCTAAATGCTGTCACAAGAACAAATTGAAAATGTTGAGATTTTAATTTTTAACGAATTTTCTCGTAAAGCTGAAAAATATGGAAAAACAGCAAAAATGTTGCTGCTCAGATTTTCGGGATACTGTTTGGGCAACTTAAAATGCTCAATAGATTAAGCCCTTTCACGGTCTGATAGGGTGTCATAACAAGTATCTCCTATCCAAAAATGAGCAAAAACGGAGCAAGTATAAGTGAGTTATGATAGAAACGAAAAAAATAAAATAGTTGAAATTGAAGCTAGTTAACTCGGAATGGTACAATTTTTTTACTGTAGTAGCTCACTGATATGCAGAATATTCTATATAAATTTTGTAATTTTTGGAATAAATCTCGAAATTTAATAAATCCAGGAATTTTTTACATAAATAGTCCTTTTAAAAAATAAGAAAGAGTGCACTTGACGAAGTCCCTCGTAACCAGTGGCAATAAACACTACAAACAGCTTTTGATGGGACTTTTATTTCAAGACGAGGGTTTTGATTATATAGGCAGCAACTAGTGGTGAACAACGGGTCGGCCTGGATAAATGGTTAATGGGTGGTCTCCGAGTTCTGATGATAAAATGTTGATCAGTAAGGGATATACCCAGGCCTGGCCGGGCCAGGCTCAAGGCCAGGCCGGGCCAGGCTCAAGGCCAGGCCGGACATTTACGCAAGTCAGGCCAGGCCGGATCAGAGGTCAAGAAATAGGGCCTATTCGCAGCCTGCAGGTCGAGTCTGGCCTGGTCCAGGCCTTGACCAGGTCGGACTTTGACCAGGCCGGGTCCAGGTCAGACTAAGGTCAGGCCGTAGGCCGAATGTGCATCACTAGCAGCAACTAAAGTTGATCGCTAGTGTTATGATCAGCAGCCACAAGCAATTTGACAATGATTTTGGCCACAAAAAGGATTTGGTTAAAGTTGATTGCTAGTCTATGATGATTCCTGACCACAACACGTATTTAGCCGTTAGTAAAAAGTAAAATTTTTTTCAAAGCAAAAGAAATTGAAAGATAGTTTCGACTATCTTTAACTAGTCTCCACGATGAATGAACAATTGCTTGCAATTATAGGCTAAGCACATCGATATCATTCTCTTTCACATTGACATCGAAGTGAGTTGTCGTTTGCCTAATCAGTAGAATTGTCCTTATTGTGGGCTAATTTTAAGTTCTGATGCCAACTAACACAGCGAAAAACGAGTAAACAATAGAAACAATCACAAGAATTGAACTTGAAACTTGCAATCAAATGAATCCACAAAGGAGACATAAAAGACTATAAAACAGTCGTCAGAATAATTTGATAATTCAATAATAATGAAAATTCTTCTATAACCCTAAGAGACTATTTATACTGCTTAAACCATAAAAATTGTTAGAGTATTTATATTACTTCACATCGAATACCTTAACAGTGTATGTCTAATATACCAAAAAAAGAAAGCATAGATTTGCCTAATTTTGATTAACATATGCATAATTTTTAGAAAATATTTATTGTAATATGCCAACTATAAATTGATTGCAATTACTAATAAAATTTGGTTTATCTACCACAGATTTTGGTGCGATCGAAGAAATCCATTACAACAAAATGTATTTGTAACCAATGTTTAAAAAATCGTACCAGTCATCGAACCAAAAAAAGTACCGGGTGGATGGGTCACTGGTCCAACCAGTAGTCGAATCGTTATTAAACTAGTGACGTCATAAATACATAAAAAAATATATTATTAATAATTAATAAAATTTTAAAATATATAATTTTTTATAAGCTAAAATATAGTAAAATAATGTTTTAATATTAGTAAAAAAAATTGTTTAAAAAAAAAGGGTCAACCGGTTCAAGTCAACCGGTTTTTGACCGGGTCATTATCAAACCGATTTTCTGGGCCAACTAGACCGGAGAGCCAACCGGTTCCGGTTGAACATCGGTCGGACCGTCTTTCCAATCTGATTTTCTAAACATTGTTTGCAACAGACACTACGTTGACAGTTTAATTGTCATCTTGCTTAATAATTCACGTACTTCAATTTACAATGGTCTTCTATAATTTGCAATGGGCAAAATTAACTTTTACCCACTGTACTTGTCGTATTTTGTGCGTTAAGTTATTGAATTTTTAATTTTTTTTAATTAGACCATCATACTAATTAAAATTTTGTCATTGGGTCATTCCTTCAAATTAATTGGACGAAAATTATCTTTTTTCCTATGAGACTTTTTTTTATTAATTCAAAATTAATATGGAAAAGCTGCTGAGAAGTTTTTAATAATATCATGCAAGATTAAATAATATTAAATTAATATAATACAAAAATAAAAAAGTTCCCCATCAATTTTAATCAAAAGTTCCAGACCACTTTACCCCTCCTCCTCCAGTTAATTCGTCTATCTCCGATTCATCATCACTCATCCAAATTCAAAAGTAATCTGTTATGAATGTTTATGTGAACTTATAATATTTGGGTCAAATTCTATATCTATAATATGTAATATCAATATAGAATTAATATAGACTTAAACCTTTTAAACAATTAATTTTTCGTAAAGAAGTAAAGGGTCTATATCGTAACATAGCAAATCTTATTGGCGTACGATACTCCACCAAATCTTATTGTTACAATCAATCAAATTAATATGTTCTCTCTATATATAGCAGTTTATAGCTATGGTGTGTGCTAGTTTTGCAAAGTTGAACGCCTCTTCACAGTGAATCGGTTGACAAAACTTCAATTAACGCCCTAAATCCTCCCCTGTTTTGCCTATTCGTCGAGTCTCTGTCGTTCGTGCCGGATCTAAAAGAGTTTTTGTGTTGATCTCTGACAATTTCTTTCGATTTATCTAAGGCTTCAATTCTGATTCTGTTATTGGAATATTAGGGTTTTAGTTTTCCATTACGGTTCATTTGACGTTTGATTTTTTGAAAATATATGTTGTGTTTGATTGATTAAATTTAATTCTAGAATTTATTTGTCGACTATGATAAAATATTAGGGCTTTTGAAGTTTTCTCTTAAAAATCAATCAAACAATTTTTGCTCGATTTTTGTCTATATGTATTAAATTGATGTGTCAATTGTTACTTATTTCTTTGTATTTTTGCAGTTTGAGTGGATGTGCTCTATTTTTGCTCCATACATTTGGGATCCATTAAGAAATGAATGTAGCATTATTTCCGTCCGAGTCTGTTTGTTAGGCATTATATAGATCTGGATTTGTGTTGATGAAAGTTATGAATGAATTCAGTTGTTGCTTCTTCTCCAATTTATCTTTCTATCTCACTCTCCCTCATTTCTACCTCCCCCCTCTATCTGTTTCTCCCTTCATTCTTCTGTTAATTTCCTGTAATTAGCTGCTGATTACGGCTAATTGCTGATTAATCCCTAACTGGTTCCTTACAATTGGTATCAGAGTACAGCGGTTCTGCGACCATGGCTACCAACAATAAGAGATTAAGCAATTTGGAGTCTCAGTTCCATGATCACACCACTGCTATGCAGCATATGCAAACACAGTTGCTGTAAGACCCCGAATTTTATGAAATACAAAATTTAATTTTTCTTCATATATATTTTTCCTGAAACAGTAGGTGGTTAAATTGATAAAGTTAAAAGTTAAGGATGTTATGTGCAAATTTTATTATGTCGGACAATATTCGTTTGGTCGGAGAATATTCGTTTTGTCGGGGAATATTCGATTCGTACGACGGCGCCGAAATAACAAAATAATGGTGGACCCTCACAACGACTTATTGTCAGATATAGAAAGCGACATACACAACCTTTCTAAATAAATATAGTCAACAGTATAATCATCTTGAACTATTAAAATACCCGGTGGTAAAGGAATAGTAACATACGGTATTACATAGCAGCACACGGTATTGCACAGTAGCACACGGTATTGCACAGTAGCACACGGTATTGCACAGTGTTTCATATCATTAAACTGATAAAGTGGTTATTGTACTATATTGACTTTATTGAACCAATAATTGTCACATGTATAATAATTCATATTATTGAGTTGATAATTGTCACAGTAGCATATGCACAATAATTCACATTACTGAATCAATAATTGTCACTACACAGTAACGTGTTATTTTCTTATTTATTTTTAGCATCATTGTTATCTCTTTTATAATATTGATTAAACTGTTGTATTCTATTATTAGTTGATTTTTCTGTTTATCTAACTCGAAAAGCCAACTACACTGCATTTACAACAATTAACTATAATAATGAATAATTGTGAATTATTGTTGAATAATTGAATTGATAAAGTTATTTGTTTTTATTATGATAAATTATATAAAGTTGTTTGTTTTTATATATAAAGTTAATTGATTTATTTAAAGTTAGTTGTTTTATATATAAAGTAAATTGAATGGTATAGATTAAAAGATGATCTTTAAATGAATGGTTTAGATTAAGGAAATCTTGAAAGATGAAATGAGTGGTATGGATTAAACATTATCTTGAAATATACGGTTTGGATTAAATTAGGAAATCTTGGTGATGATAAGATTTTTTGCTATAAATAGAGGCATTAACTTAAGGATTTTTCATAAAAAACTTCCTTGCTTATTCTTTCTTTCACTCTCCAAATATTTCTTTGTATAAGTTCTCTTTGAGTGTGCTAAAGTCATCTTGAGTATTCGTAAAGATCTGTAAGTGTACGAGTTCATATCTAGTCACGTGTTAAGGTAAGGGATACCATCTTTTTCATCTTCCATTATTCAAACTTACTATAGTAAGGGATTATCATTATTTGATTCTCGAAAATAATATCGTTTCTTTCTTACTCATAAGATGTGCTTTTTATTTCCATGTATTAAATTGTGGGAATAACCTTACGGCGCGGATTACCGCCTGTTGGTGAATAACCTTTCGTATTCATCCCTTATTAATTTGTGGGAATAACCTTACGGCGCGGATTACCGCCTGTTGGTGAATAACCTTTCGTATTCATCCCTTATTAATTTGTGGGAATAACCTTACGGCGCGGATTACCGCCTGTTGGTGAATAGCCTTTTGTATTCATCCCTTATTAAATTGTGGGAATAACCTGACTACGCGGACTACCGCATGTTTGGTGAATTACTCTTCGTATTCATTTCTTACTTGTCTCTTGTTGGCAAAGTTTCCTGAAATGATTATATATTCTTTAATAGTTTGCGCTTCATCTAATATCATTTCAACTGAACCTTTCTATTTTACGTGAACCTTTCTATTGAACCTTAACTGTTATTCTGAACTGTGGATCTTAAATATCATTCTTGAATTTTAGTCCACATCATGTTGGCAATTTGGACATTGTTTGAATCTGCACAAAGTAAAGTCATAAACTTTCGATATTTATTGATCATACTGTTTCTTCTGATTCATCATCTATATCACGGTTGTTATTCTAATCATCAAGAACCATGTTATTGTGAATATCTGTGGCCTGGGGCACAGTTGATAGGATAAAGGCGATATAATTTTTGTGTCTTTTAGGGCACGTGGTGAATATTCTCTTTGGCCTGGGGCAAAGTTGAACTGTTGTTGGTATGATTGTGACCAAAGGCTGAAAACTGGTATAATCATTACCGTTGGTGTTATATTTGAATATCTTTGGCTCGTAATGCAAAGATAAACTATTGACTGGCATGATTATAATCAGGAACTGGAAATTTATATTATCATGACCAGCGGTGTTTAAGATGATAAAAGTTGATGATGTTTTTCCTAAAAAGAGAACCGAGTGGACATTATAGTCTGCATATTCTTCTAATAGATTGTTCATTCCGCTGCTATTATTGATACAAAGCTTATCGTCTATTATATTCAATTAAGAACTCATCTGTTGAAGGCTAATGATAATTTATTTGTTATTATCTTAGTCATGATATTTCTTACTGGGCTATTTGAGCTCACCCTTTCTTTTATTCCATTATTTTTCAGAAAAAGAGAGAGTAGCCGGGTCTAGCAGGGGAATGGAGTGACGGTCCGAGTGATAGCTATTGTAGTCTTCACATGTTGTATATAGTGTGAAAATAATAGTGAAGACTTAGTTGTGTATTATTGAGTTTTGCATTTCTGTTCTATGTACTATTTGTATTAAAGATTATGTATTTTATGGCGTCTCAAATTGGGCTATGTAGGCCTAGATTTGAGGGCGTCACAGTTGCAGGCTTCAGCTACGATGCAGCAAGGGTTTGATGTGAAGCTGGAGATGGTGATGAAGAAATTGCAGGAATTGTTAGCTTCAAAAGGGCAACAAAGTGATCTGAACCAATCGGATACCTCAAATCCTGCCTGGGGTTCTATATTAGGCTCTTATGAAACACCCAAGCTAGATAATCCTGATACTATTTTTAGAACCATCAAATTTGAATTTCCCAAGTTCAATGGAGATAATCCAAGAGCTTGGATTAGAAAGTGTAATAAGGTGCCTGATTCCTATAAGGTGTATCTCACTACTATGAATCTGGAAGGGGAAGCTGAATTGTGGTATTTAGGATATGTGCATGGGGGACCAGAGATTACTTGGGAAGGGCTGACAGAAGAAATTCTAGCTAGATTTAGTCCTGAAGCTAATGACAACCCCATAGGTGAGTTGAAGAAGCTACAATAGGCAGGTACAGTTGATGATTATAGAAAAAAAATTGAGGAACTTAAAGGATGGGCCCTGACAAGGAATCCCATACTGAATGAAGAGTTTTTTATGGACTGCTTTATGGGAGGACTTAAAATGGAGGTCCAGTTAGGCATACAGGAATTGAAACCAAAATCCTTGAAGAATATGATAAGGTTGGCTAAAGTGGAGGAGGCCAAATTGGAAGCCTGGCTTAAGAGGAGCAGAATGAGTAATAAACCTACTGGGGGTTCCTTTAGCCCTAAAGTTGTCCCTGTGCACCAGAACAAAACTGCTACGGATATACCTGAGGAGGTTGTGAGAACCCTACCAATAAGAGGCCTCACCAGAGAACAAATTAATGAAAAAAGAAGGAAGAGGCTATGTTTTGCCTGTGATGAACCATTTGTGCCAGGACATGTCTGCAAGAAATCACAATTGTTTATGATGCTACCTTCATTCAACTCAGAAACTGAAGAAACTGAACACTATGAGGAATCTAGGGAGGAGAATTCAGCAGACGATTGTGAACAAATGGAACCACAGATCACATTACATGCTCTGTCAGGTCATAGTACAAATAAAACCATCAGGCCCTTAGGGATGTCCAATGGGAAGTTCCTCAGAATTTTGGTGGACAGTGGGAGTACAAACAATTTCCTAGGCCCTTTAGCTGTAAAAGAAATTAAGGCAGTGGTAAAGGAGACTAACCCTATGTCTGTAATAGTAGCAGATGGTTTTAAGGTTGCTAGTCACCATTTTTGCCCAAACCAACCATGGAGCATACAAGGAGAAGAGTTTCAGACAGACTTCAACATTCTACCATTAGGAGGTATTGATGCAGTCTTAGGAGTTCAATGGTTGAAACTCTTTGATCTGGTCACCTTTGATTTTCACAAGCTGCAGATCACTTTGGTAAAAAGGGGTATAACTCTGGAGTTACAGGGAGAGTCTGATTCAGTAACTCCAACCATCCAATTAATGGAGCCAGGTGAATTCAAAAACTTGCTAAACTCTCATAACTATTTTGGATACTTGTTTGGGATGTACCAAAGGGGAGAAAGAAGTTACAGTCAACACCAACCTCCAAGGCACTGACAAGAAGGGGATTTCCACTAAAATCAGCAATATCTTTTGTCTTCATCTACAACAGTTATTGACAGACTATTCTGAAGTGTTCAAAGACCCAAACGGACTTCCTCCACCTAGAGCTCATGACCGCCACATCAGATTGAAGACAGATAGTCAACCAATCAGTCTCAGGCCTTACAGATATCCATATGTGCAAAAGGAAGAAATTGAGAAGATTGTTAAGGAGATACTTCAAAATGGCACTATTTAACCTAGTAACAGCCCCTATGCTTTTCCAGTACTCTTAGTTAAGAAACAAGATGGAACTTGGAGGATGTGTATAGATTATAGGGCCTTGAATAGCATGACAGTCAAGGACAAGTTTCTTATCCCAGCTATTGATGAACTTCTTGATGAATTACATGGATCACAATGGTATTCTAAATTGGATCTGAGATCTGGATACCACCAGATCAGAATTAATCCTGAGGATATACCAAAAACAGCCTTTAGGACCCATTCTGGCCACTTTGAGTTCCCCGTGATGTCTTTTAGGCTTACAAACGCTCCAACCACTTTCCAAGCTTTGATGAATGAGGTATTTCAGCCCTATCTCAGGAAATTTGTGTTGGTTTTCTTTGATGATATACTAGTCTACAGTAAAAACTATGAGGAACACTTGAATCATCTTAAGTTAGTTCTACAGCTGCTGCAAGAACATTGTTTGTTTGCAAAAAGAAGCAAGTGTGTGTTTGGGACTAGACAAATACACTATCTGGGTCACATCATCAGTAAGGAAGGGGTGGCAACTGATCCAGAGAAGATCAGCTGTGTAAGACCCCGAATTTTATGAAATACAAAATTTAATTTTTCTTCATATATATTTTTTTTGAAACAGTAAGTGGTTAAATTAACAAAATTGAAAGTTAAGGATGTTATGTGCAAATTTTATTTTGTCGGACAATATTCGCTTTGTCGGGGAATATTCGTTTGGTTGGGGAATATTCGTGCCGTACGACGGCGCCGAAATAATAAATTATTGGTGGACCCCACAACGGAATATTTGTCGGATATAGAAAACGACAGAAGTAACCTTTTTAAATAAAAATAGTCAACGGAACTGTTAAAATATCGGTGATAAAAGAATAGTAGCATACGGTAGTTTATGGTATTTTCTGTAGCACACGGTACTTTACAGTAACACACGGTATTGCATAGTGTCTCATATTATTGGTCTGATAATTGACACCGTAACTGTTACGCATCATTTCATCGATAATTGTCACTGCATAATATTTTATATTATCAATTCAATAATTGGTGTTACACAGTATTTTGCATTATTGATTTAATAATTGTCATTACACTGTATTTTATATCATTGAGTCAATAATTGTTGTTGCACTGTTTTTAAAATTATTGAACCTAATAATTGTCACAGTAACATATGCACAGTAATTCACATTATTGAATCAATAATTGTCATTACACAGTAAAGTATGCTTTATTTTACATTATTGTTATCTCTATTATGATGTTATTTAAACAGTTGTATTTCATTAATTTATTGACTTGATATCTAAGAGCTAACTATACTGTATTTATAACAATTAGTCATAATAATTGAATTGATAAAGTTATTTGTTTATAATATAAAGTTAGGTGATTATTAGGTGATATGAAATGAATGGTGTAGATTAAAGTGTGAATTATTGTTGAA
The DNA here is from genome assembly GCA_947179155.2 of Hedera helix. Taxonomy (NCBI): domain Eukaryota; kingdom Viridiplantae; phylum Streptophyta; class Magnoliopsida; order Apiales; family Araliaceae; genus Hedera; species Hedera helix. The sequence continues at coordinate 25,403,537 of OX359285.1, forward strand.
TAATTGAATTGATTTGTTTATAATATAAAGTTAGGTGATTATTAGGTGATATGAAATGAATGGTGTAGATTAAAGTGTGAATTATTGTTGAATAATTAAATTGATTTGTTTATAATATAAAGTTAGGTGATTATTAGGTGATATGAAATGAATGGTGTAGATTAAAGATAATATAATATTTGAAATGGATGGTGTAGATTAAAAGGTGATCTTTAAATGAATGGTTTAGATTAAATGAATGATAAGATTTTTGGCTATAAATAGAAGCCTTAACTTAAGGATTTTTCATAAACTTCCTTACTTGTTCTTTCTTTCTCTCTCTAAATACTTCTTGTGAAAGTTCTCTCTAAGTGTGCTTAAGTCATCTTGAGTATTTGTGAAGATCTATAAGTATACGTGTACTATTCAAGTTAATCAACCTCATTTAAATCAATATCCAGTCACGTGTTACGGTAAGGGATACCATCTTTTTCATCTTCCATTATTCAAACGTACTATGGTAAGGGATTATCATTATTTGATTCTCGATAATAATATTGTTTCTTCCTTACTCATAAGACGTGCCTTTTATTTCCATGTATTAAATTGTGGGAATAACCTTACGGAGCGGATTGCCGCCTGTTGGTGAATAACATTTCGTATTCATTCATTATTAATCTCTGAGAATAACCTTACGGAGCGGATTGCCGCCTGTTTGGTGAATAACTCTTTGTACTCAAATTCTATTAAATTGTGGGAATAACCTTACGGAGCGGATTGCCGCCTGTTGGTGAATAACCTTTCGTATTCATTCATTATTAATCTCTGAGAATAACCTTACGGAGCGGATTGCCGCCTGTTTGGTGAATAACTCTTTGTACTCAAATTCTATTAAATTGTGGGAATAACCTTACGGAGCGGATTGCCGCCTGTTGGTGAATAACCCTTTGTATTAATTTCCTTCACCTTTTGTTAATCAAACCTGCTACGGTAAGGGATATTATTTTCTTTCATACTCCTAAATCGAAATTTATTATGGAACTATTGCTTCTAAAATTCCTGAAAATATTATATGTTCCATAATAGTTGAACTTCATTATTTCAACTGAACCTTCCTATTTACGTGAACCTTTCTATTGAATTGTAACCGTTATTCTGAACTGTGGATCTTGAATTTCACTCCACATCATGTTGACAATTTGGACATTATTTGAATCTGTACAAAGTAAACTTCCGATACTTATTGTTATCCTATTTCTTCTGTTCATCATTTATATCATTCTAATCATCCAAAAATCAAGCTGTTGTGAATATCTGTGGCTGGGGGCACAGATGTGATATATTTGTTGAACAGATGATAGGTTAAAGGCGATATAATAGGTTAAAGGCGATACATCTGTTCGGTGTCTTTTATGGCACGTGGTGAATGTTCTCTTTGGCCCGTAGTGCAAAGATGAACTGTTGTTTGGTATGATTATGACCAAAGGCTGAATCTGGTATAATCATGACCGTTGGTGCTATATTGAATATCTTTGGCCCGTAGTACAAAGATGAACTGTTGATGTGCATGATTATGATCAGGAACTGTGAATTTGTATTATCTTGACTAATGATATTTCAGATGATAAAAGTTGATGATGTTTTTCCTAAAAAGAGAACCGAGTGGACATTATAGTCTGCATTATTCTTCTAATAGATTACTCATTCCGCTGCTATTATTGATCTGAACGTTGTTTAAGAATTTAACTGCAGTTTTTGATATAAACCTTGTAGTCTATTGTATTCTATCAAGAACTCAACTGTTGAAGACTAATGATAATTTATTCGTCATTATCTTAGTCATGATATTCTTTACTGGGCTATTTGAGCTCACTCTTTCTTTTGTTCCATTGTTTTTCAACAGGAGATGAAAACATAACAGGGTCTAGCCGGGGAATGGAGTGAGGGTCCGAGGAATAGTTATCATAGTCTTCACGTTTTGTAAAATAGTGTGGCAATAATAGTGAAGACTTAGTTGTGTATTATTATACACTGTATTGTTGTACGTTGTGCTTTGTTGTAATAATTTTGTTGTAGTATTTTGACGACTCAAGTTTGGGCTGTGTGGGCCCAGATTTGGAGGCGTCACAGTTGGCATCAGAGCTTAGGGATATGGTCTTTAATGGAGATCTGGGGTTAGAACTAGGAGGGGAGAGACGAATAGAATCAATCACTAGTGTGTCCTACCTAAATTAGATTTATTTTTTATCTAATGAATCGATTTGAATGTAGGAACATGAAGAGATGAGTCAGTTTATTTGAACTAACATTTATTTTGTGACCACAGTTAATTATGGCATCTGGAAATCAGGAGGTTAACTATGAAATTACCGAAACAAATGTAGCTGCAAAACAAGAGGCGACGAATAATCTTCTTACAAACTCAGAGTTGAATCATTTGCCTAAGGCAAAAATTATGCGTGTTCTATCCAGTAAGGATGAAGGTGAAAGCTCTGCTACAGTCGTTCCAGATCCATTCTTAGAAGCAATTAAAGGAAGTAAGTAAGTAACGAACTTGCGAAAATTATTGCCTTTAATTTACTCACTAATTGGGAGAGTGATATCACCTGGTTATGCTCTATAACAAAGGATCAGAATATATGGACTTTTCATATTAGTCTTTGGGATTTATGGTGTTCCAGCTATGATTTTCAAGATTATTTAAAAATGATGTTTCTATACTTTTGGGCGTTACAATTTAGAGGAATTCAGGTTAAGTTAGTCACTATCGTGGAAACTGCAGTCTATCGAAAATACTATTTTAATGGAAATCATTGGTACCTTACTACTGATGAAGTTGATGAACCCGAGAAACAGTTTGCTAGAAAATTATTCAGTGGTATTCCCATGGTTGAAATACGTGAAGATCCGAATGAAGTATTCGGGATTCGATTTGACGATAACAGTCAAGAAACCGAATGAGGTGATAACCGGTAAGCTATTCATAAATTCTCGTGAAGTCTATGCCATATTAGATACTGGCTCTATCCACTCCTTTATCTCACCTATATGTACTCAACGTTTAAATTTGACTATTGAAAACTTAAATCTTGTCTTATCAGTTGAAACCTCATTGGGAGAAATACCTATTACATTTACTATCTATAAATCTTGCCTAAGTTCAAATCAACAACCTCACATTACCTATTAACCTTATTTCTTTAGAGATGCATGAATTTGATGTGATTTTAGGAATTGATTGGTTGACTACCCATCATGCTAAAATTGATTGTTTTCATAAGATTATTAGTTTTCATATTCCTAATCAACCTGTCATGCAAATTCAAGCAACTAAACCATTGAAATCTATAACTGTTATTTCTAGCCATAAAGCCATTCGTTTATTGAAAAACGGATGTCAAGCATTTTTAGCTCATGTCACTGATTTGAACAAAAATACGTCAAACTTGAATGATATTCCCATTGTTAATGAGTTTCCTGACGTTTTTCCTGAAGAACTTCCTGGCTTACCCCCAAACCGTGAAATTGATTTTTATATTGATCTTGAACCCGGGTACCAAGCCCATTTCCAAAGCTCCCTACCGAATGGCTCCCATTGAACTTCAAGAGTTAAAAGTCCAACTACAGGAATTGTTGGATACCGGTTTCATTCGTCCGAGTGCATCACCTTGGGGTGCTCCTGTTCTATTTGTGAAGAAGAAAGACGGGAGTATGAGATTATGCATTGACTACCGAGAATTGAACCATGTCACCATCAAGAACAGGTACCCGTTACCTCGGATTGATGACATGTTTGATCAATTGCAAGGCGCTCAACATTTCTCAAAGATTGATCTCCGTTCTGGATATCATCAGTTAAAGGTTAAAGCTGAGGACATTCCAAAGACTGCTTTCAGAACTCGTTATGGGCATTATGAGTTCTTAGTCATGCCTTTTGGACTAACTAATGCTCCTGCAGCTTTCATGGACATGATGAACCGGATATTCAAGGAACATTTGGATCATTTTGTGGTTGTCTTTATTGATGACATCCTCATATACTCCAAGAGTCGCGAGGATCATGAACAACACCTGAGATTGATACTACAAAAGCTCCGTGAAAACAAATTATATGCCAAGTTGAAGAAATGTGAGTTCTGGCTTGAGGAGGTCGCGTTTCTTGGGCATGTGATTTCTAGTCAAGGAATATCAGTCGATCCTACGAAGATTGAAACGGTACTAAATTGGGAACAACCCAAAACAGTAACCGAAGTTCGAAGTTTTCTGGGTCTAGCTGGTTATTATCGGAGATTCGTAGAAGAATTTTCTCGAATCGCCACTCCATTAACGCAGCTTACTCGGAAAAGCACAAAATTCATATGAAGCGAGGAATGCGAGAAAAGTTTCCAAGAACTCAAGAAGAGACTGGTTTCAGCTCCTGTTCTGACCATACCATCAGGATCAGGAGAATTTGTTATCTACAGCGATGCTTCTGGCAAAGGTCTAGGCTGTGTCCTTATGCAACATGGAAAGGTTATAGCCTACGCCTCTCGACAACTGAAAGATTATGAGAAAAATTATCCTACTCATGATCTAGAGTTGGCAGCAGTCGTTTTCGCGTTGAAGATCTGGAGACACTACTTGTACGGAGAAAAAGTGGATATCTATACGGATCATAAAAGTCTCAAGTATTTCTTCACCCAGAAGGAACTCAACATGCGACAACGACGTTGGCTTGAGCTGTTAAAGGATTATGACTACACAATCCAGTATCACCCGGGAAAGGCGAACGTTGTAGCTGACGCTTTGAGCAGAAAATCTTATGCAAGTACAAGTGCACTGCTGACAACACAAAAGTGTATTTTGTACGACTTGCAAAAGATGGAGATAGAGCTAAAGACACCAGGGACCCACTCGAAGATTGCTCACGTGCGAGTAGAACCAACTTTAATCGATAAAATTAAAGCTGCTCAAGCTACCGATCCGGAACTGATAAACATGATAAAGAAAGTACAAGAAGGTGCCATTCCCGAAGCAAGAATCGACGAGAAAGGAATACTTCGAGTCAACTCTCGACTCTGTGTTCCTAACGATCCTGAATTAAAGCATAAAATCATGATGGAGGCACACAACACGCCGTTCGCAATCCACCCAGGAGGTACCAAGATGTATCGAGATCTTCGACATACATTTTGGTGGAACAATATGAAAAGAGAGATTGCGGAGTTTATCTCAAGGTGCCTAACTTGTCAACGTGTCAAGGCAGAACATCAAGTTCCTAAAGGTCCATTACAATCACTTGAAGTTCCCGAATGGAAGTGGGAACACATCAATATGGATTTTGTGACGGGTCTTCCAAAAGTTTCTCAAGACTTAGATGCAATTTGGGTGATCGTAGATAGATTGACCAAATCTGCTCATTTCTTGCCTATACGAGAAAACTTTTCACTTGAACGTCTTGCCGGTATGTACATAAATGAGATCGTGAGATTGCATGGCATGCCAGTTTCCATAGTTTCTGATCGAGATCCTAGATTCACTTCACGCTTTTGGATCAGTCTACAAAAAGCTATGGGCACTGAACTACGTTTTAGTTCTGCATACCATCCTCAAACGGACGGACAATCGGAAAGGACGATCCAGACCCTCGAAGATCTTTTGAGACTTTGTGTATTAGACTTCAAAGGAAGTTGGGATAAATACTTGCCATTGGTGGAATTTTCTTACAACAACAGTTACCAAGCAAGCATAGGCATGGCTCCATTCGAGGCTTTGTATTGAAGGAAGTGTCGCTCTCCAATATGTTGGAATGAGGTAGGAGAAGCAAAATTATTGGGACCCGAGTTGGTACGCTTGACGACCGAAAAGATCCAAATGATCCGACAACGAATACAGACAGCACAAGAACGACAAAAGAGTTATGCCGATCTTCATCGGAGAGACGAAAGTTTCAACGTCGGAGATCATGTATTCTTACGTGTTTCTCCATGGAAAGGGGTTACGAGATTCGGAAAGAGAGGAAAGCTCAACCCTCGATTTATTGGCCCATTTGAAATCCTCGATCAAATAGGAACCGTAGCCTACAGACTAGTTTTACCACCAAGTATGTCTCGCATCCATAACGTTTTTCACATATCTATGTTACGTAACTATGTGAAGGACCCAAACCACGTCATTGAGTTAGAACCAGACGTTATAGCAGAGGATTTAACATACGAGGAAGTACCTGTTAAGATCCTGGATAAGAAGGAGCAGATCCTACGCTCAAAGGTTATACCTCAAGTTAAGGTTTTATGGAGGAACCAAGATACTGAGGAAATGACCTGGGAGCTAGAATCTGAGATGAAATCTAAGTATCCTTACCTCTTCGATATGTCAGGTACGTCGGGGACGAAATTTCATAAGGAGGGGAGGTTGTAAGACCCCGAATTTTATGAAATACAAAATTTAATTTTTCTTCATATATATTTTTTTTGAAACAGTAAGTGGTTAAATTAACAAAATTGAAAGTTAAGGATGTTATGTGCAAATTTTATTTTGTCGGACAATATTCGCTTTGTCGGGGAATATTCGTTTGGTCGGGGAATATTCGTGCCGTACGACGGCGCCGAAATAATAAATTATTGGTGGACCCCACAACGGAATATTTGTCGGATATAGAAAACGACAGAAGTAACCTTTTTAAATAAAAATAGTCAACGGAACTGTTAAAATATCGGTGATAAAATAATAGTAGCATACGGTAGTTTATGGTATTTTCTGTAGCACACGGTACTTTACAGTAACACACGGTATTGCATAGTGTCTCATATTATTGGTCTGATAATTGACACCGTAACTGTTACGCATCATTTCATCGATAATTGTCACTGCATAATATTTTATATTATCAATTCAATAATTGTTGTTACACAGTATTTTGCATTATTGATTTAATAATTGTCATTACACTGTATTTTATATCATTGAGTCAATAATTGTTGTTGCACTGTTTTTAAAATTATTGAACCTAATAATTGTCACAGTAACATATGCACAGTAATGACAATTATTGAATCAATAATTGTCATTACACAGTAAAGTATGCTTTATTTTACATTATTGTTATCTCTATTATGATGTTATTTAAACAGTTGTATTTCATTAATTTATTGACTTGATATCTAAGAGCTAACTATACTGTATTTATAACAATTAGTCATAATAATTGAATTGATAAAGTTATTTGTTTATAATATAAAGTTAGGTGATTATTAGGTGATATGAAATGAATGGTGTAGATTAAAGTGTGAATTATTGTTGAATAATTGAATTGATTTGTTTATAATATAAAGTTAGGTGATTATTAGGTGATATGAAATGAATGGTGTAGATTAAAGTGTGAATTATTGTTGAATAATTAAATTGATTTGTTTATAATATAAAGTTAGGTGATTATTAGGTGATATGAAATGAATGGTGTAGATTAAAGATAATATAATATTTGAAATGGATGGTGTAGATTAAAAGGTGATCTTTAAATGAATGGTTTAGATTAAATGAATGATAAGATTTTTGGCTATAAATAGAAGCCTTAACTTAAGGATTTTTCATAAACTTCCTTACTTGTTCTTTCTTTCTCTCTCTAAATACTTCTTGTGAAAGTTCTCTCTAAGTGTGCTTAATTCATCTTGAGTATTTGTGAAGATCTATAAGTATACGTGTACTATTCAAGTTAATCAACCTCATTTAAATCAATATCCAGTCACGTGTTACGGTAAGGGATACCATCTTTTTCATCTTCCATTATTCAAACGTACTATGGTAAGGGATTATCATTATTTGATTCTCGATAATAATATTGTTTCTTCCTTACTCATAAGACGTGCCTTTTATTTCCATGTATTAAATTGTGGGAATAACCTTACGGAGCGGATTGCCGCCTGTTGGTGAATAACCTTTCGTATTCATTCATTATCAATCTCTGAGAATAACCTTACGGAGCGGATTGCCGCCTGTTTGGTGAATAACTCTTTGTACTCAAATTCTATTAAATTGTGGGAATAACCTTACGGAGCGGATTGCCGCCTGTTGGTGAATAACCTTTCGTATTCATTCATTATTAATCTCTGAGAATAACCTTACGGAGCGGATTGCCGCCTGTTTGGTGAATAACTCTTTGTACTCAAATTCTATTAAATTGTGGGAATAACCTTACGGAGCGGATTGCCGCCTGTTGGTGAATAACCTTTTGTATTAATTTCCTTCACCTTTTGTTAATCAAACCTGCTACGGTAAGGGATATTATTTTCTTTCATACTCCTAAATCGAAATTTATTATGGAACTATTGCTTCTAAAATTCCTGAAAATATTATATGTTCCATAATAGTTGAACTTCATTATTTCAACTGAACCTTCCTATTTACGTGAACCTTTCTATTGAATTGTAACCGTTATTCTGAACTGTGGATCTTGAATTTCACTCCACATCATGTTGACAATTTGGACATTATTTGAATCTGTACAAAGTAAACTTCCGATACTTATTGTTATCCTATTTCTTCTGTTCATCATTTATATCATTCTAATCATCCAAAAATCAAGCTGTTGTGAATATCTGTGGCCGGGGGCACAGATGTGATATATTTGTTGAACAGATGATAGGTTAAAGGCGATATAATAGGTTAAAGGCGATACATCTGTTCGGTGTCTTTTATGGCACGTGGTGAATGTTCTCTTTGGCCCGTAGTGCAAAGATGAACTGTTGTTTGGTATGATTATGACCAAAGGCTGAATCTGGTATAATCATGACCGTTGGTGCTATATTGAATATCTTTGGCCCGTAGTACAAAGATGAACTGTTGATGTGCATGATTATGATCAGGAACTGTGAATTTGTATTATCTTGACTAATGATATTTCAGATGATAAAAGTTGATGATGTTTTTCCTAAAAAGAGAACCGAGTGGACATTATAGTCTGCATTATTCTTCTAATAGATTACTCATTCCGCTGCTATTATTGATCTGAACGTTGTTTAAGAATTTAACTGCAGTTTTTGATATAAACCTTGTAGTCTATTGTATTCTATCAAGAACTCAACTGTTGAAGACTAATGATAATTTATTCGTCATTATCTTAGTCATGATATTCTTTACTGGGCTATTTGAGCTCACTCTTTCTTTTGTTCCATTGTTTTTCAACAGGAGATGAAAACATAACAGGGTCTAGCCGGGGAATGGAGTGAGGGTCCGAGGAATAGTTATCATAGTCTTCACGTTTTGTAAAATAGTGTGGCAATAATAGTGAAGACTTAGTTGTGTATTATTATACACTGTATTGTTGTACGTTGTGCTTTGTTGTAATAATTTTGTTGTAGTATTTTGACGACTCAAGTTTGGGCTGTGTGGGCCCAGATTTGGGGGCGTCACAAGCTGCATGACACAGTGGCCTAAACCAACTACTTTAAAAGAGTTAAGGGGATTTTTAGGATTGACTGGGTATTATCGAAAGTTCATCAGGAACTATGGATTGATTAGTAGGCCTTTTACTGATTTATTAAGGAAAGACAAGTTCATTTGAACTAATCAAGCAACTGAGGCTTTCCAGACCCTAAAGAATACAATGACTCAAGCTCCTGTTCTTACTATGCCAGATTTTGATGAGCCATTCACAATGGAAACTGATGCTTCTCACTGGGGAATTGGGGTAGTTGTGATGCAAAGAAACAGGCCTATAGCTTACTTAAGCAAGGCTATAGCTCCCCCAACATTTAGGTCTATCAACCTATGAAAAGGAACTAATGGCAGTGGTCTATGCAGTGAACAAATGCAGACACTACCTGTTAGGTAATAAGGTTTACATCAAAACAGACCATCAAAGCCTCAAATATTTGTTGGATCAAAGGATCACCACTATAAATCAACAAAAATGGATTACAAAGTTAATGGGGTTAGACTATGAGATAATCTATAAGAAAGGGAAAGAAAACATTGAAGCTGATACATTATCTAGAGAAACCAAGGGACTCACAACACCTGGTTATTGTCAGACTATCAAATCAACAAGTTGCATTGACAGTTCAGCAAAATATGAGATGATCACTACACTGGTGCCTGCTTGGGTGCAGGAGATTGCACATTCTTAGGAAGCTGATGAAGGATTGAAGGACATCATAACTCAACTGCAGATGGGTTCTTCTTCCTTTCCTGGGTATTCTTTCCAAAATGGAAGATTTAAGTTTCAAGGCAGATTAATAGTGGGACCAGATGCAGAATTGAGAAAAACATTCCTACAGGAGTTTCATAGCTCTCTTATTGGGGGTCACTTAGGTATAAGGGGGACTTTTGAGAGGATTAGTAAATTCTTTTGGTGGCCCAGTCTCCGGCAAGATGTCATAAAATTTGTAAAGGAATGTAAAGTATGCCAACAACAAAAACATGAAACGGTGGCAAACCCAGGCCTATTACAGCTACTGCCAATTCCAGAGATGCCATGGACTAATATATCTATGGACTTCATAGAAGGCTTGCCCAAGTCTAAAGGTATGTCAGTCATATAGGTAGTAGTTGATAGACTTACAAAGTATGGGCATTTTATTGCTTTAAAACATCCTTTTACTGCCCCACAGCTTGCCCAGTTATTCATCACACATGTGTACAGACTACATGGACTCTCTACTACTATTGTGTCTGATAGGGATAAGGTGTTTGTCAGTTTATTTTGGCAAACTCTCTTCAAGATAGTAGGAACTAAACTAATTATGAGCACGACCTATCACCCACAAACTGATGGGCAAACGGAAAGGGTGAATCAAGTTCTTGAGTGTTACCTCAGATGCATGACTTCACAGAGGCCTCATAATTGGGTATCTTGGCTAGCGCTATCAGAATGGTGGTATAACTCACACTATCATAGTGGGATGAAAGTTACTCCCTTTGAAATGCTCTATGGGTACAAGCCCCCTCATCTAAATTTCCATCAATTTGGACAAATCAAAGACCCTATGACCAGGCAGTTTTGTAAAGAAAGATCACAGTGGCTACAACTGATGAGGCAGAATTTGGTTGAAGCTCAATCTCGGATCAAATATTATGCTGATAAGGGCAGAACAGAAAGAACCTTCATCCTTGGAGACATAGTGTACCTCAAAATCAGGCCATATAAGCAGACTTCTTTGATGACAGCCAACAAAGGCAAACTGGTCCCCAAATACTATGGCCCTTTCCTGGTATTACAGAAAGTAGGAACAGTGGCCTATAGGTTACAGTTGCCTGATAATGTAAGATACATCCCATTTTTCATGTTTCTTTACTCAAAAAAAAGATTGAAGCACAATGTTCATCTTCACCTACACTACCCAACATGGAGACAGTAGAGCAGTTTTTGACTGAACCCATTGTTATCCTTAACAGACGGATGATCAAACAGAACAATGCAACTGCAGTAGAAGTGTTGGTACAATGGTCAAATACTTTGCCTACTGAAGCTACATAGGAAAGCTGGGAGCAGTTACACCAGAAGTATCCTCATTTCTGTCCTTGAGGACAAGGAGCTTTTGAGAGGAAGGGATTGTAAGGAAATAGAAGGAGTCCAGTCAATTAATAAGTCAGGGTCACTTTTGGTCTTTTCCTTATTTCAGTGAGGGGTGATTATGCCTTTTCATATTTTCTGTTTTCACATGTTCAGTGCTGGCAATTGTGACGCACATGGGTTCACATGGATTCTCTCTTTGCGTCCGAGTCTGTTTGTTAGGCATTATATAGATCTGGATTTGTGCTGATGAAAGTTATGAATGAATTCAGTTGTTGCTTTTTCTCCAATTTATCTTTCTGTCTCACTCTCCCTCATTTCTACCTCCCTCTCTATCTGTTTCTCCCTCCATTCTTCTGTTAATTTCCTGTAATTAACTACTGATTACGGCTAATTACTGATTAATCCTTAACTGGTTCCTTACAGATTTTTGTACAAAAATGGTTAACTGATCTTGATTCCTCTATTGGGTTTTTTTAATCGGGTGATAAAATCAATCGATAGGATCCATAATTGAGGTTTGTGTGTAAGTTGTGCAATAAGAAATACCCATGTGGAAAGTCGTTGGGGGTAGACCTGATCAAAAAAATTGATAAATTTGGTTTTTTGATTTTTTGGGTCGGTAATAAAATTATATGGTTTGGTACCGGTGCAAAAAAAATTGGTATATATCAGTATCGACGTTTTATGGTTCGGTATATCGAACCGTACTTTTTTTTTTATAATAAATAATTAGTAATAATAATAAAAATTATTATTATTATTATAATAAAAAAATAATAATAAAAATAATAAAATAATAATTATATTAATTTTCGATTTTTATTTAATTTTTATCGGTATCTAATCGGTTAATTAGTTCGGTACAAATTTCGATATCGAAATTTGGTTAATTTCGATACTGGTCTGGTTCGGGTCAGTAAAAACCAGTGAAACACCCTTAGTTGGGGGTCACATGAGGTCTGATGTAATTGCTGCAGCAACTTCAGCTGAATCAGAGGAATTTCTTGAACCCCATCTCCATGCCCACAAAATTTCAGTACTACAGGTCCTTCAGCAATGGGGATGAGAGGAGAGAGTAAGAAGACCCAGAAGAAAAAGGGAAGAGAGAGAAAGGGAAGATTAGAAGAAAAAAGAGAGGAAAGAGAAACTTAAGTCGTATTATTTTTTTTTGAATTTTGACTGCCGCATAGGAAAAATTATTACTTGGATTTTTCTTATCATTCTTTATTTTTAAAAAAAAAATTAAGTAAGTAAATCGACTAACGCCTGGTAACTAATTTTAACAGAATGAATTGATTAAAAAAATTTAATTAATACAATAATTCAATCATAAAAATTAAAAATTCAGTAAAATAATACACAAAACTCAACAAGTTCAATAGCATAAAAATCAATTTTACCATTTGCAATGAATATTGTTAGTCACGGATATAAAAATATGACGCCAAACAAATGCACGGCGAACATTTAAGAAAGGTGAAATTAGACAATTCATAACGCATTTCTTCTGCGATCTTTCTATATTTGTATGCTACCAGAGTGAAATGCGTCTTGTTTATGTTTGGTAGCAGGGTTTACGTGTGTTGGGAATTGGAAACCCACGTGGAGATAAATTGATTTTTGTGTGAAAATTTTAACATGTACTTTGGTTAAAAAAATTGAATAAGAAAATAAAATATAGAAGAATATTATAGACACAAAGACAAAATTTTAATATGGTTTGACAAATCTCTCGCCTACTCCATGCAGGGAGAGAACAATTTACGATATAATAAATGGCAAAGCATTTGGATTAAAATTTAAACCAAATACCAAAGGCTGTTGTACACCCTCTCTCACACTTGAATTATTTTCTCTCTTTCTCAACCCTTTGTTTCTCTCTCTTGCTTTCTTCACTCGGTTCAGTCACTACTTTGTATACTTCAGTTCATCTAAAGCCCTCTATTTATGGTTGAGGTATACCAGACAAGTTCCGCAAAATCTGCATTGCTCATTGAAATTGCAAAGGGAAATCTGCATGTTCTGTAAGCCAACAATTTCAGCTGCAGAGAACAGAGGAGCGATTGTGTTAAAATTCTGCTATGGAATGATCGAAATCAATATTATAAATTTGATCTTCTCAACAAATATTTAATCCGAGTCAATTGCTAACATCAGAGTCTCAGATGCACCAAAAGGCTAAGTTTACCCAAAATATGAAAAGGTAAAGGAATGAAATAACTTGTACACTCAGTTCAAGAACAATTTTTCTTAAATCTGTAGCATGTGCTGAAGACCTTTTCAACTTTGAAATTAGAGCACAACCAAATTGACACTAATGATATATGTATAATTTTTGTAAAAGAAAATCACTAGCTTTTATCATAAATAGTAAATAAATCTCACACTCGTATTAGAGTACCTTGTGAAAAAAAATAAATCAATTTTAATAGTGAAAAATTATCTTCCCAAACGAAATGGTACTAGGCAGTAAAATTCAATTTGAACCAACTCTTCAAGAAACCAGATCATTTGATTAACAAGAGTGCATATTATTCAAAAGAAAATGACTGATTGTTCATATCCATATAGTTTCATAACTTCAGCCCCACCACTTTGAACAGTTTGGCCAATTCAAAATATAAATATAGACTCCACGGATGGAGATTGAGGACTACACACAGCTACCAAATGCATTAGTCTTCATGCAATAAAGTCGAGTCTTTATATTAATACTACATGCATACCTTATGAGACAGAAATGAACATAATATTGAAACGCATTACCATCATATTGTTTTGCTCCACTTTATTCTGTACCTTAACAACTTTCACTGAAGTAGATACCATCAGACCAAATCAAACCAAAGAGATGGCGAAACCACTATATCAGCTGGTGAAGAATTCAAACTCAGCTTTTCCAGCCCTGGTCGCTCCATGAATCTATACCTGTGTATATGGTACAATAAAATATCAAATGGGACAGTTTTATGGGTTGCTAGATCTGTTGACTTCTGGATATTATAGGGGACTAGGGGAGAGAGTCAATAGACAATAGGTTGGAAGTTTAGCTACCTACATGTCATCAAATGCATCACCATTTACTCCATTAAATACACAATGAGAGAGGAATGAGCAAATCAATGGAAGGAACTACCATCATTTTGATTTTCTCCACTTTATTCTCAACCTTAATAATTTCCAAAGCAGTAGATACCATCAGACCAAATCAAACTATTAGAGATGGTGATACCATTATCTCAGCCAGTAGAGAATTCGAGGTTGGATTTTTCAGCCCAGGTAGTTCCAGGAATCGATACCTGGGCATATGGTACAAGAAAATATCAACTAGGACGTTGTATGGGTAGCTAATAGAGAGATTCCACTTACTAATACGTCACGCATAGTAATGGTCAATAGTGAGGGAATTAGAGTGCTTACTAATGGTAGTGAAAGGATAATTTGGTCATCAAATTTATCGAGGTCTGTGATGAATCCTATCACACAACTATTAGACACAGGGAATCTTGTTTTCCGTGATGAGAAAGACGGAGACCCAGTCAATTTTCTTTGACAGAGTTTTGATTATCCTGGAGATACTTTGCTGCCAGGAATGAAGTATGGATTGGACTTGGTAACTGGCCTAGACAGATAATTCAAATAATGGAAAAGTGCTGATGATCCATCTCCAGGTAGTTTTACGAGCCGGGTTGATCCCAATGGCATTCCACAGATTCTTTTGTGGAACGGTTCAAAGCTACGGTCTAGGTATGGACCATGGGTTGGAATTCAATTTAGTGGTAATCCTAATAGTATACCGAATGGAATCTATACACGCAAGTTTCTTTTCAATCAGAAGGAAATATATTACAAATTTGATCTTCTCTAAAAACGTTCTTCTCCTACAAGGTTTGTAGTGAGTCCTAAGGCGATTCACAAATTCAGATATAGACTGATCGAAATCAATATTATAAATTTGATCTTCTCAATAAATATTTAATCCAAGTCAATTGCTAACATTAGAGTCTCAGACGCACCAAAAGGCTAAGTTTACCCAAAATATGGAAAGGTAAAGGAATGAAATAACTTGTACACTCAGTTGAAGAACATTTTTTCTTAAACCTGTAGCATGTGTTGAAGACCTTTTCAACATTGAAATTAGAGCAAACCAAATTGCCACAAATGATATATGTATAATTTTTGTAAAAAAAATACCAGCTTTTATCTTAAATAGTAAATAGATCTCACACGCATGTAGTACCTTGTGAAAAAAAAATCAATTTTACTAGTGAAAAATTATTTCCCAAACGAAATGGTACTAGGCAGTAAAAATACTTGTACTTATATCTGCAAATTAATTACAAGTAAAAATACTTGCACACAAACTGTTCTAAATTCAATTTGAACCAACTCTTCAAGAAACCAGATCATTTGATTAACAAGAGTACATATTATTCAAAAGAAAATGACTGATTTTTCATATCCATATAGTTTCATTACTTCAGCCCCACCACATTGAACAGATTGGCCAATTCAAAATATAAATATAGACTCCACGGATGGAGATTGAGGCCTACACACAGCTACCAAATGCATAAGTCTTCATGCAATAAAGAGTCTTTATATTAATGCTACATGAATACCTTATGAGATAGAAATGAACATGATATTGAAACGCATTACCATCATATTGTTCTGCTCCACTTTATTCTGTACCTTCACAACTTTCACTGCAGTAGATACCATCAGACCAAATCAAACCAAAGAGATAGCGACACGACTATATCAGCCGGTGGAGAATTCAAAATCGGATTTTGCAGCCCTGGTAGCTCCACGAATCGATACCTGTGTGGTACAAGAAAATATCAAATGGGACAGTGGAATGGGTTGCTAGATCTGTTGACTTTTGGATTTTACAGGGGACTAGGGGTGAGAGTCAATAGACAATAGGTTGGAAATTTAGTTGCCTACATGTCATCAAATGCATCACCATTTACTACATAAAATACACAATGAGAGAGGAATAAGCAAATCAATGGAAGGAACTACCATCATTTTGATTTTCTCCACTTTATTCTCAACCTTAATAATTTCCACAGCAGTAGACACCATCAGACCAAATCAAACTATTAGAGATGGTGACACCATTATCTCAGCCCGTGGAGAATTTGAGCTTGGATTTTTCAGGCCCAGAAGTTCCACGAATCAATACCTGGGTATATGGTACAAGAAAATATCAACTAGGACAGTTGTATGGGTAGCTAATAGAGTGACTCCACTTACTAATGAGTCAGGCACGGTAAGTGTCAGTAGTGAGGGAATTAGAGTGCTTAGCAATGGTAGTGAAAGGATAATTTGGGCATCGAATTTGTCGAGGTCTGTGATGAATCCTATGGCATAACTATTAGACACAGGGAATCTTGTTTTCCGGGATGAGAAAGACAGTGACCCTATCAATTTTCTTTGGCAGAGTTTCGATTATCCTGGAAATACATTGCTACCAGGCATGAAATTTGGATTGGACTTGGTAACTGGCGTAGACAGGTACTTAACATCATGGAAAAGTGATGATGATCCATCTCCAGGTAGTTTTACGAGCAGGGTTGATCCCAATGGCATTCCACAGATTCTTTGGTGGAACGGTTCAATGCTACGGTTTAGTGGATATCCTAATAGTATACCGAATGGAATCTTTACACGCGAGTTTGTTTTTAATCAGAAGGAAATATATTATAAATTGGATCTTCTCAATAAAAGTTCTTCTGCTACTATAAGGATTATAGAGAGTCCTAATGGCGATTCACAATATCTGATGTGGAATGATCGAAATCAAGATTGGATGGTTTATGCTACTGTACAAGTGACTAATTGTGAACGTTATGGATTGTGTGGCGCATATGGTAGTTGTAAGATTAACAATTCCCCAAGATGTGAATGTTTGAGAGGATTTGTTCCACAGTTCCCAGAAAATTGGGAAGCAGCAGATTGGTCTGACGGGTGCGTCCGCAAAACCCTACTAGATTGTGGAAATGGAGATGGTTTTATAAAGTATTCGGGTGTGAAATTGCCAGACACGCGACACTCATGGTATAACATGAGCATGAACCTTAAGGAATGTGAGAGGGTGTGCTTGAAGAACTGCTCTTGTACAGCTTATGCAAATGCTGATACCAAAGGAGGTGGAAGTGGGTGCTTCTTATGGTTCAATGAGCTGATAGATACCAGTGGCTACACAGTAGATGGTCAGGATCTTTATGTAAGAATCTCTGCCACTGAATTAGGTAAGACTACTCTATCCAAATGTTAAAGGTTTTAGTTTTTATTGCTTCCAAGTATAAATAATAGAAATACTGCCTTTTTTTTTTTTGCTTTTCCAGGATTATGTATTTATATTTTGAAATTTTTAGGCTACGAGGAGGGAAGCAGGAGATTCAGACTAAAGAGGCTAATACGGATCATAGTTATTCCTGTAGTACCAACAGTACTACTTGTCGTATTCTTGTTTGTTTTAAAGAAGAGGATTCTAAAGAGAGGAGGTAAATATGACTAAATTATTCATTGAAATAAAAACTGCATTTATTAACGAAAGACAATTATTACGACCACAAACAGAAGAAAACACTTGTTCACCATGTGCTTTGATTTCGCTTCTCATTTCGCAGGAAGGTTGAAATTCAGTTCAGAAAGAATCTCTCAATACAAAAATGAGGGGGGAAGATTTTGAGTTACCATTATTTGACTTCAAAAAAATTGCAAATGCCACAAATAATTTCTCTCACGACAATAAGCTTGGAAAGGGTGACTTTGGACCTGTTTACAAGGTGATTGTATTGATACATACATATCATTTGCATAATCATGCAAAACTAGTTTGCTTAACACTGTATATGCACCATAAGAGTATTCGTCAATAGTTTCTCACAAAAAAAAAATCAACTTAAAGCACAACACTACATTATAGTAAACTCAGAACTAGAGAAATGTCTCCACCTCGAAATTAGTACTATTAATAAAATGAAAATAAACGTTTAAACGAGTAAAATTACATTTTCATGTGTGAGGTGCATGTAACAGATAAGGTCGATATTGATACACATCATGTTTTTCTCCTATGGAAATGTGTCGTTAATGTAATATGGAAGTTATCAGGTTTATAAAATGCGCAACTTTGATAATGTAACCGACTTAGTCAAATGATTTGAGTCAAATTTAAACATATGATGGCATTAATAGTGATGAAATAGAGAGAAGGAACAATGCCCATTCGCATCATATGGAATTATCACAATAATTCATTTTCAGGGCATGTTGGACGATGGGCAAGAAATAGCTGTGAAGAGGCTATCAGATAATTCGAGACAAGGAGAAGACGAGTTCAAGAACGAAGTTTCATATATTGCCAAATTGCAACATCGAAATCTCGTGGCGCTTCTCGGGTGTTGTACTGATAAAAGGGAAAGGATATTGATCTATGAATACATGTCTAACAAAAGTTTAGATTCTTTCATTTTTGGTATAGTCCTTCAAATACTAATAGGTTAACTCTCTTATAATTTAAAATATTAAATCAGTTTAATGTCTTATTTTCTTAAGAAACTATCATGTATATCATCCAAATATAGAGAATTATGGATTAACTTGATGACAAATGAATAGATGAAGAATTATGCAAGTCACTGGATTGGTCAAAGCGCTACAACATTACAAATGGCATTGCTAGGGGACTTCTTTATCTTCACCAAGACTCTAAATTAAGAATCATTCATAGAGATCTCAAAGCTAGTAATATTTTACTTGATCACGACATGAATCCAAAAATTTCCGACTTTGGCATGCCAAGAAGTTTTGGAGAAAGTCAAACTGAAGCAAAAACAACAAGAGTTGTTGGGACATAGTAAGAATTTCTACAATACTGCAAATATTTTGTCTTATTTACTTAGAAACTAACATCATTTTCTTTTACCTTCCGCAGTGGTTACATGCCTCCTGAGTATGTTATTGATGGACTATTCTCAGTTAAATCTGACGTCTATAGTTTTGGTGTTTTAGTGATCGAAATAGTGAGTGGGAAGAAAAACAGATTATTCAGTCATCGTGATCACACCTTTAACCTTCTTGGACATGTAAGTACATATGAATATATTCTAATGCTCTTATGCTACACGCTTAACTACTTTGGATTAATTACAAAATCAACCTTTTTAGGCATGGAGAAGTTATAAAGAAGAAGAGCTTTTAGGACTAATCGATGAGGTGATCTTGGAGTCAAGTAACCATAATGAAGTGTTTCGAGTTATCCAAATTGGATTATTATGCGTTCAACAATATCCAGAAGATAGACCGAGTATGTCAAATGTGGTTCTGATGTTGAGTAGTAATATTGCACTGCCTCATCCAAAACAACCAGGTTTTTTCACCGAGAGAAAACTACATGGAGCAGATTATTTATTGAGCAAACCAATATTATCATCATCCAACCAATTAACTATTACAGTTCTCGAACCTCGATTGTAATGCTTAGTGCCTTTGATAGCTCAAGTTTATTGTAAAAAGTTCGTACATGACGTAATCAATCAAGAAGTAAACTATTCTACATGATGCAGGCAATCACAATGCCAGGTAAGAGCTTCGAAGACGTTTTTTTTTTCTTATTCGTTAGCATCAAAAATAAAAAACTAATACTACTACATGTTTATACTTGCTACAAGGAATACACATAAACAGAGATAATGATCTCGACAGCCAAACTACATAAAAAAAGATTCCAAAGGATCAAAAGACTTTCATAAGTTAACTGCTATGAATATAGTTAGCCTAATTTCATCCAAGCATTTACAGTTACATGTTTTAGGCTCGAGATTTTTTTACCATAATATTTGCTCCCGAATATTTATAATACATGGATTTCTAGAACAAAAACCTCATTTCTGACAAGAAATATCCAAATGCATTAGGTAGGAAATCATTAAGGATAAGTGGGTATTTTCATTATTCATATATTCTTTCTCATTTTCTAATACCATATTCACCACCACCACCGAAGAAGGCAACGATGGCTTAAATGGGCGTTAGGATGTTATGTATCATTTTGTAATTCTGCGGTGCATCTACAGTTTTCTTGTCTTCCAGCTATTACTAATATGTTTACATTTATGGTGAATTGAGAAAATGGATCTACACAACTTTTATTCAATCATCCATAAAGCATTAAAAATTAAGTTAATCAGTTGCGTATTAGGAGTGCAAGATTGAGCAAGAGCTCTAATGGTGGGTTTTGATTATCATTGCTTCTCTGTCTCATTCGTCCATGAGTTTGTTAGATATTAGAGGCTGGGTGTTTCATTAAAAGATAAATTTGGATTTGGTCTGCCAAAGTTAATGGATGGATTTTATGAAAAGGAACCCTTATTAGCCGACCATGTATGCTCATTGAACTCTTCTTGTAATATAGCATACATAAAACACAATCCATAAAAAACAGAATCAAACATCATATATCATTGCATATCAATTAATTAGTGCAAAGAAATTGAAGGTGACGGATTTTAGGACCATTAGTCTTGTGACTAGTGTAAATTCTTACTAAAGTTCGTCCTAAGAGATTGGGCAATGTTATTGGGGACACAATTTTGGATTTTTAGAGTGCCTTTGTGGGTGGTAGGCAAATTATTGATACAACATTAGTTGCTATTGAGGTTGTGGAGGATGTTCATAGGAGAGAGAGAGGGCCTTTTGCATAAGTTAGATTTTGAGAAACCTTATGAAAGGGTTAACTGGGGTTTGTTATATAAGATTTTGGAGATGAAAGGGTTTAGAGTTAGGTGGTGTTCTTGGATGAAAGAGATTCTTGTCTCGTCTCATTTTTCTGTGATTGTTAATGGGGAACCCAAATCTTAGTTTAAGGCCTCGCGAGGTTTGAGGCAGCGTGACCCTTTCACTCCTCTCTTATTTACTTTAGTTGTTGATGTTTTAAGTAGGATGATTCGCCGAGGAGAGGAGTGTGGTATTCTTGTGGGTTATGCAGTGGGGTGCGAGGAGGTGAGATTTTTCTAATTTAATATTCAATCCTATAGTTTTTTAGAGTTCAAAGTTGAGTAGAAACCTAAAAGCCTAAATTGATGGTTAAGTCAAACTCTATTGTATGATTAATGAGCTAAAGGAATCTTATAAGAAATAAAATTATTGTAGAATAATATGTTACCAGTATGATAAAATTAAAAACTAAATTTTAATCATGGATTAATTTATTTTGATATATATATATATATATATTAAGTATTCTATTACTAATTACTATTTTGCCATAATATTTTCTTAATATATTTTTAATATGTAGTTATTTAGGAATGGAATTGTTGTAAAACAATGAGTTACCATTATGATTTTTAATTTTAAAAGTTAACTAAATGTCAATCACTCATATATAAGTTAGAATTGATTTTATAATATTAATTAACTAGAGATCTTCGACATGAAATAGAATTGGTAACTAACGTTTAATCGTTAATATATTTTGAAATATATATAATACATTTAAAAATATTAATTATTATTCTGAATTATTAAAAGAAGATTACTATTTGTGGAGAATCAGGAATGGAAAATCAATTCGATTTTGGCTTGACATTTGCAATGGTGATGATATTCTACAATTTGCATTCAGTTCCCACGTTTTTTTTTTTTTGTCAATAAATAAAGAAGCAAGGGTTGCAGATTTGTATAAGACTACTAGAAATGAATATAGGTGGATTTTAAGCTGACGACGCGAATTGTTTGTATGGAAGCAGGAGGAATTATTGAGAATGCTGAGTCGAATTGGATCGCCGGTGTTGAGTACTATACAAATGATGTTTTAACATGGAAATGGGGGGAGGAAGGGAAATTCTCTGTTAGATCATTCAATCTAGCAGTTAACAATCAATTGAATACCACGAAGGTGGCTTGGGTAGATCTGGTGTGGCACAAAGATATCCCTAGTCAGTGGCGTAGCCAGAGAATTTTAGCGGGAGGGTCCGGATTATGCATATAAATTTTTTTTTGATGGCCTCTTAGTCGATACTAGAACGGCGGAGTCTCTCTTCGGAGTTCGGACCGTAAAGGCGGTAAATTCAACCTACGAGTTCTCATATTCTGAAAATGTTGGATAATCACTTCATTATCAATGCGCCTAAAAACATCTCTCTCGACGTAGCACACCAAACAGTCGGTGAGAAAGTCATTTCCCATCTTGTTGCGCAAATCTGTCTTAACAATATTCATCGTAGAAAATACTCGTTCCACACTAATAGTCGCAACAGGCAAAACTAAAGCCAACTTGATAAGAAGATATACCAAATGAAAAGTAGTGTGATATCCCACCTCAACCATATTAGTTGCAAGTTCTCAGACATCTTCTAGTTTAGAAAATCTTGCATTTCCTCTCATTTCAGAAATCCACATCTTTAATTGTTCTTTAAGCTCCATTCGATCATCCATTGAAAAGTCTTGTGGATATAGTTCTGCAAGTCGAACTAACTTTGGAAGACTAAAATTGGAGAACGAATTCTTAGGATCAAGACATGCTATGCACAAGAGCAATTCTGTGTTCGTCTCAGTGAAACGATTATCCATCTCTTGACTAATACGGTCAACAACCTAAAAAATATAAAATAAAATTACTTCTATATTCAAAAACATAATTAGAAGTATAAATAGAGAAACAATTGAGTACCTGACAAAATATCTCAACTCGAAAGTGGTGAAAGTATGTGTGATTGCAACGAAGGCGACCTGGAACATTATCTTCCATATTAGGGATGCTAATATTATGTTCAGAACAAAAACTGTTCACATCTCCTAATAGATCATCCCATCCATTCTCCCTGAGATTTTGCAATTGTCTCTTGGTAGTAACAACCAAATTCATGGCCTCTATAATATTTTGATCTTTTTGTTGCAAAAAACTGTGACAAAATATTTGTCAACCCCAACACTACCTTCATCAAGTGAGCAATGAATACAAACTCATATGTTTCCATCTTATCAATCAAGCCCACAACAATGCCTTTACTTTTAGATTCCTGTCCATCTTCGTATATATTCTGAAGAACTTCAACCACTGATAACCACATAGATAGAAGACGAACAATTGTTTTGTAGTGTGAACCCCAACGTGTAGCACCCGGCCGAGCTAAACTTGTTTCTTGATTCAAACCTCTACCTGTGGAAATATCACCCTTTTCTAAACGCTCCACCATATTTTCATGTTGTCTTTGTCTTAGTTCATCCATTCTTTTGCCAATCGTGTTCGTTATCAAAGCCACATATTCAAAAAAGTTGAACACGAATTGGTTTACTTGAGCAATTGCCACAACAACTAACTGAATTTGGTGAGCAAAACAATGAACATATCTTGCGCATGGATTTTCATTCAAAATTAGAGTTTTCAAACCATTTAGCTCACCCCGCATGTTAGAAGCCCCGTCATATCCTTGACCTCTAATTTGTGAGATTGATAATCCATATTTAGCAAAAAAATTATCAATGGCATTTTCAAAGAAAGTGCGGTGGTGTCTTTAACATGAACAACTCCAACAAACCGTTCTAAAACTTCTCCCTGGTTGTTTACATATCTTAAAACAACGGCCATTTGCTCTTTTACTGAACTATCTCGAGCCTCATCAATCAATAAAGTAAAGCATTTATCACCAATATCATCAATAATAGCTTTCGTTGTTTCTAATGCACAAGCACTAACAATTTGTTTTTGAATATCAGGAGAAGTAAGTTGATGGTTTGCAGGTGCATTCTCTTTAACTACTTTGCCAACTTCATCACAACGCAAGCTATGCCAAGTAAATATTTCAAGAAAATTACCTCTATTTAGCGAGTGTGCCGACTCATCATGCCCACGAAATGCCAACCCGCATGTTAGAAGCAATCGAACAACATCCACACTTGCTGTCAACCGAGTGCGATAGGCGGAATTTAATACTTGCGTTCCAGAAGATATCTTCCGTGTCACACTTTGCCTTTGATCTTTGAAAGCAAAATATGAAGTCCGGGCATTTTTGTGTGCACTTCCTTCACTTCCGACATGGTCCCTAAATTTCTCTGAAGCTTTCTCCCAATTTCGAAATCCTTATTTTGTAAATACCTCGTCTCTAACTTTTTTATCCCCAAAAAGATAACACCAAAAAAAAAATGCGGCATCTTTAGAAATGCTATATTCCAACCATTCCCATTTCTTGAACCAATCAAATTGGAAAGCCCTCATTTTATCCGCTTTTATTTTCGGATAAACATGAGAAATTGGTTGACAAGGGCCCATTTGCACATATTTTCTTCCAACTTCATCTCTAATCCGAGGCTCGTACTCGTTGATGCATTTGCGCAATCCCGAATCACCAATAATATCATTAACATCCTCACATAACGGCTCAATCGGTGTACTTGAAGACCCAACAATTGGCTGTGGTTGTGATTGTGGTTGTGAGTCTAGTGACATAGTTGTTGTGAACGGCCTCTTAGTTCGTTGAAAATATT
Source organism: Hedera helix (assembly GCA_947179155.2). Classification (NCBI taxonomy): domain Eukaryota; kingdom Viridiplantae; phylum Streptophyta; class Magnoliopsida; order Apiales; family Araliaceae; genus Hedera; species Hedera helix. The sequence continues at coordinate 25,428,513 of OX359285.1, forward strand.
TTTCCATATTCCTAATTCCTAAATCACAACTCCGAACTCCGAAGTAATCGACACACCTTAGACCAGTTGAATCAGGTAAAGGCGTAAAGCAGTGGAGGTCCGGAGAAAACCCACCAGAAAAAAGAGGAGCTGTTTGGGGAGAAAAACTGAGAAAGTGTTGGAATATTATATTTTTATTTAATGAGGAATGTGGAGGGAAATTGGTGGTGGCTCTACACGTAACCAAATAATGCTACTCATTAGTCATTACCAAAAATGGGCTTCTTTTTTAAACCGACTGATTAAAGTATCCCTGTTTGGTCTAAACTACTCCACACACCTATATATCCATCTTTAATTCTTTATGTATTTGGCCCAACAATTTGTAAAAATCCATGTTTGAATTTCTTTATGTATTTACAAATGAATAAAAATCTTATAAAGCACATAATATATATGATTTATGTCATTATGCACCCAGCACCAAAACAAAGTACATAAAATATATATACTCCCTTCCGGTGACAGGGGGGTCCGTGGACCCCCCAGGACCCCCCTCCCCTCCGCCACTGTCCCCAGTCCCAACCAAAATCCAAGTGCTCTTGTGGTTAGGTATCCGTGACAGTATTGCAACAAGTGGGTTTCTGTTTAGAAGGAAAATCATGTGGGCTTCTAACAATTTGGGTTGTGTATGGTGCGATGTTCAATTAAAGATAACACTCGTGCTTTGCTTCATTGTAGGAGAGAATGGCACATTTAGTCAAGCACTTTCGAATGGTGGGGAGTACAGTTGGTGATCACTAAGGACATTCCAAGTCTTTTGCAATGGTGCAAGATCACGGGGAATAGGAGTAAAAGAAGGTGTTGGCTTCCTGTTGTGGCTTATACTGTTTGGTGCATTTGGGAAGCTAGAAATTATCGCATATTTAGGAAGGAGAGTAACAGTTGGTCAAGGACAAAAGAAAAGATTAAAAGGCGAGCTCTTAGATGGTGTTTAGCTAGTAGGGTATGTTAGTATTTGCATTTATGTTTGCCCTATTCAAATTTGATAATGACTGATCAATCGTGTATATTTGTAAAAATAAGTAAGTTTTGTAAAGTCCTTAAATGAAATTCTATGTAAAATGACTTAGTTAGGGATCTAACTTATTAGGTAGATCCACAATTGTAAAACACAAACCTTTAAATTACATTGTATGTATAGTAGTAAAATAAAAATAAATCTTTGAACGGGTGAATTGACAAAAATAAACCTTTAAATTACCGAGTCAACTCATGACCAACGAAAACGACTATGTGTTTTACTAATTATATATTTGCATTGATAAAACAATAATTTAGTAAAAATAATACACATTTAAAATTAATATAATTAAACCACATCATTTATTAAAATTTTACGTGTTAATAAATTTAATTTAATTAAAAAACCAATTTAATAAGAAAAATATAGAACCAAAACCAAAAATAAAACCAAGTTTTGTGCTTCTAATTGCACTACAGGGGTAACTACCAATTAATTTTAAAATCAACTTTTTTAGGCTTGGAGAAGTTATAAAGAAGACAAGCTTTTGCGACTAATCGATGGGCCAATATTGGAGTGAAGTAACAAAGATAAAGTATTTCAAGTCATCCAAATTGGATTATTATTGTGTGTTCAACAATATCCGGAAGACAGACTAATTATGTGATCTGTGGTTCTAATGTTGAGTAGTAAAGTTGCACTACCTCTTCCTAAAAAACCTAATTTTTCCTTTGAGAGAAGACTACTCGAAATAGATTATTCATCTAGCAAACCAAAATTGTCTTCATCCAACCACTCATCTCTTATAATCGTCACACCACGGTAGTAGTGTCTCTTTTGGTGCCTTTGACACCTTTTATTATCAAAGAGTTGTACATGACGTAATAAATCAAGAACTAATTTTTTTTTCTCACGATGGAGTCGATCACACCTCTAAGAAATAGCTTTGAAGCTGAAATTTAATTCAATATAAATAGGAATAAAAAATGAAATATTAATAAAACACTAAGGCAAATATTTGCAAACCATGAAGAACTACATGAGAATGGACTCTGACACACTGTTTGTAAGTTTTATTTTGGGGGGAAGGGATGGGAAGAGAAGAGAAAGTTCTTTCCGGAAAAAAACTCACAGACCAAAATACTTTCACAAGTTTATTTCACATCTGAGAAGTTGAACCCCCATAAAAACAAAATAAATAATTTTTAGACATTACACCCTGAAGTAAAGGAATGAACTAAAACCTTTTGGCAAAATCGATTTCAATTTTTACCGGAAGCTATGTGTAGTAGGCGTCATTTTGCGTGTTTTTTGATATTTTCAATCTGCACATCTTCTTTATCATTTTCTAAAACCCTAACCACCACCACCACCAGTGATGGCAACTATGGCAATAATGGGAGGCAGCAATAAAAATAGTTGGCATAGGTTTTTTATTTCAGAAAATCTAATAAACTAAAGTGCATCTGATTGTTTTTCCCTTCATCAAACTTTTCTTGCTGTTGTATTCAGTTCAGTTATATTATTTCTATATATTAATTGTCAATTGAGAAATTAGATTTACTCAGCTTTAGATATTCAATCATCGGAGCATCCACCATCAAGTTAATCAGTCTAACTTGCTTGCATATTAGGAGTTTAGGAATTAAGCCAGAGCTCTAATGGTGGGTATCAAATATAACTTTTTCACGCTCAATCATCCATGGACATACGTTTGTTAGATCTTAACCACTGTAGGAATTTAACCCAATAAATACGAAGACCCAGACTATATAGCCAACCAAGTATGCTCATTGAACAAATAAGGGTATTATTTTTCAGGCATTTTCCCGAACACATAATGTGCAGAATCTATTGTATTAAAATCTGCTTACAAAATGAATGTGTTTATTACCCGAGAAGACGTACTCAATTTGGCTAGAGTCCATGGAGTGTCACATCATAAAATCTCCATAAACACTTTTTTGGGGTATGATCTCCCGGAGCTTGAGGATGGCATTTTCAACTGTGAATTATCAATGGAGAAAAATCAAGACCTTAATCTGATAACGAGTCTTGTGTCCAAAATGGTTTAATCTAGTTAAATTAGTTTGATCAAGAATCGAATTAAGATTACTGGTCCAACTAGTTGCTCAATTGGTACAACCAGTAATTGAACTAGCATACACTTGCTTTGTGTTATTTTACTTAACCAGTTCGATAATCTGGGCAAAGCACGAGCTAGTTTGCTAGTTCGTAAATTTGACCATCATACCTCAATACTCAAGTGTAGGCACTTAGTCGATCAAAATATCAAACAACGCCAGCAAATTTAACTGCAAAAGCAACTATGGGAAGTTGACCACTTTACACAATTGCCTATTCATTTCATCCACATAATTCTCATTATAGCAATCAGTCTCCCAATAGGGCTCAAATGTCTACACCCATATTCAATTTAATGGGTAAGGTTAAAACACCAACATCTCACTGTTTTGCTTGAAGAACAGAAAGAGATGAAGTTATTGTGTCTCTAAGGGGGCTTAAATCCCCTCCAGTTTAATAGTGGACTCAAGGATCACCAATGAAGGGCTAATTGCTCATTTGAACATTTGAAAATAGATAAATTATCATTGTCATAAGTTACTAATTTACTACAAATGAAATTGAAGTATAGAACAACAAAAAATTATTAATTTTACAATCAATAGAACGTAACCCTCCTAATGGGGACGTCTTCTAAAAATCATGAGACAAACACCCTACTATATTATAGGCTTCTTTTACGACCACAATAAAATTTATAAGGTCCATAAAAGAATTATAACCTAAGAGACTTCATTAATTCAGGTACATAAATACTGGCAAGGGATAAAGGCAAGTGCTAAGTCATGAACTTTGTCAAAATAAACCTCCAAAATGTTAAAACTAAGGTAGCAATACTGTAACACTGTCAAGAGAATACCTTTATATTTACTGTGGCAATTAAGCTATGACGACGTATCCTTGATTTTACCTTGAAAAAGTTTCTCTCAAAGTTCTCAAGCAATCTGGATTCATCACACTATGAATCTGAATTTCTCTCACTTTGACAAACACACTGATATACCTCCAATCCATCATTGTAGCCTAATGTCCAGATTGAGAATCGTTATCACAAAACACATGAATACATTGTAGAATTCCCAATAACAGCAAAAAGATAGAGAAGATAACATATGACCAAAGAAAGAGAAAAAGTAAGAATTTCATAAACTACATTAGCAACAATAGCATTTACTGAACAATTCCTACATCTTATTATCATCTGGTATGCAAATTTGAACTCAATAATCCATGATTTAGGCAAAGATAAAGATGTTGCAAGATAAAGAAGGTAAAAAAAAAACATATACTACTTTCCACTTTGTCAAAACAAATCAACATGCTTACAAATCAACTCCTTGATAAAATGCTAACAATTTGGAGATTGTCCCAAAAGAAAGTACTGTACAGAGTCAAATATCTAACTTTCAAATATAATTTTATTTTGAAAGGAAATTATAGCCACTAAAAATATCGGGCCATGATTATAAATTTAAGCTGACCTTTTTCCAATCTTTCCAATTTTTATTATATGCTTTATAAAAGTACCCCAACCCTTCCTTGCTCCACCAAGGTGCCATGTCAAATAAGTTCATCTTCTGCATTGAAGAGTAAAATGGTTATCATTTTTTAACAATCTAATTACCAAAAGACTTGCTCTTTTTCTATCCATCATTTCCTTTACTTTAAATCCCACTCTATTGGAATTCTTGAATGTACTTTCACTTGCGATTGTACTACCTTCAATTTGGGAATCACTGTTTTCCATTTCATGGGATTGAACAAAAAGAGAGATATTTACAGAAAGAAAAGATGGCTTGTAGCTTGGCAGTAAACGGAACAAAACAGATAAGCTGATGAAAACTAAAACCCCAGTTGAACTGGAGCACAAAGACAGGTGAAGAAAATAGTACTCCTATAAACTTATAGCAAAATTAAAAGAAAAAAAAAATGAGTGAAAGAAAAAATAGATAAGAGAGATACAAAATCAGACCATGGGGTTTAATTATGATTGATGCTACTACCTAAAAGTTCTGGATGCCTAGGAGGCAACAGAGGGAGTGCTGATCTGGGGTACAGTGAAGCCTCCATCATCTCTCCATTTTCTGCTAGATTTGATATTGGTAGTAGCTTCCTTTGGGTCCTTGAAGCAAAGTTGCCCACCAAAGGCCATGTTTGAAGGGTATGATTGAGGTGGGTGTACTGGAGGTGGAGCTTGAGGGACCCAAATCCCCATATTTTCAAAGGAGAAAGAATTCAAATTTCCCTCTAGATCATCATCCCAGAAGGGCAACCCATCATTCTCAACAATCTACAGCCCATCAACAAAAACAAACAAACTCGGATCAATACCAAGAACCTATTTTTATTCTTCAGAAAAAATAGTGATCAACATCAAGAAAATGCTAAAAGAAGATGGGAGCAAAGACAAACCTTACAGAACCCATTAGAGGCTGAATTGGAATCAAGAAAGTCTTCAACTTGTGGATCCATTACTACCTCCATTCATGATCATTTGGGGATTAGTATTCTTACCACCCTTTTCACCATTTATTAAAGTTGCAACCTTTGGGATGGAAGGTGGATTGGTAACTTGAGGTGGAACAGAAATCGGTTTGTTGAATGAGTTTTGAGACTTATAAAAATTAGGAACACCATCACAACCATTATTGGTGACAGTGGCAGCAGGGGATGATGAATAAACGGCAGAAGTTGCAGAATTCTTAACCCCAGTTGGTAGAAACCTGTTATGATTCATGGAACTACAATGTGTTCTAAATACAAATGTTACGTTTGAACACTAATGGTTTTGTTTCTAATTAATCTATTTTTATCTTTGAAATTTTAAATGATGCAATTACTTATGTTACAGGTCCACAAAGATGAGAATAAATTACTAAACAGATTTCAGTGAGTGAGTGATATAAGTCCAGCATTTTATCAAACAGCGTCCTTGCACACCAAACTACAAATAAAAAGCGACAAAGCATAAATGAAACATAAAATTGTATTTTGGAATTATAAGTGGTAAGAACACTTGGCCTTAATTCCACTCACCATTTGAGCTTTAGTCAAATATTTCTTTGGACACTTGATATGCAATCATAAGTTTGGAAGTAGATTATGGTTTCACGTGCTTTTCGACAGATCATATAACTTCCAATTCTACAAATCTAAAGAACAATGTAATCAAACCAAAACCTATTAAAAAATCACAATTCTCTAAAAAAATCCTAATCAGAATATACACAAATACATATATATATTGTTGAATATATGAAGGCAAATATCACAACATTAATAAATATAAATATATTGAGAGACAGAGAAAGTGATATACCTGTCCCTTAACCTTGAGATTGATGTGGCAGAGATTGATGTGTGCCAATTGATCAGCGTTGGGCTTCTTATCTTCCTCCGTCACCACTGGTGTCCCTGACATCTTTTTTGCGGATTTCTTTCTCTCCCTCTACAATAGAAATCCAACAATTAAATGGAATATTTCGAGGGTATGAGTTTTGCGATTTATTTTATGGAAGAAAAGAGTTGAGAAATATGTGGAGTCGATGGAATTTATTAAACGGAAGAGGGACAGACAGTCGATGGAAGAGAATTGGATTTTCCCAATTGAACTGAGACAACTCACCAATTTTTCCAATTAAACCGAGGCAAACTCAGCGATTTTTCCAATTGATTTCCAATTGAAGGCGATTTTTCCAATTGAAGGTCGTACTTTTATATACAGTAATAGATTTGAATATTTTCTTGGTACAAATTTTTTAAATTACTATTAAGAGTTAACATTTCTAGTTATATCACATCAAAACTTGATTATATTTTAATTTATCATTAATAATGTATTTATTTTGTATTTATGACGCCGAATCAATAATGATAACCACTAGTTTAAACAATAAACCCATCACAAGATAACTTCTCAATTCAATAATTGATTTGAGTATGAAAATTGTTGGGTCACAAAGGCACATAAATATGATCTAGAAAGGGGGGTTGAATAGATCATTATACATTTGATATATAACTTTTGCATTTTTAAACATCTTTACCAAACAATTAGACAATGATATGCGTAGCAGAATAAAGTATTTGGTAAAGCCCATTTTGATCATTTGCAACAACATACACAATTATGTTCATAAATTTACTAATGAAAAGTTATATACACAGTAAGCTCGTCACACATGGCATAATCACAAAATAGAAAGAAGGGATAAAGAGACATTGAAAATACAATGTTTTTAAGAGGTTCAGAGTCTGAACTACTCATACTCCTCTCTTTCACTCTGCTGAACAGAGATATTCCAATAAGGATAAATTGGACATTAAGTCCTTATAAATTTAGATACCAAGTCCTGAACACTAAGAATCAGGTGGGTCAATAAGTTTCATCTTATCTCCTCTTAGGACACTAAGTCATCTTCCCTCAACAATTACTGATTCACTAAGAATCAGACGGGGGCCTCACCTGATTTCCTCCATAAGACACTCAGTCATCTTCCCCCAACAAGGGCAGATTCCTCTAAATTTGGCGGGTCACTAAGTCCCGACTTGTTAAGCTTGGAGTTGTTAGGGGTACTGCCAAGCTAACGTTAAGCTCAAATAAAAGAGTTTGGCAGCGATGGAATGATTCTAGAGCCATCACATTTATCAGATCGATTCCTACTCTAGAATCATTCTTAATCGATCTCTAAAGTGTAGAGTAGCTTTGGGTTGAGAATATTCATGCAAATGATCGATCTCCCGTTCGGTCTCTTGTAGATTGATCATTTTCTTCTTATACTCCTTTAGTGTATCGATCAATCTTCTTCATTTAACTCTGACCGAAATGACTGAATTTTTTCATACAAATAGGAGGGGAAGATTTTGAGTTACCATTATTTGACTTCAAAAAAATTGCAAATTCCACAAATAACTTCTCCCACGACAATAAGCTTGGAGAGGACAGCTTTGGACCTGTTTACAAGGTGATTATATTGATACAAATCATTTGCATAATCATGCAAAAATAGTTCGCTAAACACCATATATGCACTATAAAGCGGCAAAAGAGTATTTGTCAGTAGTTTCGTACAAAAACTTTTTTCAACTTAAAGCACAACACTACATTATAGTAAACTCATAACTAGAGAAATGCCTCCACTTCAAAGTTAGTATTATTAATAAAATGAAAATAAACGTTTAAACGAGTAAAATTATACTTTCATGCGTAAGGTACGTGTAACAGATAAGGTATTGAAACACATCATGTTTTTCTCCTATGGAAATGTGTCGTTAATGTAATATGAAAGTTATCAGGTTTATACAATGCGCAACTTTGATAATGTAACCGACTTAGTCAAATGATTTGAGTCAAATTTAAACATATGATGGCATTAATAGTGATGAAATAGAGAGAAAGAACAATGCCCATAATTATCACAATAATTCATTTTCAGGGCATGTTGGACGGTGGACAAGAAAGAGCAGTGAAGAGGCTATCAGATAATTCAAGACAAGGAGAAGACGAGTTCTAGAACGAAGTTTCATGTATTTCCAAACTACAACACTGAAATCTTGTGGCGTTTCTCGGGTGCTGTATTGATAAAGGGGAAATGATATTGATCTGTGAATACATGCCCAACAAAATTTTATATTCTTTTATTTTTGGTATGTTCCTCCTTCAAATATTGATACATTTTCTTAACTCTCTTATAATCTAAAATATTAAATTAGTTTAATGCCTTATTTCCTTAAGATACTATCATGTATATCATCCAAATATAGAGAAGTATGGATTAACTTGATGACAAATGAATAGATGAAGAATTATGCAAGTCACTGGATTGGTCAAAACGCTACAATGTTATAAATGGCACTGGTAGGGGACTTCTCTATCTTCATCAAGACACTAAACTAAGAATCATTCATAGGGATCTCAAAGCCAGTAATATTTTACTAGATCACAAAATGAATACAAAAATTTCCGACTTATGGCATGGAAAGAAGTTTTGGAGGAAGTCAAACTAAAGCAAATACAACAAGGGTTGTTGGGACATAGTAAGAATTTCTACAATACTACAAATATTTTTTATCTCCTTTGCTTAGAAACTGACATCATATTCTTTAACCTCCCACAATGGTTACATGCCTCCTAAGTATGCTATTGATGGAAAATTCTCATTTAAATTTGATGTCTATAGTTTCGGTGTTTTAGTGATCGAAATAGTGAGTGGGAAGAAAAACAGATTATTCAGTCATCTTGATCCCAACTTTAACCTTCTTGGACACGTAAGTGCATATTCCTCAATTTTTCCTAGCAATGGGAAAAGGGTTATGTTTCCAATAGAGAACAGAGTTGTCATGCTTAATCACTTGAGACCAAATTTTATGATATGGATATATATGTTCTAATTATGTATTAGTTGATCTTTTTGGGTTCCTGCATACGGGTGAAACAGTGGACGAAATGGCAAGAGACAAGAAAAATGACGGTGTATCGACTCCGAAGCCAAGTAAGGCAACTTGGACAGCTGATTTTCATGAAATATTTCTCAATTTATGTCCTGAACACATTAATGCAGGAAACAAACCGGGGACGCATTTTACTAGGGTGGGTTGGAGGAATATTGAAGACTCATTTATGAATAACTTGGGTATCTTTTATGAAGAAAAAAAAGTCTAAGAATCACTGGGATAACACTACGCTGATTGGCCCTAGAAGCATGAAATGGGATCCAGACACCCGAAAATTCGGTGCAAGTGAAGAAGAGCGGGCTAACTACACACAAGTACGCATGACTTGAACAACAAAGGTTAGACTCGAGGTGGTGGTGGTAGTGGCAGTATTAGTAATTACTAAAACTTCTACTAATTATAATAGCAAGAAGAAGAACAAGAATATATTGGGAAATAACTAATTTACCCATGGAAATAACTGTTCACTAATCGTATTAATAATCGTTTTAATATTTATAATGTCAATGCCTCTAGCTTAGTTACAGAATATGTTGTTAATACAGATGAATCCTGAAGCTGCACAATTTCGGTATAAAGAACCATTATTCCTTGATAAATTGGATATCATTTATGATGGAACAACAGTAACTGGAGAAACAGAACGTCCTACTCGGCGTAAGAAGCGAAACGGTGGTTCAGGGCCTTCAGGCAAACGCCGTTTGAAGATTAAATAGCCCATATATGTGCAGCCAGAGAGCAGATCTGAGCGCCTCTATGATGTATTGGACTCGAAGAGCAGTGTAACTGATCAGTCTTCACTTGGTAAACTCTGTTATAGCACTGGTGAGTGCATTGAGTGTTTAGATGGGATGGAGGAAGTAGAACAAGGAAGTGATCTATACTTGTTTGCATTAGATCTATTCATGAAGAAGGAATACAGGGAAATTTTCCTTAACTTGAAACAGGCTAGCATGAGAATAGCATGGTTGTAGCGGCTGCAATCACTTTGTCCACCTTTGCTTTAGCATTAGGTTTATATATTTTTACTCCTTTTTTTTTTTTGCTCTTCTAGTAGATATGATTATAGGTATTTAGGATAATTAACAAAATTCCCAAATCAGTTGATAATTTATTTTTTTTATTGACCCTTGAGCGTGTTATTGAGAAATTTACATAGATATTTATTTATCTATTTTTGCACATGCAGTGAAACTCATAATAGGACTATTTTGATGGCAAGCAATTTTGTAGTTTGCCATGTATTATGATGTTAGTTGAAGGGCTTTGTAGTTTTCTTCACTAAACTTTCGCATTGTGAAAGTTTAACACTTCCTCAACAAGGGATATAGAAAACTAAAATTTAAACGTAATGAAAAGGTATGACTTGTTATGAATGTCAAATTTTTAAGTGTTCACTATAATTGGAACAGGGCTACCGATCGACTATAGAATTATAAGATGAATTAAGACATTCAACAAGATTCCAAATAACATCACAAGTACCAAAATGGATGTCCAACACTTTTACTGTAAAAAGAAAAAATATTAGAGAAATTACCTTAAATTATCCTATAGAAAAACTTTAACTTAGTCACTTTAGGATAAATAAACAAGGAGGTTAAAAGCATTTTACTCCAACATGGGACAACACCCCATAAATCAAAATAACATCACAAGCTAAAGCGAAATCCACTACTTTTTAGGAGGGATAAGTAATGCAATACCACCACTATCAGTTCCCTCCAAATGTTATTCAAAATCTAAGGTTGTTGATTGAGCCAAGCAATGGTCATCAACGTCAATTGGAATATCCAACTTAAGGCTTTTTTTTCAAAAGAGGGCCAAACTCATAGTTGTCATGGTGCCACAACGATAGTTGACCACCAAAACGCCTAGCCGATAAGGCACCCGTCATGGCGTCTATATAGTGACAAGTTGTTAAAAATATGTAATTTATACATTATTTATTTTACTTAAAAATTATATTGAATAATAAAATTTTATATACATTAAAACTCAAAACATAATAACCAACACTATGGAATATACTTGAAAATACAATTATATGAACACTTTACATTCAAAATTCAAAAATAAAACACTTAACATTAAAAACTGATAGAACAAGTCAATAAACACAATGCAGAAAATAAAAAATCAATCAATTCAACACCCATCACAAGTCTAATAAGTAATAAAATTACAACATATAGCCAGGCCCGGCCCTGAGGGGGTGCCGAAGGGGCGACCGCTCAGGGCCCCCAAATTTAGAAGGCCCACAAATTTTTTTTTTTTTTTTTTTTTACTAAAATACGAAATTTTTTTGTGTATATTATGTATACTTTAAAAAGAAGATATTGTTATTTTAATTAATGATGAATTTTGATATAAATTGTGCTTTATATATTAGTGTTCATAAAAAAAAAATTATATGCGAGAGAGGGCCCCTATTTTTTTTTTTGCACAGGGTCTCTAAACTCTCAGGACCGGCCCTGCATATAGCAAATCCATGGGCTATGATAATGAGTCATGGTAAAAAAATTACTTAAACACTTAATTTGGGGGCATAAACCTTAGCAGCTTGGCGACCAAGACATCACTTTATCCTTCTCTAGTGTCAGGGCGCCTAGTGGGCGACGCCATGACAACTACGGCCAAACTATGTCTATAAGCAAATCACTCAACCTCGGGGTCCACCATAATCATCATCCACATGGCACAATCCAAAAGCTCATCTCTCAGTTCTTATCAATAGGAATTTCAAAACCAAAAAAATAAAAATAACGGAGACAATTCGCCATAGAATCAAAGCCCTCCCCACAACAAAATTTGAAAAATACTAATATAAATTCATTTTAACAGAAAATGAATAAATTGCATACGAAGAATCAAGCTTGCATACATACATCGAGAAGTGCATATTTACATACGTGCATGCGTTAAACGAAAGAGTTGTGATCGTCAATAAACCTTATAGATAAACCTTGCCGGTAGAAAATCGGCGGTGGCCGGAGAAATCAAACGGAGGAGTTGAGAATTAGAGCCGGTTAGGGCTCGGACGCGGGAGATTCCGGATTTGTGAAGTACATTTTGCAGGACACGTGAGAACTTATGTGCGTCAGCCAGCTGTAATAGGATCCAACACTCCAAAGGTGGCTTTTCTGCTTAAAAAGTTAGCTTGGGCTAGCTGTATATATAAGTTATACGTCTTAATTTTATAAAATAAATTTATTTTAAATTTTTTAGATAAAAAAATTATATAAAAATATAAATAAATATATATTTTTTGAAATTATGTAATATCATTATTATATATAAAAATTAATATATTCAAATATTTTTATATGTTCTTTAAATTCGTACAGTTAAATTTATCTAAAAAAAACTTTAAAAATTGACATATTACCCTATGGAGTATATTAATTAGACACACTATAGGGTGTCCCTTTCTCATGAAAGTTAAAATAAAATAACCACTACTACTTACCAAAAAAAAAAATAATAACCACTATTTATTGTATAAGACATTGTAAATATTTTTTTATATACGTTTTTATATTCAAATTATAATGTGATCGTATATAATCGACTACCTTCTCTGTCTTGTAAAAGTGTTTTAAACATAAAAATTATTATTTATTTAAAGTTATATTTATTATTTATTTAAATATATCATAACAACGCAATTAAATAAGAACAATGTTCAGTGTTTTATTAAAAGGGTGTTTAAAATTGTTTATAATCAGTCAAATATGCTTATAATCAGTTTTAACAAACATAAATTGTTTGTAACTTAATTTTAAAAACACTTTTTATAAAAACAATTAAAAAAATTAAATTTGAATTTTTTGATTATTTGTCAAATCTAATAATTAGACTTAAATATATAACCCTATTTATTTTGGTGATTCCACCCACCACCTTTTTTTACTTATCCAAACCTTCTTTTTTAGTAATTTATATTTAAAATAAGTGATTTCTAATTCCAAAATTTTATCTTAAGATTTTATACATATATCGTTTCGTAAACTACTTAGATGCAAAATCCATCTTTTTAGGAGATGCAGAAGTTTAGCAACACTCAAAACCATCTCTTTTAGTAAAATATTCTTTTGTGTATACTAATTGATTCTTTGTAAATCATCTCTTCGTTCATTTTTATTGAAACAGAGAAGTGTTTATTTGACCTGAACCACTAAAACTTATATGTTATTTACTCCTTTCAATTTTTATACTTCCAAATTATTATAGCAGAATTGAATAATTCATCTCACATCATTATCAATGTAACAAATATTTTGTGTAGACTGGGTCACTAAGCATGTTTTGATTACCTCCTTACTCAATATGTTAATTTATTAAGTTAAAATTCACCATACTTATTAATCCATCTACACTTTTGAATTTATCAGATGTGAGATTCATGTGAAATATCCTAACAATCGCTACCTTTCACTTGAATACTCATCGCAAGTATCACACACTAGAGTAATCACCATTAAGCACACCTTCATTTGAGTCATTTCAAGAGCCCTACTCGATTCTAATACTACACCACGCTAGATGCAAATGTAAGAGTACAACCTTACTCATTGTGAATATTTCACTCTGAGCAGCTTCCCAGAGTCATCATGAATCCGCTTTATTGGACTCAAATAATACTTCAATGCGCAATGAAAAACGCGTAAGTAAATCTCCTTGTGTTCCACCCTAGTCAACTTTATTTGCTCCACCACACGGAGGGAGTAACATGTGACTTTCGAATGCTTCACCTTGGAGAACCAACATGATATTTGGACCCATCGAACCATGAGGTCTGATATCACTTTGTTGGGAAAACACCTCAAGCTAGAACCATTTATGATAAATTAAATAATAATCCAAAAATACGCTAAACAATTATTATGCAATTCCACCAAATAAATAAAATACTGCGGAAAATAAGTTAAACACAATACACTAAATTTACATGAAAAAAACCCTTTAAAAGTAAGAGGGAAAAACCACGTGTCAAGCTTAAAAAAATTTCACTATAATCAATTGGGTGTACAAATAATCCTTCTATGTTTTAACACCAAAAACTCAAAATATTACAAAATTGATAAAGTACAAAAATATCTTAATTTGAGTGAAAAATCAAATTATCTCACTACCCAAAAACCTCCAAATTAATTAATGTTTTTAAGCAATTAATTGATCCTAATAAATGACGACACCCGTGAATAAAATTTCACGCAAGCTTTTAATTTTTCTCCTTTAATTTCTTGACTCTGAATTCCTCCCGGAAAAAAAAAACCTTCTTACAATTGTTATAGATTTTCTGCTGAAATAATTCCCAATTGTTTGTATCTTCTGTTGCATGCCACAACACGTATATATACTCCGTGTTGGCTTCAAAATTGGGCTGACAAAACAATCCTAATGACTTAAATAAGTCATTAACCGCCGTAGCCGAAGCTTGGTAGGCCCATAACCCATAAGAGGCGTTAATATCATTTGTAGCGAAATTGAACGATTCATCCACGTTAATTTATTATTAATGTAGTAAACACCTGTGTAGACTAACTCAACTAACTCAACAAACATATTGAACCTACTTACCCAAAAAATTAATCCATTAATTTAATAATTCATCACACTTATTAACCCATCTACACTTGTAAATTTACCGATGTGAAATTCATGTAAAATATCCCAACAATTATTTCTTTTTGTGTTTGACATATACCAGTCAAGATTTTATTTGGAATAGTTCACAAAGAGCTCGACTTGCTTACCCAAGTCCTGCATCTTAACTCAGAAGAAAATAGTTTAGTCTGACCCAATTTCTCACTATGTACTAGGTGGGTGCGTGCATGTACCCAAAAAAAAAAGAGTAGTTGGAAACTTATAATTTTTATACATATGTATAAATAGTTGAATGTGTGATGAGATGAGCCGGGTAGAGTCTAAATAAGAGAGAAACAGAGGTGATGGTGGCAGAAGCTGAAGTCTCCATTTCTAACAATAATTCTTCGAGTGGTTGGCTAGCCCCTGTCGGTTGTTATCATCATGTGGATTCCCAGAAGAAGAGGATGAGGAATCTGCCTCAAGTGATTCCGGTGAGCCGGTGGTGGCTGCCAGTGCTTCCTCTGGGTGAGTGGAACCAATTCTTCCAAACATAAAAGAACATATTTAAAATAACAATAACATGAAATTTGCTTGCAAAATTTCAACCACAGATCTTCATCCATAGTAAATAAGGGGCATCATCATTTTCCAATACAAGAAACACACTTTAAGCAGGCAAGTGACTTGTTTTTTTCCACTAACCCACATCACACATCTCATAACTGCTCATACTTGCTATCCACTGATTCGCGATGCAGTAAATTCTTTTAATTTTTTTAACTGAACCATACCAGATCAGTACTTAGTACTTACTTCTACCCAACTCTTTTACTCTCTCATAATCCACTATATCTTCGCCCCATTCACCGAATCTACGGTCCCATTTCCATTCCTAGCCAATTCTACCGCAACACCAATATAAGTATGAGGAGTTAACTTCAAGAGATTTGATTTTGCCTCCTTTGGTATATCCAGACCTTCAATAAACTCCAATATGATTTCTCTGGTATTCGCTCTTCCTCTGGTTAGCTCCTTCAGTTTCTCATACGGCTCAGGAACGCCAAATCTCCGCATCACCTTTATATATAGAAAAAATATTCCCCATAAGAACATGACAAGTAACTACAGAGAACAATAGTTTTTTGATAAGTCATAATATGGTAAAGTAACATATGCACAACAATAGTTGGGAAAGCTATCTACTACTAAATGCGCTGATTAATCATTTCAATAATTCAGAACCGCCAAAATATATACACGTGTGTGTGTGTGTGTGTGTGTGTGTGTATATATATATATATATATATATATATATATATATGACTTAGTTCAAGGGCATACCCCCTTAAAGAGCATACCAAGCATATCCCCTTTAGCGACGGACCCGGCGACAGTTTAATCCGTCGCCATAGGTTCGTCCGTCGCTAAAGGGGGTATGCTAAGCATGTTCTTTAAGGATGTATGCTCTTAAACTTTATTCTCTATATATATATGTGTGTGTGTGTGTATGCGTGTATATACTATATATGTATAGATATACACATATATGTTTGTACACACATACACACACACACACATATAGGATAGTAATTCATAACAAATGGTTTCTATAGACACTATTCTAGCAAATTCATCTCCCACCATTCAATGCGAGATCTAACGCTCAAAAAACATACGTGTCGCTACTCTTAGTAGTTGTACGAGGAAAAAATTAAATACCTGCCTCTAATCTTAGTAGTTGTATGAGGAATGTCTTAAATATCCTCACTTTAATTAGATTTAAATAGTTTCAATGTACTTATTAGTTTTATTTTTTTCCTCATTTAGCTACTAAAATTAGCGGCAGGTATGTTTTCTAAGCGTTGGATTTCGCATTAGATGGTGGGAGATAAATTTGCTGAAATAGTGTCCATAGCAATCATTTGCTATGGATCACTACCCATATATATATACATACATACATATCTATATATATATATATACACACACACACACATTTATTTATTATTCTTTTCCTAATACCGAAGTACAAACTCGTCATTTCCCGTCACTAATACAGTGGAATAGTATCATTCCATGCAAACCACTTGTAGAATTTGGGAGTCCACGTAATAGTTATAGGCGGAGCCAAAAGTGTTGGCCAAGGCCTAAGGGGGTCAAATCTAATACTATTGCAAATTATTATAAAAAATTATGGGGTCCAAACCTACATAAAGATTATATATACTCTACTCTTTTTAAGGAAATTTACACTAACACGTGAAACTTTTTCTTTCTCCAAGGGGAAGATGGGGAATTGCCCATCAGACAACACAAGCTATATGTGGCTCCATCATGGTTTCTTCTGGGTTGTTTTGAGGGAAAGGAAACAGAAATTTCGAGAACAAGGAATATGCAATGCTTCATCTGCGGAATCTTCCACTTATTGATGTGTTTCAGGATTCAAGAGGTCTTCCCAGGTTTGAAGCAGCACATGTACTTGTTTTGAGTGCCTATTTATTTTTTGTTGGTCTTTACAACCCATGATAACTATCACAAAATATTCAAAGGCTCTGTAAATCTGCGGATGAGTTCTGGTTAGGGGTGAAATGCCACTCGAACCCAAAGCTAGTTGGTTCTCCCCAAAATGCGTTGAGGCTCAGCAGTTAAAGAAATTTTTGGAGTTGTCATTTCTATCTAGTACTGGTAGTGAGAGGACTCTTAGTACCAGCATACCCAAAAGGTGGTGCTGGTTTACAAATTTGCAGTCTCATTTCCTATCTACAAGAGTTGAGTGCAAGTAAACATAAGGTTGTTGATTTGCGGGGCTATGTCACTAGAACAGCTGATGTATGTCTTGCTAGTTTAGAGCATAGATGTCTACTTGATAAGGTTGAATTATACGCTATTTTTATTCCCTAATACTTAGTTTTTATATTTATTGTATGCTTAAATGTTTAATTATTTAACTCATTTTGGTTTTAATAGGTTTTATAGGGTTTTAGTTAATTTATGTTAATTTAGGTAATTTTATAGTATTTTTATAGTAATTTTTATTTATGTGTTTTTATTTATTTTTAGTTTTTTTTAGGTGTTTAATTTATTACTATGTGTTTTTATTATTTTTAGTATTTTTATATTATTTTTATTCATTTTATTTTATTTTGTAGGAATTTATTAAAGTCGGATGGCAAAGTTGTAATTAAATCAAGGACACGGAGGGACAGGGGTGTAATTTCAGCAAAAGGCGGTGGCATAATTGTAATATTCAACAAGTTGGCTTGTCCGCGCAATGCGCGCAATTCAAAATGCCCAGCAGGTAAAACGGCAGTGTGTGGCGTCGTATGGTGAAGAAACGAAACTTCGCGCAACGCGCGGTGAATGAATCAGCGACGGGGACAGGGGACGACGTCGTATGAACGAAAGCAGAAGGAATGGAGTCGCGCAATGCGCGACCAGGATCAGGAAAAAGAAACCGCGTTGACTCCAGTCAACGCCGTGTTTGGAAAGCGCGTTTTTGCTGCCAAATCAGATTATTTCGCGAATTTGCTACTTTTTGATTCCAAATTGGATTTTAATTCCAACTAGGGTTAGAATAATAATTATTTTTCTTTTTCTTTTATTTTTATTTGTATTTTAAATCCTATTAGGGTTTGGAAAGAGTAATTCCAACTAGGTTTAGGAGGTTTATGGAGCCTATAAATAGAGGGCTTGAGACACATTGTAACATACAACTTTTCTTAGAATAAAAATTATTTCTTCTATTTTTTAGTGTTCTTTATATTTATGAGTAGTTAATTTATTTTTCTTGGTTTAAGTGATTGAAGCCATCAAGATTTATACACTGTGAGATCTAATTTATTTTAATTATTCAATTTATATTTTGATTATTGAATATTCTTCTATGCTTAATTTTATGATTAATTTGTTTAATTGCTAGGAGTACTACTAGTTTATTATTCATATTAATATACTGCTATTTTTGAAGCAACTAAGTTTAATAATTGTTTTGCAGATCAAAAGATTATTTTATCTTAGGAAGAATATTCATCTAAATTAAATGCAAACAAGTGGCTTGTGTTGTTTAGTTCAACGATCTCTCTAATTCTTTATGCTGCTATTAAATTAAATCTTTAGCAAGTGCCGGAGGTTGTTTATTAGTAAGGGTATTTAGACCAAGTGACTCTATTTATCTAAAATTAAGGAGAGAGGAGAAAAATTATTCCACCTGCGAGTAGTTCTTTCTACGGTGAATCTTCAAAATATTAATTGATTTATTCTTGCATCAGTGATCAGTTATAAATTCTTGATGGTAGATATTAACTTAAACCAAGGCTTTTTCTTCTTATTTATTTATTTCATATTTATTTTAATTAATTTTATTTAAATTATTTCTTCAATTACAAAACCCCCCAACTTTTGTTTGCGAAGACATAAAATTAAATTAATCATTCTCTGTGGGATCGACTCTTACTTGCACTACTACATATTTATTTTTCCAAAGTAAGATTTTATTTTTGGGTGCTTGCGACATCACACCACTGCTACTCTCCTTTTCTGGCTGGCTGTTGGTCTACTTTTTGGAATGTTTTCACATGGGTGGTTGTTTATCATGGGATGTGACCAGGGTTTGAGTTGCATACACTTGTTCTTTTTGAAATTGGTAGTGTTTTTGTGACCCATATGCTTATTGATGTCTATGTCTTGTGCACATGAGCTTTGCCACCCTTATTTGGGCTCAGAGTAATAAAACTTACCTTATCAATTATTATTTTTAACAGGAGTCCATTATCAAACTTGCAGGAATTGAAGAGATGGTAAAAATTCTTCAGAAATCAGAATGCAATATAAATTAAATTACTTACAGTTTGTATTGGTTCAGCAAGCACCTCCCATGATTGATTTAGATCTTTGGACAAAGCAACTTCATTGACCTATAAGAAAAACATATTCTCAAGGCAGACGACCAAAGGAAACTAGGAAAGCAATTGAAATTATTTTCTAACTGAAGAGTAAATTGAGAGAAAAGGCTCCACATGTAATGCTGAATTAACAGCTAATGCAAGTAAACCATACATGATACACGGACCTGTATATTAGACAACAGTAACGAAAGTTATTCCAAAAAGTAACCTCTAATGTCTGCACTGGTAAAACTGAGTTGCTGCTATAGCAACAGTAAGTAAAAATCATCACAACAGCAATATTAGAAATTAGGATACAGTGAATTGCACATTCATATAAGAGCAACCTTTAAAGATCACTCAGTTATCTCTCTACTGTACATCAACAATATGAGCAACTATTGGCATATACGTATCCTTTACCTGAAGCTTTGATATTCCCTGTAATGCACTTCTGTAAGCAAGAAGAGAATGTCCTAAGCCCACACCAATGTTTCTTAGAACCGTTGAATCAGTCAGGTCTCGCTGCAGTACCAAGTATACCAAGAAAACTATTATTGCATAAACAAAAGAGAAGATTATGCTTATTGAATCATGCAAAAATCTTCAAATTGTACAGAAAGTGTATAACATTCTGAAACAGCTAAAAATGTCCTTCATGGGGCTTGGTATTACTGAATAGGACTGCAATATTGAATGCAATGCTCATGCCTTATCATCTAACTGTATTATTTTATTTATCTCCTTGCTTTAAATAGCTATTTATGACAGTTTTGAGCTCAAGATACATGAGAAGTATGTGTATACCTGCCAACGTGAAATAGGTAACTTGCTGCTGAAATGGGATAGATATGAATCGGCAATACCAAGATTGCCTTCACTATTTTCAAAATCTATTGGGTTCACCTTGTGAGGCATTGTTGAGGACCCAACCTCACCAGCCTTTGTTATCTGCTCAACAGTGTACAATGTCCTGGTTAATGTTTTCCCATAAGAATTCAAGTATAATGTCCAGTAAGATATCAGAATGCTCACCTGCTTGAAGTAACCCAAGGAGATATAACCCCAGATGTCTCTATCAAAATCAATCAAGATGTTGTTAAACCGGACAACTGAATCAAAAAGTTTGGCCATATAGTCATGAGGTTCAATCTGCAGTACCGATGTATTGATGAGAACAATTTATAAATAAATATATTTACACACACACAAACACAGCCTTGAATATGCCATTTATATATTTTTGATACAAAAAGTTTCACTGAATTAGGCAAGTGCTTCTGTGATTATGATGACAAGTAGTAGTAACTAAACTTTAAAATATGATAGTTATGCAAGCTTTGTTTGGAGGCATGACCATACTAGAATATCTTACACAAACTCTTCTTGGGTGATTAATGTTCCAATAGATGGATGAAAGTACTGACTAGAGAAGTTACTGCTGAAGAATAATTAATAAACTAAAGAAAGAAAAGGAAAAGAAGAGATCCTCAACTCCTATATTAGGGATTAGGCTGAAAGCAAAGTACCTGATCCAAGACTACTAGGAATTATATAAACATAATATGTCAAAATTACACTTATTTTTCTGATTCTAGTTAAGTACTTGTAAAAAAAATCACGCTATTAAATGCTCAACAATGTGTATAGATACAAAATTTGACAGAGACTACAAGTCCAGAAAAATTTATTGCATAAAGCACACCTGAGTTACATAGGGATTGAAGCTTAGTCCAAGAGATGTTACAAACTCCTCCGCAATACGGGGCCAGTCAATATCAGGATACGCAATAAGATGTGCATTGTAATTCCCAACTGCACCAGCAAACTTTCCCAAGATCTCAACTTCAGAAACATCTTGCCTTTCACTGCTTAACCTCTCTGCAAAAATTACCATTTCCTTTCCCAAGGTTGTAGGAGAAGCTGGCTACAAGATGGTAAATAAAATGAGTAATTTATTCATGATAAATTGGAACCCAAAGTAAATAATAATTAATTATTATCAACTACTGGTTGCAAAGCTAAAAGACAGGACGATTCTTCACATTGTTCAGAATAAAAATGTGCAAAATATCTATCCCATACCAGGCTTGGTTAGCATTTAAAATATGAAGGTGGACTGCCAAGTTTTAATTATTATTTCTCAAATGCTTCATTTTCTCCTTATTGGTGACAAACTTCAGATTCTTAACATGACGTACAACATTAAGCTGTTCAATAAAGTAAGAAATTACTGGTCTGAAGCAGCATTTCTTTCTCTCTTGTTGTCTGAAATTGGGCAGTGTTAAAAATATTAAAATTAATGTCCTGTCAGTAAGATAGATTGTCCTTATTTCCATGCAAAAAGAAAGCTCTATTACCTGCCCATGAGTGCGAGAAAGCATAGGAATCTCAGCATTTGCTTCAGCCATGTGATATATTGCCTTAATCAATTCATCCATGACAGGAAGTATGATAAGGTTAATTGATTCATTCAGCATCAATCCATGGGCAAGATTATTGATGTCCTCGGATGTGCAGGAAAAATGGAGAAATTCAAGCACCTACAATGAGTGAATGGAGACAGAGTGGCGATCAAACAGAAAAAACATCATAGTAAGAGGCAAGGACATGAAAGACAAAATTGTAATAATGAAACAACCTAAAATGTATTGAAGCTTCTTCGAATGTTAATAACCTGAAGGACTAAATTTATACCTGGGCTATTTCAGGATTTGACTGACATTTCTCTTTCAAAAAATATTCCACTGCTTTCACATCATGGTTAGTAGTTTTCTCAATTTTCTTAACTTCCAAAGCGTGGCTCATGCTAAATTCATCAACCAATCCTTCCAAAAATAACTGAGCATCTTCACTGAAACTTGGAACCTCAGTGACTTCAGGAATTTGTGAAAGCTTTAACAGCCACCTGATCTGGCAGAGTCAAAATTCAAAACGAATGTATCAAAAACAAAAGTACAAGCATGTCTGTCCCTCCCCAATACAACTATACAAGCGCTTCAGCCCTTCCCCAACAAAAGAATAGAGAAACATGAAATTATAAGTATATGGTGAAAGTACTAAAGAGTCACATGAGTTAATAAATAATTTTAGACATCATAAGATATACAAGCATCAAATAGTTATAATTCATACTAGAGTTAAATGCATTTTACATTCCTTAGTTCACTCTCATTTTACGCTTTGCATCCCACACTTTATAATGGACACTTTACATACAACACTTTCTGTGCATTGACACATAACACCCTCCAACTAAAAAATCCTTAACTGGGTTAATGGAGATGGGTTATTTTGGCTCACATGCTATCTTTTTATGGGCAAAATAGTCTCACTAGTGAAATCCTTGCCCCTAAAAAGACAGTACGCAGATCAAAACAATCTAATTTTGGCCGGAGAGTGTTATGTGTCAATGCACTAAAAGTGTGGGATGCAAAGTATCTATCTATAAAATGTGGGATGTAAAGTGTCTATTTATAAAGTGTGTAATGCAAAGTTTCTATTTATAAAGTGTGGGATGCAAAGTGCAAAATAAGAGTTAATTGGAGAATGCAAAATGCATTTAACTCTTCGTACTAATAAAGGTAGCAAGTGGCTTTCATTCTTCGGTGAATGACAATTCAACTATCACTGGCGTGGTTTCCTAGAAAGGCTACCACCTAACATTTCTTCTGAGGTGCTCCTGACTGCCTCTAAAGTATGTAAATTCTTGTCTTGGCAAGGAATACCAGACATGGTGTTAAATGGATTAAACCAGTTCATTCATTTTATGGTATATAGAACTAACATCTATTATACAGAACACATGCAGGCCATGCCAAAAGTTGGAAGCAAAAATGAGACAACAATTCTACTGTTGTTTGCATGTGTGAATAACAGTGTCTAATAGTCACCACAAAATCTATAACTACATCAAAAAAATTATTTGACATGTGTACATGTATTCAATAGAGCACAACCAAACGGCGTTACAAACCATAGAGGCGTAGATGATCTTTTATCTTCATCCAGACTCCTTCTCAAAGGTAATCTATATGGAGATTTTAACCAAAGGGCATTTACAGAAAGGATTGAGGTATAAGCAAAGGTTGAATCTTGGTAGTATTGAAAATTCATCAATTAAAGTAGTCATCCACTCCTCCAAAAATTCAACCTTCCTTAAGAAAATCTCCTTTCCACACTTTTATCATTTAATGTGCACACCCCTTTCACTTTAGAAAAAAGGCACCAACTAGCCATTAAAGTAGCATGGAGGAAAAATCCTAACTTCGCACCCTAGAATTTCAATGGTTAGTAATGCCTATCAGCTGCCCCACTGGTATCAGCTGCATTTCAGAAAGTTAATTTTAACTTGGTGACCATCACAAAGCACATGAGATTTCCCAAGAGGAGCCTCACTTACCAGTCTTGGCTTAATCCCTATCATATAATCTGGATATAGAGCATGTTAACCATGATTTAATGTCCATTTTGTCTCCCACTAAAATATTAAGTTAAAAGACTTGCTAAAATGACTACCAAAAGGTGCCGTGACAAGAATAAAGTGGAAACATTCCGCAACAAGAGAATGGCCCCTTGGTATAAATCCCTATCAAAGAGTTAGTGAGTCAATAAACAAGATATATAAGTAAACAACGAAATCATGTATCCATTATAGAATTCCTTATTCTCAACATTTATAATATAGGATTTTCAACAATGAACTCACAAGTAACTACTTTTATCAAGTATCAATCTCATTCTAGATCCCCCAGGAACACCTTCATTAAGCAAATGTATAAATTTCCTTGCCTAGAGCATATATAATGTATCCCTAACCAATAGAAGTGTTTTGGCTGCAAGGAACCACATTCTCGCTAAACTTGAGAGTTGAGTCTAATGAATAATGGTTGATGTTTCAAACAATAACAGAAGCAAGAATTTCACGAGTTGGAGATAAGCAGACTCGACAATGTTTTTTCTCTATCATTTCTTTTTTTTTTTTTTTAATTCTGATCAACTTCAACTGATGTATAAACTGAACTTTTTAAATCAAAAAGAACAAAATATTACACTTTATATAATACATCAGATATTACTCAATTTGACATCTTGCATATATGCTTCACAGTATACACAACCAGAAATAAAATAAGTCAAAGTTACACATCATATCCTGGAACCAAGTAAAGGAGCTTAGATTAGATACCTCAACTAGAACCCGAAAATGTATTAGGCCATACTCGCTCATATAAGGAGACAGGTCCTTGACTTTGTTCCAATAACGACCATCCAGAGGACAGAGAGCCATTAAACTTGAGAGTTCCAGCTCAGGTGAATATTCAGCGGACATCCCTTTAACCTGAAATAATATTAAAAAACTTTCTCATCCAAAACAAAGTTCTATTGCAGATACAAAAATAGAAATTATTGTTTCCTTCACCATAATTTTGTTTGGTATTTAAACATCAATAAAATGAAAAAGTTAAAAAGATACTACCATTATAGGAAAGAGACAGAAAATACTTCTTAAATCGTAAGTATCAGCACAAAAATTCAAACATGATCAGCACAACATGAAATGCAAAACTAACATAAACAGACTACAACTTATCAAACACGGTCATTTAAATAAGGAATATATCTTCATTATTCCAATCTAAATCCCATTGTTCTATTTTCATCAAGAGAATTAGCGCTTTAACATTGACATCTTTATCCCATTTAAGAGTTCCCTTTGGAATTCGAGGTATCGTTTATCATGTTATAAAAAGCTATGATCTTGACTCTTATCATGTAAAAGTTAATTTTTTCTTAAAGATTGACATTCAAATTATGACACTAGTTATGGGAATTGCCAAAAAAAAAAAACACTCTGGTTATGGGACTGAGGGAGTCCTACATTATATTTAAGTTCTTCGGTTAATAAAGCATTATCATTAATCTCAGCATATACGAAGTAAAAATCCAGTAACATTTCAGTTGATCATTCACTTGCAGTAATTCAATAAAATTCAATCATTTCATGAAAAAAGATAACGAATAAGAAATTAGAAGGTTATACATAAACAGATAAAATTAACCTTTTCAACAGCTCCAATATTTCCTTTTGCGGTGGCTTTGCAAGTGTAAGCTCTGCTAGGGAGTGAAGTAAAGATGTGAACAACTGACGAGGAAGAAGATGAAACTCTTTTGCAGCGAGTCTTTTGATAAAATCTGCTGGTGCTGCTGTTTGTGGGACTCAGATACGACGCCGGTTGATTAGCATTTGAAACCCTAGCACAAGCTCCCAATTCCATCGGACAGAGGAGTTCCAGTCTCAGGCAGAGATCTTGTTGTTCCCGGTCCTTTTTACGGTCAGTTCCTGGGTGCAAGTTGTAACCCTGGCTTAATTTCTTCTTGTTATTTAATTAATTAGTAGTATTTTTTTAAATGGGCAATTTTTTACGAAGCAAAATAGAATAAATAGTATTCGTACATTAAAAAAAATCGAATATTAATAACAACGGATGAGTATAAAATTACATCTATTCCTATTAGCAGTATAATAATAGCGGATAATTACAAATTATAATATTATTATCTGCTAATATATTCGTTATTAATAATAATGGTATAATAGCAGATGATTATTATTCTTTTAAAATCTCAGCCGTTGTTTGTTAATTTGGACATTATAAATCGTATTTGTCTTATTTTAATTTATACCAAATATTTATTATAGATTTTTTTTTTTTTAATTATCAAGTATATACTATTTCTCACTAAACAAATACACCATCCATTCATATATTTATTGGTCTTTTTTAAAATTAAAGATACAATTCTACCCTTAAACTATAAAATAATTTTGATATTTATGTAGATTGAGTATTATTATGCTATTAATAGTGTATTTTTATCTAATATTAGTGATATGTTTGAGAAATAAAGCTTTTCTTAAAAATTGTGGGCTTAAAAATGTATTTCTAATTTAGAGGAAGGAACTATTGTAATTACTCAGGAGTAGTTTTTAATTAATTTATTTTTTTGTTCAAGATTTTTAAAAACTCCTAACCATTGTGTTTGGAACATGTGAAAAAATCAATGTTTTTTATGAAATCATGTCAACTCAAATCTTATATTTTAGAGTTGAAAGAGATAACGAATTCTTATTATTTTTAAAATTCATAGTACTATTAAACTTAGATTGAGACTATTTGTTAAAACTACAGTAAAGCGGATTATAAATGTCTCTGTGATTGATTATTAACGAAAAAAATAATTTAAAAAATTATTAAAGGTTTTCAATCATCCATTACATTATGTTATATTTATTTTAATCTATTTTTTGAAATATGGGTGATTACACCTATGTTCATGAAGATAATTATTTTTTACATTGTTTTTTTCTTTTTCCACCTTGTTTAAGTTCCAAGCATATCTTCAAAGTAATGAAACTATCTTATATTTTTTAATTTTAGGGCATTTTTTGCTTTACAAAATTATGACATAACTTAAATGAAAAGACACATAAAAAATAACATCCAACTCTGTTCGAACTTACAAATACAAGATTATTACTTGCCTCATACAAAAATTATCACCATTTTCTCATTCATGTGTGATCATAATTCAATTTTAAGGCATGCCAAAATATATATATTTAGGGAATGATGGTTTAGTTTTTAATCCAGACAATTCTTTTTTATTTTAAATAGTATAGATGTTATATATTAGCTTTTGGTTCATAACAAATATTTGATATGAATTACTCCCATATATATATGTTTTCGTAAATAGACCCACACAAAAAATGACAATTTAGACGTCGTATTTTCAAAAGGTCTACTATCCTAGACTAGGAGAGGTGTTCATTCGGTTCGAATTGAACTGAACTGGACCGGTACCGAACTAATACTAAAATTATCTAAATTCTCATACCGGAATTGATTGAACCGGTTCGGTATATCAGTAAACTGATTCGGTTCCGATTTTACTGAAAATTATTATTATTATTATTATTATTATTACTTTTATTAATATTATTTTATTATTATTATTATTTTTATCATTAATAATAATAATAAAATAAAAAAATTAATATATACCGAACCGATCAATTTAGACCTGTCCAATTAACTTAAAAAACTGAAAAAAAATGGACACTCCTATACTGGACCCCGAAATCAAGCTGCAAAATTTTAAAGGCTCTAGCTAAACTGCTAGGCTGCTATTACGTCTGCACATAGAAGTACAGAAAGAAGTTGAAGCAAGCAAAATCAAAAAGTCGCCAAAACACCACATCACTTCATAATAATAATAATATCACAAATATACTTAGAGCCACAAATTTAAGAGAGATATATACGGCATAACTAACCTCACCCCATACTCCTTTATCACCCATTTTTTCTATTCAGCCACCACCACGTGGCAGCCCAACATTGACTGCTCAGCAGTTTTTAGTGTTCCATACCCAAAAAACAATTAAGATTTAAGACCCTCTTGCATTTGCGTATCATCCTCCTCTTCTTCAAAAATCCAGTTGAGTTTTTTTTTTAAATACTTTTTATTAATTAATCATGGAGACTGCTGGTATCACATGCAGTGCACGTGGGGCTCTTCTTCCTAGTGTTGCTTCTCAACATTCAACTACTGCTCTAGCCTCTCCTTGCTCCATTTCTTCATCATTCATCTCCAAGGTATCCAAAAAATATGTAGTATTTCTTTAATTTTTATGCACATTTAAGTATTCAACACTTAATGTACAAATTAATTTGGTATAACATATTTATGGAAAAAATATTATATAAAGATGGGTATGTAAGAATTGAATGGAATTGAATTGCAGAGTTTGAAATCAAGCTTACTATTTGGAGAATCATTGAGGATCATGCCAAGATCATCACTTAAGGTTGCAAAGACAAAGAACTCCGCCCTTGTGACTAAATGTGAAGTTGGTGAGAGTCTGGTAAGAACTTGCTCTACCAATTACGCTAGTAGATGATTATATATAAGGGTGCAAACGAATCGAGTCGAGTTGAATATTAAGGGGGGTTTATTCAATTAAGACTTTTAAAAACTTTTAAAGACTTTTTTTAAGTGACAGATTTTTGTAGAGTTCGTTGACTTTAAAGAATTTTAAAATGACTTTTAAAGATTCCATGAAATAAGTGACATACTTTTATAGACTTTTTACTAAAGACTTTGATAGACTTTTATATACTTTTAATATATCTTGTAACTTACATCATTAAGTATTTTGTTGAAGAGGTCGGACAATATGCTTTGAAGAAAACAATAGAAATGATGAACTGGATATATTGGTTTGGTCTGGGAGCATCCCCATCTTTATACCTTTGACATAATAGAGTATCACATAACCCAATGATCACAAATGGATAAAAAATTAAGGAGATAACTGATTTAGAGAAAATTACACACTGCCCTATAATGGAAAAAGTTTATAAACCACATAGAATTTTAAAATTTTCTATTGTTTTTTTACTGCTAGTACCTAAATATTGTAATTACAATTTTAACTCAACAACATAAAATGACATTCGCAACCAAATGAAAGGAGAGGTTATTCATGAAAATTCTTCATAGAAATAGTTGCTAAAATGCAAACAATTCTATTAGACAGTTTACTTAGTATATCATTATTTATCAAAAGTTTTATAGGAAGCATTTTCAAATTACCAGTATAAATGACACCCAAAATATATTAAATCAACACTAACATGTAAGCTTATATAGCTAATGAGGATGAACTATGTTATATTTTTATTCCTTAAATGCTAAGTTTTTGTAATTTTTTTTTTTTTCGCTAAGTTCAGCTGAAATCTTAACATTCTTGCCTTTGGCAGGAATGGATCCCCCGACCTCTTGGACTCAAGAGCCTTTGAGTAGTTGTTTTACCACTTGACCCAAGAAGCCTTGGTAAGTTTTTGTAATTATTTTGTACTTAAATGTATTAATATTTATTTTAATTTGGTTTTGATATATTTTGTGAGTTTTCAATTAATTTATATTATTTTATGTTATTTTATACTATTTTTATTTGTTAATTTTTAAGTATTTTTATTATTTTAGGAAAATTATTTATTATTATATATTTTTATTAATTTTTATTTGTATTTATTTTATATTATTTTCATCTTCTCCCTTTCTCAAATATTTGAAAGTTTTTGACAAATATTTGAAAGTCTTTGGGTATGAGGCTAGACTTTGGAAGACTTTGAATATGAATAAATCTTGTTTTAAAGTCTATCAAACTCCACCATTTGATAGAAATCTTTAAAATCTATGACTTTTTGAATACCGAAATACTTTTATAGACTTTGTAAAAGTCTTAATTCAATACCACATAACTTTTAAAGACATTAAAAAAGTTATAATTGAATACCACTAAACTTTTATAAACTCTTTAAATGTCTTGATTGAATACAACTAAACTTTTAAAATCTTTTTAAGTCCTTACAAATCCTAATTGAATACACCCCAAATTACTAAGATTTAGTGTATAAAATTTTTCGAGTATGAAATAAGGTTTTGTTAAAATTTAAGATCGAATAATAACGCAATCACACAAGAACAGAAAAATAAAAATACACGATATATCCAGGTTCACCAAATTTGGCTAGTCCTGCTTGTCTGATGTATTCATTAGATGCCTTACACGTTTTACAATGATTCACACACCAAACAATTATTTTTATAGTAACTAGAAAACCCTAAATGTTATAACATGGGTCAAAACCCAATACATTAGTAAACCAAATATTGAACTACTAATTAAATCCCCAAGTCCAATTACACATTGCGTTTGGCTTCCAGGGCCTCTGTCCCCTTGCAACCCCCGCCAGCTCACCTGTGAGCTCGACAGCCGCTCACTCACCTAGGAACGAGACCCTCGACTATCCTTAGTCGAACTTGTAGAAGTATGAATGTGACGCCCCCAAATCTAGGCCCACACAGCCCAAACTTGAGTCGACAAAAGACTACAACAAAATTATTACAATGAAATACAACGTACAACAATACAGTGGATAATACAACACAACTAAGTCTTCATTATTATTGCCACACTATTTTATAACACGTGAAGACTATGATAGCTATCCCCGCACTCTCACTCCATTCCCCGGCTAGACCCCGTTACGTTCTCATCTCCTGTTGAAAAACAATGGAACGAAAAGAAAGGGTGAGCTCAAATAGCCCAGTAAGAAATATCATGACTAAGATAATGACGAATAATTTATCATTAGCCTTCAACAGTTGAGTTCTTGATAGAATACAATAGACTACAAGGTTTATATCAAAAACTGCAGTTAAATTCTTAAACAACGTTCAGATCAATAATAGCAGCGGAATGA
The DNA here is from genome assembly GCA_947179155.2 of Hedera helix. Lineage (NCBI taxonomy): Eukaryota > Viridiplantae > Streptophyta > Magnoliopsida > Apiales > Araliaceae > Hedera > Hedera helix. The sequence continues at coordinate 25,459,868 of OX359285.1, forward strand.
GCAATCTATTAGAAGAATAATGCAGACTATAATGTCCACTCGCTTCTCTTTTTAGTAAAAATATCATCAACTTTTATCATCTGAAATACCATTAGTCAAGATAATACAACTTCACAGTTCCTGGTCATAATCATGCAGATCAACAGTTCGTCTTTGCACTACGGGCCAAAGACATTCAATATAACACCAACGGTCATGATTATACCAGATTCAGCCTTTGGTCATAATCATACCAACCAACAGTTCATCTTTGCACTACGGGCCAAAGAGAACATTCACCACGTGTCATAAAAGACACCGAACAGATGTATCGCCTTTAACCTAGTATATCGCCTTTAACCTATCATCTGTTCAACAATTATATCACATCTGTGCCCCCGGCCACAGATATTCACAACAGCTTGATTCTTGATGATTAATACAAATAACAGTGATACAAATGATGAACAGAAGAACAGGATAAACAATAAGTATCGGAAGTTTACTTTGTGCAGATTCAAATAATGTCCAAATTGCCAACATGATGTGGAGTGAAATTTAAAAATGATATTCAAGATCCACAGTTCAGAATAACGATTACAGTTCAATAGAAATGTTCAGAAAATAGGAAGGTTCAGTTGAACTAATGAAATTCAACTATTATGGAACATTTAATATTTTCAGGAATTATAGAAGCAATAGTTCCATAATAAGTTTCGATTTAGGTGTATGGAAGAAAATAATATCCCTTACCGTAGCAGGTTTGATTAACAAAAGGTGAAGGGAATTAATATCCCTTACCATAGTAAGTTTGAATAATGGAAGATGAAAAAGATGGTATCCCTTATGAGTATAAAGGAAAATGATATCACTTACGAATATGGAATAAAAGTGTCATGTGATAATTCGTGTAGACAAATTATTTCCACACGAGACAAATAAAAATGGTTATTCACCAACAGGCGATAATCCGCACCGTAAGGTTATTCCCATCAATTTGAATACGAATAGTTATTCACCAAACAGGCGTAATCCGCACCGTAAGGTTATTCCCACAATTTAATAGAATTTGAACACGAAGAGTTATTCACCAAACAGGCGATAATCCGCACCGTAAGGTTATTCTCAAAGATTAATAAGGAATGAATACAAAAGGTTATTCACCAACAGGCGGTAAACCGCGCCGTAAGGTTATTCCCACAATTTAATACATGGAAATAAATGGCACAAGAAAGAAACGATATTATTTTCGAGAATCAAAGAATGATAATCCCTTCAAGTAAGAAAGAAAATAATATCCATTTATGATGATGAAAAGAGTGATACCCCTTACCTTAACACGTGACTGGATATTGATTTAAATGAGATTGATCAACCTATATATTTTTAATATAATTAGTAATTACCACATATAAATTTCAAAGTATATGATAACTCGTATATTATGAACTATCAAAATTATATATATTTAACATAATTTTTGTAGTATAATATAACAACTTTAAAATAGTTTTTAAAATAATATTCCAAAATAAATCTTCCAAAGAAAGCTTTTAAAAATGAATCTTCTCAAAGAAGAGTCTTCTAAAGGAAGATTTGTGAATACCGTGAAAAATAGGAATTTATGAAATTACTACTCTTTAATAAAACACTTACTTGAAAAATTCCTGCACTCCTTTTGGCTTTCAAACTCTCAAAATAACCTTACTATTCTCAGAGAAAACTCATAAAATTCTTATAGAAAAAATTTATGTTTTAGGTGTGATTTTTCTATTCAGCTGAGCAAGCTATTTATAGGAGAAAATAAGTTACTATGCGTGGTAGGTGAACAGAAAAAAATTCAGCAGAGGCTGCTGCGCAGCCTCCACCAACTCTTCAGTAAATTCTCACATTTCATGTGGGCCCCACAATGGGTCCCACATGTTTCTTACTATTCACGTACTATTCACGTCACTATTCACGTCACTATTCACGTTACTATTTCAAATAGTAAAATTAATTATTTTATTTTTTATTTATTTATTTATTTATTTATTTATTCTTCCTGTGAGTCCAACATATAAAATAATGTTACCACAATAATGTAAGAAACACGTTACATATTTTTATTAATTTAATAATATAAATTATAGTGTATTTGCTACTGTGACAATTATTAGATTCAATAATTTTAAACTACAGTGCACCAACAATTATTGACTCGATGATATGAAATACAGTGTAATGACAATTATTGAATCAATAATGCAAAATACTGTGTAGCAACAATAATTGAATTGATAATATAAAATATTATGCAGTGACAATTATTGATGAAATGATGCGTAACAATTACGGTGTCAATTATCAGACCAATAATATGAGACACTGTGCAATACCGTGTGCTACTGTAGAGTACCGTGTGCTACAGAAAATACCATAAATTACCGTATGCTACTATTCTTTTATCACCGGTATTTTAACAGTTAACACCGTTGACTATTTTTATTTAAAAAGGTTACTTCTGTCGTTTTCTATATCCGACAAATATTCCGTTGTGGGGTCCACAAATAATTTGTTATTTCGGCGCCGTCGTACGGCCCGAATATTCCCCGACAAAACGAATATTCCCCGACAAAAAGAATATTGTCCGACAAAATAAAATTTGCACATAACATCCTTAACTTTCAATTTTGTCAATTTAACCATTTACTGTTTCAGGAAAAATATATATGAAGAAAAATTAAATTTTGTATTTCATAAATTCGGGGTCTTACAACCTCCCATCCTTATGAAATTTCGTCCCCGAAATTGACGTACCTGGCATTTCGAAGAGGTATGGATACCTAGACTTCATCTCAGATTCTAGCTCCCAGGTCATTTCCTCAATATCTTGGTTCCTCCATAAAACCTTAACTTGAGGTATAACCTTTGAGCGTAAGATCTGCTCCTTCTTATCTAGGATCTTAACAGGTACTTCCTCATACGTTAAATCTTCTGCTATAACGTCTGGTTCTAACTCAATGACGTGGTTTGGGTCCTTCACATATTTACGTAACATAGATATGTGAAAAACGTTATGGATGCGAGACATACTTGGTGGTAAGGCTAGTCTGTAAGCTACAGTTCCCACCCGATCGAGGATTTCAAATGGGCCAATAAATCGAGGGTTGAGTTTTCCTCTCTTTCCGAATCTCGTAACCCCTTTCCATGGAGAAACACGTAAGAATACATGATCTCCGACGTTGAATCTCTCATCTCTCCGATGAAGATCGGCATAACTCTTTTGTCGTTCTTGTGCTGTCTGTATTCGTTGTCGGATCATTTGGATCTTTTCGGTCGTCAAGCGTACCAACTCGGGTCCCAACAGTTTTGCTTCTCCTACCTCATTCCAACATACTGGAGAGCGACACTTGCGTCCATATAAAGCCTCGAATGGAGCCATACCTATACTTGCTTGGTAACTGTTGTTGTAGGAAAATTCCACCAATGGCAAGTACTTATCCCAACTTCCTTTGAAATCTAGTACGCAAAGTCTCAAAAGATCTTCGAGGGTCTGGATCGTCCTTTCCGATTGTCCGTCCGTTTGAGGATGGTATGCAGAACTAAAACGTAGTTCAGTGCCCATAGCTTTTTGTAGACTGATCCAAAAGCGTGAAGTGAATCTAGGATCTCGATCAGAAACTATGGAAACTGGCATGCCATGCAATCTCACGATCTCATTTATGTACATACCGGCAAGACGTTCAAGTGAAAAGTTTTCTCGTATAGGCAAGAAATGAGCGGATTTGGTCAATCTATCTACGATGACCCAAATTGCATCTAAGCCTTGAGAAACTTTGGGAAGACCCGTCACGAAATCCATATTGATGTGTTCCCACTTCCATTCGGGAACCTCAAGTGGTTGTAAAGGACCCTTAGGTACTTGATGCTATGCCTTGACACGTTGACAAGTTAAGCACCTTGAGATAAACTCTGCAATCTCCCTTTTCATATTGTTCCACCAAAATGTATGTCGAAGATCTCGATACATCTTGGTACCTCCAGGGTGGATTGCAAATGGCGTGTTGTGTGCCTCCATCATGATTTTATGCTTTAATTCAGTATCGTTAGGAACACAGAGTCGAAAGTTGACTCGAAGTATTCCTTTCTCGTCGATTCTTGCTTCGGGAATGGTACCTTCTTGTACTTTCTTTATCATGTTTATCAGTTCCGGATCGGTAGCTTGAGCAGCTTTAATTTTATCGATTAAAGCTGGTTCTACTTGCACGTGAGCAATCTTCGAGTGGGTCCCTGGTGTCTTTAGCTGCATCTCCATCTTTTGCAAGTCGTACAAAATACGCTTTTGTGTTGTCAGCAGTGCACTTGTACTCGCATAAGATTTTCTGCTCAAAGCGTCAGCTACAACGTTCGCCTTTCCCGGGTGATACTGGATTGTGTGATCATAATCCTTCAACAGCTCAAGCCAACGTCGTTGTCGCATGTTGAGTTCCTTCTGGGTGAAGAAATACTTGAGACTTTTATGATCCGTATAGATATCCACTTTCTCTCCGTACAAGTAGTGTCTCCAGATCTTCAACGCGAAAACGACTGCTGCCAACTCTAGATCATGAGTAGGGTAATTTTTCTCATAATCTTTGAGTTGTCGAGAGGCATAGGCTATAACCTTTCCATGTTGCATAAGGACACAGCCTAGACCTTTGCCTGAAGCATCGCTGTATATGACAAATTCTCCCGATCCTGATGGAATGGTCAGAACAGGAGCTGAAACAAGTCTCCTCTTAAGCTCTTGAAAACTTTTCTCGCATTGCTCGCTCCATATGAATTTTGTGCTTTTCCGAGTAAGCTGAGTTAATGGAGTGGCGATTCGAGAAAATCCTTCTACGAATCTCCGATAATAACCAGCTAGGCCCAGAAAACTTCGGACTTCGGTTACTGTCTTGGGTTGTTCCCAATTTAGTACCGTTTCAATCTTCGCAGGATCGACTGATATTCCTTGACTAAAAATCACATGCCCAAGAAACGTGACCTCCTCAAGCCAGAACTCACATTTCTTCAACTTGGCATATAATTTGTTCTCACGGAGCTTCTGGAGTATCAATCTCAGGTGTTGTTCATGATCCTCACGATTTTTGGAGTATATGAGGATGTCATCAATAAAGACAACCACAAAATGATCCAAATATTCCTTGAATATACGGTTCATCATGTCCATGAAAGCTGCAGGAGCATTGGTTAGTCCAAAAGGCATGACTAAAAACTCATAATGCCCATAACGAGTTCTGAAAGCAGTCTTTGGAATGTCCTCAGCTTTAACCTTTAACTGATGATATCCAGAACGGAGATCAATTTTTGAGAAATGTTGAGCACCTTGTAATTGATCAAACATGTCATCAATTCGAGGTAACGGATACCTGTTTTTGATGGTGACATGGTTCAATTCTCGGTAGTCAATGCACAATCTCATACTCCCGTCTTTCTTCTTCACAAATAGAACAGGAGCACCCCAAGGTGATGCACTCGGACGAATGAAACCAGTATCCAACAATTCCTGTAGTTGGACTTTTAACTCTTGAAGTTCAATGGGAGCCATTCGGTATGGAGTTTTGGAAATGGGCTTGGTACCAGGTTCAAGATCAATACAAAATTCAATTTCACGGTTTGGGGGTAAACCAGGAAGTTCCTCCGGAAAAACGTCAGGAAACTCATTAACAATGGGAATATCATTCAAGTTTGACGTATTTTTGTTCAAATCAGTGACATGAGCTAAAAAGGCTTGACATCCGTTTTTCAATAAACGAATGGCTTTATGGCTAGAAATAACAGTTATAGATTTCAATGGTTTAGTTGCTTGAATTTGCATGACAGGTTGATTAGGAATATGAAAACTAATAATCTTATGAAAACAATCAATTTTAGCATGATGGGTAGTCAACCAATCAATTCCTAAAATCACATCAAATTCATGCATCTCCAAAGAAATAAGGTCAACAGGTAATGTGAGGTTGTTGATTTGAACTAGGCAAGATTTATAGACAGTAGATGTAATGGTCATTTCTCCTAATGGGGTTTCAACTGATAAGTCAAAGTCCAAATTTTCAGGAGTTAAGTTTAAACGCTGAGCACATGCAGGTGAGATAAAAGAATGGGTAGAACCAGTATCTAACAAAGCGTAGACTTCACGAGAATTTATGAATAGCTTACCGGTTATCACCTCGTTCGAGTTTCGTGCCATTTGGGATGTCACAACAAAAGCTCTCCCTTGAACTACAGATTTTCCCTTATCCGTGCTAGCTTTTGGTATCATCACTGCAGCTGGACTTGATTTTGTGGCAGGACAAAATCGCGCAAGATGACCCTCTTTCCCACAACTGTAGCACTTTTTGGACTGCAGTGTACAGTTTAGGCTGATGTGACCTTCCTGACCACACCTATAGCATCTCACTGGTGGTCGATCTTCTCCCCTTGAAACTGGGGTCGGTGCTGGTGCTGGTACTGGTGCCCTTCCATAATTATTATGGAATCTCTTTCTTTTGAAATTGTTCCCACTGGATTCTCCTCTTCTGTTATTTGATGTGGAATTACCACCGAAGTGTTGGTTACCTCCTCGATGGTTCTCGTTCCTGTGGTTGTTATCATTTCTCTGATCATTGACTCTTAGCTGTAATTTTTCATCTGTTTGCTCCACCCTTTGAGCCCTATCAACAACATCTGAATACAAATTAAATTTATGAGAGCTAAGTTGTTGACGGATTTCGAATCTTAGACCACGTAAGAACATCCGACTCATCCGTGCTTCGTCATCTACTAGATGAGTCGCAAAACGAGACAGTTCAGCAAACTTAGCTTCATAGTGAGAAACTGTCATGTTTCCCTGCTCCAGCTTAATGAATTCCACTTCCTTCATATGGCGGATGCTTTCTGGGAAGTACTTTTTATTAAATAGCTCTTGGAATTCTGTCCAAGACATCTCAAGTGCAGAAGGGTGGATACGTTTTACCGCTTCCCACCAGTGATCCGCCTCACCTCGAAACATAAAGGTAGCAAAGGGCACCTTCTGATCATCAGCGCATTGTAGGACATCAAGTATTTTTGTCGTCTGCTTCAGCCATGCCTCCGCTTTGAGTGGGTCAGGCTTCCCGTGGAATTCAGGTGGTCCCAATTCTTTAAATTGCTTGACAGTGATCATCCTCAAATTACCAGCGTTTCTACCGTTATTGTTAACTGGATTTCCTCTTGCCTGATTCTGCATGAACTGCATGAAATTCCTAAAGAATCCATCATTCATCATGTTATCAGGAATATTATTTCCTGAGTTGGCAGGAGGATTGTTTGTGGCTTCTTGATTTTCGGCTACATTCGCTTCGGGTATTTCGTAGTTAACCTCTTGATTTCCAGATGCCATACTAAACTGTGGTCACAAAATAAATGTTAGTTCAAATAAACTGACTCATCACTTCATGTCCCTATATTCAAATCAACTCATTAGATAATAAAATCTAATTTAGGTAGGACATACTAGTGACTGATTCTATTCGTCTCTCCCCTCCTAGTTCTAACCCCAGATCTCCATTAAAGACCATATCCCTAAGCTCTGATGCCAACTGTGACGCCCCCAAATCTAGGCCCACACGGCCCAAACTTGAGTCGACAAAAGACTACAACAAAATTATTACAATGAAATACAACGTACAACAATACAGTGGATAATACAACACAACTAAGTCTTCATTATTATTGCCACACTATTTTATAACACGTGAAGACTATGATAGCTATCCCCGCACTCTCACTCCATTCCCCGGCTAGACCCCGTTACGTTCTCATCTCCTGTTGAAAAACAATGGAACGAAAAGAAAGGGTGAGCTCAAATAGCCCAGTAAGAAATATCATGACTAAGATAATGACGAATAATTTATCATTAGCCTTCAACAGTTGAGTTCTTGATAGAATACAATAGACTACAAGGTTTATATCAAAAACTGCAGTTAAATTCTTAAACAACGTTCAGATCAATAATAGCAGCGGAATGAGCAATCTATTAGAAGAATAATGCAGACTATAATGTCCACTCGCTTCTCTTTTTAGTAAAAATATCATCAACTTTTATCATCTGAAATACCATTAGTCAAGATAATACAACTTCACAGTTCCTGGTCATAATCATGCAGATCAACAGTTCGTCTTTGCACTACGGGCCAAAGACATTCAATATAACACCAACGGTCATGATTATACCAGATTCAGCCTTTGGTCATAATCATACCAACCAACAGTTCATCTTTGCACTACGGGCCAAAGAGAACATTCACCACGTGTCATAAAAGACACCGAACAGATGTATCGCCTTTAACCTAGTATATCGCCTTTAACCTATCATCTGTTCAACAATTATATCACATCTGTGCCCCCGGCCACAGATATTCACAACAGCTTGATTCTTGATGATTAATACAAATAACAGTGATACAAATGATGAACAGAAGAACAGGATAAACAATAAGTATCGGAAGTTTACTTTGTGCAGATTCAAATAATGTCCAAATTGCCAACATGATGTGGAGTGAAATTTAAAAATGATATTCAAGATCCACAGTTCAGAATAACGATTACAGTTCAATAGAAATGTTCAGAAAATAGGAAGGTTCAGTTGAACTAATGAAATTCAACTATTATGGAACATTTAATATTTTCAGGAATTATAGAAGCAATAGTTCCATAATAAGTTTCGATTTAGGTGTATGGAAGAAAATAATATCTCTTACCGTAGCAGGTTTGATTAACAAAAGGTGAAGGGAATTAATATCCCTTACCATAGTAAGTTTGAATAATGGAAGATGAAAAAGATGGTATCCCTTATGAGTATAAAGGAAAATGATATCACTTACGAATATGGAATAAAAGTGTCATGTGATAATTCGTGTAGACAAATTATTTCCACACGAGACAAATAAAAAGGGTTATTCACCAACAGGCGATAATCCGCACCGTAAGGTTATTCCCATCAATTTGAATACGAATAGTTATTCACCAAACAGGCGTAATCCGCACCGTAAGGTTATTCCCACAATTTAATAGAATTTGAACACGAAGAGTTATTCACCAAACAGACGATAATCCGCACCGTAAGGTTATTCTCAAAGATTAATAAGGAATGAATACAAAAGGTTATTCACCAACAGGCGGTAAACCGCGCCGTAAGGTTATTCCCACAATTTAATACATGGAAATAAATGGCACAAGAAAGAAACGATATTATTTTCGAGAATCAAAGAATGATAATCCCTTCAAGTAAGAAAGAAAATAATATCCATTTATGATGATGAAAAGAGTGATACCCCTTACCTTAACACGTGACTGGATATTGATTTAAATGAGATTGATCAACCTATATATTTTTAATATAATTAGTAATTACCACATATAAATTTCAAAGTATATGATAACTCGTATATTATGAACTATCAAAATTATATATATTTAACATAATTTTTGTAGTATAATATAACAACTTTAAAATAGTTTTTAAAATAATATTCCAAAATAAATCTTCCAAAGAAAGCTTTTAAAAATGAATCTTCTCAAAGAAGAGTCTTCTAAAGGAAGATTTGTGAATACCGTGAAAAATAGGAATTTATGAAATTACTACTCTTTAATAAAACACTTACTTGAAAAATTCCTGCACTCCTTTTGGCTTTCAAACTCTCAAAATAACCTTACTATTCTCAGAGAAAACTCATAAAATTCTTATAGAAAAATTTTATGTTTTAGGTGTGATTTTTCTATTCAGCTGAGTAAGCTATTTATAGGAGAAAATAAGTTACTATGCGTGGTAGGTGAACAGAAAAAAATTCAGCAGAGGCTGCTGCACAGCCTCCACCAACTCTTCAGCAAATTCTCACATTTCTCACATTTCATGTGGGCCCCACAATGGGTCCCACATGTTTCTTACTATTCACGTACTATTCACGTCACTATTCACGTCACTATTCACGTTACTATTTCAAATAGTAAAATTAATTATTTTATTTTTTATTTATTTATTTATTCTTCCTGTGAGTCCAACATATAAAATAATGTTACCACAATAATGTAAGAAACACGTTACATATTTTTATTAATTTAATAATATAAATTATAGTGTATTTGCTACTGTGACAATTATTAGATTCAATAATTTTAAACTACAGTGCACCAACAATTATTGACTCGATGAAATGAAATACAGTGTAATGACAATTATTGAATCAATAATGCAAAATACTGTGTAGCAACAATAATTGAATTGATAATATAAAATATTATGCAGTGACAATTATTGATGAAATGATGCGTAACAATTACGGTGTCAATTATCAGACCAATAATATGAGACACTGTGCAATACCGTGTGCTACTGTAGAGTACCGTGTGCTACAGAAAATACCATAAATTACCATATGCTACTATTCTTTTATCACCGGTATTTTAACAGTTAACACCGTTGACTATTTTTATTTAAAAAGGTTACTTCTGTCGTTTTCTATATCCGACAAATATTCTGTTGTGGGGTCCACAAATAATTTGTTATTTCGGCGCCGTCGTACGGCCCGAATATTCCCCGACAAAACGAATATTCCCCGACAAAAAGAATATTGTCCGACAAAATAAAATTTGCACATAACATCCTTAACTTTCAATTTTGTCAATTTAACCATTTACTGTTTCAGGAAAAATATATATGAAGAAAAATTAAATTTTGTATTTCATAAATTCGGGGTCTTACAACGAATCAATCCCAACAGGTTTAATTGAGATTCGTTTAGCTATCAAGTCCGAACAGTTTGAACTTTTCGAATGAATATGACCCAAATATTAATAGAAAATTATAATTCGAAGAGATTCATTATGAATCTTATGGGACCACTAAGATTCAATTTGAAATTTTATTTACTCTCTTTCTTCTACTTTTGTTTTTCTTAATATATGTGAAATTTGTATTTATTCATCCTTTTAAAGAAGAAGGGGAGTAATTTTAGTTTTGTATTAAAAACACGATAATAAAATTATGATGGTGAATTTAAGAACATTATGTCAGATAATATTAGAATATAGGGTTAATTACACTTCTGTTACACCAACTACCATCAAATTCATAATTCAGCCCCCAAAGTATTTGGATTTACAATTCACTACATAAAGTACCAAATTTCATATATTATAGTCTCCAAATTTAGCTCCTGAACTCCTGAATCCAAACCCCTGCCATCCCGGATGTGACGCCCCCAAATCTAGGCCCACACAGCCCAAACTTGAGTCGACAAAAGACTACAACAAAATTATTACAATGAAATACAACGTACAACAATACAGTGGATAATACAACACAACTAAGTCTTCATTATTATTGCCACACTATTTTATAACACGTGAAGACTATGATAGCTATCCCCGCACTCTCACTCCATTCCCCGGCTAGACCCCGTTACGTTCTCATCTCCTGTTGAAAAACAATGGAACGAAAAGAAAGGGTGAGCTCAAATAGCCCAGTAAGAAATATCATGACTAAGATAATGACGAATAATTTATCATTAGCCTTCAACAGTTGAGTTCTTGATAGAATACAATAGACTACAAGGTTTATATCAAAAACTGCAGTTAAATTCTTAAACAACGTTCAGATCAATAATAGCAGCGGAATGAGCAATCTATTAGAAGAATAATGCAGACTATAATGTCCACTCGCTTCTCTTTTTAGTAAAAATATCATCAACTTTTATCATCTGAAATACCATTAGTCAAGATAATACAACTTCACAGTTCCTGGTCATAATCATGCAGATCAACAGTTCGTCTTTGCACTACGGGCCAAAGACATTCAATATAACACCAACGGTCATGATTATACCAGATTCAGCCTTTGGTCATAATCATACCAACCAACAGTTCATCTTTGCACTACGGGCCAAAGAGAACATTCACCACGTGTCATAAAAGACACCGAACAGATGTATCGCCTTTAACCTAGTATATCGCCTTTAACCTATCATCTGTTCAACAATTATATCACATCTGTGCCCCCGGCCACAGATATTCACAACAGCTTGATTCTTGATGATTAATACAAATAACAGTGATACAAATGATGAACAGAAGAACAGGATAAACAATAAGTATCGGAAGTTTACTTTGTGCAGATTCAAATAATGTCCAAATTGCCAACATGATGTGGAGTGAAATTTAAAAATGATATTCAAGATCCACAGTTCAGAATAACGATTACAGTTCAATAGAAATGTTCAGAAAATAGGAAGGTTCAGTTGAACTAATGAAATTCAACTATTATGGAACATTTAATATTTTCAGGAATTATAGAAGCAATAGTTCCATAATAAGTTTCGATTTAGGTGTATGGAAGAAAATAATATCCCTTACCGTAGCAGGTTTGATTAACAAAAGGTGAAGGGAATTAATATCCCTTACCATAGTAAGTTTGAATAATGGAAGATGAAAAAGATGGTATCCCTTATGAGTATAAAGGAAAATGATATCACTTACGAATATGGAATAAAAGTGTCATGTGATAATTCGTGTAGACAAATTATTTCCACACGAGACAAATAAAAATGGTTATTCACCAACAGGCGATAATCCGCACCGTAAGGTTATTCCCATCAATTTGAATACGAATAGTTATTCACCAAACAGGCGTAATCCGCACCGTAAGGTTATTCCCACAATTTAATAGAATTTGAACACGAAGAGTTATTCACCAAACAGACGATAATCCGCACCGTAAGGTTATTCTCAAAGATTAATAAGGAATGAATACAAAAGGTTATTCACCAACAGGCGGTAAACCGCGCCGTAAGGTTATTCCCACAATTTAATACATGGAAATAAATGGCACAAGAAAGAAACGATATTATTTTCGAGAATCAAAGAATGATAATCCCTTCAAGTAAGAAAGAAAATAATATCCATTTATGATGATGAAAAGAGTGATACCCCTTACCTTAACACGTGACTGGATATTGATTTAAATGAGGTTGATCAACCTATATTTTTATAATAAAATTAGTAATTTCCACATATAAATTTCAAAGTGTATGATAACTCGTATAATATGAATTATCAAAATTATATATATTTAACATAATTTTTGTAGTATAATATAACTACTTTTAAATAGTTTTAAAAATAATATTCCAAAATAAATCTTCCAAAGAAAGCTTTTAAAAATGAATCTTCTTAAAGAAGAGTCTTCTAAAGGAAGATTTGTGAATACTGTGAAAAATAGGAATTTATAAAATTACTACTCTTTAATAAAACACTTACTTGAAAAATTCCTGCACTCCTTTTGGCTTTCAAACTCTCAAAATAACCTTACTATTCTCAGAGAAAACTCATAAAATTCTTATAGAAAAATTTTATGTTTTAGGTGTGATTTTTCTATTCAGTTGAGTAAGCTATTTATAGGAGAAAATAAGTTACTATGCGCATGGTAGGTGAGCACGCCAGTGCTGAAAAATTTTTCAGCAGCCGCACCTCACCAACCCAGGAAATACTCACATTTTTCATACTTCATGTGGGCCCCACAATGGGTCCCACATGTTTTTTACTATTCACGTCACTATTCACGTTACTATTTCAAATAGTAAAATTAATTTTTTATTTATTTATTTATTCTTCCTGTGAGTCCAACATATAAAATAATGTTACCATAATAATGTAAGAAACACGTTACATATTTTTATTAATTTAATAATATAAATTACAGTATATTTGCTACTGTGACAATTATTAGATTCAATAATTTTAAACTACAGTGCACCAACAATTATTGACTCGATGATATGAAATACAGTGTAATGACAATTATTGAATCAATAATGCAAAATACTGTGTAGCAACAATAATTGAATTGATAATATAAAATATTATGCAGTGACAATTATTGATGAAATGATGCGTAACAGTTACGGTGTCAATAATATGAGACACTGTGCAATACCGTGTGCTACTGTAGAATACCATGTGCCACAATAAAATACCATAAATTACCGTATGCTACTATTCTTTTATCACCGGTATTTTAACAGTTAACACCGTTGACTATTTTTATTTAAAAAGGTTACTTCTGTCGTTTTCTATATCCGACAATTATTCCGTTGTGGGCTCCACCAATAATTAGTTATTTCGGCGCCGTCGTACGGCCCGAATATTCCCCGACAAAACGAATATTGTCCGACAAAATAAAATTTACACATAACATCCTTAACTTTCAATTTTGTCAATTTAACCATTTACTGTTTCATGAAAAATTTATATGAAGAAAAATTGAATTTTGTATTTCATAAATTCGGGGTCTTACAACCTCCCCTCCTTATGAAATTTCGTCCCCGAAATTGACGTACCTGGCATTTCGAAGAGGTATGGATACCTAGACTTCATTTCAGATTCTAGCTCCCAGGTCATTTCCTCAATATCTTGGTTCCTCCATAAAACCTTAACTTGAGGTATAACCTTTGAGCGTAAGATATGCTCCTTCTTATCTAGGATCTTAACAGGTACCTCCTCATACGTTAAATCTTCTGCTATAACGTCTGGTTCTAACTCAATGACGTGGTTTGGGTCCTTCACATATTTACGTAACATAGATATGTGAAAAACGTTATGGATGCGAGACATACTTGGTGGTAAGGCTAGTCTGTAGGCTACGGATCCTACTCGATCGAGGATTTCAAATGGGCCAATAAATCGAGGGTTGAGCTTTCCTCTCTTTCCGAATCTCGTAACCCCTTTCCATGGAGAAACACGTAAGAATACATGATCTCCGACGTTGAATCTCTCATCTCTCCGATGAAGATCGGCATAACTCTTTTGTCGTTCTTGTGCTGTCTGTATTCGTTGTCGGATCATTTGGATCTTTTCGGTCGTTAAGCGTACCAACTCGGGTCCCAACAGTTTTGCTTCTCCTACCTCATTCCAACATACTGGAGAGCGACACTTGCGTCCATATAAAGCCTCGAATGGAGTCATACCTATACTTGCTTGGTAACTGTTGTTGTAGGAAAATTCCACCAATGGCAAGTACTTATCCCAACTTCCTTTGAAATCTAGTACGCAAAGTCTCAAAAGATTTTCGAGGGTCTGGATCGTCCTTTCCGATTGTCCGTCCGTTTGAGGATGGTATGCAGAACTAAAACGTAGTTCAGTGCCCATAGCTTTTTGTAGACTGATCCAAAAGCGTGAAGTGAATCTAGGATCTCGATCAGAAACTATGGAAACTGGCATGCCATGCAATCTCACGATCTCATTTATGTACATACCGGCAAGACGTTCAAGTGAAAAGTTTTCTCGTATAGGCAAGAAATGAGCGGATTTGGTCAATCTATCTACGATGACCCAAATTGCATCTAAGCCTTGAGAAACTTTGGGAAGACCCGTCACGAAATCCATATTGATGTGTTCCCACTTCCATTCGGGAACCTCAAGTGGTTGTAAAGGACCCTTAGGTACTTGATGCTCTGCCTTGACACGTTGACAAGTTAAGCACCTTGAGATAAACTCTGCAATCTCCCTTTTCATATTGTTCCACCAAAATGTATGTCGAAGATCTCGATACATCTTGGTACCTCCTGGGTGGATTGCAAACGGCGTGTTGTGTGCCTCCGTCATGATTTTATGCTTCAATTCAGGATCGTTAGGAACACAGAGTCGAGAGTTGACTCGAAGTATTCCTTTCTCGTCGATTTTTGCTTCGGGAATGGTACCTTCTTGTACTTTCTTTATCATGTTTATCAGTTCCGGATCGGTAGCTTGAGCAGCTTTAATTTTATCGATTAAAGCTGGTTCTACTTGCACGTGAGCAATCTTCGAGTGGGTCCCTGGTGTCTTTAGCTCCATCTCCATCTTTTGCAAGTCGTACAAAATACGCTTTTGTGTTGTCAGCAGTGCACTTGTACTCGCATAAGATTTTCTGCTCAAAGCGTCAGCTACAACGTTCGCCTTTCCCGGGTGATACTGGATTGTGTGATCATAATCCTTCAACAGCTCAAGCCAACGTCGTTGTCGCATGTTGAGTTCCTTCTGGGTGAAGAAATACTTGAGACTTTTATGATCCGTATAGATATCCACTTTCTCTCCGTACAAGTAGTGTCTCCAGATCTTCAACGCGAAAACGACTGCTGCCAACTCTAGATCATGAGTAGGGTAATTTTTCTCATAATCTTTGAGTTGTCGAGAGGCATAGGCTATAACCTTTCCATGTTGCATAAGGACACAGCCTAGACCTTTGCCTGAAGCATCGCTGTATATGACAAATTCTCCCGATCCTGATGGAATGGTCAGAACAGGAGCTGAAACAAGTCTCCTCTTAAGCTCTTGAAAACTTTTCTCGCATTGCTCGCTCCATATGAATTTTGTGCTTTTCCGAGTAAGCTGAGTTAATGGAGTGGCGATTCGAGAAAATCCTTCTACGAATCTCCGATAATAACCAGCTAGGCCCAGAAAACTTCGGACTTCGGTTACTGTCTTGGGTTGTTCCCAATTTAGTACCGTTTCAATCTTCGCAGGATCGACTGATATTCCTTGACTAGAAATCACATGCCCAAGAAACGTGACCTCCTCAAGCCAGAACTCACATTTCTTCAACTTGGCATATAATTTGTTCTCACGGAGCTTCTGGAGTATCAATCTCAGGTGTTGTTCATGATCCTCACGATTTTTGGAGTATATGAGGATGTCATCAATAAAGACAACCACAAAATGATCCAAATATTCCTTGAATATACGGTTCATCATGTCCATGAAAGCTGCAGGAGCATTGGTTAGTCCAAAAGGCATGACTAAAAACTCATAATGCCCATAACGAGTTCTGAAAGCAGTCTTTGGAATGTCCTCAGCTTTAACCTTTAACTGATGATATCCAGAACGGAGATCAATTTTTGAGAAATGTTGAGCACCTTGTAATTGATCAAACATGTCATCAATTCGAGGTAACGGATACCTGTTTTTGATGGTGACATGGTTCAATTCTCGGTAGTCAATGCACAATCTCATACTCCCGTCTTTCTTCTTCACAAATAGAACAGGAGCACCCCAAGGTGATGCACTCGGACGAATGAAACCAGTATCCAACAATTCCTGTAGTTGGACTTTTAACTCTTGAAGTTCAATGGGAGCCATTCGGTATGGAGTTTTGGAAATGGGCTTGGTACCAGGTTCAAGATCAATACAAAATTCAATTTCACGGTTTGGGGGTAAACCAGGAAGTTCCTCCGGAAAAACGTCAGGAAACTCATTAACAATGGGAATATCATTCAAGTTTGACGTATTTTTGTTCAAATCAGTGACATGAGCTAAAAAGGCTTGACATCCGTTTTTCAATAAACGAATGGCTTTATGGCTAGAAATAACAGTTATAGATTTCAATGGTTTAGTTGCTTGAATTTGCATGACAGGTTGATTAGGAATATGAAAACTAATAATCTTATGAAAACAATCAATTTTAGCATGATGGGTAGTCAACCAATCAATTCCTAAAATCACATCAAATTCATGCATCTCCAAAGAAATAAGGTCAACAGGTAATGTGAGGTTGTTGATTTGAACTAGGCAAGATTTATAGACAGTAGATGTAATGGTCATTTCTCCTAATGGGGTTTCAACTGATAAGTCAAAGTCCAAATTTTCAGGAGTTAAGTTTAAACGCTGAGCACATGCAGGTGAGATAAAAGAATGGGTAGAACCAGTATCTAACAAAGCGTAGACTTCACGAGAATTTATGAATAGCTTACCGGTTATCACCTCGTTCGAGTTTCGTGCCATTTGGGATGTCACAACAAAAGCTCTCCCTTGAACTACAGATTTTCCCTTATCCGTGCTAGCTTTTGGTATCATCACTGCAGCTGGACTTGATTTTGTGGCAGGACAAAATCGCGCAAGATGACCCTCTTTCCCACAACTGTAGCACTTTTTGGACTGCAGTGTACAGTTTGGGCTAATGTGACCTTCCTGACCACACCTATAGTGTAACGCCCCCAAATCTAGGCCTACACAGCCCAAACTTGAGTCGTCAAAAGACTACAACAAAATTATTACAACAAAGCACAACGTACAACAATACAGTGTATAATAATAATACACAACTAAGTCTTCACTATTATTGTCACACTATTTTACAACACGTGAAGACTACGACAGCTATTCCTCGGACTCTCACTCCATCCCCCGGCTAGACCCCGTTATGTTTTCATCTCCTGTTGAAAAACAATGGAACAAAAGAAAGGGTGAGCTCAAATAGCCCAGTAAGAAATATCATGACTAAGATAATGACGAATAAATTATCATTAGCCTTCAACAGTTGAGTTCTTGATAGAATACAATAGACTACAAGGTTTATATCAAAAACTGTAGTTAAATTCTTAAACAATGTTCAGATCAATAATAGCAGCGGAATGAGCAATCTATTAGAAGAATAATGCAGACTATAATGTCCACTCGCTTCTCTTTTTTGTAAAAATATCATCAACTTTTATCATCTGAAATACCATTAGTCATGATAATAAAAATTCACAGTTCCTGATCATAATCATGCAGATCAACAGTTCATATTTGCACTACGGGCCAAAGACATTTAATATAACACCAACGGTCATGATTATACCAGATTCAGCCTTTGGTAATAATCATACCAATCAACAGTTCATCTTTGCACTACGGGCCAAAGATATTCAATAAAGCACCAACGGTCATGATTATACCAGATTCAGCCTTTGGTCATAATCATACCAACCAACAGTTCATCTTTGCACTACGGGCCAAAGAGAACATTCACCACGTGCCATAAAAGACACCGAACAGATGTATCGCCTTTAACCTAGTATATCGCTTTTAACCTATCATCTGTTCAACAATTATATCACATCTGTGCCCCCGGCCACAGATATTCACAACAGTTTGATTCTTGATGATTAATACAAATAACAGTGATACAAATGATGAACAGAAGAACAGGATAAACAATAAGTATCGGAAGTTTACTTTGTGCAGATTCAAATAATGTCCAAATTGCCAACATGATGTGGAGTGAAATTTAAAAATGATATTCAAGATCCACAGTTCAGAATAACGATTACAGTTCAATAGAAATGTTCAGAAAATAGGAAGGTTCAGTTGAAATAATGAAATTCAACTATTATGGAACATATAATATTTTCAGGAATTATAGAAGCAATAGTTCCATAATAAGTTTCGATTTAGGTGTATGGAAGAAAGTAATATCCCTTACCGTAGCAGGTTTGATTAACAAAAGGTGAAGGGAATTAATATCCCTTACCATAGTAAGTTTGAATAATGGAAGATGAAAAAGATGATATCCCTTATGAGTATAAAGGAAAATGATATCACTTACGAATATGGAATAAAAGTGTCATGTGATAATTCGTGTAGACAAATTATTTCCGCACGAGACAAATAAAAAGGGTTATTCACCAACAGGCGATAATCCGCACCGTAAGGTTATTCCCATCAATTTGAATACGAATAGTTATTCACCAAACAGGCGATAATCCGCGCCGTAAGGTTATTCCCATCAATTTGAATACGAAGAGTTATTCACCAAACAGGCGATAATCCGCACCGTAAGGTTATTCTCAAAGATTAATAAGGAATGAATACAAAAGGTTATTCACCAACAGGCGGTAAACCGCGCCGTAAGGTTATTCCCACAATTTAATACATGGAAATAAATGGCACAAGAAAGAAACGATATTATTTTCGAGAATCAAAGAATGATAATCCCTTCAAGTAAGAAAGAAAATAATATCCATTTATGATGATGAAAAGAGTGATACCCCTTACCGTAGTAATTTAGAATATGAAAGAAGATGATATTCCTTACCACAGTAAATTTAAGAGTGTGAAAAGAATAATATTCCTTACCTTAACACGTGACTGGATATTGTTTTAAATGAGGTTGATCACCTTGAAAAATTTCTGCACTCCTTTTGGCTTTCAAACTCTCAAAATAACCTTACTATTCTCAGAGAAAACTCATAAAATTCTTATAGAAAAATTTTATGTTTTAGGTGTGATTTTTCTATTCAGCTGAACAAGCTATTTATAGGGGAAAATGGGGTACTATGCGTGGTAGGTGGGCACTGTGCATTTGGTAGGTGAGAGAGGCTGCGCAAACGTTTTTTTTTTAAAAAATTTCAATACTTGCACAGTAACTTTGCACGGTAACTTTAAAATTTTCAAAAAGTGAACAGTAATGAACAGTAACTTTTGTCAGCCGATGAATAGTGATTTCCGGGAGTGAACAGTGACTCCGGAGTAACTTTTCCGATGTGAACAGTAACTTCCGTCAGTGAATAGTAACTTTTGAAAAATAATAATATTTATTTTATTTTATTTATTCTACCTGTGGATCCAACATATAAAATAATGCTACAACAATGATAACAATAATGTAATAAACATGTTACAGATTATTATTAATTTAAATAATATAAATTACTGTGTATTTGCTACTGTGACAATTATTTGGTTCAATAATTTTAAAATACAACGCACCAGCAATTATTGACTCAATGATATAAAATGCAGTGTAATGACAATTATTAAATCAATAATGCAAAATACTGTGTAGCAACAATTATTGAATTGATAACATAAAATATTATACAACAACAATTATTGATGAAATGATGTGCAACAGTTAGGGTGTCAATTTCAGATCAATAATATAAGACACTGTGCAATACCGTGTGCTACTGTAGAGTACCGCATGCTACTGTAGAATACCATAAATTACCGTATGCTACTATTCTTTTATCACCAGTATTTAAATAGTTAACACCGTTGACTATTTTTATTTAAAAAGGTTACTTCTGTCGTTTTCTATATCCGACAATTATTCCGTTGTGGGGTCCACCAATAATTAGTTATTTCGGCGCCGTCGTACGACACGAATATTATATTGCGCCGTCGTACGGGCAGAACGAATATTCCCCGACAAAACGAATATTCCCCGACAAAAAGAATATTGTCCAACAAGGTATAATTTGCACGAAACATCCTTAACTTTTAACTTTGTCAATTTAACCACTTACTGTTTCAGAAAAAATATATATGAAGAAAAATTAAATTTTGTATTTCATAAATTCGGGGTCTTACAACCTCCCCTCCTTATGAAATTTCGTCCCCGAAATTGACGTACCTGGCATTTCGAAGAGGTATGGATACCTAGACTTCATTTCAGATTCTAGCTCCCAGGTCATTTCCTCAATATCTTGGTTCCTCCATAAAACCTTAACTTGAGGTATAACCTTTGAGCGTAAGATCTGCTCCTTCTTATCTAGGATCTTAACAGGTACCTCCTTATACGTTAAATCCTCTTCTATAACGTCTGGTTCTAACTCAATGACGTGGTTTGGGTCCTTCACATATTTACGTAACATAGATATGTGAAAAACATTATGAATGCGAGACATACTTGGTGGTAAAGCTAGTCTGTAGGCTACGGTTCCTACTCGATCGAGAATTTCAAATGGGCCAACAAATCGAGGGTTGAGCTTTCCTCTCTTTCCGAATCTCGTAACTCCTTTCCATGGAGAAACACGTAAGAATACATGATCTCCGACGTTGAATCTCTCATCTCTCCGATGAAGATCGGCATAACTCTTTTGTCGTTCTTGTGCTGTCTGTATTCGTTGTCGGATCATTTGGATCTTTTCGGTCGTTAAGCGTACCAACTCGGGTCCCAACAGTTTTGCTTCTCCTACCTCATTCCAACATACTGGAGAGCGACACTTGCGTCCATATAAAGTCTCGAATGGAGCCATACCTATACTTGCTTGGTAACTGTTGTTGTAGGAAAATTCCACCAATGGCAAGTACTTATCCCAACTTGCTTTGAAATCTAGTACGCAAAGTCTCAAAAGATCTTCGAGGGTCTGGATCGTCCTTTCCGATTGTCCGTCCGTTTGAGGATGGTATGCAGAACTAAAACGTAGTTCAGTGCCCATAGCTTTTTGTAGACTGATCCAAAAGCGTGAAGTGAATCTAGGATCTCGATCAGAAACTATGGAAACTGGCATGCCATGCAATCTCACGATCTCATTTATGTACATACCGGCAAGACGTTCAAGTGAAAAGTTTTCTCGTATTAGGCAAGAAATGAGCGGATTTGGTCAATCTATCTACGATGACCCAAATTGCATCTAAGCCTTGAGAAACTTTGGGAAGACCCGTCACGAAATCCATATTGATGTGTTCCCACTTCCATTCGGGAACCTCAAGTGGTTGTAAAGGACCCTTAGGTACTTGATGCTCTGCCTTGACACGTTGACAAGTTAAGCACCTTGAGATAAACTCTGCAATCTCCCTTTTCATATTGTTCCACCAAAATGTATGTCGAAGATCTCGATACATCTTGGTACCTCCAGGGTGGATTGCAAATGGCGTGTTGTGTGCCTCCATCATGATTTTATGCTTTAATTCAGGATCGTTAGGAACACAGAGTCGAAAGTTGACTCGAAGTATTCCTTTCTCGTCGATTCTTGCTTCGGGAATGGTACCTTCTTGTACTTTCTTTATCATGTTTATCAGTTCCGGATCGGTAGCTTGAGCAGCTTTAATTTTATCGATTAAAGCTGGTTCTACTCGCACGTGAGCAATCTTCGAGTGGGTCCCTGGTGTCTTTAGCTCTATCTCCATCTTTTGCAAGTCGTACAAAATACGTTTTTGTGTTGTCAGCAGTGCACTTGTACTCGCATAAGATTTTCTGCTCAAAGCGTCAGCTACAATGTTCGCCTTTCCCGGGTGATACTGGATTGTGTGATCATAATCCTTCAATAGCTCAAGCCAACGTCGT
This sequence comes from Hedera helix, assembly GCA_947179155.2. Taxonomy (NCBI): domain Eukaryota; kingdom Viridiplantae; phylum Streptophyta; class Magnoliopsida; order Apiales; family Araliaceae; genus Hedera; species Hedera helix. The sequence continues at coordinate 25,482,687 of OX359285.1, forward strand.
TGTCGCATGTTGAGTTCCTTCTGGGTGAAGAAATACTTGAGACTTTTATGATCCGTATAGATATCCACTTTCTCTCCGTACAAGTAGTGTCTCCAGATGTTCAACGCGAAAACGACTGCTGCCAACTCTAGATCATGAGTAGGGTAATTTTTCTCATAATCTTTGAGTTGTCGAGAGGCATAGGCTATAACATTTCCATGTTGCATAAGGACACAGCCTAGACCTTTGCCTGAAGCATCGCTGTATATGACAAATTCTCCCGATCCTGATGGAATGGTCAGAACAGGAGCTGAAACAAGTCTCCTCTTGAGTTCTTGAAAACTCTTCTCGTATTCCTCGCTCGAATGATACCGATATCTAATAATCAAACTTTCATCTCTTGGCGTTCTATGGGAGCCATTTGGTGTTAGGCTTTGGAAAAGGGCTTAGTACCGGGTTCAAGATCGATACAGAATTCAATTTCTCGGTTTGGGGGTAAGCCAGGAAGTTCCTCAGGAAAAACGTCAGGAACTCATTAACAATAGGAATATCATTCAAGTTTGACGTATTTTTGTTCAAATCAGTGACATGAGCTAAAAAGGCTTGACATCCGTTTTTCAATAAACGAATGGCTTTATGGCTAGAAATAACAGTTATAGATTTCAATGGTTTAGTTGCTTGAATTTGCATGACAGGTTGATTAGGAATATGAAAACTAATAATCTTATGAAAACAATCAATTTTAGCATGATGGGTAGTCAACCAATCAATTCCTAAAATCACATCAAATTCATGCATCTCCAAAGAAATAAGGTCAACAGGTAATGTGAGGTTGTTGATTTGAACTAGGCAAGATTTATAGACAGTAGATGTAATGGGTATTTCTCCCAATGAGATTTCAACTGATAAGACAAGATTTAAGTTTTCAATAGTCAAATTTAAACGTTGAGTACATATAGGTGAGATAAAAGAGTGGATAGAGCAGGTATCTAACAGAGCGTAGATTTCACGAGAATTTATGAATAGCTTACCGGTTATCACCTCATTCGGTTTCTTGACTGTTATCGTCAAATCGAATCCCGAGTACTTCATTCGGATCTTCACGTATTTCAACCATGGGAATACCACTAAATAATTCTCTAACGAACTGTTTCTCGGGTTCCTCAACTTCATCAGTAGTAACGTACCAATGATTTCTATAAGAATAGTATTTTCGATAGACTGCAGTTTCCACGATAGTGACTAACTTTACCTGAATTCCTCTAAATTGTAGCGCCCAAAAGTATAGAAACATCATTTTTAAATAATCTTGAAAATCATAACTGGAACACCATAAATCCCAAAGACTTATATGAAACGTCCATATATTCTGGTCCTTTGTTATAGAGCATAACCAGGTGATATGACTCTCCCAATTAGTGAGTAAATTAAAGGCAATAATTTCCGCAAGTTCATTATTTCCTTTAATTGCTTCTAAGAACGGATCTGGAACGACTGTAGAAGAGCTTTCACCTTTATCCTTACTGGATAGAACACGCATAATTTTTGCCTTAGGCAAATGATTCAACTCTGAATTTGTAGAAGAATTGTTTGTGGCATCTTGATTCTCAGCTATTTTGGTTTCAGGCATTCCGTAGTTAACCTCCTGATTTCCAAATGCCATACTAAACTGTGGTCACAAAATAATTGTTAGTTTAAACAAACTGACTCATCATTTTTTTGTTCCTACATTCAAATCGATTCGTTAGATAACAAAATCTAATTTATGTAGGACACACTAGTGACTGATTCTATTCGTCTCTCCCCTCCTAGTTCTAACCCCAGATCTCCATTAAAGACCATATCCCTAAGCTCTGATACCAACTGTGATGCCCCCAAATCTAGGCCTACACAGCCCAAACTTGAGTCGTCAAAAGACTACAACAAAATTATTACAACAAAGCACAACGTACAACAATACAGTGTATAATAATAATACACAACTAAGTCTTCACTATTATTGTCACACTATTTTACAACACGTGAAGACTACGACAGCTATTCCTCGGACTCTCACTCCATCCCCCGGCTAGACCCCGTTATGTTTTCATCTCCTGTTGAAAAACAATGGAACAAAAGAAAGGGTGAGCTCAAATAGCCCAGTAAGAAATATCATGACTAAGATAATGACGAATAAATTATCATTAGCCTTCAACAGTTGAGTTCTTGATAGAATACAATAGACTACAAGGTTTATATCAAAAACTGTAGTTAAATTCTTAAACAATGTTCAGATCAATAATAGCAGCGGAATGAGCAATCTATTAGAAGAATAATGCAGACTATAATGTCCACTCGCTTCTCTTTTTTGTAAAAATATCATCAACTTTTATCATCTGAAATACCATTAGTCATGATAATAAAAATTCACAGTTCCTGATCATAATCATGCAGATCAACAGTTCATATTTGCACTACGGGCCAAAGACATTTAATATAACACCAACGGTCATGATTATACCAGATTCAGCCTTTGGTAATAATCATACCAATCAACAGTTCATCTTTGCACTACGGGCCAAAGATATTCAATAAAGCACCAACGGTCATGATTATACCAGATTCAGCCTTTGGTCATAATCATACCAACCAACAGTTCATCTTTGCACTACGGGCCAAAGAGAACATTCACCACGTGCCATAAAAGACACCGAACAGATGTATCGCCTTTAACCTAGTATATCGCCTTTAACCTATCATCTGTTCAACAATTATATCACATCTGTGCCCCCGGCCACAGATATTCACAACAGTTTGATTCTTGATGATTAATACAAATAACAGTGATACAAATGATGAACAGAAGAACAGGATAAACAATAAGTATAGGAAGTTTACTTTGTGCAGATTCAAATAATGTCCAAATTGCCAACATGATGTGGAGTGAAATTTAAAAATGATATTCAAGATCCACAGTTCAGAATAACGATTACAGTTCAATAGAAATGTTCAGAAAATAGGAAGGTTCAGTTGAAATAATGAAATTCAACTATTATGGAACATATAATATTTTCAGGAATTATAGAAGCAATAGTTCCATAATAAGTTTCGATTTAGGTGTATGGAAGAAAGTAATATCCCTTACCGTAGCAGGTTTGATTAACAAAAGGTGAAGGGAATTAATATCCCTTACCATAGTAAGTTTGAATAATGGAAGATGAAAAAGATGGTATCCCTTATGAGTATAAAGGAAAATGATATCACTTACGAATATGGAATAAAAGTGTCATGTGATAATTCGTGTAGACAAATTATTTCCGCACGAGACAAATAAAAAGGGTTATTCACCAACAGGCGATAATCCGCACCGTAAGGTTATTCCCATCAATTTGAATACGAATAGTTATTCACCAAACAGGCGATAATCCGCGCCGTAAGGTTATTCCCATCAATTTGAATACGAAGAGTTATTCACCAAACAGGCGATAATCCGCACCGTAAGGTTATTCTCAAAGATTAATAAGGAATGAATACAAAAGGTTATTCACCAACAGGCGGTAAACCGCGCTGTAAGGTTATTCCCACAATTTAATACATGGAAATAAATGGCACAAGAAAGAAACGATATTATTTTCGAGAATCAAAGAATGATAATCCCTTCAAGTAAGAAAGAAAATAATATCCATTTATGATGATGAAAAGAGTGATACCCCTTACCGTAGTAATTTAGAATATGAAAGAAGATGATATTCCTTACCACAGTAAATTTAAGAGTGTGAAAAGAATAATATTCCTTACCTTAACACGTGACTGGATATTGTTTTAAATGAGGTTGATCACCTTGAAAAATTTCTGCACTCCTTTTGGCTTTCAAACTCTCAAAATAACCTTACTATTCTCAGAGAAAACTCATAAAATTCTTATAGAAAAATTTTATGTTTTAGGTGTGATTTTTCTATTCAGCTGAACAAGCTATTTATAGGGGAAAATGGGGTACTATGCGTGGTAGGTGGGCACTGTGCATTTGGTAGGTGAGAGAGGCTGCGCAAACGTTTTTTTTTTAAAAAATTTCAATACTTGCACAGTAACTTTAAAATTTTCAAAAAGTGAACAGTAATGAACAGTAACTTTTGTCAGCCGATGAATAGTGATTTCCGGGAGTGAACAGTGACTCCGGAGTAACTTTTCCGATGTGAACAGTAACTTCCGTCAGTGAATAGTAACTTTTGAAAAATAATAATATTTATTTTATTTTATTTATTCTACCTGTGGATCCAACATATAAAATAATGCTACAACAATGATAACAATAATGTAATAAACATGTTAGAGATTATTATTAATTTAAATAATATAAATTACTGTGTATTTGCTACTGTGACAATTATTTGGTTCAATAATTTTAAAATACAACGCACCAGCAATTATTGACTCAATGATATAAAATGCAGTGTAATGACAATTATTAAATCAATAATGCAAAATACTGTGTAGCAACAATTATTGAATTGATAACATAAAATATTATACAACAACAATTATTGATGAAATGATGTGCAACAGTTAGGGTGTCAATTTCAGATCAATAATATAAGACACTGTGCAATACCGTGTGCTACTGTAGAGTACCGCATGCTACTGTAGAATACCATAAATTACCGTATGCTACTATTCTTTTATCACCAGTATTTAAATAGTTAACACCGTTGACTATTTTTATTTAAAAAGGTTACTTCTGTCGTTTTCTATATCCGACAATTATTCCGTTGTGGGGTCCACCAATAATTAGTTATTTCGGCGCCGTCGTACGACACGAATATTATATTGCGCCGTCGTACGGGCAGAACGAATATTCCCCGACAAAACGAATATTCCCCGACAAAAAGAATATTGTCCAACAAGGTATAATTTGCACGAAACATCCTTAACTTTTAACTTTGTCAATTTAACCACTTACTGTTTCAGAAAAAATATATATGAAGAAAAATTAAATTTTGTATTTCATAAATTCGGGGTCTTACATATAGCATCTCACTGGTGGTCGATCTTCTCCCCTTGAAACTGGGGTCGGTGCTGGTGCTGGTACTGGTGCCCTTCCATAATTATTATGGAATCTCTTTCTTTTGAAATTGTTCCCACTGGATTCTCCTCTTCTGTTATTTGATGTGGAATTACCACCGAAGTGTTGGTTACCTCCTCGATGGTTCTCGTTCCTGTGGTTGTTATCATTTCTCTGATCATTGACTCTTGGCTGTAATTTTTCATCTGTTTGCTCCACCCTTTGAGCCCTATCAACAACATCTGAATACAAACTAAATTTATGAGAGCTAAGTTGTTGACGGATTTCGAATCTTAGACCACGTAAGAACATCCGACTCATCCGTGCTTCGTCATCTACTAGATGAGTCGCAAAACGAGACAGTTCAGCAAACTTAGCTTCATATTGAGAAACTGTCATGTTTCCCTGCTCCAGCTTAATGAATTCCACTTCCTTCATATGGCGGATGCTTTCTGGGAAGTACTTTTCATTAAATAGCTCTTGGAATTCTGTCCAAGACATCTCAAGTGCTGAAGGGTGGATACGTTTTACCGCTTCCCACCAGTGATCCGCCTCACCTCGAAACATAAAGGTAGCAAAGGGCACCTTCTGATCATCAGCGCATTGTAGGACATCAAGTATTTTTGTCGTCTGCTTCAGCCATGCCTCCGCTTTGAGTGGGTCAGGCTTCCCGTGGAATTCAGGTGGTCCCAATTCTTTAAATTGCTTGACAGTGATCATCCTCAAATTACCAGCGTTTCTACCGTTATTGTTAACTGGATTTCCTCTTGCCTGATTCTGCATGAACTGCATGAAATTCCTAAAGAATCCATCATTCATCATGTTATCAGGAATATTATTTCCTGAGTTGGCAGGAGGATTGTTTGTGGCTTCTTGATTTTCGGCTACATTCGCTTCGGGTATTTCGTAGTTAACCTCTTGATTTCCAGATGCCATACTAAACTGTGGTCACAAAATAACTGTTAGTTCAAATAAACTGACTCATCACTTCATGTCCCTATATTCAAATCAACTCATTAGATAATAAAATCTAATTTAGGTAGGACATACTAGTGACTGATTCTATTCGTCTCTCCCCTCCTAGTTCTAACCCCAGATCTCCATTAAAGACCATATCCCTAAGCTCTGATGCCAACTGTGACGCCCCCAAATCTAGGCCCACACAGCCCAAACTTGAGTCGACAAAAGACTACAACAAAATTATTACAATGAAATACAACGTACAACAATACAGTGGATAATACAACACAACTAAGTCTTCATTATTATTGCCACACTATTTTATAACACGTGAAGACTATGATAGCTATCCCCGCACTCTCACTCCATTCCCCGGCTAGACCCCGTTACGTTCTCATCTCCTGTTGAAAAACAATGGAACGAAAAGAAAGGGTGAGCTCAAATAGCCCAGTAAGAAATATCATGACTAAGATAATGACGAATAATTTATCATTAGCCTTCAACAGTTGAGTTCTTGATAGAATACAATAGACTACAAGGTTTATATCAAAAACTGCAGTTAAATTCTTAAACAACGTTCAGATCAATAATAGCAGCGGAATGAACAATCTATTAGAAGAATAATGCAGACTATAATGTCCACTCGCTTCTCTTTTTAGTAAAAATATCATCAACTTTTATCATCTGAAATACCATTAGTCAAGATAATACAACTTCACAGTTCCTGGTCATAATCATGCAGATCAACAGTTCGTCTTTGCACTACGGGCCAAAGACATTCAATATAACACCAACGGTCATGATTATACCAGATTCAGCCTTTGGTCATAATCATACCAACCAACAGTTCATCTTTGCACTACGGGCCAAAGAGAACATTCACCACGTGTCATAAAAGACACCGAACAGATGTATCGCCTTTAACCTAGTATATCGCCTTTAACCTATCATCTGTTCAACAATTATATCACATCTGTGCCCCCGGCCACAGATATTCACAACAGCTTGATTCTTGATGATTAATACAAATAACAGTGATACAAATGATGAACAGAAGAACAGGATAAACAATAAGTATCGGAAGTTTACTTTGTGCAGATTCAAATAATGTCCAAATTGCCAACATGATGTGGAGTGAAATTTAAAAATGATATTCAAGATCCACAGTTCAGAATAACGATTACAGTTCAATAGAAATGTTCAGAAAATAGGAAGGTTCAGTTGAACTAATGAAATTCAACTATTATGGAATATTTAATATTTTCAGGAATTATAGAAGCAATAGTTCCATAATAAGTTTCGATTTAGGTGTATGGAAGAAAATAATATCCCTTACCGTAGCAGGTTTGATTAACAAAAGGTGAAGGGAATTAATATCCCTTACCATAGTAAGTTTGAATAATGGAAGATGAAAAAGATGGTATCCCTTATGAGTATAAAGGAAAATGATATCACTTACGAATATGGAATAAAAGTGTCATGTGATAATTCGTGTAGACAAATTATTTCCACACGAGACAAATAAAAAGGGTTATTCACCAACAGGCGATAATCCGCACCGTAAGGTTATTCCCATCAATTTGAATACGAATAGTTATTCACCAAACAGGCGTAATCCGCACCGTAAGGTTATTCCCACAATTTAATAGAATTTGAACACGAAGAGTTATTCACCAAACAGGCGATAATCCGCACCGTAAGGTTATTCTCAAAGATTAATAAGGAATGAATACAAAAGGTTATTCACAAACAGGCGGTAAACCGCGCCGTAAGGTTATTCCCACAATTTAATACATGGAAATAAATGGCACAAGAAAGAAACGATATTATTTTCGAGAATCAAAGAATGATAATCCCTTCAAGTAAGAAAGAAAATAATATCCATTTATGATGATGAAAAGAGTGATACCCCTTACCTTAACACGTGACTGGATATTGATTTAAATGAGGTTGATCAACCTATATTTTTATAATAAAATTAGTAATTTCCACATATAAATTTCAAAGTGTATGATAACTCGTATAATATGAATTATCAAAATTATATATATTTAACATATTTTTTGTAGTATAATATAACTACTTTTAAATAGTTTTAAAAATAATATTCCAAAATAAATCTTCCAAAGAAAGCTTTTAAAAATGAATCTTCTTAAAGAAGAGTCTTCTAAAGGAAGATTTGTGAATACTGTGAAAAATAGGAATTTATAAAATTACTACTCTTTAATAAAAGACTTACTTGAAAAATTCCTGCACTCCTTTTGGCTTTCAAACTCTCAAAATAACCTTACTATTCTCAGAGAAAACTCATAAAATTCTTATAGAAAAATTTTATGTTTTAGGTGTGATTTTTCTATTCAGTTGAGTAAGCTATTTATAGGAGAAAATAAGTTACTATGCGCATGGTAGGTGAGCACGCCAGTGCTGAAAAATTTTTCAGCAGCCGCACCTCACCAACCCAGGAAATACTCACATTTTTCATACTTCATGTGGGCCCCACAATGGGTCCCACATGTTTTTTACTATTCACGTTACTATTCACGTTACTATTTCAAATAGTAAAATTAATTTTTTTTTATTTTTTATTTATTTATTTATTCTTCCTGTGAGTCCAACATATAAAATAATGTTACCATAATAATGTAAGAAACACGTTACATATTTTTATTAATTTAATAATATAAATTACAGTATATTTGCTACTGTGACAATTATTAGATTCAATAATTTTAAACTACAGTGCACCAACAATTATTGACTCGATGATATGAAATACAGTGTAATGACAATTATTGAATCAATAATGCAAAATACTGTGTAGCAACAATAATTGAATTGATAATATAAAATATTATGCAGTGATAATTATTGATGAAATGATGCGTAACAGTTACGGTGTCAATAATATGAGACACTGTGCAATACCGTGTGCTACTGTAGAATACCGTGTGCCACAATAAAATACCATAAATTACCGTATGCTACTATTCTTTTATCACCGGTATTTTAACAGTTAACACCGTTGACTATTTTTATTTAAAAAGGTTACTTCTGTCGTTTTCTATATCCGACAATTATTCCGTTGTGGGCTCCACCAATAATTAGTTATTTCGGCGCCGTCGTACGGCCCGAATATTCCCCGACAAAACGAATATTGTCCGACAAAATAAAATTTACACATAACATCCTTAACTTTCAATTTTGTCAATTTAACCATTTACTGTTTCATGAAAAATTTATATGAAGAAAAATTGAATTTTGTATTTCATAAATTCGGGGTCTTACACCGGACCCCTGCCAAACCCAAACCTCTGTCGAACCCGAACTCGAACTCCCATACTCTAGTTGTCAGACCTCCCGAAGTAAAATGTTCAATTTGGGCCTATCAAGAAACTAGAATCTAATATTTTTATGGGATCCCCTGTACCAGTACTAGGATACCAAAAGTGCATGTACTATAATAATCATTTTCTTAATTTATACGGCTTAATTTCCTTAATTTTTTTTGTATTTTTTGTTGTTGCTAATTTTGTAGAAGTTTAAAATTCTTGCCAAAGGACAAAAATAGATCCCAAGACCTCCTGGTGCTCAATTTGCGGAGTCATGGACATTTTATTACACTTCGGAGCACTTGTGACTTGTATGGCTTTTCAAGCCAAAAATTTATAATAACATAAACTTCTGAAGTATATTGTGACGCATTGTAAATACCTAGAAATGTAAACTTTGGTTTTATCCCCTTGTGACATCTGCTTTGTCAAGTTAACATAATGCCAAAACATTTGCTTCTTAGGATACTTTCACAACTCACAAGATGAGATTAATTTCTTATTAAAGCAAGTTTATTTGTGTGGGGAAACTGAGGGTTATATGGCCTAACATCAATTTAGTTGAAGAGGGAAACCCAATTTGATAGCAAACAAGAAACAGATAAAAATGGTATGAATCTGTACTTTGCATTCTTTTTCATGAGTTTATGGCAGGTAATTTGATTCTCTACTGGTTTTAGTACAGCCTACCTATAACAGTGCCAGCCTTCATGTTTTAACTTATTTTCTTGTATTATCTTAATTCAAATTCATCTTCTTAAACGAAGTCTGATTAAGCTCGAACATTTTCAAGTAGTACTATATTTTCTGCAGGAAAAAATGACAGAAAACGAGAAATGGCGAGGATCGGTTAAAGGCATAGTTGATGCACCCATTGAAGAAGTATGGACCATGGTGTCCCAAACTAATAGACTACCCGAATGGATGCCAATGATCGAAAGATGCACTGACTTAGATGGAGAGGAAGGCGTTTCAGGCTACGTTCGCCTACTTTCTGGCTTCATGTTCCCACAAGAAGATGGAGACAGATCATGGATAAGGGAAAGGCTAGTTTCCATGGATCCCTCATCACATAGTTATGTATACAAAATGGAGGCAAGCAATGTAGGCTTAGATGGATCAGTAAATTCATTGAAACTTATAGATTATGGGGACAATTCTACACTACTTAATTGGTCATTTGAGATAAATCCTCTAGAAGGTGTATGTGAGGATAATCTAATAGATTATCTAGGCTTCCTCTATAAATCTTGTATTAATAGGATTGAGGTTGCTTTAGAAGCTTCTTCTCAAAAAGTCCGCAGTTTAATTGGCATGTGTTAACCTTAATCCAAAATCGAAGCAACGTACTTCAGTATTCATGTGCCATTTGAATTTCTGTTGTGTAAAAACTAAGATTGCCAATAAGACATAAGTTTCTATTCATATACACATTATCACCATTAGTAAAATTTTGTACTTAGTTGTGTTAGGTTCAGAATGCTTGTCAAGTTCTTAGAAGAGGGGAGAACATGTGATTTTGAATTTTGATTTGATGATAACAAAGAGAAATCGATACAGATGATGAAATGTTAACCACTAGAATGAAAACTATTTCTCAGCTGATTCAATGACAAGAATTTTGCCACATTTTCCGCTTGTCATATGCAATTGCACTCTTCTGGAAGAGTATTATCAGTTCCTCAAATTAATGAAATTTGCTAACAATTACATTGAATTTATAATATTTAGAAAAAATTTCTAAATATGGGAAGAACGAGAGATGATATAGCTGAGACATATATTTCAAACAGCACAGGGTCTCACATCAGGGGTAGTTTCCCCGAGTTGTCTGGTTAACGTTTAACTTTCTAAGTTGCATCCAATTTGTTCATTCTTTCTTGATTATAGTCTCAACGCCAATTTGTTTGGCGTTGAAAAAGAATTGTAAATTTGGATGCCACTTTAAGTGACGTTGACTGATTATCCTATTAATTAGTTACTTAACTTATCTTAACTCATTTTTTATAAAAATAAAAATAAAATTATAATTTTATTTTTTAAAAACAAAATAATTTTTTTTTAAAAAATATAATTTTTTTTAAAATGAATTTATTTTTCAAAAAAATATTTTTTTTAAAAAAAAAATACACTCCAACGCCAATCTGAATGACGTTGAACCAAAAGTCAGACTAAATGCTTAAAAGCCAATCTAAATAGCGTTCAAATATTAAATGCCAATCTGATTTTACTTGAAGCTTGTTAAGGAGTTTTGTCCGGAGGAATTTGTCCAAAAAAATATATTAAAGAACCCAACGTGTTATATTTTTTTCTCCATTGTTTTAGTTAGTTATAATTAGTTATTTAACTTATTTTAACCCATTTTTTGTAAAAAAAAGAAAAAAATTATATTTTTTATTTTTTAAAAACGAAATAATTTTTTTTAAAACAAATTTATTTTTTAAACAAATAATTTTTTTTAAAAATAAATACACTCCAACGCCAATTTGAATGACGTTGAACCCAAAAATAAGCATTGAATGAGCATTTAAAAATATATATATATATATATATATATATATATATATATATATATATACACGCCATTTTAATTGGCGTTGAAACATGAAAAAAAAAATGCACTTCACACCAAATCTTTTTCAACGTAAATGTAATTTACTTTTTTTAAATATTTGTTAATTGAAAAAGTGGACCTACAGTAATGGAAAGATTGAAAAATTGAAAAGTGGAAAAGTGCACCTACTGTAAGTCCACTTATAAATAAATAAAAATGAATAGTTTTTTTTTTTAAATATTAGTTTTTTTTAAATGAATTTATTCTTTAAACAAAATTTAAAAAAACAAAACTGAACGTCATTTTGATTGACTTTGAAGCATGGAATGAATAGGGTGGGTTCAACGCCATTCATATTGGCGTTGAAGTGTACCTTTTTTTTTTAAATGCTCATTCAACTTACAAAATTTTAAAATGAGAGAGAAGGCCGCCCCTTAATTTTAAAATTTTGTAAGTTGAATGAGCATTTAAAAATTTTAAAAAAAGGTACACTTTAACGCCAATATGAATGGCGTTGAACTCACCCTATTCATTCCATGCTTCAAAGCCAATTAAAATGGCGTTCAGTTTTTTTTTTTTTTAATACTTAAAAAAAAAACCTATTCATTTTTATTTATTTATAAGTGAACTTACAGTAGGTGCACTTTTCCACTTTTCAATTTTTCAATCTTTCCATTACTGTATATCCACTTTTCCAATTAACAAATATTAAAAATAAGTAAGTTACGTTTACGTTGAAAAAGATTTGGCGTGAAGTGTATTTTTTTTCCATGTTTCAACACCAATCAAAATGGCGTATAGTTTTTATTTTTTAAATGCTCATTCAATGCTTATTTTTGGGTTCAACGCCATTCAGATTAGCGTCGGAGTGTATTTTTTTTTAAAAAAAAAATATTTGTTTAAAAAATAAATTTGTTTTAAAAAAAATTATATATTTTTTTAAAAAAATTATTTCGTTTTAAAAAAATAAAAAATATAATTTTTTTCTTTTTTTTACAAAAAATGGGTTAAAATATGTTAAGTAACTAATTATAACTAACTAAAACAATAGAGAAAAAAATATAACACGTTGGGTTCTTTAATATACTTTTTTGGACAAATTCCTCCGGACAAAACTCCTCCAAAAGCTTCAAGTAAAATCAGATTGGCATTTAATATTTGAACGCCATTCAGATTGGCTTTTAAGCATTTGGTCTGACTTTTGGGTTCAACGCCATTCAGATTGGCGTTGGAGTGTATTTATTTTTTTTAAAATATTTTTTTGAGAAATAAATTAGTTTTTAAAAAAATTATATTTTAAAAAAAAATTATTTCGTTTTTAAAAATAAAATTATAATTTTTTTACAAAAAATAGGTTAAGATAAGTTAAGTAACTAATTAATAGGATAATCAGTTAACACCACTTGAAGTGGCATCTAAATTTGTAATTCTTTTTAATGCCAATTAAATTGGTGTTGAGACTATAATTAAAAAACATTGAACAAATTGAATGTAACTTAGAAAGTTAAACATTAACTACCCCTCACATCAGTTTCAGTCAACTGAAAATGTAAATAAACTTGTACCTTACTTCAAAAATACATATGGACAGGTAACTACTTAAAGTAATATGCAAGAAAACTTACAACAGTGCATGGCTATCTATCCTTAGTCACCTAACCTGTTACAATGACATTGTGTGGAGTTCTATTAAATCCCCTATAATTCTAGTTGCAGGGTTCAATCATCTACATTACATAAAGTTTGCCAAAACTCCGAATACATAAATATTACTAGACACGAACACATAAACACAAAGGAATGGCATATCGGCTTTGCTCAATGCTACTAATGGCAGCTGTCCTGTTTCCAGCACTAGTAGAGTCCACAGTTCGGCATTATAACTTCGAAGTATGTACATTCTTCAAGTTCTGGTATTTTTCACTTTGCACACACTTGGAATTACACGTACAAATTGGATTCATTTTTAGTCTACTGCAACTAGTTTGGGATAAAAGGCGCTGTTGAGTTGAGTTTCACTTTGACAACATTAAAAGCTAGAGTGTAAATTTTTTAGGAAGTTAATTCTTCAGTTATCTTCACAATCTTTACTCTATATGCAGGTTGTCAGGAAGAATACGACAAAACTTTGCGCAACAAAGGCCATTGTTACTGTCAATGGGAAGTTTCCTGGGCCTACTCTTTATGCAAGGGAGGATGATACAGTAACTGTGAGAGTTATCAACCATGTCCAATATAATGTGACAATTCATTGGTATGCCTATAGACTAATTTTCGGCTTGATTTTTAAGTAATGTTCTAAAAATCTCTAGGCGTAGGATGGGCTGTCTAGTCGTTTTCCTATACAATCTTATTTAGTTATCTTTCTATCTTATACATTTTTTATGTACTATATAAAGTACATAGTAGTTGTGAATATTTTAAATTTCACATAAAAAATAACTAGAACCTAAACAGGGGCCCAAAGTTTCAGGCCAGTAGAGGATCAACCTAGTACCTAGCCAAGCTTAGGCGAGCCTTGAAGATGATTTTTAGAACATTTGTCTTTTAAGTAAAATTTGGATTGTCTCCCTTTTAAATTCCTTTAAGGTTTTCCATTTTGAGGATATTTTAGGGCACAGTGATTGTGGGACCAATAAATAAGTGTAGAACCTCGTCCATACTTGATATCTCTCCCATGTTTCCTCCCAACCAACCAAACAAAAATATATCCCTCTTCTCCGCTTTTTCCATCCTAAACTCTTTTCCTGCATACCAAATATCACCATGATATTATGTACAACGCTAAGTTAAGTAATGAAAAATTAATTTTTTTCAGGCATGGAGTCCGGCAGCTTCGAACCGGTTGGTCAGATGGACCAGCATACATCACACAATGCCCAATTCAGCCTGGCCAAAGCTATATCTACAACTTCACTCTCACTGGTCAAAGAGGTACACTTCTTTGGCATGCACATATCCTCTGGCTCAGGGCAACAGTACATGGTGCTATAGTCATCTTGCCAAAGCTAGGTGTACCTTACCCATTTCCCAAACCCCACAAGGAAAAAATCATCATACTAGGTGAACCAGCTCAAAGTTATATTTTACTAGTTTCATAAGGCTTCATAGCAACTGGTGATATTTGTTTGATTTATTTCTTTGTACAAATTGTGTATGTAGGCGAATGGTGGAAATCGGATGTTGAAGCTGTGATCAACCAGGCTATGCAAGCGGGCACGCCACCTAATGTATCTGATGCACATACCATTAATGGCCATCCGGGACCTGTTCCTAATTGCTCTTCTTCGGGTACTGGCATGTGGTATACATAACCTTGTGTATTTTCTGCATGAATCAAGCCTTGACAGATCGATAAAAAAAATACTTCATTTACCTTGCTTATTCATGAAAAATTAGGAAGGCCTACTTGATTTGGTTTATCAAATATGAAAATGAGAAAGGATATTATGAACTTGCTTTGTTAGTTGTTAAAAACTGAAACTATGACATTTTTGAGCTGCTTCTCTTTTTTTTTTTTTTTTTGGTTAGTTCGTGATCATTTCAATGCAATGGATACTTGTGTTTGTTATAGTTTCGAAATTGTCATTTCATCAATCATTCTAGATAAACTATAATCAAGTACTTAAAAAAATTTCAATCTTTACAACTAGTTTTTCAATCTTTACAACTAATTCCAACTATTTGCAGGATTTACTTTACATGTTAAGAAAGGCAAGACCTATTTGCTGCGCATCATTAATGCAGCCTTAAACGAAGATTTATTCCTCAAGATTGCCAACCATCAACTGACTGTCGTTGAAGTTGATGCCTCCTACACTAAGCCTTTTAAGACTGATACCATATTCATCGCGCCAGGCCAAACCACAAATGTTCTTCTAACTGCAGATCAAGACATTGGCAAGTACCTTATAGCCATCTCTCCATTTATGGACACGGTAGTAGCTGTGGACAGCTTAACAAACATGGCTATCTTACGTTACAAAGGTGTTCCTCCATTTCCCCAAACAAGCCTCACCACTATGCCCCCAAAAAATGCCACCCTAGTGACAGAAATCTTTATTAAATCTCTCAAAAGTCTTAATTCAAAAGAGTATCCTACTAACATCCCGTTATCTGTTGATCATTTTTTGCTTTTCACTATCGGTGTTGGTGTTAATCCATGTGCTACATGTGTTAATGGGAGCAGAGTTGTCGGGGATATTAACAATGTTAGCTTTGATATGCCCAGTACTGCTCTTCTTCAAGCTCATTATTATAACATAAGTGGAGTTTTTACGACTGATTTTCCAGGAAATCCACCAATTCCTTATAATTATACCGGTAATGTAACAACCAATATGCAGACTATGAATGGCACAAAGGTTTACAGGTTGGCTTATAATTCTACAGTTCAACTTGTGCTCCAAGGGACTTCTATGATAGCACCAGAGAGCCATCCAACTCATTTGCATGGGTTTAATTTCTATACTGTTGGAAGGGGATTGGGTAATTATGATTCACAAAATGACCCCAAAATTTTTAATCTTGTTGATCCTGTTGAGAGGAATACTATGAGTGTACCTACTGCTGGATGGATTGCAATCAGATTCAGGGCAGATAATCCAGGTAATTAAACCTACATTCTTACTTTTATCCAATTTTTTGTTAATCCTTTTAAAGGTGGAATTTTTTTTATTTAACTTATTTATTTATTCATTATGGTGTAGAAAGGTTTTTGTTATTCTAATTTAAGTACTGCAGGTGTGTGGTTTTTGCATTGTCATTTGGAAGTACACACTACATGGGGGCTCAAGATGGCATTTTTGGTGGATAATGGTGAAGGATCAAATGAGTCGATTCTACCTCCTCCAAGTGACCTCCCAACATGTTAAGCGCATCAGGGAAATTGAAATGGAAGAACATCAAACTTCAGAGAGATTGAGCCTTGTGAGGCTGGTCAGAAAAAAATTGAGAAATGAAGAACAAAACAAGAAGGCGAAGTTGCAAAAGAGGAAATAAAAGAGTCGAGAGGATTAAGGGTTGGTCATTTAGGAGATGTAATCTAAATTATTTAGCTTATGAGTTTCTGTTTGAATGTTATAAGAGAAATTTGTTTGTACCTTCCAGTTATAGGATCTGAATGGTTGTGTTGAAGACAATGCAGAGTTCTTGATGTATCAGTTCAGTATTTGCCATTTTTAACTGCTGCATATATCTAATAGGGAACCTATTTCAAAATGTCTTTGTACTGAACTTTAGAAACAAAACAATATTTTCACCAAAAGTTCCATGAACCGGTTGTGTCTAATTAAACCAGTGAAATTTGAAAAACTTTTTAGTATGACTTACAAACAAGAATATTATACCAAAAAATATACTTCAATCAGCTCAAGTGGATTCGTTTCACTCTTCCTTTACTTTAAATCAGCAAAAGAAGTTCCTTTCATATGAAAGCATTAAGCATAATCCTTTCTTTTGTTTTGGGACATAGCAAAAACATCATTTTGTGAATCTATACTTTTTATAAAACTTAAAATATCTAATTGAAGTTGATCTTGTTTATCTGCTATACAATTGCAAAAGATACCCCTTTCCTGCAAATTTGATGGAGACCATTATGTATATTAAGCATCTTGTATTTTATTTCTTCATATGCTTGAAAAATGCACTTATTTTCTTTTGTGGGCATATATTCATATAACATATATAACCAGAGAAGATAAAGCAGAAAAGATTGAAGGGGCAGAAAAAACATGGTAGTGTAGAAGCTTTTTTCTGGAAAGGCCAATGAAGATGTGGCTCCATCGGCCATTAACTTGCACCTTTTGTGAGCCAAAATTTAATATGTCCGCGTCACAAAAGTTAATGCTTGCTTTTCTAAATAGCAGAGATAACTTCAGCTACATCTTGATAAAGAAGTTGATGCTGAAAAAAAAAAAGAATGCAAATTCAATTAACTAGAAGTCCATCTTTTCCCCGTGGCCATTCAAAACACACCCTAGTTTATAAATCACATTACGTCTAAAGGGTAGTCAAAGTGCACCGTATGACTTCACATTTAATTTATATATTTTTTTTTCTGAACTTCATTTCATCATAAATAACTATTACAAGAAGGATAAGAAAATGAAGCTGGAACTTTGACCGACTTACTGATCTGCACTTAGCTAATGTGCCGTTCTTTGGCACAGATTGATAAAAAAGGAAGTGTTTTATCAAACTAAAACATAAAAATTAGCCTATTTAACTAGTATTGTCAAGCCATTAGAAGATGTGTCCTAGTCAGCTAATCACTCATTTCTTTCATTTGCTGGAGACCATGTCATTAGCTGATTCGTCGGCATTCTGATGCTATTCTGAAATATTTTGATTGCTTTCTTTTCCCTTTGCATCCTTTCTGCACCACTGTTTTTTTCTTTTCTGTATCGAATTTAGCCAACTTGACTGAATTTAATATCCTTTGTCCACCTAGGCTGAGTCTGCATCACAATAATTCAGCATCTTTTGCTTTATTCTATTCTACAAAATACATAAAGATCCGTGCAATATAATATAACTCCCATGAATATCTTAACAATAATTAACCATCCATCTAAGATGCAATAGTGTCAGGATTTAGCATTTGGCTTTCTAGCTTCATTTGTAGTTAGTAAGCCTTTTGGAGGTATGTATGTCATTTTTGTTTTATTTTATACTATTCTCAGATACAAAAGAAAGAAAAAAGAAACCATCTTTCTTTTTATTATTTTATTTTTACTTGGGTAAGCCTCATTTTGTCATTATCACAACATATCTAGAACACTGGTTAATAGAAATATATTCATTCCATGGAGCCTTAATACAAGGCCCAATTTTTTTTTCCAAAAAGTTGATTGTACATCTCATTTTGTCACAATAAATCAAAATCTTTTGATGGTGAAGAAAAGAGAAGTTGGAAACTAGTGTGTATCAGCCATAATTTTATCTGATTACTGTTTTTTACTTTTAAAAGTGCTATTACCGAAAGCTCATCCGATGGAAACCAGAACTTTTCAATGCTGACACAGAATATATAGCAGCCAGGCCCTTCTTTCACTTCCCTACTATAAGAGAAAATTCAAACACACACACACACACACACACACACATATATATTCATGAACTGCAAAAACCATAGCCTCCTCAATCACAATTAGCCACCTGCAAGATTTTTTAATGTCTCCTTTTCTCTTTCTTATTCTACTATCATTTGGGTTCATTCATGACCAAAGTATATAATACTCCCATAACTTCTAGTTCTATAGCCCTATCTAGTTTTCCTTGTTTACTTTGCTGCCTTAGCCTCAAAGGAACAATTAGAAAGATAAATTTTCCCACTTGCATCTCTTGATTTTTCAGAATCAATTTCTTTATTCAAATGGGCTTTGGTCAATTTCTTGATTTTAGTCACTTGACTTGTTTGGTTATCTAGGCAACGCCAAGTTCTTGGATTTTTTAAAGCTTCATAACTAAAAATTCTCCAAGTACTTTCTTCCAATTTCAAAGTTTTCATCTTGAATTAGTTTAAATTGTTTGTTTGTTTCTCTCTCTCTCACTCTTCTTTCCTCTATATCTTAGTGGTATATGAATAGCAGGGCTTAAGGCTTATATTTGAGCTAGTGAGATCAGTTGCTATTTTTTTCAATTCTAAAAAGGTGGGTTTTTCTTTTGTGTTTTTTTTTTTATGTTTGTAGATTCTTCACTTTACGCTGTTAAGAAGAATAAAGGTTATTTTGATTCCCAGTGAATGATTATAAAATTAATGCCTTCTTGGTGTTTTTCAAATATCCTCACTTTTTCCCTTTTTGAATACTTGATTTTTGTTCACTAAATATTGTAGCAATTGAGGGTTTTGCATTGCTATAGCCTACAGGGGATTGGAACTTTTGCAAGAATGGAGACTTTGTATCCAGCTTCACATACTTTCAACTCATATTGGTTGATGCAAGAGTGCATGCAAGAGTGCAAGAGAACAATATGGACAAAAGAAGAGAACGAGAAGTTTGAGAGTGCTCTTGCATTCTTCGATAAGGAAACCCCGGATCGATGGATAAAGGTTGCAAATATGATCCCTGGGAAATCAGTGTTAGATGTAATTGAGCATTACAAGGAATTAGTAGCTGATATCAGTGATATAGAAGCTGGTGTGGTTCCACTTCCAGAGTACCTGGCCCCATCTTTCACATTGGAATTGGTGAAAAGTTGCGAGTTCAATGCGTTTAGAAAGCAGCCTTTGGCCCATAGATCTTCTGATCAGGAGAAAAGGAAAGGTGTCCCTTGGACAGAAGATGAACACAGGTGAATTATTCCATTGTATTTTATGCTAGCAATACTGTGTTTGGTTTCTAATTGCTAAGGAAGTCATGACCATTACAAGTGATCAGCCAATAAGTAGGAAGAGTAAAAAAATTATGTTAAGTTTTTAGCAGCAGCAAACTCTACTGTGTTTAATGCTTCATAAATTCAAAATACAAAACATGCAATTTCATATTTCCTGTTATTTTAAGTTGGTTCTTGTTGTAATCAACCAAAGATGAGTCCTTTTGAATTATAAGCTGCAATTTTCATTCTTCCTCGGTGCATATTTGACTGCAAGTATTTTCAAGAGGAGAATAATAGGAAGTGTGAAGCCAAAGTTAATGACAACTTTGTATTTCTTGTTGTGAATCTTTACAAAATTAATGTCTTGGGCTTTATAAATTTTTCAACATCCTGTTACTTAATATTGTTTGATTGTTGATTTAACCATAGGCGATTCCTAATGGGGCTTGAGAAGCATGGTAAAGGGGACTGGAGGAACATTTCAAGAAACTTTGTAATAACCAAGACCTCGACTCAAGTGGCAAGCCATGCTCAGAAATATTACTTAAGACAGCTTTCAGAAAGGAAAGAAAAGAGGAGGCCTAGCATCCATGACATCACAACGGTCCATCTTACAGATGCCAATCAATCGGATGACAAGTCTACTTTGCTTCCACAACCAGAAAAGTCCATTATCTCACCCAAAATGTTTCTAGATTGGAACCACTCGGATGATAAATCAGTGATGGCCTTTAGCTCAGCTCGTGATAATCCACTTGTGCCACATTCCCACGAGATTTCTTCACATGGTCTTAAATTGCATAAGGGTGGTGGCCATGGAGCTGATCTGAATTTAGGATTTCAGTTCCAATCAACTAGATATCAAATTTGGTGATAAGGTTGGTTTAAATGCAAGAGATATGATCTTTTCTTTCAGTGCTTATGAAATGGTGTAATGTGGTAATCAGACTTGATAGATACTTGTTGAACACTAGAGAAATGGAATCAAGTCATAGCTTTAATGTTGAATACAAGAGTGTTGAATTTGTTTATCTTTTTGCTTGTTTTGAGTATCTAAATTGTTTGCACTTTGTATGATTTCACATGTCAAATAAAAATAGGGCCTAATGTAATGTATTTAGTGCTGCCTCTAGTTCTTTAGTGCTGTGACCAAATCAGATGGCTCATGACTTTTTTTTTTCTTTGTTTTTTTCCTGGATGCAATGTCATTAGCTGATTTGTCCATCACTAGGATAATATTCCGAACTATCTAATTGCTTATTATTCCCTTGGAATCCTCTCCTCCATTTTTAAATTCATGTTCTGAGTTGACTCTACATCACTTTGTTGAGGCTGATTCTGCATTCCAATAATTCGAGCGTCCTATGCTTTTGATTTTTTTTTATCAATCAGCCTAAATGACTTAAATATATTAAAACTATAAACGATTATAAATGATGAAAATATTACGATACAAAAAATTGAAAATGTAATTCTTTCAAACCAAATAACAACTAAAAAAAAGTGTCAATCGTAGCAACAATTAGTAAATACCAAATATATTCTTGAAAAACAGTCATATTCCAAAAGTAATAACAGAATAAACAGCTTTGAGTAACCGTCATGATAACAACACATCCAAATCTGAACAACCTATATTCAACGATTCACGCATTGAAAATTTTCTGAACTGGAGAATGCAAAGTCTCCCAAGAGATGATGTTGAAATTCTCTCATAAAAGATCAATCATATCATGGAGAAAATAAGTCTTACAAAAGGAAAAAACAAACTCCACAAAAAGGGATAAATTATTAGAGTATAAGAAAAGAAATCTAGGGGAGGTTCTCTCCAAAATAAGAGCCCTCCCCTGATCTAAGATGGAGGCTAGGGTTTTTGTCTAGCTCTTTATGGAGAAAAGAGAATAGAGAGAAAAGAAAGAATATCTTTATTAAGAACCTAAATCAATACTTTTATGATTTAATAAAAAATATAAAATTCTCACTTTGACTATTTAAAGTCAATTTGTGATATTTTATTTCTCTAATTTAAAATTAATGTGAATTCTTTACAACTCGATATGATTGTATTTTTTATAATTCTAATTTGTTCAACGAAATATTGTGTACAATATAAACATTCTGAGTCGAATATACCGTTTGAGTTGCTTTAGCAACCATATATTAAGTACTTAACTAACAATATTGATTCAACTATGATAAACAAATGATTAAGAAAGACAGCAAAATAACATGGTAAACAATGAACATACTAAGCAAAGGTAATAGAGCAAAATTATTAGTTTATTTTGGTAAAAAAATAACTAATGGCATAATATGATGATTAAATATAACTCTTGTGGTTAGCTTGAGTTTTCAAGAGAGTGGATACATCACTATCTCAGTAGTTGGCACTCCACAAATCAATCAAGCAAATCATCCCTGCTTTAAATGACTGTTCTTGTTATTCCTTTTGTTGCCAAAGTGGCTTCTGCTAGTGCCACCATTTTGTTGCTGCTACAACCATCATCATGTCAAAAGCCTAATAGTGCACACCCAAATCTGTCACTTCCATGTACGTTATCTATAAGCCACACATTAGGCAATAAAAAGTTTCATGATCAACTTTATTATACACATTTCTAGTGAATATTAAAGCTACCAACTTTAAAGAAGTAGCATTAATTTCTACAGAGGCAACCTTTCGGCTAGTTGCAATAAAAATTAAGCACTTTGGGGACAGTTCTGTCTAATTTTTATCAAACCTTTGAGGTGGAGTTTGATCATATACATGGATATAAAGTCTCGAACTCGGACTTTTGTTCATCCTTCTCTTTCTTCTTTTTTTACTCCTAAATAACTTGAAAAGATCCTTTCTAGATTCAACTTGCTCCATTGTCTCTCTCTCTTTCATATATATATATATATGAAATGATTATAACAACTATTTTTCATGAATTAATTTTGTGCAAATAGATCTAATACCTTGCACTAATCAACGGCCACGGTTATAAATTGGATCCCGTTATCTGCTTTTAATAGTAGTGTACTAATAGAAGCCGGTAATATTAGTAGCAGAAGAGATTACAAAAAAATCAAATTAATTAAAAATTTGCCATCATCTGCTATTAATATTAACGAATGTAATTCCTCAACCGCTACCATTAATAGCTACATCCGGTACTAATAATAGTAGCTACTAATGCTAGCAGAATCCTCCGATAATAATAGCATAATAATAGCAGTTGCGGGACCTTTTTAAAAAAATTTGGATTATTCTTGCCCACAATGGACGATAAAAAATTTATTTGCCCTAATATTGATCATAGCAAGTTGTCCTTAATTCAACCTTCTTCGTCAAATCTATCTTCTTTTTTTCATCAAAACTACTTTTTTAATTTTTTAAAACATTTTGCTCTTAACAAAACAAGTTGCAGAGGATGGAGAGTGACGAGAGACCATTTGTTTACCATAAACAATATATTTATGGAGTATTTCTTTTTTCACATAACAAGAATGTTGCAGAATTGTTTTCACACTAATCTGACATTGTTACATTAGCAGTTTCAGTATCTATTACTCTTCAAACAAGCCATAAGAACTTCAGCCTTGAACATTTAGACACCGTTTCCCAGAATGTAGAGTAATATATGCAGATACAAGAGGCTTAAAACTGTAATATCAATGTAGAGCAGTATTGACATACAGATTCTCAAAAGGCTTAAAACTGTAAATATCAATGTAGAGTGGTCCGGACATACAAATAATCAAAAAAGGCTTAAAACTGTTCTTGTAACATATACTCGTCCATAACTCATGTACAAATAAATTATGCCTACATTTCGGCAACACAAATTAACAGACAACTAAAGCTTGACTTTAAGCAACTGCATTAGATTATCAAGTCGCAGAAATTTATTATATTCCAGATGTCTAAATGTAGGACCCGAAAACACCAGAGTGGTTGAAAAGGGGGTACAAGTGTTCTTACCAAACAGAAAGATACAGATCTGTAACCCCGGCACCTAAAATAAGCATGAAACAGGAGGAAAGAAGCCTCTTGCCTCTTGGTGAAAGGAAGTTGTTTACAAATGGATAACAGTGCTTGGAAAATCAGTTCTCTTTCCAGCAAGCGAGTAATATGCAAGTATATCTGCAGGATGTTGAGAACCTACTGCCTCTCCATGTGGATCCAAATCCAGAACTTGTGTATGAATCAATTCAATATTCCAGAATGGGCGTGCCATGGCTAAAAGATCACGACCAGTCTCAGAAGCTCCATACCCTTGCACCCACAAGTACCTCAGAGAATTCAACTGCAACACGGCATTAGCCAACGCATGTTCGCTAAAGCAACATCCCCTCATTTCTAGCTTTTGCAGGCGTGGGCACCCTCTAGAGAACTCCAAAAGTCCAGCATCGGATTCCCCAACATGGCCCAAAAGTATCCATCTCACATTTGGACTGTATTGACCAACATAACCAAGACCCACATCTGTCAAACCCCCACGCCGAAGATACAGAGCGAACCTTTGAAGCTTATGGCAACCACTTAATAGAGCTCTAACTCCATTGTCTAGTGGTAAATCTGTTATAATTTCTTGACGATCAAGTAAGACCAATCGAAAATCACGGAGATTTTTCAAATGCGTGCCCATACATTCTAGAGATTCATTTGTGATATCTGTCACGTGTACAGCAAAGTATTCCAATTCAAGACAACCTTGTGCCACTGCAATCAAACCTCTTTGCGAAACTACACCACCTTCATCTTCCATTTCCAGTTCATCTGCACCTCGCTCAATTCTAAGCCTCCTCATTCTTTTGCAAAAATGAGCAACAACCTCCAACCCCCTATCTCCAATTACATTTCTGGTCTGGTCATAAGAGAAAAAGAAAAAAAAACAGAGAGAAAAGGAATAATTTACAAAAGCTAGTTTTTTAATACAAATCACAAACAATCCCAGCATATTGACAATCTAAGATGTCCAACATTATCAATATTCTTACACTTTATTGCATGCAAGTACAGATGTTTGGTGATAAAACAAGTTTGCGCCAAAAGAACAACCAAAAATAATAGCAACAGAATCGCAATGCAAAATAGAATCTTATGACATGTTCGATTTTGTTCAAATGGATGATAAATCTGTATGTAACCTTGACAAGAGCATGAATAGACCACCACCAATTAAAATCCTCTGACACAGGGTACGAAAGGGGGGGAGGTGGAAGGGGGTGATTTAAGATGGGAGTAACACTGGTAGAAATATAACCCCCTCATCCACCACAAAAAGATACCAAAAAAAGTGAAATTCAAGAAAGATGCACATTTTTGAGATTTTACCTCAAGAATTTCCAAGTTGGGGCATCTTCTAATCAAGAGACAGTGGTCCTCTTCATCAAGGAGAGCATAGATGAGATCCAATTTTCTTAACATGGATGCTGAAGGGAATGCAATGGGCAATTCATTTTTCCCCAAGAAACTTGGACCCAAGAAGCATATCCTTGGGGGAAATGTTACAGCTGAATACTTTTCTGGTTCAGCGTTGAAGCAACCTCCAGCAAATTCTTCAAGTGCAGTTGCGGCTCGGAAGAAATCAGCAAGATCCAAAATTTCATGATCACTAATCTTCACTGAGACCAAAGACCTACACTTTGTGGCAATGAGTTCGAGGTCCTGGAATCTGATGTTAAGATATGTCATGTAAAAATTCAATGTTTCAAGTACTGTGTTGTGCAAAGCAAGCTCATGCAGCCATTCACCATCCTTGTCCGCTATTGCACTCTCTTCCAAAAACAAGGTTCTTAAGTTCCTGACAACAGAAAATAAAACAGGATTAGAAAATTCAGAAAATACACACACAAACACATAAACATACATCATATTGATGCAAGCAAAAATATCCCTTTGAATAAGAATATCTAGAGATTTAACCTTATTGAAATTACCAGCTTCAGTTTGCAGGAGGTTAGATAAGTTGGTTCGTGATTTTCTATGGTCAGAGGACTCAGGAAATAGTGAGAGTAGCAAGTATCACTTGTCAGGTGGAAAAACTAGTGGAGATGGGAGGCTTTAGGGACTTAACTAGATTTAATCGAGTTCTACGAGTTAAATAGTTGTGATGCTTTGCTTTGGAGGAAGATAGATTGTGGAAGAAGGTAAGTTGTGGGTAAATTTGGGAGGTGTCCAGGCAGTTGGTGTACAATGACAGATGCCCTTCGGGGTGAGTTTTAGTTACTACATTGCAGGAGTTTGGGAGGAGTTTTCCATTCATGTTGCCTTTGTGGTTGGGAACTGTGTGGAATATTAGCTTTTTGAAGGGTATTTGATTGGAGAGATCTTCATGGGTGTGAGATTCCCTAATTGTGTTCTCGATTGTGACATAGAAATTCTTAATGCTTATACAATGTTTGGGACAACTTTGACTCCACATTTAAAACTCCATAGAAAGACTGATTAGTTAGAACTCATTAAATATATTCCTGACATTCTCTGAAAGTTTTCCATCAACATTAGGTTTTGTCAATTGAGAGTGTATAAGTCACTGAAATACATGAAAATGTACTGAAATAATCATTTAATATATTCGTCAACCACATTACCCATTTGGGCAGTCAATTGGTTGGAAAACTGATATCCAGGAACTATTATTGATTTGGGACACAAGATGGAAGTCTGAGCTTAAGTTTGTAACATCCAACGTCAGCAACATGTATAGTGACAATAACTGAAATCCTTATAAGTCTAAACAACTACACGTTCCTTTCAGGTAAAGAAAAACCTTATATCAATCCAAACACCACTACTTGAGGTGTAATAAAGATAAAGATGTATATGCTCCTATGAACCTTGACAATTAGCGGAAGATTTGAGCAATACCAAAACCAATTTTGACAAATTAAGTTATCAAGCAACAAAAGGAATAGATTCTTGCAGTATTAGTACTAAATTTGTCTGTATAGAAGCAATAAAGTAATACACATAGCAAACGAACATATTATCGAGTAAAAGAAGAGTAATTACGTGCAGCCACGACTAACATGAAGCAGGCCATCCGTGGAAAACCCAGAGCATTTATCGAGCTTAAGCACTTGGAGCGCAATACCACGAGATTGCGCAATAAGTTGAAGATCCAAATCCGTAACAATCATTCGGCGGAGATGGAGCGATTTCAAGCAAGTAAAGGACTTGGCAAACTCCTCCACCCACGGAGTCACATACCCTCCCCAGTCGTCCGGTATCAAATTAAACATGGCCGCGCGTGGCTTCCCCTTCAGCCTCACCGATTCAAGGAACGGAAACCTACGCCAGAGCTGATTCGGCGTCGACGAGTAGCACAGAGAAATTTTCACGTGTTTTCGCGTCTGCGCGTCGAGCTCTTTCCATCTCCGGCACACCATGGAAACAGAATCCCTGTCACGCGGATCGGTTATGTAGGGAATCACAAAGTCGAAGACTTCGTTTGACATATCAGCTCGTAATCGATTCGCTGTTCGATCTTCCATATCTGACGAATTTGATACAATAAATTCGACGGATCTACTCGGTCACAAATGAGCATAATAGGAGCTTCTTACAGAGGAGAGAGAAAAGCGGAAAATTGGAAAACCATGTGCTGTTGTGGTTTAGACTGGAATATCTGTAATGCATATATTTAAAAAAAAATTAAAATTAATATTAAATTATATAAAATTTATAATATTTATAAATGTTTTATATATATAAAAAAAATAATAAAATATATTAATTTAAAAAATAGTTAATTTGATTATAAAAATTAATAAAAAAAAATTATCATGAAACAGAAGGAATAATTTATAACATCCTTATCCACTTAAAATAAATAAATAATATATATATATTATTTAATGTGTGATCTAATAATATACAAAAAATATATATTATTTTATATAATTTTATAAAATTATTAAAAAAAATTAATTTTTTTACTTTTATTTTTTTAATATATATATAAATTATATTTTTCGCATCTTTTTAGTAACAAAAAAAATATTAATAAAAGATAAATTTATTTTAATTTTATATTTAAAAATATCTTAAATTAATTTTAAAATTTTTATATTTTAAAACAGAAGAAATAATATAATTATTATATAAATATTTTGTGTAAGGATAATCTATACCTAATTTATGCGGCTCACACGAGAAGAAACAAATAGCCAAACAAAAGTGCACATTGTAGTGGATACACAACCTACGTTCGCTAACAAATTTCAAAGTAAAGATTCTCTTAGAATTTTATTTTCAATATTATAAAATTTATATAATAACGTAGAATCATTTTAAAATTTTTAAATGGACAAATCACAAAAACGTCTTAAATTGATTTATATAAATTTAATGATTCAGATTAATTTTTCTTTACTAAATTTTCTCCCAAAACTCATACAAAATAATAATAGTAATAATAACAATAATAATAATCAATAATATAATAATAATAGTAATAATTATTATTATTATAATTATACTAATACTAATACTAATACTAATAATACTAATAATAATAATAATAATAATAATAGTAATAATGATTATTATTATAATTATAATTATACTAATACTAATAATACTAATACTAATAATAATAATAATAATAATAATAATAGTAATAATGATTATTATTATTATAATTAAAATAATATTAATAAAAATAATAATAGTAATAGTAATAGTACTAACAATAATAATAGTAATAAAAATAATAGTAATAATAATAATAATAATAGTAATAGTAATAATAATAATAATAATAATAATAGTAATAATAATAATAATAATAGTAATAGTAATAATAATCATAATAATAATAATTAGAATAATAATAATAATATCAATTAATATAATAATACTAATAATAATAGTAATAATTATTATTATTATAATTATAATAATACTAATATTAATACTAATACTAATAATAATAATAATAATAATTATTATTATTATTATTATAATAATTAAAATAATATTAATATTAATAATAATAATAATAATAGTAATAGTAGTAGTAACAATAACAATAATAATAATAATAATAACAATAATAATAGTAATAGTAATAGTAATAATAGAAAAGAAAAGAAGGAGATATTCGGATTAATTTTAAAAGTGTCCCCCAAATTTACATAAAATTTCACTTTTAGTTTTAAGGTATCAAATTTTTCAATAGTACTCCTTTAACTTTATATTTTCTATAGAAATATTCCATTTTAACATAATACTGAAATTATAGGTAAAAACTAATGTTTTATATAATTGAATATATATTTAACCCATTCCAAACATATGATTATAATATTATATATGTCATATAAAACGTAAATAACATAATTATCAATAATTTTGAACAAATATGTGAAGGATTTCGACTTATAATTTTACTAATATATTAAAAGAGAACAATTTTATAAAAAAAATTAACCTCGAAAAAACATAATTGAAAATTTTGATACTTTAGAGCTAAAAATAAATTTTCGTAAATTTTTTAATGATACTTTTACGGTTAAGCCGTAATATTTTGACTCCCCACCTCATTGTGAGTTGGTACCAATGTAGCTCAAGTCCATTGGTTGATAATGGTAGTTAAAACGATATAAATATTTTGAAATTTATTATTATAATTTTATTATTATGCTGTTTTTACTAAATTAATAATTTACTGTTCCGTATTATTTTTTTAAAGATCATAAATTTTGTATGTAAAATTTTTTTGTGTAACACGTGAAATATCTATCTATCTAAGGTATTTGAAAACTTATCTGTATACGTATTTATAAATAAGTTTGAACTGGGATGGTCATGCCATTGGATGTTCGTGTTACTATCGATAAGTACCTTCGAGTTTTTATAGAGTAATATTCTTATGTTATCTTAAAATTTGTGCAATTTTAAAATTAACATGTTATTTATTTGATTTTAATATAGACAATTATAATAATGTAAATTAACTAAAAATTACCGCTAATTGCTATTTTATTTCTTTATAAAATTTAAACAAACTTAAATTAATTTTTAGTTTAAATTTTTTCATAAATCAACCTATAAATAGAGTATTTACTAGTGGAGCATCTTTTCACACTGATTATACAGTCCACTAATAATGTGAACAAAATATCGTGTTATGTTGCCACCCTACACTAAATTTTAAAGTTTTAAAAATCCTTCATTATAAATAATAGTAGTGTCCACCAAAATTCCGAGGACAGTCATAATACATTGACTTGAAAAATGTATGTAGTTGATTGGCTTGAGCAAATTGATGTCTGTTCTAATATCACCATCATCATGTTAAAACATCTTATACAAGAAATCAACTGATAATGAGTAAAAGAACTGGTAAAGATTATATATTGAGTCTTCAAAGTTTTATCTGCCCAATGTAAGACGTGCTGATAGACATTCTCCATGCAATAGGGAATCAAAACCATATATGATTCGAACATCACTACTTTTGATTCTTAATGTAGAGACCTATTACAAAGCCACATTGATGTTATATATGTTCAATCCAAATTTGTACTATAAACAGGACGAATTAACAAAGAAATGAAAAAGGGTGTACTTGAACGTGTGGAAAAAGATATATACAGATCTATGAAGAAACAAAGGAACTTGGGTAGAGAGGGATCACAGTGTCTGGAAAATCTGTTCTTTGCCCAGCTAGGGAGTAATACGCAAGTATATGGGCCGGATGATTGGTTACTACAGGCTCTCCAAGGGAATCAGAACAAAAATCTCGTCTTGCAGGAATCAACTCAATATTCCAGAATGGTCGAGCCATTGCTAGGAGATCACTATTTGCTGGGGATGCTCTATACCCTTGCACCCACAAGTACCTCAGAGAAGTTAGCTGCAACACGGCAATGGCCAGTGCATTTTCACTGAAGCAACATCCCCTCATTTCTAGTTTTTGCAACCTAGGGCAGCCTCTAGAGAATGCCAGAAGTCCTGCATCTGATTCTCCAACATAACCCAGAAGCATCCATCTCACATTTGGGCTGTACATTCCTATATAACCAAGACCCACATCTGTTAAGCCCCCACGCCGAAGATACAGAGCAAACCTTCTAAGCTTATAACAACCTCTTAATAGAGCTCGAACACCACAGTCAAGTGGTAGATCTGTTATTTTTTCTTCTCGGTCAAGCAAGACCAATCGAAAATCACAGAGATTTTTCAAGTGTGTGCCCACACATTCTAAAGATGCATTTGTGATATCAGATACATATACCGCTAGGTATTCCAATTCAAGACAGCCTTCTGCCAAAGCTATCAATCCCCTTTGTGAAACTACACCTTCCACATCTTCCATTTCCTGATCATCAGCACCTCGCTCAATCCTTAGCCTCCTCAATTTCTTGCAACAATGACCAAGGACTCCCAATCCTCTATCCCCAATAACATTCCTCGTCTGTCCAAAGAAAATAAAGAAGTAGCACAAGTTAACTGAGTAAGGTTTTGGTTTCAATGAATCCATCTAGTTTTCTTATATCTTTGGAAGAATATCCAAAAGGATCTTTTAAACAGAATCCAAAACAAGAGAATGCGCAAAACACAACCATAATTTCTGATCCACCCCCCCCCCCCCCCCCCCCCCAACCATACAGATTTTGGTGTGTGTTCTGACAAACAGAGGGTGTCAATATATTGCATCTCATTTATCCATAAAAGAAGCAAAAAAGTTCTATGCAATTTGGTTTGATAAGTGCAAAAAGTTCTATACAACACAAGAAAAAAAAAAGATAATTGTGATTTTACCTCAAGAATCTCCAAGTTGGGGCACTTTTGAATCAAAAGACAATGGTCCTGTGTGTCAAGAAGAGCATAGAGAAGATCCAACTGTTTTAGTAGGGATGCAAAAGGAAACACAATGGGCATTTCATGCCCCCTCATGTAAGTTAGGCCCAAGAGGCATAATCTTGGGGGCAATTGTACAACAGAATACTTTTCTGGTTGATCATTAAAGGAGCCTCCACCAAACTCTTCTAGTGCAGCTGCAGCTTTGAAGAAACCAACAAGGTCCAAAATTTCACAATCGCTGATCTTGACCGAGACTAAAGAGCTACAATTTCTGGCAATGAGTTCCAGGTCTGGGAAGCTGACTTTGGAGAGATCAGTCATGTAAAAATTCAGCGTTTCAAGAACTGTGTTGTGCAAAGCAAGCTCATGCAGCCACTCACCATCAATCTCAATGATTGAGCTCTCTTCCAAATACAAGGTTCTTATATTCCTATTAACCAACAAAGAGCTAGAAGTTAAAACATACTGTGATACATGTAACAGACAAACATACATAAAATGAAAGCTCACCCTCAGTAAGAATATCTACTAATAAAAAATAAGGATCAACGTCAGTTCCATATATTGACTTCTCAAGTTAGTTTTGTATGTGCAATCCCAGTTCTTTAAGGCTTGTGTCACATAACCAAATTACACTGAACTTTCAAGTAATAAAGAAACAACAGATATGAACCTGTTTTACTCAATTTACAGAATTTGACATCCAAGAATCCTGAATCTCTATAGCACAGCCTTTATAGAACAAATGTTTTAATACGGTTGTATTTCCTGAATATCAATATAATAAAACTAGAGAATTACATATGTTATCCCTTTTATCAAACTTACTAATATTTGAGCCCATAGATCAATACATTAGAAAATTGAGAGTGAAAATTTTGTAACAACGGAAGCACATTTTCTTGCTTCTTGTAAGTAATCATACAAAGTTCCTAAACTTTTTCTTGGGAAGGAAAAAAGAGGGGATGTGTCAATTTCAAAAGGCAAAGGTTTAAACAATAGCCTATATGATCTGTGGAAGATAGTGCACAAGAGATATAGCAACCAATCATATGATAAAGTATCAAATCAATTACCAAAGAAAGCTTTTCAAAATCATATAAAAGCTAGAAAGGCAGTAAATATTTTGCAAATTTGCCAGTACACATGGTATATCCCTCATTCATGTATTAGGGGTAGATTGGATATGGAACCTAATCTTTGGCACTTCAATGAGAACCCAATTCCGCTGCAAATTAATGGCCCAAACAAAGAACCTAACTTAGTATCTCGATGTTGAAGATCTGACCAGAGCTTCGGATGTTGAAGTATGGATCACATGCAACCTCTTAAATACTTGGTTAGAGTTGGGATATATTTCTTTAGTGGCCCAGATTTTGTGATTGGCCCAATCTTTTCCTCTTGACGGCTTGACTTTTTAAATAGAAGAGTCCATATTTATTTGAGATTGTGTTTCCTTATTTTATGGAGATTTGGAGATTTAATTTGAAAGGGACACAATCAATAATTAAAAGCAGTTCTAAGGTGACTCTAAAAAGAACTCCCATTCCTAATTGGCATTGGGTGGATCTAAACAACTATAAATACAGCAATAAGTAAGGATCACGGTACACACTTTTCATGTACAGAATTTTATTGTTTTTCAGCAATTTAATTCCCTTCATTATTATCGTTTTTGCATTGTACTTACTCTCACACATAAGCTATCCCCCGACGGCACAAGCCGTCAGGCTCTTCTCAGTGTGATTGTTCTCTCATGCAGGTAGTTAGTGGTTTTGGGCGATTTTAGGTCAGCTCACAAAATCAAGCAACAACTTTGGCGCTAGAAGGAGCGCCAATAAAATTTAGTTCAAGAAATCGCAGGGTAACAATTTTTCTTGGAGTTCTCATGGAGTTTAATCGGAGTTTTTTCTTGGAGTTCTCATGGAGTTTTCTCATGGAGTTTAATCGGAGTTTTTTCTTGGAGTTCTCATGGAGTTTAATCGGAGTTTTTTCTTGGAGTTTTCTATCGGAGTTAATGGCAAGACAAGGTGAGAAAGAGGTGGAACAGGCTGGCTCATCGACGGATCCTACGACATACAATGGTTGTGGTTCAGTATTGGACAGACTGAGTCCATCAACGAGAAGGCATCAACCAGTAGCAACGCAGTCGACACCACTGAGGCATCAGTTGTTCACTCCCCCCAATTCCCCAATTCTGGAGTTTCACAGGAAAGAGACAAATCCTCGCGTCAGCACCAAGACAGGGAGATACGCAAGCAAGATGAACGTGAGACTATAAGGAGGAAGATTAATCAAAGGTCAGAAAAGGCATTGGAGGCTTTGCGTCATCAACATCAAGAATGGGTGGGGCTCTTAGAGGAATTGTAGCAGGTCAGAGACCTCGCAAGTATAGTATGGGGATCTCGGGAAGTAACACCTCAAAGCCAACAACGGAGAGGACGGGTGCACGAGCATCCAACATCTCAATGGGTAAGCAATTCAAGGGATCATCATGGAGGGACAAGACAGGTTAATGATGATAACATAAGGGCAGGAGAAAAAAGGCAACCTTCACATGATAGAGATGTTCATTCACATCAATCTTAGCGGAGGTGTACTAGGTCCCTACCTATTAACAGGGATCATGATGATGCAAGGAGAGGAGACATAAGGCAGGTTCAACCACTTCAGCGAGATGATAATGATTCTATTTTGTAAAAGGTGGCGGAATTGGAACGAAGATTGACAGTAAAGGAGCTGGGCCTGCAACCCCTTGATCCGAAATCACCTTTTTCGCCAACAATTAATCAGGAGAAGGCAAACCGTAAAAAGAAGTTACTACCTTTGGAGATATATGACAGGACCGAGGATCTGTTATGACCATACACACTCATACGAGCAGTTCATGAGGTATTACAACCATTCGGAGGCAGGATATGTCAAATCTTTACCACTACTCTGAAACAAGGAGCCAAACAGTGGACGATGTCACTGTCACCGGGCAACATCAATTCTTGGAAGGAGCTGTGTGATCCAAGTTAAACAGAAGTCATCGGACACTTTGAGCCAGTATGTATAGAGGTTCAGGGAGGCGATCGGTACCATCACAGATCTCAACATGACTCAAGCTTTGGGCTTCTTCACTTTAGGTTTGGACATCAGTCGGTCTCAAAAGCTAATGAAGGATATTATGCTCAAACCCCTAAAGGACTTGTCGGATGTGTATGAGCGGGCAGAGAATTTTATTGCAATTGAGGAGGTTATGATTAATCTAAATCCAAATAAAAAAGTCAGCAGATCGACCGAAGACTAATGAAGCCAAGCAGCAAGACATGTGGGATAGAATCGGCCTGAAGCCGAATGCCCAATCAGACAAACCAGCTTTTCAGCCAAGGCTGGATGCCTGGATGCAAAGGCGTACACACCCTTGAACACAAATAGGGTGCAGATTTTGGAAAGCATAAAGGGATTCTTTGAACCACCGAAGCCGAGATCTCAGGGGTATAAAGGAAACAAAAGGATGTTCTGTAACTATCATCAGGTGTCCAGACATTCAACGGAAGGATGTTATGACTTAAAGGAGCTTATCGAGAAGAATGTCCAAAATGGAGAGCTTTTCAGTACGTTGCAAGACAGGAGGCCCCGACTCAAAATCAACCCTGAATAGAGCATCAGAATGACAAACCGAGGAGGGTTGTGGACGTTATTATCGGAGTATCAGTTAAGAAGCAGATTGGTAAACGACGACAATCGGTATCGGATATAGTGATGGCATTGTCGAGGCAGACAACTAAACCTAATCAGTTGTTCCTGAACACAATAATTTCATTTTTAGTTGAAAATTACCCTCCAAATGCAGTAGAGCCATATTAAGGAGCTTTGGTTATAACAACACAAGTCAACCCGATGGACATGAAGAGGATTATGATGGACATGAAGAGGATTATGATTGATAATGGGTCTTCTATGGATGTTCTATATAGTCATGCCTATCAGCGAATGGAGTTGCCTCTATATGTATTTGGGAATGAGGCAGTTCATGTGGTCGGGACCATAAAGTTGCCAGTAGTCTTCGGTACAGCCCCTCGGCAGATATGCAGATCAATGTTAAATTCTTTGTAGTTCAGATGGATTCAGCGTACAATGCAATCTTGGGGCGTACCACACTATCAGCACTTCAGGCGGTAACATCTATTCCTCACTTCAAAATGAAATTCCTAGTGGTGAACGGGTAGGTGAAGTAAAAGGAGATATGGACATTGCTCAGAGATGTTATCGGCACATTTTGACGTCATCGGCAGTTAGAGTCGGCAAGCACAAACAGACGATGATGGTGGATGTGGAGCCGTTTACCGAAGGTGCAACATAACCATTAACATTACCTGCCTAAGAGACGGAGGATGTGGAGTTGATTCCTGGAAATACGTCGAAGACGATCAAGATAGGTGTTAGGTTGCAGAAACTGTCAAGAATGGGTTGG
The DNA here is from genome assembly GCA_947179155.2 of Hedera helix. Lineage (NCBI taxonomy): Eukaryota > Viridiplantae > Streptophyta > Magnoliopsida > Apiales > Araliaceae > Hedera > Hedera helix. The sequence continues at coordinate 25,519,134 of OX359285.1, forward strand.
TGGAGCTTTTAAGGACATATGCAAATATCTTCGCCTGAACACCTCATAACATGCTTGGTATCGCAGAAGACATGGTTATTTATAGGCTATCGATTGATCCCGAAAAGAAACCAGTACATCAGAAGCGTTGGATCTTTGCACCTGAGCGACAAAGAATCATTGATGAGGAAGTGACAAAGCTCTGAACGAAGGGATAATCAAGGAGATCGAGTATCCAGAATGGTTGGCGAATGTGGTACTGGTCAAGAAGCAGAACGGGAAGTGGAGAGTATACACTGATTACACTGACATTAATAAGGCCTGTCCTAAGGATTTTTATCCTCTCCCTCACATCGACCAATTGATTGATGCTACTTCGGGTTCTCAGTTTTTTGAATGCATTTTCGGGATATAATCAAATTTTGAAGGCTAAGGAGGACATCCTGAAGGAAACTTTTATTGCTCATTGGGCAATATATGCATACAATAGGATGACATTCGGGCTAATTAATGCAGGAGCTACATATTAACGGATGATAAATCATGTCTTCCGAAAGTAAATTGAAATAAATATGGAGGTGTATGTGGATGACATGATCGTGAAAAGCTTAAGAGCTTAGGACCATCTGCAAAAAGTGCAGACGGTCAAACATTTCAATATGGGGCTTAATCAGACAAAGTGCACATTCTAGTTGGGTTTAGGAAAGTTTCTTGGTTATCTGGTCAACAAAAGGGGAATTGAGGTCAATCCGGAAAAAAATCAAAGCAATATTGGATATGAAGTCCCCATAGACATTCAAAGATTGATTGGTCGGGTTACAGCTTTGAGGAGGTTCATGTCTACATCAACAAATAGATGTTTGTCGTTCTTTGACACTTTGAAGGGGCCGAATAATGAGAAGACTTTTCAGTGGACTTAAGAGTGTGATGACGCATTTTAGGGGATAAAGAAGTATTTGTCTTCGGCTCCGTTGTTGCAGAAGTTGTTGCCATCTGAACCCTTATATTTGTACTTGGTGGTTAGTTCATTGGTTCAGGAGCAAGGTGGTCGACAACGTCCGGTTTATTATGTCAGTCATGCTCTGAGGGATGCGGAGACAAGGTATACAAATTTGGAGAAATGTGCTTATGCTCTAGTGATTGCAAGTAGGAAGCTCCGACGTTACTTTCAAGGTCGGGTAGTGGTGATTTATACAGACCAACCTTTGAAGAAAGTTCTACCTAAGCCAGATTCGTCGGTAAGAATGGTGGCTTGGATAGTTGAGTTAAGTCAATTTGTGTTAGACTGTCGGCCTTGAACAACAATCAAAGGTCAGGCATTGACAGATTTTATAGTAAAATGCATGTGACGATCATATGGGTGCAAAGTCTTTGGCGTATAAGTTGATCAGGTAGGGTTACTATTGGCTGACTATATTTCAAGAAGCGAAGGATTATGTTCGGAAGTGTCTTAAATGTCAGCTTCACAGTTCTATTCATCATCGGCCCTCGAAGGAGTTGTCGTCAATATTATCCCCGATTCCATTTGCAATGTAGGGTATTGACTTATTGAGACAGATGCCGAAGGCATAGGGGAAAGTTTCTTATCTAGAGGTGGCAATCAACTATATGACTAAATGGGTGGAGGCAAAGCCATTTCGGCATATTGCGGAGCAGAACTGTATTCAGTTTCTAAAAGAGTATGTTGTTTTTAGATTTAGGATTCCAATGGTGTTGGTGTCTGACAATGGATTGCAGTTTCTGGGTACTAAGTTTGAACAGTTTTTGACTGGTTTGGGAATTCAACGTCGGAAGGTGTTGTGACTCATCCTCAAGCTAATGGTCAAGTGGAGGTGACCAACAGAACGCTGCTTAATGGTATAAAACGAAGGTTAGACAAAGTTAAAGGCAGATGACCCAAGGAGCTTCATAGTGTTCTTTAGGCTCTTTGGGAGTATTGAACTACTCCTTGGTTCACTGGTGATTCTCCTTTTCGATTGGCGTTCGGGATAGATGCCTTGATTCCTTGGATATTGGATCTCTATCGTTTCGGGTGGTGAGTTTCAGAAAAGCTTTTAATGATAAAGGTCTTCGTCTTAATCTCGACCTACTTGACGAAGTTCATGATGTAGCTGTATTAAAGATGGAGGCTTATCAGCAGATGACGACTCAATACTATAATCGAAAAGTCAAACAAAGGAGGTTTGAAGTTGGAGATTTTGTTCTTCGGGAAGCTGAGGCTTCAACTCCTTAAAATACTAGTAAGTTTATGTCGAATTGAGAAGGTCCTTACGAAGTTATTGAAGTTGTCAAACGTGGAACTTATCGACTTGGGAATATGTCAGGTTCGGAGTTAAAGAATTTTTGGCATGCAACTAAGTTAAGAAAGTATGTAGTTAGGGTTTTTGTTTATTGAGTTATTTTCGGTGTAGGAGTTTATTTTTTACTTAGTTGAAGATTATTTAGTTAGGGTTTGCTTATGTTGAAATTAATTCATTAGGAGAAAAAGAGAAACAAATTGTACAAATATGCAAGTTATTAATAAAAGTAATACTTTTCATTCATTTGATTCTATTTGCAACGAATAAAAAAAAGTAGAAGTTCGGAGTTTAAGGCTGGGGGGCATCGTCTTTCTGAGTCGGAAAATCCGAAGTCAAAAGGGTTGGCCTACGCATTCTTGATCTTTGTCCTAGCTACTCTAAAGCCTTTGACGTACTGATCAACCACTTCTTCGATCAGCTCATCTGATGCTCGGTATTCTTCTATTATTTGTTGGCGTTGTTTAGAAGTTATGGTCTGGGCTTGTTTCTTTAATTGTTTGTTGGCTTTCTCGAGGTCAGTAAGGATGGTGAAGGTTCTTTGGAAGGAAGAATGTTGGCTTTGGATTTCTTTAGAGAGGTTTTCAACTTGGAGCTTCGGTTCTATATTTTCTTTAGTTTGTTTGGTTTGTTGTAGTTGAAGCTCGGTGTTGCTTTGTTGGAGTTGGTTGCGTTCTTCGGTCAATTTATGTTCGATTTCGTCGGCAAAGTTCAGTTGTTGAAGGTGGTTATTGGTGGATTGGAGGTCCGTGTTCTCTTGCTGCAGTTTTTGTTTTTCTTCTTCGGACTTTTCTACTTTGGCCTTCAGGTCTTTTATGATTCCGTCAGAGCTGGTTCCTTTTATTTGTCGACCTAGGAGATAACTGAAGGTTACAAGGAACTGAAATAAGAAAGGAGTTGGTAAAAATTTAATTAACTTTAAGGATTATTCAATGAACAAAGGGAAGGTACTTACTCGGCCCTTGTGGATTCCTGAAGTCAAGAGGAGCTCCCGATCAGTATAGTTTTTGAATGTGTCATTATCAGCGGTGAAGTTAAAATGGTGGTAGGCAGAAAAAGGAAGGGGGTCGTTGGGGTCGGCTGGCCAGAATGTAGATAGGGAGCTTTTGGAGGAAGAAAAGGTTAGAGGCTAATGGGGTGGAAGATGAGGGGATATTGGAGGGCTGGGTTTGTTGTTCAGTTGGGGTTGGTTGGGTGGAAGGATTTGGTTGTTGTGGAGTTTGTGAGGGTTTGGGAGAAGATTGTGGTGTTGGGCTAGAGGTTTTTTGTCGTTTGGCCTTCATTCTTCTTTGTTTTTCTTCGTTGAAGATTTCAAAGACGTTTCTTTTTCGAGATGGTTCCGGGATGGTTATGCTGGGCTGAGGTCGGTTGTCGGTGGTTTTATTTTGTTGTTCGGTTCCAAGGTTGTTGGGTGGGATTTCTATTGAAGTAGTTGTTTATTTTTCGAGGATGGAGGTGGTTGGTTGGTCTTCGGGTATTGTAACGGTTGGTTGGTCTTCGAGAATTTTAACAGTTGGTTGGTCTTCGGGAATTATTTGTTCGGGCTTATCAGAGGATGAAGAGGTATCGAATTCTGATTAGATAATTTTAGTGGGAATTTTTCTTCTAGGATTTGATTTCTTGGCTGCATGTTTTATGTTTCGAGGTTTGTTTGGTTGGGAGGGGCTGGCTGTTTCTGTTGGTCTGACAGTGGGGGTTGGTTTTTGTGTTGGAGGAGGGGTTACTCTTCTGCGTTTGCGGATGAGGGGTTCTTCGAATGATTCAGATGTAAATGAGGAAGAAAAGGGGGATGGTGGTTGGAAAGAGGGTCCTACTTGGAAGGATGGTGGCAGTGTGGTAGAATCTTCATCCTCTTCATTTTGTTTGAAGAGGATCACCGTGTAAGAAGGGTTTTTTGATATTAGTAAAAAGAAGAATGAAGAATTAAATAAATGCATAATTTAAAATAGAAATTTGGGTACTTACAGCTGTGGTTGAAGAGAAATTGGTGATCGGACAAGACTCCGATCAGCTCTTCTTTGATTGGGAAGAAGCTGATTGGTTTCTTTGATGGTAGTCCCCAAGGCTGGATGAGTTGGGGTGTCAGTCCTTCAGAGAAATATCCAGGATGGATGCCATCCTTTATTGCTGCTAGGAATGGCCATCCTAGAAATTTGAATATCGAGTGACTTGCTCAAAGCCCGATTCCTTGGAGTAGTTCACCTTGAAGTATTCGAGAAATAGATCCTCAGATCTTTGCAGTAAGCAATGAAACAAATTAAGTGAATGTATGAGTTAGGGACGAGTTGTGAGAACCCTATTCCAAAGAAGTTAAGAAACTCTTAAATAAAGGGATAAAGAGGGAATCGGATGTCATAGTTGAGGGCGTAGAGAGGTACTCCGATCCAACCTCCTTCCGATTGCCAGTACATTTTCTTGTGGGGTTCTGGGATTCGAAAGTCATATTGGAGAGGGATTTGGTATTGGTTGCGGATGGATTCAAGTTGTGTGGGTGTGACATTAGAGGGGGTATTTGCAGAAGAGTGGCCATCTTCAGATTCGTAATTCTTTTGAATCTTGGCTTCTCTGTTGGAACTGGTGTTTGGGGAAGAATGGGAAGGAGATGCAGGAAAGTGAGCTTTTTTGGCCATGGTAGTTGTTTAGGGAGAGGGATGATCGGAGAAGATGAATAGGGTTGTAGTTGCAGAGATAGGGAAGGAAGCGGGAAATTGAGAGTACTATGGATTGTAAAATTTTCAAATGAAGGGATGAAAGTTTTATATTGAAGGGTATAATAATAAGATGCGGGAATCAATGGCGGCTGAATTTTAAAGAGGCGTGAAAAAGTAATGGCAGGTGCACGCATGACGGGAATGCTTGTCAGTTGTATTAATGGTGACGTGTGCGCGTTGAAAAGGAGGATGTTATTTTTACCGAAGTATAATTATGAACAATTAGTAGTAATTATTTGGGTTATTTATTTGGTTATTACTTTCCTATTTAAAATTCTTTAAATTAGGAAAGTAAGGGGCAATATTGGGATATATTTGTATGAGTCTGGCTAAAGTGTAACCCAATTTATTTAGTGGCCCGAATTTGGTGATTGGCTCAATCTTTTCCCCATGACAGCTTGACTTTTTAAATGGGAGAGTCCATATTTATTTGAGATTGTTCTTCCTTATTTTATGGAGAATTGGAGATTTAATTTAAAAGAGACATAATCAACAATTAAAAGCAGTTATAAGGTGACTCTAAAAAAGACTCTCATATCTAATTGGCCTCGAGTGGATCTAAACAACTATAAATACAGTCATAAGAAAAGATCACAGTACACACTTTTCATATACATAATTTTATTATTTTTTAGCAATTTAATTAACTCTATTGTTAACGGTTTTGGCCTCTATACTTACTCTCATATCGGAACTATCCCCCGACAGTCCAAGCCGTCAAACTCTTTTTAGTGTGATTGCACTCTCACACCGGAGTATCCCGACGGCCCAAGCCGTCAGACTCTTCTCAGTGTAATTGTTCTCTCATGCATGTAGTTCGTGGTTTTTGACAATTTTAAGCTAGCTAACAAAATCATGCGACAAGAGTTAGCAACTCAATGAATATTCGGATGCCAAATCACATATATTTTCTTCTAAAAAAGAAATCAAATCATACACCAAGAATCCAAAGTCTGATGACAGACGTGACATAAACAGGTTGGGCCTGAACTTTTAGTTCTCCCAAGTAAGAGGATATCCTAAAACTGTACAAATCACTCTGGAATATTAATCAATGTCTAAATACCTTCCTAGAAACGTAACAGAGAAATTATACAAAATTCATGGAAAAAAACTACGCCAAATTAAAGAAGGTCCAAATGAGGAAGTTGTGACCGATCTCAATAATTATTTGATAATTTTAACGAATAAATCCAAGCATGAACTTGGTCCATCTCATCAGCAATAGCATAAAGACGTTTTCTTTTACAGAGGAACCAACAAAATATTGAAAGAAAAAAACAAACCAAAATGTTTCAATCATTTCAGATAGCATCCAACGAGTATCACTTAAATTTGAGGACAAGGTTCCATTTGTCCTAAAATACTAATGAAAAAATCTTCTCAGTCCTATATATAAAGAAATAAAAAATATAAAAATATATAAAAAAAAATCAATTAAAATTACACCAAAATATTCATTTCTTTTTTTGGGAAGTAATCACTACAATTCCCATCTTTAAAATAAATAAAAGAAAATAAATCTTCTCCATGCAATAAAAAGAGTTACTACTACTTTATGAGACTAAAAATAAGCTTATTGAATAAACATTTCAATAAGCAATAAAACTCGATAACAACAATACCTGCAAGAACGAGTAATACACAAAAGTCCGTCCGTAGAAAACCCAGAGCACTTATCAAGCTTAAGCACTTGGAGCGTCCTCCCACGCGACCGCGCAAGAAGCTGAAGATCCGAATCCCTAACAATCATCCGCCTAAAATGGAGCGATTTCAAGCAAATAAAAGACCTGGAGAGTTCTTCCACCCAAGGCGTAACATAACCACCCCAATCCTTCGGTATCAAATTAAACATGGCGGCGCGTGGCATCCCCTTCAGCTTCAGCGACTCTATGTGCTTAAACCTCCGCAAGAGCTGCTTCGGCGTGGAGGTGTAACAGAGCGCGATTGTAACGTGCTTCCGTGTCAACGCGTCGAGTTCGTACCACCACCGGCAGACCGTAGACACGGATTCGAGGTCACGCGGATCGGTGATATACGGAACTACGCACTCGAAAATGACGTCCGGCATTCCGGTACTTATCCGATTAGCGCTCCTACCGTCCATTGTTTGATTATTTTTTTAGCACAGAAATGGTTGTTGAATTCGGAAGCAGCAGTAAGAGAAATAAGAAGGAGAAGAGCTGGTTGTGTTTGTAAAATAGAGATGAAGAAATGGAGTGAGTATTGCTATTATTTTATTATTGTTGTTGTGGGAATGGAGGGTCAGGATTGAAGAAGTATGATTCTGACAGTGATGGTTGATGTGGATGTGGATGCGAATGAAGAGAGAGAAATTATATAAATATAAAAAATTAAAAAAAAATTAAAAAAATTCTAGAAGAAGAGTGTTACGTGTGGGGACATTATAAATAAAAGAAAGTATTTTTTATTTTTTTGGAATAAATTTATATATACGATATTTAAATATAATATTAAATATTATATTTATTTTAATTATTAAAAAATAATATATGATATTAAAATTTGTATCATATTTTATTTTTTAATAATTAAAATAAATATAATATTTAATATTGTATTTAAATATTATACATTTATATTAATTTTTTATTTTTAATCTCAATTTGTACGGCTCTAACGTAAGAAAATCAAAAAAAGGAGCAGTTTCTGAAAATAGAAAGGGAAAATAGGCAAAGACAAAATATGATGGGTATTGAAGATTGGAACTACCATCATACTCCCTCCTTTTTAAAATTAAAAATATAATATAATTTGTAAAATTAAATAACAATATATTAAATTTTAAATTAATATAAATTTATTTAATTTTGATTGATATAATTATTATAATTATATAATTATATAGTATAAGATAAAAATTATTAATCACAAAATTTATTTTAAAGTTTAACATATCGTCGTTTGACTTCAAAAGTCAAATTATATTTTTAATTTAAAAATATAAATGGTATGTATTACTCCCTCTGTCTCATATTAGATGCCCACTTTTTAAATTACACACAAATTATAATAAAAAAATAGTTTTTTAATAGATTCCTATATATCATCAAGTTAAATATATATTAAGGAGTTGTTTGATAAAAATTGAATGAAATTTTTTGAATAGCTGAACGAACTGAATAAAATAGATATCTGATTGAAACTGAATACTGAATGAAATAAATAAATAAGCTATTTGTTAATTGATTCGTCTGAAGTAAGTGAATGATAATATTTTTCATTTTAACCCAAAATATGTATAAGAAAAATCATATTTATTTTTTAAAATATTGCGGTTGATGTAGCATTTAAAATTTTTTAATTTATTTTTTTCATATTTATACTTTAAAATACTTTATATCAAATTTTTTCCTTCTATTTATAAGTATTTTTACTTTTATCATATTAAAAAATTAATAGTAATTTTTACCTCTCATAGTGATATAATAAATAATAAACAAATCATATTAGTAGAATAATTTTTTTACACGCGCACGCGCGCACACACACACACATATATATATTTAAATAATTAATAAAATAAATAACAATAAGGACTCCAACATATATAATTTAATTAGTATTCAAACAAAAATATAAACTTTTTATCGGTTCATAAAATCAAAACAAAAGATTATAACATAAATTAAATTTGTTATTAATTTCATAAAGAAAAATCAAATGCCATTTGTACATAACAAAATTTGGTTGAGAAAATATAAGTAAAAATATCATTCAACATTATTTTTTACTGATCCAGCCACAATTTTTTGACTGAATCGTTCAGACTCATTCAGACGCATGTAGATTTTAAAAAATATAAAATAAATTGTATGAATGATTTATTCAATTAGATTCAAACTCATTTGAACATATTGAAATATAAACGAACGCAGTCTAATGGGGTGTTTGATAAAAACTGAATGAAATAATTTTGATTAGTAATATGAATTAGCTGAATAAAGTAGATTTTTGAACACTAATTAAAAAAAGTTGTTTAATAAGTAACATATCTGAAATATCTGAATAACATATTTTTACTATTTTACCCATATGAAAATTTTAAAATTATTGTAAATTTATTTAATATTATTTAATATAATATTTAATATATTTTTTATTTTATTTTTATTTCATTCAGCCGGAACTTAACTATTCAGTCAAAAAAATTAGACTTATTCATTCAACCCAAAAAATTGACTGATTCAGCTATTCAGTCTTATTAAATTATAAATAAACGTACCAAATGATTAATCAATTTAATTATTTAATTTTATTCAAATACTATCAAACATCCCCTCTACTCCATATTAGGCGTAATCATTAATAGTCCTCTTTAATTCACACATGTAAAAACTAAAACTTTACACCATTACTCAATCAGTAGCTCATCACATTACAGCACGTACTTCTTGTTAGTTTTTTTTTCTTTCTTTTCAAGATGTGGAATCTTAAATAGTTTATCATTCCAAAAAACCTGATTATATATGGCTATAGGGGTATTATTGGAAAATAGGTGACAAAAACAATACATGTTTAAAAATGAGAATAAGTAGTTGTTTAATATGTGACGGAGAGAGTATAATTTATTCATTTTATTGTGGCCGACCTTAACAACCAAATACTCCAAAATCAAATACTACTTTTGAAATAATAAAATGACATATTTCTGTTTTTTTGTTATTTTTATTTTTACAACTTAAAATAAATTTGCAAATTAATTATGACAAACTATTATAGTATGCGAAAAAAAGAGTGTGACGGGAAGAGACATGAAGAAATTTTATTTAAATTTATTTGAATGTCGAGAATTTTAAATAGAAAATATAATTTTTTTAAATAAATGAAAAGACAAGGAACAAATCTTGCAATTGTTTGTTTCAAATACAAATTGTTGAAAAATAAAGTTTAAAATTTCTCCATTAGTATATATTGACAGAAAATGTGTTCCTACAAAAAAATGTGTCATGAGAGGTCACTTTCCCTTGACATTCAATTACACATAATAATAATAATAATAATTAATAACACCACTACTTTTTTAATTTTTGTTTACTTTACTTTCAATCGTTCAAAAGATTCATCAAAATAAATATTCTTTTTGTTTTAAAATTAAAGATATAATTTAATTTTTAAAATCAAACGACAGTATATTAAATTTTAAAATAACATATTTCTATTTTTTTTGTTATTTTTATTTTTACAACTTAAAATAAAATTTGTAAATTAATCATGACAAATTAGTATAGTATGCGAGAGTTTAACAGTCATCTAAATGATCAGTAATGGTACCGAAAAGAAAGAGTGTGATGTGAAGAGACATGAAGAATTTTTATTTAAATTTATTTGAATGTCTAGAATTTTAAATAAAAAAATAAAGGAAATGAAAGTAGTAGTATCGAATACAAATTGTTGAAAAATAAAGTTTAAAATTTCTCCATTAGTATATTTGACAGAAAATGTTTCCTAAAAATAAAAAAATTATCATAAGAGGTCATTTTCCCTTGACATTCAAGTACACATAATAATAACACCACTACTTTTTTAATTTTTGTTTACTTTACTTTCAACCGTTCAAAATATTCATCAAAATAAATACTCTATCTCTTTTAAAATTAAAGATATAATTTAATTTTTAAAATTAAATGATAATATATTAAATTTTAAAATTAATATGATTTATAAAAATTTAAAATAAAATAAATTTGTGACTAATAATTTTTGTTATATATATTTTATATAATTATAATAATTAAATTAACTAAAATTAAATAAATTTATATTAATCTAAAAATTAATATATCATTATTTACTTTTAAAAGTTAAATTATATTTTTAGTTTTAAAATAGAAAGAGTATAAAAGAACATAAAAAATCTTCCCCCAATAAATATCACATTCCCACTTGTGAAGCGCAAACGTAAGAAAATGAAACTAGTGGAGGAGTCGCTAAATAAAGAAGGGGCGGGCCGAAGATGAAAATATGATCTTGCGGGCCACGTCACAAATTGTGGCCGACATTAACAAACAAATACTTGAAATTAAAATGTTATATTAAATAATTTTTTTTTTATAAAACTTGGAATATAAAGAATGTATTTGTAGTTTATGTATACTCTTAAAAATAATAAATTATTAACTTAATAATTAGATAAAATTATAATAACGAACGTGAGAGTATTACAATATTTTATACTACTACCACTAAATACGTAGACTTTTTTAATGTCATTTTGTGCAACGGAGAGAATAAAAAAGTCAAATATTTTTTTATGGTCTATAATATATATAGTCAAATTGCAATATCATTTAAATTAGTAAGGATATTGTAATATCCCGGATATTTAAATGAATTAGAAATAAAATATTTAATATTTAATAAAGGTTGGAGTTTGATAACCTAGTGGTGATAGATAAATAGAGGTCCAAATTAAATTTAACGGACTAACTTAGATATGGTGATATCAAAATTTTTGATAAGTTAGCAAGTAAAGTGATAATTCAATAAACTTGACTAACAGCAAGTCTAATTAAATTAAGATAATTAATTAGTGGAGTTATGTAATTATGCGACGTGGTTGCATGTAAATTAAATATGTATTTATATGAATATATATATATGCGTGCATATTTAGTAACAAAATTTAATGGTTAATTAAATTATGATAAATAGATAGATTAATATTAAATTAATCCGAATTGAATTAAAAGATTTATTGTGGAATTAATTTATTCATTAATCAACAATTATGCAAATTGTTGATAAATTATTTGTGAGGAATAATTATGTAATTTATATAATTATAAATTATATAAAGTAGTTGAATTAATTAAGGGAGATTAGTAATTGTATATATGTACAACATTTAATTTCATATATATGTACATATATATAAAGGGATTAAATTAATTAAGTAATTTTAAATAGTAATTGAATATATTAAATGAATATATTCTATAATTAAATAAATCATTGTAAATGATTTATGAGAGTGAGAAATTTAATTATACAATTATTTGTGTAATATTAATTAAATAATTAAATAAATTATTTAAATAAGAAATTAAGTAAATATATTATTATTTTAATGTATTTTCGGGTAAATGGAATTATTTCCATAATTGATGAGAAATAAATTATTTAATGTAAATGTATTAAATAATTTAATTTATGGCGAAAATAATATATATTAAAATTATATATTGTATTTATTTTTAATTTCATAATTTATTGTGAAATTGTTTTTGTGGTAAAGTAATGTGTTTAAATAATATATATAGATTATATATATTATTATTAGCGAATACACTCTAAAGTTTTAATATCAAAATAATTGATAAGTTGTCATTAATTAAATATTCAATTAAATTGAATATAATGAGTGAATTAAATTTTATAAATTAATTAATATGATTATTAATTAATGTAAATAATTTGAAATATTGATAATAATATTTATTAGTCCCTTTAGTAATTTAATACTAATGGGTTAGAGTATTTAATTATTTATTCAATCTAATTATTTATTTAATCATGGATTGAATAATTAATGTGTAAATTATTAAATTAGCCCAACATGGGTCAATTAGTAGCCCAAGTGGAGAATAATAAAATTTGACAATTTAGTAGCCCAAACAATTTAATAGGAACCCAATTGGTATTTTAAATTAAAGCCCAATGATTGACCCACTTGGAAAATACTTAAATTAACTAATAATTATTAAAGTAAAGTAAGTATGACTATTTTTTTGGGACAAGATGATAGGATCAGCCGGCAAGGATTGGAGAGAAAGAGAGTGAAATGATTTTGCTTTCTTTTCTTTTTCATTTTATTTATTTATTTATTTAATAAATGGTTGCTTGTATTAGTTTTTTTTGGTACATGACACCATCCCTCTTTCACCAACTAAGGCATGGATTAACTTCCTTGTGTAAGCATCCAATAGCTAGCTTGTGTTGGTATAATTTCATAGATATAAGATATATATCTATACATTATGGAAGACTTAAGCCATTAGAGAGAGAGAGAGAGAGAATTGTTAGTCATTTCTCCTTCTTTCACTTTTCAAATTAGAGAGAAAATATTTGAGAGCAAGGATAAGGAAGGAGAAGGAATTCTTGGTTCATACCATCCTCCTTCACAACCCATTTTGGAAGAAAAATGAAGATAACCATTAAAATGAGGTAATGGTTATTTTAAATGTAGTTTATTTTTAAATTAAATAAACTAACATGTGTGTATAAATATGTTAATGTAGTTAATAATATGTAGTAGTAATATTTATGTCATGCTTGAGTTTAATATACTTGGTTTGTGTTTTGGTATAATTTATATGCTAAAAACATGTGTTTGGTGGTGTTAAATCAAGTCTCAAAGTAATGACAAGAAATTAATTTTTATAAAATTTAGATTTAATGTTATAATATTATAGAACATTAAATCATGAGAAAAACAAAGTTTGAATCACTCAAAATGGAGTTATACACAAAAAGTTATGATTTGTGGTAGTTTATGTGATGTAAAATTTTTTAATATTAAATCATGAAAAATTAAATTTTCATGTTATAAATTGATATTAAGTGTTTGGTAATTTTTTTGGATTTTTATTGAGGAGTTAAAGCTTACTTTAAGGTATAATTTTTATTAAAGTGGTATATTAAAGTTACTGTTCACAATCTGTCGGAAGAGAAAAAAAAATGGCTGGCCGCGCAATGCGCGCCAGCAGGTTTCCTCGCCAGATAATACGACGTCGTTTTGCGTACAAAAGAAACAGTCCCCGCGCGTTATGCGCGGAATCCAACCGACAGTTCTCCAAAACGGCACCGTTTTGGGGTATGGTATTAGTGCGCGCAATGCGCGGAACCAGTTTTCGGCGGAAATTACCATAATGCCCCTCCGTTCGGTTTTCTGTTTAATTACGAAATTGCCATCGGTCCGATTTTTCAGTTTATTTACGATTTTGCCATTCTGGATAATTTTAATTAATTTAAATGTTTAAAAATTAATTTAAAATTATAACAAAAATATTAATAATACAAAAATGATATTTAGGTATTGAATATTATATTTTTCAAATATAATAAGTATTTAGGATTAATATTTAAATGTTGTAAATATTAATCTAGTTAGTTTAATATTATATTTTTCAAATATAATAAGTATTTAGGATTAATATTTAAATGTTGTAAATATTAATCTAGTTAGTTTAATATTATATTTTTTTCAAATATAATAAGTATTTAGGATTAATATTTAAATGTTATAAATATTAATCTAGTTAGTTTAATATTATATTTTTCAAATATAATAAGTATTTAGGATTAATATTTAAATGTTGTAAATATTAATCTAGTTAGTTTAATATTATATTTTTTTCAAATATAATAAGTATTTAGGATTAATATTTAAATGTTGTAAATATTAATCTAGTTAGTTTAATATTATATTTTTTTAAATATAATAAGTATTTAGGATTAATATTTAAACGTTGTAAATATTAATCTAGTTAATATTATATCTTCTGAATTTATGATTAAACTAATTATTATTTAATTAATATTAAATAATAAACAAGGATGATAAATTAATTAATTATTATTTAATTACTATTAAATAATAATTAAAGACAACTAAGATTGATTATTTAATTATTTATTATTTGATTAACTTTAAATAATACATAAATTTAGTTAGTTATTATTTATTATTAAATAATAACTAATGATATTTGAGTATTTACTATATAATTTTATTATTTATTATTTAATTAACTTTAAATAATAAATGAATTTAGTTAATTAGTTATTATTTATTATTAAATAATAACTAAAGATATTTGATTATTTTTAATATAATATAATTATTTATTATTTGATTAATTTTAAATAATAAATAAATCTTGTAAGTTATTATTTATTATTAAATAATAACTAAAGGTAGTTAATTACTTACTATTTAATTAATGATAAATAGTAATTAAATGAAAGTAGATTTAATGGAATAAAGAAAATGTCTTTTAACTCTTTTGTTTAAACAATTATAATAAATTGTTTAATAGTTTAATAAGTGTTTAACACTTGAGAAAATTATTTTCTAACTTATTAAATTATTAACCTAATATGATTGAGGGTCTATAAGGTTAATAATATTGTTTTGACTGATGTATATCATGTGTTGGTACTTATGTGTGGTAGATAAGTTCCTTAGTAAGAGTATAGTTGTGCAAATACGCCGTATTAATTATTAGACCAACTTTATTGATGTTAGGTCTTTCAAAGTCAGTTAGTTAAAGCTAGACATTTATTGTAGCTGAGCAGACAGGCAAGTTTCCTAAACCCTACTCAATTTATATTCGAGCAGGATACATTATTTTATTGTTCAAGTTCCTAACTTAAACTCAAGTTGTTACGTTTCAAGCATGCTATGGTTTAATTCTGTATAATTATTCCACCTCTTTAAATTGTTGATTCGCACATAGTGCATGTTGCATGTGTTCATCAGGTATGAAAGGCTGATCACCTTCATTACCATAAGGTTCAGTTAAATTGTTCATGGTCATTATTGACACTCAACATTTATTTATTCAGTCATTCAATTATTGAAATTATGACTCGTACTCTTTCACAATTATTATATTGTTGAAAATTCAAAAGCTTATTCTTTCTTTCAATCATGATATATCGTTATCATATTTAAACTTACTGAGCAAAGTCGTTGCTCACTCTTGCTATATCATGATAACAAATTTCAGAGTAATACGAATGTCCGAGGAGAGACGGAGACAGAAGCAACAGACAAGATTATAGTGTTATGCATTATAACTAAATTGTTATATGATGTAAGTAATTTTGTAAACCTTTTTATGAATCGAAAGGTATATATGTAAGTTAAGGTTAGAAACCTTGGGAAATGTTGTAGAATAAACAATTTATGTTTATATATTCCACATTAGTTATAGAACGTGTATGAAGATGATGTATCGTGACGTACCAAGTCTAGGGTTTGAGGAACCCGGATTTGGGGTCGTTCGTTACAGATATTATTAAATTTTAAAAGAAGTAGGAGTGTTATTTAAACTACTAAGATTTAATATTAAGGACATATTTATATCTAAATATACTTATAAGCCAATTTTTGGCATTAAATTTTTTTTGAACCTTTTCTGACTTTCAAAAAATGCCCTTCAGCTTTCAAGATAATTTTTTTTGTCTTTTTAATAATAATTTTTTTTATCTTGATAGTACATTGGAAATTAGAGTTTTATTAATCTTTAACCCTAAATTTCCATATATAGAACACATTTGGGTTTTGTTTAATAAATTGTCTAAATAAATAAATATAATTTGAATAAAACTCATTATTAAAAAAAAATCATGTCAAAGCACAAGTTTCAATATAATGGTAAAAGTTTCAAAATTGACTGACTTTTTGGATGAAAAGAGTACATTATGTAATTGGGCAGAAGTAAATAGGACTCTGAATTTGAGACACAATACAAAAGTAGGGCCCGTTGCCCCCAATATCCAACATGGCGCATGCTTGATCTGTGCGGAATCTAATGACATCATGTGTCCTATAACTGCCATTCATGAATGAAGATTTGACATGAGGAATTAATTTTTTGTCACTGCCCTAGTAGTGCCTGCCACTAGACTAACTATCTAATTCTAAATTATTGGAGTATCAAGTAGAGAAGTTAAATGTGAGTCCTTGGTTTTAATGTATGTATATATCACTTTTAATATGAATAATAAGAAGTATAAGTGTATAATATTTGAATATAATATTTAAATATAATATTTATTTTAATTATTAAAAAAATAAGATATATTATTAAAAAATTTATTATATTTTATTTTTTAATAATTAAAATAATATAATATTTAATTTTATATTTAAATTTTGTATGATTAGACTTATCCAATATAATAAATTATTTAAAAATAATTTTCACCATTTATTATATGTTAAAATAATAATAAATTTGGTATTCTTTGGTAACTTGTAACCGGTTAAATCGGTCAAGTTACATGTTTTGAAATTGAGATTTATCAAAACATATAATTCCACTTAAATTTATCTTAAAATAAGTAATTATATTATTTTAATAGATTTAGACCAAATTATGTCACATGCTTTTATTCTCTCTATCTCGTCTTTTTCAAAAATCAACACAATTAAAATATGTGGGCCAAATTAAATCACATAATTTTTTTCTTTCTTCCTTTTTCAATACTCAATTATTTAAACTTATAATTTTGTATTTTTGAATAACTAAATATTTTATTTAGTATTTTATGTATTTAAAAGAGATATTTTTTTCTTATTTATTAGTAAAAAATATATATAATATATATTTTATATAATGACCCAAAACAGTCATATATGATCGCATCCAACATGATAACTCATAATTTTAATGATTAAAAAAGAAAAATGAATTTTGTGAATTTAAATAAATAATCTTCTAATTAATAAGTCCTGTATTTACAATGTAGATAAAAAAAAATCATAGTAAGTTATATATCACAATTATATTTATTTTAAATTACTAACTATAAATATCTTTATAATATCAATTAAAAGATTAAATAAATTTATAATCCTCGATATATAAATTTAATAATTTATAATTCTTAAATTTATATATTTAATAATGATTTTTTAATTAATTAGAAAATTAAAAGATAGACATTTTTTGTCATATCATATTAGGTTATGTATAATAATTATATAAAACATTAACGAATGACCCCAAAATGATTTTATAGCATGCAATTAATAGAGTTATGAAAAAATTAAATAAAATTAAATATTTTAATATTCATTTTAAACAAATAAATCTTTTTAATAATTTTTTAAACGTCAAATCCTAAATTTCAAACTCTAAACATATGTAAAGTATGTAATAACATTTCATAAATAATAACATTTGATATTATGATTTCACTACAATATTAACTATATGAAAAAAATATAAATTTTATTTTCAAATTATGTAATCTTTTTTTTTCCAATTATGGTAACATATGTAAGACCCCGAATTTTATGAAATACAAAATTTAATTTTTCTTCATATATATATTTTTTTTTGAAACAGTAAGTGGTTAAATTAACAAAATTGAAAGTTAAGGATGTTATGTGCAAATTTTATTTTGTCGGACAATATTCGCTTTGTCGGGGAATATTCGTTTGGTCGGGGAATATTCGTGCTGTACGACGGCGCCGAAATAATAAATTATTGGTGGACCCCACAACGGAATATTTGTCGGATATAGAAAACGACAGAAGTAACCTTTTTAAATAAAAATAGTCAACGGAACTGTTAAAATACCGGTGATAAAAGAATAGTAACATACGGTAGTTTATGGTATTTTCTGTAGCACACGGTACTCTACAGTAACACACGGTATTGCATAGTGTCTCATATTATTGGTCTGATAATTGACACCGTAACTGTTACGCATCATTTCATCGATAATTGTCACTGCATAATATTTTATATTATCAATTCAATAATTGTTGTTACACAGTATTTTGCATTATTGATTTAATAATTGTCATTACACTGTATTTTATATCATTGAGTCAATAATTGTTGTTGCACTGTTTTTAAAATTATTGAACCTAATAATTGTCACAGTAACATATGCACAGTAATTCACATTATTGAATCAATAATTGTCATTACACAGTAACGTATGCTTTATTTTACATTATTGTTATCTCTATTATGATGTTATTTAAACAGTTGTATTTCATTAATTTATTGACTTGATATCTAAGAGCTAACTATACTGTATTTATAACAATTAGTCATAATAATTGAATTGATAAAGTTATTTGTTTATAATATAAAGTTAGGTGATTATTAGGTGATATGAAATGAATGGTGTAGATTAAAGTGTGAATTATTGTTGAATAATTGAATTGATTTGTTTATAATATAAAGTTAGGTGATTATTAGGTGATATGAAATGAATGGTGTAGATTAAAGTGTGAATTATTGTTGAATAATTAAATTGATTTGTTTATAATATAAAGTTAGGTGATTATTAGGTGATATGAAATGAATGGTGTAGATTAAAGATAATATAATATTTGAAATGGATGGTGTAGATTAAAAGATGATCTTTAAATGAATGGTTTAAATTAAATGAATGATAAGATTTTTGGCTATAAATAGAAGCCTTAACTTAAGGATTTTTCATAAACTTCCTTACTTGTTCTTTCTTTC
The DNA here is from genome assembly GCA_947179155.2 of Hedera helix. Taxonomy (NCBI): domain Eukaryota; kingdom Viridiplantae; phylum Streptophyta; class Magnoliopsida; order Apiales; family Araliaceae; genus Hedera; species Hedera helix. The sequence goes on from OX359285.1 coordinate 25,538,361, forward strand.
TCTCTCTAAATACTTCTTGTGAAAGTTCTCTCTAAGTGTGCTTAAGTCATCTTGAGTATTTGTGAAGATCTATAAGTATACGTGTACTGTTCAAGTTAATCAACCTCATTTAAATCAATATCCAGTCACGTGTTGAGGTAAGGGATACCATCTTTTTCATCTTCCATTATTCAAACGTACTATGGTAAGGGATTATCATTATTTGATTCTCGATAATAATATTGTTTCTTCCTTACTCATAAGACGTGCCTTTTATTTCCATGTATTAAATTGTGGTAATAACCTTACGGAGCGGATTGCCGCCTGTTGGTGAATAACCTTTCGTATTCATTCATTATTAATCTCTGAGAATAACCTTACGGAGCGGATTGCCGCCTGTTTGGTGAATAACTTTTTGTACTCAAATTCTATTAAATTGTGGGAATAACCTTACGGAGCGGATTGCCGCCTGTTGGTGAATAACCCTTTGTATTAATTTCCTTCACCTTTTGTTAATCAAACCTGCTACGGTAAGGGATATTATTTTCTTTCATACTCCTAAATCGAAATTTATTATGGAACTATTGCTTCTATAATTCCTGAAAATATTTTATGTTCCATAATAGTTGAACTTCATTATTTCAACTGAACCTTCCTATTTACGTGAACCTTTCTATTGAATTGTAACCGTTATTCTGAACTGTGGATCTTGAATATCATTTTTAAATTTCACTCCACATCATGTTGACAATTTGGACATTATTTGAATCTGTACAAAGTAAACTTCCGATACTTATTGTTATCCTATTTCTTCTGTTCATCATTTATATCATTCTAATCATCCAAAAATCAAGCTGTTGTGAATATCTGTGGCCGGGGGCACAGATGTGATATATTTGTTGAACAGATGATAGGTTAAAGGCGATATAATAGGTTAAAGGCGATACATCTGTTCGGTGTCTTTTATGGCACGTGGTGAATGTTCTCTTTGGCCCGTAGTGCAAAGATGAACTGTTGTTTGGTATGATTATGACCAAAGGCTGAATCTGGTATAATCATGACCGTTGGTGCTATATTGAATATCTTTGGCCCGTAGTACAAAGATGAACTGTTGATGTGCATGATTATGATCAGGAACTGTGAATTTGTATTATCTTGACTAATGATATTTCAGATGATAAAAGTTGATAATGTTTTTCCTAAAAAGAGAACCGAGTGGACATTATAGTCTGCATTATTCTTCTAATAGATTACTTATTCCGCTGCTATTATTGATCTGAACGTTGTTTAAGAATTTAACTGCAGTTTTTGATATAAACCTTGTAGTCTATTGTATTCTATCAAGAACTCAACTGTTGAAGACTAATGATAATTTATTCGTCATTATCTTAGTCATGATATTCTTTACTGGGCTATTTGAGCTCACCCTTTCTTTTGTTCCATTGTTTTTCAACAGGAGATGAAAACATAACAGGGTCTAGCCGGGGAATGGAGTGAGGGTCCGAGGAATAGTTATCATAGTCTTCACGTTTTGTAAAATAGTGTGGCAATAATAGTGAAGACTTAGTTGTGTATTATTATACACTGTATTGTTGTACGTTGTGCTTTGTTGTAATAATTTTGTTGTAGTATTTTGACGACTCAAGTTTGGGCTGTGTGGGCCCAGATTTGGGGGCGTCACAACATATATGTCAAATTACATAATATTTAAATCAATTTTTTTAATCTAAATATACGTATGTGTATTTAACATGTCTAAATTAGTGAAGTTTGTTTCATTTTTAGTAAACTTCATGTTAATAAGAGTAATATTACTTTTTAGACATTTAATTTATTTGTCAAATCAAGTAAAAAAAAGTTAATTATAGTAACACATATGTCAAATTATGTAAAATTTACATCAAATTTTTTTTTTTTATCCAAGTATACATATGTGTAATATGTATGTCAAAACAAGTAACGTTTGTGTCATTTTTAACAACCTTTATTTCAATATAAGTAACATTATTTTTTAAACATATAATCTATTCATCAAATTATGTAATTTTTTTTTCAATTATGGTAACACATATGTCAATTTACATCATTTTTGTATCAAAATTTTCATCCAAATATATGTATGCGTAATCAATTGGTCAAAATGGGTAACACTTGTGTTATTTTTAGTAACATTCATTTTAATACAAATAACATTACTTTCTAAATATTTAATCTATTTGTCAAATCATGTAATTCTTTTCTCAATCACGGTAACACATGTCAAATTACGTAATTTTCATATCAAACTTTTTATTCAAGTATACATATATGTAATTAGCGTGTCAAAATTAGTAGCGTTTGTGTCATTATTAGTAACATTCATTTCAATACAAATAACCAATGTTTTGAAACCGATTCACTTTTTGGTCCGGTTTGGACCAGTTCAACCAATTTGGTTAAAAATCGGTTGACTCACCAGTTCAATCGGTTGTTCAATTGGTAAAATCGATTAGTTGAACCGGTTTTGAAATATATATATATATATATATATATATATATATATATATATATATATATATATATATATATATATATTACAAAAATATTTTTAACAATAGTATAATATAATTTAACTATATTTTAGCTTACAAAAAATTAAATGTTTTAAAATTTTATTAATTATTAATAATAGGGTTCTCTTAACATGTGCCCTAAGGGCACATGCTAAGCACACGGTTCAAGAGAATATTCTCTTGAACTGTGTGCTTATTCTCTTGATTTCTGCATTTGCGCCAAATTCAAGAGAATAAGCACACAGTTCAAGAGAATATTCTCTTGAACCGTGTGCTTAACATGTGCCCTTAGGGCACATGTTAAGTTTTCCCTTAATAATATATATTTTTATATATTTATGACGTTACTGGTTCAATAACGGTTCGACTATTAGTTGAACCTGTGATCCATCCACCCGGTACTATTTTCGATTCGATGACCAGTCCGGTTATGAAAATATTGCAAATAACATTATTTTCTAAACATGTAATCTATTTATCAAATCATATAATCTTTTTTTTAATTATGTAACACATATGTCAAATTTTGTAATTTTTGTATCAATTTTTTTTTATTCAATATACGTATGTGTAATTAGTATTTCAAAACAAGTAACGTTTTTGTCATTTTTAGCAAACTTCGTGTCAATAAAAGTAATATCACTTTCTAAACATATAATTTATTTGTGAAATCATGTAATCTTTTTTTCATTTATAGTAATACATATATCAAATTACGTAATATCAAAATTGAATATTTTTTTCAAGTTTATATATGTGTAATCAGTATGTCAAAATGAGTAACGTTTCTGTTATATTTAGTGTCTTTCATTTTAATAAAAATAAATTTAAAAACATTTTTTAAAAGTAATTTTTTCCACTTACATAGACCCCCTTCACTTCACTTTTAGAATTAGATGCTTATGGGATTATGGTGGTGTAATTAACTTAACAAGAATATATTCTATAATTTAGTTATAGTTATAATCAGCTTTATTATAATTAAACCTACACAAAGCAAAAGGATGCTTCTATTCTCTTTTTCTAGGTTATGTTTGATTCTAATTAACGTAGACATGTTCAAGATAATGCATCAATCTCTACTAAGACTAAGGATGCAGATTTTGCAATACCTTCCAAAAAGCAAGATAATTAATTATTTACATGTGAATTTTTCCTAGTGCTCGTGCTAAAATGTCTGCTTTTGATCGGACTGTGATGAATAATTGAAAATTAACATGTGAAACTAAAAAAACCCGATAATTTGATTCTTTTGTTCTAGATAACGGAATAAAATATGGTATTATTGTGATTTAATTATGGCTAGTTGAACTCGTTAAAATCTTTTTTATTATATTGAATCCGTACAACTACTAATCTGTATGACGCGACCAGAGATTCTTAAACCTCATTTTCAGTACTATCTAATCTAAAGTTCAAATCTTGAAACCTTTGAGGACTTTAACCGTTGAACATCAACATATTTCCTTCACCTAACCATCGAATGTATTTTTATTTAATTTGTACTCGTATTAAGTTGTTAATTTGGATGTATTTTTATTTTATTTGTATTCGTACTAAGTTGTTAATTTAATAGCCATGACATGCTAATAAAATTAGATGACAAATTTAATAATATTATATTATTTTATACAACTATTCAAAAAAAAGATTGCTCTCTGCGATAGATATTAGCGATTTTATTCAATCGTTAATAACTATCAACAATATCAACGATCAATTGCGATCGCTGATATGCCATCTTAAATAGACTTTTTTGTTATACTGACGATTTGTTATGGCTTGATTTCTATTACTAAGTACTCACTTCAATTGCAAACTATGAGCCTTGAGGATATAATAGTAATATTCTAATTCAACCACTATACTAAGGACTTTTTTGTAGTTTTTCTTCAACATATTCTAATAAAATTCTTGTTTGGACACAATCACTATTGTCTCTCTTCTTTTTTTATTTACAGTTTTTTTTTTTTTTTTGAGGTGAGTACATGTTTGGTTTGTATTTTTGGAAAAAAAAGAGTATGACACATACAATTTATTATAAATAAAACTTTACTTTTTCACCAAATTTCAAAATATAAGACTGCAATAAGACTGCTTTGTTTGGAAGGACGATAAGAATGCGTTGCTTCTCACCTAACCTAACCTCACATCATCTTTTTCATTTTACTCCCTCTATTTTAAAATATATAACTATTTACCTTTTATATTTCCTTTTATTTTTAACTTTTCAAGAAAGTAAATTGAGTCCTGCTTTTTGAGCTGGATATCAAGTTTTCTTAACGTGGATAGGTCAATTGACCTCATTGGAAAAGCCATCATCATTACCAGTAATAAAGATCTTCCGCGTCCACTTCTCCTTCCTCATAATTTGTGTCACATTAAAGTTTCTTTAGTACCATAAAAATGTGCAGCAAGTCCCGCTAAAAGAAAATAAAGCAGTCAACTCCATATTATTCAGTACCTTAAATTTATTTATTTATTTTTAAAAGAACTTGATCTGTCATCAAATAATATAGCACTAGCTAGGGTTTCCCAACTAATTACTGTAGTAGTAGACTGATGGTGTCAAACAGCAAGAAACATGGATGTGCATACTGGGACAAGACATCAGAGGAATAAGTGGTCCTCCACTTGGTAGACGACGATATTGGTCCCCAGTGCACCTCTCTCTCTCTCTCTCTCTCTCTCTCTATATATATATATATATATACCCGCCTCATTTTATTTGAATGAGATTAAAACAATTTAACTCTTAGTAGTTTTTAATTGGATATCTTTATTAATAATTCTTCATAGCACTTCGGTTGTCCAATATTTTCAATATTTTATTGAGTATAAAAACATAATGACTGTTTTTATTCTTTATTCTTGAACTTAATTGATTTTTGTAAACATTGTATGCAGTGCACAAGACTTTCACTAATAATAAGGTCAGGTGTATACAACATTATCTCTATTTACGAAGAGTTTATTTAAAAAATTTAATTTGTAACCAATTATTTAATAACTGAGCACTTAACTATATATAGTACTAAACACTATTTTTTGAATCTGATTTTTGTGGTAGAGAGAAATCATTTGGTTGAATAATAAGGGGGTAACAGTGGTTAACTGGTTATCACCAAACCAGCAGTGATTTAAGCCTAATTTGATTGTGTGATTTCATTTTTCATACTTTGATCAAAATACTGGAACAAATTCTCCAAAATAAATTATTGATAAAAACCTCGTAAGCACTCTTTTGAGGTATAGTCCATGGCCCGAGGTTCAAAATAAGTGAAACATATAGAAACAACAGGTAAATAAAATAAAATAATCATATTTATATTTTTTAATCCGAATGAATATATATATGTCACCTTGTTAATGGTATCCACGCATTAGATAGTATGCAGCCGTATAAGACAACAAACAATGTGTTTTACAGAGTATCTGCTTAACTGTGACCGGAAAATGACACATATATGTATACTCTTTAAAGTATATACACTTGTATACTAATAATAGTCTAATAAATGACACATATATACACTTGTATATTAAAGTAAAAATTGTCACTTGGTGATATTTTATGCTTTTTTTTTTACTAGTTGTGCTGTTTTCTTGGATTCAATAGGCTCAGTAGGCATCTAATGCTAGATCTTATTTATTTACTAAGATTTGTCCAATATTTAGGTGGAGTATGACCATATAAGTAACAACCTTAATAATCGAGCAAAGTCAGCTAAAATTTAAAAATAATTTGTGGGATAAAATTTTAAAATAGAACATACTTAAGTTATAATAATAACAATTTATTTAATTTCAAATGAATTCATTACACAATACGTCATTTTAATTAGAATAAGAAAAAAATAATACAATATATTTAATTTATGAATTTGAGAAGTAATTATAAATTTATGAATTTGAGAAATTATTATAAATGAATTTATGGCGCACAAAACTAATAAAATAAAATAAAATTGGTAAAAAATTGTGAACTCCGAGTCACCAATTTTTTTTTTCTGAGTTGACCCGCCACCAACAAAAACGTTTCGATACTTATATTGTTATATTATGATATTTGGTATTGACCGAAGTTTTAGAGGCTGAAACCAATTTTTTTTATTTATTATTATTAATTTTTTTTGGGTTTTTTTTTTTAATTGACTTTCTCTTAGTTCATCCCAGTAGGACTAATAGATTCATGGGTAATAACTCGCTGCTTGTCCCGAGGGACAAATTTACGCAGTTAAGGTTTTGACAGGCATGATTAAATTTCTTCCATGACTGACATATTGAGCAACTAGATTCCATCAGCCATTGTATTTGCATGGTTTTTGGAGCTAAATTGCAGGTAAATTCATTCATCGACAAAGAAATTGAATTTTGAAGTATAGTACTGCTGACGAAGATGGTCCCCAATGGATTTTTCTTGTACCATATGTTGGCAGCATTATAAAGAAGTTAAGGTTGTGTATTTAAAAATGAACACTCAGGTCCTACCTCGTGAACAAAAATCCAATTTCTGTCTTATTTTGACAAATCTTACCGTCTCGCCCAGAGTGTCTGACCGACAGTTTACCGGATACGTGGCCTCAATTACCAAAAGATCAAATCTTCTCGTCTTAAACTTGCCACAGTATGTTCAGTTTTTCAATGTTGTCATAGTAATAAGTAGGTCACACTCAAAATTAGCATATCGGCCCCATAAGGTTAAGCATAATCCAAACTCTTATGTAAATGGGGTACAGATTTAAATAGGACTATCATTTTTGGACAAATGTAATATATATATATATATATATATATATATATATATATATATATATATATAATGGTGCCTGGTTGTTAGACCAACTGGTTGATTCACTGCAATAGTTTACATTTTAGAACTGGTTTAAAGTCGAGGCAGAGATGCCTTCCAGTTCTGAGGACTTTTTAATGTGACTAAACATTGCTTAAACGACTGGTATAAACTGCAGATAATTTTTCTTCGACAGTAAACAATAGATATGGAACTGTCTACGAATAGGATGGGGAAAGGGACTGTTTGTACTAATTTAATAATTTAGGGACCATTTTATCTTTAATTTAATGTTTTTTAGATGACAGCTAGAAGCTTAAGCATAGCCCCTCCAAGAGGGCATAATGGTGGATTTCTAAGCCAGTATTACTACCCAAGACTGTTTAAATCACAAAAAAAAAAAAATCAACAACTAGACTTGCAAAAATTGATTTTTTCATAAGCAGGTTATAGAAAGAGAAGAAAACACGTAAATGCAAAACCTAAGCAACAAGCAAAAGGTGCAAAACTCTGTGTGACACTCTTAATTACGAGCGAGAAGAACCACCAACTACATCATAGGTATCAAAAAATACAAATAATCAAAAAACAAATAAATATTTTAAAAACAAATTAACTACAATTTATCATCATTATTCTTTTGTTTTTTCCTTCCATTTTGTAATACCAATCAACTACTGCAACACCAGTCACAAACACTTGTTCTTTTGTTTTTTCCTTCCATTTTTGTAATACCAATCAACTACTACAACCCCAGACACAAACACCAGCCAAGTGTGCCAACTGACCACATACTGCTACCAGTTCTCAAAGTCTTCACCAATGAGCTACATAAATAGTCAAACTAAAACAGCTATAAACCAAACCATTAGGTTAGGGATGGTTAGTATGTCATCTTTGGAGACGAGTATGTATATCTAAAAGGGTATAATTATCGAGCACAACAGTAATAAACACTGGTAGAGGTTGCAGCACGTTAACAAGTTACATAAAATTTTAATGGTGTAATTAACTTGTATCAATTTGTATAAAAATGATTCCAAAGTTTTGATTAGAAATCCATTGAACCCAGAAAAATAGTTTAATGAACATTAACTACTAATAAGATATTACTCTAGCTCTCCCTGTCCCTCTAGGATTCTATCAGGTATAGTCTGAAGTTTGTGTATCACTTGCTCTTTTTGGGTTCTTTTGCATAATCATTTAATAGTCCTTCAACATCTTTCCAGAACAGACCCTCCACCAAAACTCCTTCCTTTGTGAACCTGTAATAATACACATCAAATGTAAGGGCACACATTAAAACTTCCACAAGTAATTCGATATACTTTGTGTGTGCGTGTGTTTTTGTGTGTTTGTGTGTGTGAAAGAGAGAGACAGAGACCATTGGGTAACGCTTTTGGTGAATTCCACTGTAGGTTTTGCAGCTATTGACTGGGGGTCAGCGCTTGCTATGTTGAGCGTATACATATCAGAGAATCTTGGCAACTTAGAAGAGACTACCAAACCGGTGCTGTTGAAGGATCCCTGCATAAGCAAAAGACAGTTGATAAATAAAGGAGACAAGTTTTGGAATGATTTCAATATCTCCGAATTTACAGCAAATCAATTATCCATACACGTGGCAATAAAATAAGTCATGAAGAAATATAAAAGGCAAAACCCCATTACAAAAAGTCAGTCATGTAGAGAAAATGAGAGAAATGAGGTGAAGGAAACATTACAAACCAGTCGATCAGCTCTCAGTTTCTGACAGTAATCAATCTCTTCCAAAACCTTTTATTTTTAGTTATTTCCTAAACTGAAGACTATTGCTTGTTTAATGTAATTTAGCATCATATACGGAACCTCCACAAGCTTACATTGGTAAATTTCACTTAACCACTTAAGATTACACGTTTTTTCAGATCACCGCCTGAATTTCAAAAGTCGACATATAAACACCTGAAGTCCTGAGGCTAACTGAATACAATGGCTCACCCAAGAATAACGAAGGTTATATTTCTTTGTATATGGAGGATTGTTCATGTATACCATCAGGTTCCTTATGAATGAAGGAATAGTTAACAATCACTTGCATGAACCACATGGAATAACCTCACTTGTTCTTATGCACAGATATAATTCTTCTCTTTGGGAGTCTACCACTAGTTATCTTTTCTAAAGTTGCAGTGCTAGAACAAGAATCAGAAACCACTTTGACGGATCAAAGAAGCAAGTGATGAAAAGGGGTAATACTGAAATAATTAGCCAAACTTTTCAAAAAGGAAGGGCACATCTCCTGGAACCAAAATTCTAAGGAAATCCACTTGAAGTATACTCACTATAGAATATTAGCAAATATGACCAATCAAAAGATTAATTATACAAAGAGAGCCACACTTTTGTAAAAGAAATGATGTATTTGGCCATAACTTTCCAGAAAAACCAACACTAAGTAAACAAGAGAAGTAAAAATACATATACATACTTATATGCATCTGAACCAATCTAAGTAACAAGAGAAGTGAACTAAATAAAAGCACCATTGTTTGAACATAATAAAACACGAGTAACATAAAGAAAACTCAGGGAAAAATAAAATCTTGTACTCGTAAAATTAATGAAAATCCCCCCAATTTTTTTTTTTGACATCATGCATCTTGACAATGCCAAAAAGAAAGTTTTATCATCAACTGTCTTTAGACCTTCTCTTCTAGAATTTTATTGATGAGTGGCATATATCCCCCATTAACACTGGTCTACATTTGAAGAAATTCAAAAAAGTAGTGTGAGAAGAAGGCTGAATTGGATGAAGTTTGAGAGAGAAAATGATCAAATTACCATCTTGGCATCTTTTAATTTCCAATCTAATATATAATATGGTCATAGAATAAAAATAAAAGGTGAAGTGAAAATAAAAGAAAAAACAAATGCCGAGACACACTAGCCAGTAGTCACCTTACATGACCATCTTCCCCTGCCCTTCCAACTAGGGATGGCAACTAAAACCGAAACTGATCCAAAACCAGTCGAATAGCATCGAACCGGCCGGTTTTTATCTGAATCATTGGCCTTGAGAGTGCGGCTTCGGTGCAAAGTTTTTTAAACTAGGACCGGTGCGGTGCGGTTTTGGTATTTGCTTCCGAACAAGCAGTGCACCATATCGCTTCTTGAACCGGTAGTACACCGGTCCTTGAACTGCTCTATATGCTTGTTTATTTTAATTATATCTCTATATTTTATTGTATTATTATTATTCTTATATAATATTATATATAATCATAGAATTACTCAAATGTATATTTTTATTATTTTTTTACTTTTGCATATCAAAAGTTAATTTATGATTTTTTTTTATATATAGTTATATATATTAAAAAATAATGTTAAAATTATAACAATGTTATTTTAATTTTATTTGAACATATATTTTTATATTACTTATTAATATTTATTGTGCTATTTTAATGACTATTATTGTAAACTATGTTGTAAAAATATTAAACTAATTTGATAAAAATTAAGTCAAATTTTTTTTTTAAATTTTTAAACGGTGCAAATTAGTGTGGTGCGGTTCAAAATATAAACCGGTCGGTCCAATTTTAGTATAGAAAAATCTTGAATAGCTACCTGTGCGGTGCGGTTCTGTTTCAATTTTTTTTTAAGACCGGTGCGATTCCAAATCATTGAAAAAGTGGAATCACACCGCACCATTGCCATCCCTACTTCTAACTTCAATTCGGAGAATCTAGTTGTTTCTTTGGAGGCATCCAAACACTAATTTTTGATAATTCCAGAATTATTTTTCTTGTGTGAGATACATTATATACTACGACAATATGGATTGGACATTCCAAGTTTATTAACCAGTTCGCTTGAAACTCATGTGATAAACCACCCTATATTTAAATCCTTACGATATACTGAGTTCATAGTTAGCAGATTACAAGATTACCAAACTTTCATCAGCACCACCAAAGCAATGCACGATATCTTTGTATTAATCAAAGCTATTAATAACAATCCAATCGAACTTTGGGGTAAATGTATTATTCATTTCCACTTGTCTGCCAATTCAGTTTAAAGACCCATCAAAATTTTTCTAGATCAATGTTCGAAAAAGCTAAAAGCGGTACGAGCCGTTTTTGTTCGGACGAGGTGAGGCGTAAGCCTCAAGGCAGAACGAGGCATAAGCCTCAATGTGAAAAGCTAAAAGTCCCTAAAAAACTATAAAAAAATACTAATAAAATCATAAAATAATTCATCATTATAATCAAGGTCATAAAAGACAAAAATAAGCAATGTCACTTAAATGAATATAGATATATTTATTTTTCTAATGATTTACTATATTTATAATGCAGGTTGTAGCATATTAAATCACAAGTCACAACAAGAAGTGGACAAGATCAGCAGCAGCAATAAAGACACATCATCAATAATTAACTTTAGTTAGAGGATTGGTTAAATTTTGGTTATTGTTGTTACAATTTTTTAAACATCATTAGTTTAATTGAAAAAAATTAAAAAAAGTTGATTGTTTTTTATTTTTAAAAAGCACTAAAGTTCGTTGGTTTTTTTGGTGATTAAATAATTTAAAGCTGTCTATTGCTTAATATTGAACTGGTTCTTTTTTGTGCATGTGTCCAGTTGTGAAGGAAGAACAAGTAAATTAATCCTTATAGGTAAACCATATGCTAATTAGTTAGAGTTAGGCTGCTGAGTGAGTGAGTGTATATGGAAAACTTAGGGGTTGTTTGATTAGAACTTAATAAGACTGAATGGTTCAATGGCTGAATCGGTCAGCTATTTAGTGCGTTTGTTTAGAGCTGAATGATATTGAATAGTTGAATCGGTCAGAATTTTGTGCTGAATGACTAAGTCTAATTTTTTTGACTGAATAGTTAAGTTCCGACTAAATGAAGTAAAAAAAAAATTAAAAAAAAATATATTAAATATTATATTAAGTAATATTAAATAAATTTACAACTACTTTGAATTTTTTCAGATGGGTAAAATAGTAAAAATATGTTATTAAAATATTTCAGACATGTCACTTATTAAACAACTTTTTTCATTCAGTATTTAAAAATCTACTTCATTCAGCTCGTTCAGATTACTTAAGCATTCAGAACTATTTTATTCAGTTTTTATCAAACACCCCCTTATTCCTTCTATGTAAACCATGTATTTTGGGAAACTTCTGAATACTTCATTAAAGTTATACTTGTTTATAACAAACCAAACATGTTCTCTTGCAAGTCAAGTGCAGAAACATATGCATGGAGGAGAAAAACACAACAATGAACTTATAAAGATTTTAAAAATATATAAACACACAAAAACAATAACATTTCTTTATTGTAAAATTATTTGGCTATATTTGTTCGTAAGAATGATGTATGAGATTAAATTATTTAAGTTAATTTCATATTTTTAAGTATCTTAATTTTTTCTTGACTTAGTGCTAAGATGACAATTTATGTATTATATTTTAATTTTTAAGATTATTTTAAACTTTTAAAGGGGTTATAATTTAATTTCACATTCTCCTTGGACTATATAATCGATTGCTAATAAATCATGAGATTGTCTACTAATTTAAGAATTTAAAAAAAATACTTAAAGATATTATATTAGTATAAATAAGCACAAACAGTTCAATTCTCTACGTCATAATTGAAAACAAATATATATGGTAAAGTTAAGAAAAAACAAACATATAAGATTTGTACCCAAACAGAAGGAAGAAAAACTAATTAATTTAGTATATAGAAAATTTCCTTCACTTCTTTTCTCTAATAATGTCTTGAAAAATCCTTTAATTATTAACCAAACAGAATATTTATCACAGTCAGGCTGAAGCAGAGGAGAAGAGAAGAAGACGCAGCGGAGAAGAAGCAGCAGCGAAGAAGAAAAAGAAGAAGCGGAGAAAAGAAGAAGGAAAGGAGCAGCAGCCAACAGCAGAAAAGAAGAAGCAGAGAAGGAGGAGGAGAAGAAGAGAGAGAGAGAGAAAGAAAGAGAAAGAGAACCTCGCTGGTCGATGAAGATCGCACGAAGAAGATCGCACCTCGGCTCGCCTAGCTGTTTTGCCTCTCTGTTTCGTGCGTCTACGTAATTTTCTGAGCAAGTGAGTATACATACTTAGAGTTTTTTTAATTAAAATCAAAGCCCACGCCTTCCTCTGCCTTGAGGCGCAACGCACTGAGGCGTACGCCTTAGCCAAATGAGGCGTACGCCTTAGCCAAATGAGGCGTAAATTTCTTTTTTCCCCTATCACGCGTACGCCTCGCCCTAGAATCTTGCCGCCTCGCTTTGAGGTGCGCCTCAAACGCAATTTCGAACCATGCTCTAGATAAGTATAATCCATCATAAATTCATGTGAATCCGCCATAGAGAAGGGAAAGAAATTATTTGAAACAACTCGGCAAAAATTAAAATAGAGAGTCCGTCCATTGCTCAATTAGTCCAAAATTCTCTAGACTACTATTGATTACCACCAAGATATCCCTCAACTTATACTTTTCAAAATTGTCCTATGTAAATTAACAGAGTTTTAAAGCCAAATCCACAGGAAAGTCTAGTAATATAGAATAATGACATCTAGGAACTGGATACGATATACCAGCTGGTTTATAAATTCAATTAAAGAAAGTCTACAACTTCCCTTACTTGAAGTTTTTGATATATGACAAAAAGGTCCCATCCCATGGGGCACAATGACACATACAACAATGCATTATCAAACTTGTATAGGCCTATGAAGCTAATTCTAAAGACTTGCACTTGTCTATCCTTCCCATTGCCCAACACCAAGTGCAATCCAAACACCTAAAAAAAGAGAGATTGTACCATGCAACGTTGGCAATTCAAGAAAGTTAGACACCAATCAGACCAAAGAAAACAAGGAGCTATATGCCGTGTAAGCTAACTGTGCAAAGTGAATAAAAATTACAACTCCCCCCCCCCCCCCCCCCCCCTCCGCAAAAAATGACCCTGCTTAATCACAATTTCATACCATAACGAATTAATGTGTTTCCTGGAATGTTGGATGATCAAGATTCATTCATTGCTTACAGCCTCACAATTGATACGCATAATCCTTTGTTTGGAAGAACCTCTCAAACGCCAAACTAACTAATAAATCCGCAAAGTCAGCAATTCAAGATTGCCTAAACCTAATCATTTTACTCTTTCGGTGACTAATTACTGGACGAGTTTCAAAGGAATAAATGTAATTTTTAAGCTTCAAACACACCCACTAGAAAGATAAAGAAAGAAAGTCTAGAGCATAATGGTTCTGATTAAACCTAAGGGACTAATAGTAAAGCACTTTATCTCCACTTCATTCGGGCTTTTCTATAAACAAATTTTTCATTCTAATATTTCTTGTAATCCTCCACAGAAAAAAAGAAGAAGAAGATACATAACAGTTTTAAAATATTTAGATTTACAAGATACTTTAGCATGGCTAATACAGAAATGCAAAAAGCCTATAAGCCAAAATGTGAGCACATTCTCAAGATAAATCTAGTAAAATCAGTAAGCAGATCAAAAGGATATAGAAACTTACTGCAGGAGGATACGTAAACAAAATTGCATTCTTTTCCTTCGTGTATATGATCAGCTGCAATATTCCGTTGAATAGCACATACTTGTCCAGAGTCAAAGATTAAACAAAGAAGATATTTACTGTGAGACTAAACGCTCTCAAGCTGTCCCCTTTTGGCCGCTCATTTTGATCACCAAGTAAAACAAAGAAACATAAAAGACCGAAATTTCAAAACATACACATTTCATACTTTAGAGAGCATAATTTTACTACATAGAGCACAATAAACTGATTACTAGTAGCTGAGAATCCTTTATCATTTACTTCTAGCTTTAAACAAAAGTAAACAATTCAATTATATTGAGCATGCTTTAAAAATCTAATTTTTTCACTCTTTACCAAACAGATTTAAGCTCCAATAGGACACACACACACACACACACAAAATCCATTTCTTTTACCAAAAGTTTTCAAATTTGAAGGGGAAAATCTAACAAAATGAGTAATGAATCTCAAACTTATCAATTAATACTTTTTTTTTCACATTTACAGAGTGAATCGAAGAACAAAATACCAATACAACATCAGAGGAGAATCAGTTGCCAAAGGCCACAACAAAACAATTTCAAACATATTCTTGAAAATGATTTCAGAATAAAGAGCAGGAATAAAACAAACTCATAATTTTCGTTTTGCTACCATCTCTCATAGACCAAACAGAAACACAAGCCGATGAAAAAAACAAGGTCACGAAAAGGATATAAAACGATACATCCTATCAAATAATAATTATTCTCGGGGAACTTTTTGTAGTAAAATTGAGCGAAGAGCGCAATGACGATAATGATAGTTCCAATCAACAATCTGATGTTACTCATTCTCACATCTTCATTGTAACCACGGCCTGTAACGATCTAAGAACATTAAAAAAAATATCAGAGATCACTCGCAAAATGCCTACAAATAAACTCAATTGACTAATAATATATATATATATATATATATATATATATATATATATATATAGTAAGAAGTAGTATTACCTCAGATACAGATTCATCGAGGAAGTTTTTGATAGAGTGATGATCCAACAGATTTGCCTTTTTAGGGTTTTTGTTTGCGGATATAGTATTGTTGTTAGGCCCCATTCCCCCCTCTTTCTTTCCGGATTAGAATTGTTAGGGTTTTGTCTGAAAATGGTGAATTTCTCTCTCCTGTAAATGTAAAGCCGATAGGCAACCCGACTTGTACGATTTTATACTTTTGTGCCAGTAAACTATTTTTTTAAATGTTTGTACCGGTAAAAACTAAAGGGGAAAATGTTCAAAATTACTCCTCATGTTTACGGCGGAAGGTCACTTAATTTTTGATATTTATTTTTTTCAAAAGTGTATCTCACGTTTAAAAACGTGTATCAATCTTGTCCCTCCCGTTAAATAAAATTTAAGAGTTGCGAACGGTGTTTAAATCAGGCCATTTTTGTTAGTCTCGTGCATCAGCCCGAAGAAAAAGGGAAAAATCTTAAGAAATCCTAATTTAGTAGATCGCAGTGGACTAAAAGAGAAAAAAAAATCTGTACTGGAGAAAGGAGGCGAGAAGATCGAAGACAGATACCAAAAAGAAAAGAGAATCTCCGATCTTTCACAGGTGCTTGTTTTTGTATGAGTTAATATTTTAAATTTTTTTGATTTGGATTAATTAATTACATAGAATAGTGACATTTTATATTGGTTAATGGGTAAAAGATATTGTGTGTTTTGATTTTTAGTAAAATAGCTGGTATTTGGTCATTGCATGTGGTCCATGTTTAAGTTGGTTGTCGACCGTAAAGGGACATGTTTTCCCGTATAGTCATTGTTTATTACATTTTTAATATTTCAAACTTGACATTTGTCTTTTAATTGATTGTTGTTTGCTTTATATTGTCTTGAGTGAGTTGTTTACTTGACTGACATAATGGATGAACATGTTGATATTTATTTACATCATGGGGGCAAATGGATGATGGATCCTATGTTGAGTTATGTGGGATGAGATGTTTATATTTGTGAGAATTTTAATGCAGATTATCTGTCTATTATAGCCATTAAGAATACTTGTAAAGAGACATTGAAATATGCCAATGTAGAGGATGTTTATGTTTTGGAACCTGGAGTGAGTATTGATGAAGGACTTTTTTTACTTGAAGATGACGATGGTATTAGAAATTTTTTTAATAAAATTAATTCAGACATATATGTCCTAAAATTCTTTGCAAAACATGAGATAGATACTTTTATATTAAGAAATAATATTTTGGTCATTATTTATAAACCTCAAGTCAATGAATTGTCAGAGGATGTGGTAGTTGACAGTTTTATGGAAAGTGTTGAAATACTTAATGTCTCTGTTAACATTAATAGAGCTTATGTAATAAGTGCAGATCCCAATGTAGTGTTAAACACACAGGGTAGCAGGGTTGGTGTTGAAAATATGAATAAAGGTAGTTCTGGGATTAGTGAGGTCATAAATTCTAATAGTACTGAGAGTGATGATAGTAAAGATGCTACATATGAAGAGAAAAGTAAGGAGAGTAATGAGAGTGGTGATAGTCATTAGTCATTGTAGTGAAACTAGGTTTGATGAGGTTGGGTTGTCATGCGAGAAAAGATATCCTGCTCGTTTCAATGCAGATGGTAAGACACCATTTTTCAGCTTGGGAATGACATTTTTCAATGTAGTTGAAGTTAGGGAATCTATAGCAAGATATGCTATTTCTAGGAGAGTGTTATTAAAATATGTGAAAAGTAAACCATATAGAATAAGGGTAAGGTGTGAAGGTCCTTTTCTCTTGCATGTGTCAAAGGACGGTTGATGGGTTGTCAGTAAAGACTTTAGAGTACGACCACAATTGTTATAAAAATTTTAACAACCTTAGGTGTTCAGCAAAGTTCTTGACCAAGCTTTACAAATAAAAAAATTCAAAAATCCAAATTACAAAATCAAAGACCTAAAAAAGGATGTTGAGACAGAATGGAGAGTGAATGTTGGATTTTCCAAGTGCAAGAGAGTCAGGAGGATGGTTTTGGATAAATTCTCAGGGTCCTTCACAACTGAATATTCTGAGTTAGAGGCTTATACAACAGAACTTAGACAAAGTAATCCAGGTTCTAAAATGCTGGTGAAGCTGAGCAAAGATACTTTAAGGGAAGGGAGAAGAGTATTTAAAAGGATGCTTGTCTGTTTAGATGCGAGCAAGAAAGGTTGGAAGGAAGGATGTATGCCTATTATTGGCCTTTATGGCTGTTTTTTGAAAACACAGTACAAGGGGAAATTGCTTGTAGCTTTAGGAAGAGATGAGAATGAACATAATTTTCCTATAGCTTGGGTATGTATGAAGAGTGAAACTAAGGTTAACTGGACTTGGTTCGTTACTTTGTTACAAGAACAACTTGCTTTGGGATATGGAGGACAATATACTTTGATCTCTGATACACTAAAGGTATGATTTGTCTTTTAATACTTTTAATGCTAATTTATTACTTTTGGTTATATAATCTGTTAATGTTTTATCCCAACAATTTAATATTTTTCTTGTAGAGTTTAATACAATCTGTTATTGATGTACTTCCTGAAGCTGAGCACAAATGGTGTGCTCGTCAGATTTATACAAATTGGTATAAGAAGCACAAGGGTGGAGAGTTGAAGAAGACTTTTTGGAATGTTACTTGGTCAACCTTTGAGGAAGAATTTAAGGACAACATGAAGTTGCTTGGTCAGATGAGTTCACAGGGAGAAGTGGATCTCATGAACTATCCACCTCATACATGGTGCAGAGCATATTTCAGTAGCAAAAGCAAATCATGGGTAGTATATAATAACATGGTGGAAAGTTTTAACTCCTGGATTCTTAAAGCTAGGCATAAGCCAATTAGGACTATGTAAGAATTCATTAGGAGAAAAACCATGAACAGATTAGGACTTATGGTTCCAGCATGTGAGAGATGGATCAACTGCTTCAGTCCTCACTGTAATGAAAATTTTCAGACAAACAAAGGTCTAACAGTTGACTATTCTGTGATATTTAATAGAGACACAGGGTATGAGATCAGTGAAGGTGAGGACACCCACATTGTGTGCTTGGAAAAGAAATCTTGCATATGTAAGGGATGAGATCTCTCTAGAATTCCATGCCAATATGCCATGTATGCTCTAGTCCGCAACAAGCAAAATCCAATGGACCATATTTCAAGGTGGTATCACAAGGATGTATATAGCTACTTATAAGTACAAGATTATGCCAGTGAGAGGGAAGATATTTTACCAAATGGACAACTATCTCCTAGTAGAGCCACCACCTGTTGAAAAACAAAGGGGAAGGCCTAAGACTAAGAGTAAAGGAGAAAAAACTGAGACCAGGCCATAAAATAAAGCCACAAAGCTATCCAAGAAAGGGACTACACAAACATATAGTCTGTGTAAACAGCAAGGACACAATAAAGCTGACTATATAAAGGTAATCAATTGATAACCTATAATGTGTCACTTAATTATTCATGAACTGCATTTGGTTTAATTATAATGTATTGCTTTTATTCATCAATTGCATTTGGTTTAATTAGATGACTCAAAGGTAATCAGAAACAGGGAGTTCAGTCCCACCACAGTCTCAAACTGGACCTTCAGTGCAAACTCAAACACAAGTTAGGTCACCAATCCTACCTCCAACACAAGTTAGACCATTAGTCCCTATAAGTTCCAATATAAGGCCTTCAAAATTACAAGTTCAAGCTGCTACAAGAGCTCAATCCAGGAAACAATCGACTCCTGATCAAGGTTTTGGTTTACTTTATGATGACAACATTGGTTCAGTAACATACATGGTATGTTGTGTTAATGAATTTAATTATAATTCGTTATTTGATGTGCAATCTTGTGATGAACTAATGTTTTATGTACTTGCAGAGTGGAACATCATCAACTATTGTCAATGAAGGAAGTCAGACACAACCAGCTATAGTTGACCCTAACACTAGATTTGCAATCCTTAATGAAGCTGAACTTCGACCAGAAAATGCTATAAACAAAGTATCAAGTTCAGTTGGCAGTAGAAGAATTAATAACAGGGGTGATGGTGGCCCTATTAACATGTCCAACATGCCTTTTAAACCTCCAGGACTTCAATGGATGGGTAGAAGTTGCATCACTACCAGGCAACTTATGATAGATAGGGATGAAATGATGGGTAAAAACAATAGTAAATAACACCATTCACAAGGAATGCAACCTAGTGATAGTGAAGAAACATTTTGTGGCTGTTTAGAAAATTGAACCTCTTATTTTATAATATTTGTAATTGATGTTTGAACAATAATTAGTTATTGTGTTTTTGGTACTGAGCAAGTTACTATGGAAAAATTTGATTTATTTGATATGTTTATGCTCAATTAAGGTGTGTAAGCAGTTAACATGTTTCTGCTGCTATATAATCAAAGCAGACTTTATTATATTTTGTCCGCCTCAATGTGTTCAGATGGTGTATTAATTTGCTTTCATTTAACTACAATTACTTTAATTCAATTGTTGTCTTTGTCAAGTAAGGTGTCTTTCCTTCTATATAACTTCAACTGTTCTCTTTATTTAATTTGGTCAGCCTCAACCACAATGATACAAAAAAATAAGAATTGACAACAGTAAACATGCACAACTCATTCACATTGATAGCCAAAAGTAAAAGGACTTCCATTACCTAATTTCAACAATTCATACACAAGTCTTTGTAATTGACTTGACTACAAACAAAATGCAGTACGTTACAATCTGTAAAAGCCAACAATTCATCTAACCATTTAAACATACCTAAGTACCATAAAAGAAATGCAGATGAATGTAACTATTAACACAACTATACACTTATATTCAAATAATCTACTTTAGTTTGTTTCTAACAAACCTCATCTCCATTTGATTTTAATTTCTTTAACTCATCAACTAATTCTTTCAAATTTGATGCCCCTTCAACTTGACAAAATTTGTTCAATTGCTTATTCTCCATATGCAGAAGCTTGTTATCCCTTTTCAGATCTTTTATGACCATATTTGCCCTATCACACATCTGGGGGTCATGCCATATAAATAACCCACAATCCCTTTCCTGAATCCAAGATAGGGCTGATCATAAATTAGAAACCAAACTAAAACTTCTATTAACCATTCATATGTGATACAAAGTCACAATAACACAAGAAGATTATGTGATACAAAAGAAGTAGATTATTAAACAACCCTTTTTTAAACCCTAAAACTAAATCAAAAAAATTACAAGCACTTACTCTGAATTTAGAACATGAGTAAAACATTCGACCAGGATTTGTTTCGCTCCATTAGGTCTATAGAGGAGCTCTTAACCCACAATAACACAAAGGGTGAGCTTCATAATCAACCTCAAGGTCACGCCTACGAGCAAATGATGCAGAAGATGCGTTGTACGTCACAGAGAGAGGTGATTATTGCTCTTAGCTTTTTTTAGTACAGATTTATCCCATCTTTTTGTCCACTGCGATTAATTAAACACATAATTTCTTTGGGTTTTCCCTCCCTTTTCTTATGACTATTTTTGTCCACTGAGATCTACTAAATTAGGATTTCTTAGGGGTTCCCCCCCATTTCTTCTGACTGATGCACAAGACTAACGAAAATGACCTGATTTAAACACAGTTCATAACCCTTAAACTTTATTTAACGGGAGTGGCAAGATTGGTACATGATTTTAGACGTTAGATGTACTTTTGGAAAAAAAAAAACATCAGGGGCTAAGTGAGCTCTCGCTATAAATATGAGGAGTAATACTAAAGTGTAGCGAACTAATAAAGAGCAATACTATATATATTATTTTTAATTTTTTTTTGTTACAAAAATAATTTGTATGAATAGTAACTGAAATCCATCTCCCCCTGTAAAATATCAATTTTCCTTATATAACTGATTTGGTGGGTTATCGGGCCACGCTAATAAATCATTTGGTTCATTTCGGTAATTTTTGATGCGGGGCCTCAATTTTTTTTGTTTGTTAAAAATGGCTCTCAAATGATAATTTTGCAATTTTTTATTGTTGTTAAAAATAACTTTGAAATGATAATTTACATTCAATATTTTTTTTTTAAAAAACCTTAAAGATAAATGTGGTTTTTCCTTTGTCTTTTTAAAATTCTTACAATAAAAACATAAAAGTTATTTAAATTTAATACAAAATATTAATGATTAAGAGAAAAAGAGTGTAATAGAAATAAATGACATAAAACCATAAACAAGAATATGGCCCTGTGTGTTGCCACTTCTTTTTTAAAGCTTTTAGTTTTTTTTTTTTAAAGCAAAAGCTCGTTTTTCAACTTATTAAGGAGTCAAACACAATAACTTATATTTCAAATACTCTAAAAGACTCTAAAAACCGAGTACAACACCTCCAAACACATAAAAATGCTAGATAAGAGGTGCTTTTATTTGCAACTAATAGCTTTACTTTGATAAAAATTGGTTCTTAAAAACAGCTTTTCATAAAGAATATTCAGCTTACTGAAATAAGTTCATATAAAAAAAAAACCATTTTTGAAAATAAGCTGCTTAAAAAAGGGCCCATGTAATAAACTTTAGTTATATTCAATAGTATTTTAGTATTTAGCTCTAAAGAGTCAACATGGACTCAATCTTTCACACCTTCTTTTTATTATTTAATGAATTGAAACTTAAACGAAGTTAAATTTTGATTAATGGGCCTCAAGCTCTTGTCAATAGCGTGAAGTATTTTTCTGAATTATTAATCAAGGGCAAAGAAGAAGAATAAGTTTGAACATATTTGAAACGGGAGTGCAGAAGTCTATCAGGCTTGGTTAATCATCATAGCCCAACAGGTAAAATGTGCAGATTGCACTATGTATGTAGCTACATCAGGCAATAAAAACATGCACAAATTTCGAAATTTAACCTGGTGTGCGAAATTATTCCTGGGTTTCCTATGACATTTGTGCAGCAGCGTACATTTGGACTTCCAATAAGTGATTTTCCCCAGCGTACAGTTACTTCATGCTGCCCAACTTGACTTCAGATATGTTTAGCAAGTCAATTCCAAGCTTTTCGAGAACGGAAATGAAAGAACATTTGCAATTATTTAGAATTAAAATTTAGTTAAAATTTGGGACTCAATTCCAATTCAAAACCTAGCTTGGAATCGAGTTACCAAATGAGTTGCTAAATATAACTCGTGCAAATTTACTGAATCATAGAATCATGGATCCCGCTTCGGTGGGCATCCTTGAAGAACTTCTGACCACCAATGCTAACACATTGCTACCTTTGTCACCAAGAGTCTGAGAGAATCATGAAGTATTTGATCTCACCGTATTAATGACATCATTCATTAGCAACCACCTAGTCCCATTAACAAGTTCTTCCTTAATCACGAACAAAACTGCAGCTGCAAGAACACTTTGTACAATCTTTGTGCTCATCCCCTTGTAAAAACCAGTAAACCCTTCATACCGAATCATCTTCATGATGGCATCCAGGGTACCTATATTGGGGAAACAAACCTTATAACATGGTTTACAAAAATTTAGGAGCAAGAGTTGAACACGCATAAAAACGCAAAAGCAAAAGGAATGAAGTCATCCCTCGCACCACAACATACAGATTCATTAACTTCAATTGCCAGGTGAAGATTAAAACTGGAATAAACTGATCATTCTCTAGTGCCTTAACCAACTGAGCATCCTTTTATCTCTATTCAAAATTTGGGTAGATATGTTCCAAAATGAACCAACTCAGTGCTCAGTTGCATCCTCTATAATTTGAGTACCACCTTCAAACTACCTTATTTTTGCTAATTTTGCACCTCTGAGACCTACCATTAATTTTGCAATTCCTGGTTTATAGGGTATACCGCAATTCACAAACCTTTATAATGATGCCCTTTATCTCCATCAGAAACTTGCTTTGCTTGAAGCCTTGCCTGCAAAGACAATGAAATCATGAGAAACAAAGCAAGCAAGACAGAGAAAAACCAATTATATCATATATATTTTAATATCACATGCCCCTGGATTAAAGTTGAGCCAACTGGGCCGTATCCATATCATGATATTGAAGCTTCATGGAAACTCACCCTTTGTAGAGTTCCTATCCTTTCTAGAGCAAGCATTACTACATACTCTCTCTAATTTACCAATCTCTCCTCAAACTAAGGGGTGATGGAGTCTGGATCTATCAGGTCATACCGAAAATGGGAAATAGCATTGTTATAATATAGAAACTTGTAAAGAACACAGTTCTATCCAGAACAATTAAACACAGCAATTGAAACATATAGTCACAAATTTGACACAAGGAACTTATTGGTTCCGTGCCTTTACAGAATTCAAGATATGATGACCTCTAGTTCCGCCACTACAGTGTGCTGGTCCATCTTCAGAGGACTTGAACTTTGGTGCTCCCCTCCCCCCCCAAAAAAAAAATTAATCTTGGACAAGTGAAGTGACAGGTCAATTTATGGCAGTGAATGGATTACAGAGAACCTTGCATTTGAAATATTTTAGCAAATTATGCACAGTAATCAAGAAAATACACTTTGTCCTGTAGCTCCTGCCATAGGGATTTTGGTTTAATTAAGTTTTCCTAGAGTCCTCCAATTTGAAGCTCGTGATAGACAATAATGTTTTGACTTGTCACAAGATTAAAAGAAACAAGAATGTTTTGTTTTGATAAACTTATGTCACTAACCTTGACAACCTGAAGAGGATATGTGATGACTGTAGCTCCAAGTTTAGCCAAAGCCGCAAGAAGAAATATCTAGAAAATTAGCAAGCAATGTGTTCACCACTTGAAGCAAAATTAAAATGATGGAAATAATTAGTATATTAATACTGAATGAGGAGAGGTCCCAAAAGGTAAGGTTATTATCAGAAAGGCGGTGACAGTAGCACTTGCCTCTATAGCAGTTACTCTTTTGTTACCGTTCTTACTCGAACCGCGATGCTGCCTTTGCTTCTTCAATAAGGTTTCATACAGCATGAATTGTAAGGAAGGATTACTCACCTGCAGGTAACAACGAGATCAATCAGTGATCTCCCTGCAGTACTTATTAGTGTCACTTCCAACCTACCATCATCAATGTCGGTAAAACACCTTTCCAGAATCCCCAAAGTCCAGCTTCATCATAAAGGTCCTGAATCTGCATACAGAAATCATTCTCATTAAAAGATATGGGCTGGAACTGGTCATGCACGCCACATTATTAGGAATCTAAATGAAAAGAAAAAAAATGTATTTGGTTCCATTGCCCGTTCTAAAAACCACAGAAATGCAAGTATAGTGGGAATGAATAAGCTTCCTGACAATCTTCGACGCTAGTCAACCTTCAAAACTTAATTTTCAAGATATGGGCTGTAATTTTAACTGTTCTATTTAAGCACTTCACCATAATTCGAATTACTACTGACCCTGATTATGATCCAGAAGATTTGAGATAGCCTGTGTATATACAGAAGATACTTTGAACAAAAGACTGCTACTAAACTCAGTGTAACATAATTTTAAAGTTACATTGGTTGGCTATATAAATACTGCTTTAATTTTAAATTTTTAATAAATTCAACCACATGTTGTTATCTTATACCTTTACCTCTCTCAGCCTACATTGATTAGCCTTCCCCTTCACTTTCCATGAATGTATAGGTTAATACATGAATGTACATACCGCATGGCTAGTTCCAAATGGAAGTGGTTCTACCACAGAAAGAACTTCTTCGTCTGAAGCAATAGATTTAGTCTGCTGAGGTTGGAAACCTTTTTTGTGAGTCTGTGGGATGAAAAGCACTATAAATAACGAATTTAAGGTAAAGAAATGTAGATTTGTGTATGTGTGTGTGGCCGGTGTAATGACCGTGAATATTTTAACCTATATAAATGAAATTAATTATTGATAAATTAAATTTTGTGATCATTGTTTGATAGCTTGGTTTATTTAATTATGTGGCAAATAATTAAAGGAAGGACCATTTAATGGATTAATTAAATTAATGGACCATCCTAGGTAATTTAATATCAAATCGTTGATACGATTCGTAAGTTATGTAATAATTCATTTAACTTGATTCCTAGCAAGTTTGATTGGATTATGTAAATTAATTAACGTGCTTATTAATTAATGTCTATGTGTAAATGTTATTAATGAAAATTAATAGTTCAATTAGTTATAAGATTAATAGAGAACTAGTCCAATTTATTTATTAAACAAGCACAATTTAATTTAATTGTTATTGGACTTGTAATTGGTCATGTAACTAATTAAATGGCCCAAAGGATGGTAGAATATTTGAGCCCAATGAAAATTAATTATTACCCCCAATACAAAGTCAATCCATGGGTCAAAATGCATACAAGTTGGTGTATGGATATATATGTATATATAGCAAGTTGGCAATTAAAATAAATGAAAATTGGGTGGAAAAAGGAGTGTATTGCCGGCACCTTGAGGGAGTGTTTCAAGATTTGCAAGGCTCAAGAAATTACATGGAAAACAACATCCCACAAATTCCTCCCAAGCACCCATCAAATCCCCTCAAAATGTGGATCTATGTTTGGTGATTAATTAGCTTAAAACAATCAATGTTGGTGGATTAGTGGAGTTTAAGTGCACTTAGCTAATTTTTGTAAATAGGAGTATCCCCTAACATTTCTAGAGTTGGTTCATTTGGTGAAATTGCTAGAGAGCAAAAGAGAGAGGTTAGAGAGAAAATAGGAAAAACACTTTTCTTGAGCTTTTATAAAAGATAAAACATCAAGTGAGGCTAAGGGGTAGTGCACGACAGCTTTGGGAGTGTCTTGGATGTCCTCAAGCTTCATCTTCTACTTTGGAAAGGAGAGAAAGAGAGCTCATAAGCCTAAGAGGTATAAAATCCATAAAACTCTAGTTTTAAAGCTTTTATTGTGCTTTATATGATTTCTATAGTAGAAAAATATTTTTCAAAACCATTATGTTTAGATCTATGTTAGAAGCATAGATCTAGGGTTTAATGTGCTTAACTTGTGTATTGGTATGCTTTTATGTTGAAAAGTTTGATCAAAACATGAAATCGATTTTCGCCGAAAAACCCTTAAACTGGACAGTCCGTTTCCGGATTTACTGTTCACGTTCCGTAAGTCGTATTCATGATCCGTCAACTTTGGATGATAGTACTACAAGATACGAAGATTTTCCAAGTAGAACGATTAAAAAATATTAAACGAGCTATTTATGGTGATCTTTCTACCAAAACAATTCCTGCCAAAAAATTTGGGAAAAACCTACTGCCAGAATTTTGTGAGGGCTGTTTTGGCCACTTTTCTTGCTCTAAAAATTCTGACCAGTTTACACATGATATTGTATGGTATAAATTAGCCACTGTCCAAAAATGAGCTCCATCCGACTTCGGATGAGAGAGTTATGACCCAACGATTTTCCAAGTTTTAAAAGTATAATACGGTAATATCTTAAAAAGTATAATTCCGAATATTATGAAATTTTTACTGAAAATAGTCTCTGATAGCAGGAAGCTACTGTAGAAATTTCAGAATTTTCTAATGAAAATTTAAGTTTTAATAAATGATGTCATTTTTGACGGAAACAGACCATTTAAAAATAGTAAATAAGGTCGAAAAATTAAAAGAAAATTATTTTGCGTATAAAATAAAATATACTAAATATATCCAAGAGATATAAAAATAATAAGTCAAGTAGGTATTTTTGATAAATACACTTGACTTAAGAGAAATAAAGATAATATCATAATTAATTATGTATTAGTTAATTTTATTAAATAATACATAAAGGTATTATTTGTTATTTAACTAGTATTAAATAATAAATAAAGTAAATAAAAAAGGAATTAAATTAGTTATTTATTATTTAAATGCTAAATAATAAATAAAGGAAAGGAGTAAAGAAATTAATAAAATAATTAAACAATTTACTTTTAAATTGTTTAAGTTTTTAAATATTATTAAATGATTAATAATAATAGTAAATGATTAAATTATTATTAAATGATTAATAATAATAATAAAAGATTAAATTATTATTAAATAATTAAAAATAATAGTAAATGATTAAATTATTATTAAATGATTAAATTATTATTAAATGATTAATAATAACAGTAAATGATTAAATTATTATTAAATGATTAATAATAATAGTAAGTGATTAAATTATTACTAAAAGATTAATAATAATAGTAATTCATTAAGTTATTATTAAATTATTAATAATAACAATACATTATTAAATATTACTAAGGAATTACTAATAGTAGTAATCAATTAAGATGTTATTAATTAATTAATAACATTAGTAAGGAAATTTGATATCATTAATATTATAATAATATTATCTGGTAATTTAGATATTATCCAAGTATGATAATATTGTCGTGTAAGCTGCGTGTTACTGAATAGGAAATTATGTGCTTATGTGGCAGTTTGTTTGATAGTGATATATGAAATCCTATGTGAGTTACTAATTGATAGATAAACCAATACTAGGTCTTTCAAAGACAGTAATTTAAGTCGTGTAAGTTGTAGTCTACGACTGAGGCAAGTTTCTTAACTCAAACTTGAATTATTATTTTTAAGCATGTTAGTGGTTTAATGTATTGTTAATTACTCCACATAAATGCAAATTATTGATATCCGCACTTTGTGCATTTGAAATACTATTCTATTATTGAGCTGTAAATTATTTAAAGTTCTTCATTACATGAACTATTCAAGAAATAGTCTACGCCATTTGTTCTAGCTAGACATATAAAGTCAATATTTTCAAAAGCTATCTAAACCAGTAGTTGGTGTGAAAAATCTTGTACTAAGAGAACAAACCCTAAATAAGGGATTATAAGCGTCGTTTGTCCGACACGTTTAGAATTTAATGGTATGCATACACATGGTGTACAAGAAACTAATCCTCTCGAGTACAAACTGAATTATAAAAGGGTCATTCAAATGATTGATACCTTGTCAGTGTTCATGGTCGGTTGGACCACTCAGCAGTAATTAATCATTCTTCATTTCTATGTTTGAACTTTGATTATTCTATCAGTAAATTCATCAACTACCTTCAATTGTTAAGTACTTCATATCATTCGCAATTTTATTCATGATATATCCTTATTAATTATTTTAAACTTGCTGAGCATAGTAGTTTCTCACTCTTGCTATATATATCATGAACTAATTGCAGTTAAGCCTGAGTATTCGAAGAAAGACAAGGGCAAAGGTAAGCTTTAGTAATAGGATAGTCATAATGTATTTTGTTAAGGTTGAAACCTTGGGACTGTAGTAAATCCTTTTGAAATGAACAATGTATGTTTATTTATTTCCGTAGTAGTAATATATATTGTTTAGTGGTGTTGGATGTGTTGGATCGTGAGCACTAAATACGAGGTTGAGATAACCCGAATTTGGAGGCGTCACAGCTGCACCCCATGTATTTGTCGGGTAGGGTCAAGCTAAAAAAATATAGATATGACTTCAGGACGTGTGGGGGCACATGTATGTGAGTCAATGAGGAGGGAAATAGAGAACTCCTAACATTGACCTAGAACTTGCTAGGCCATGTGTGATGACCCAGGACTAAACCCAAGTCCAAATCAAATCAAGGCTCAATTTACTGTCCCAAGATCACCCAATCCAAGAACACCAATTGGGTGATCTTGGCCCACCACAAGTACACTCAAAACATAAGACAATATTCCTCAGGGGTTGGTACAACCAAGAGTTAGAAAATGCTGCAAGATAAATTTGGAGAAATAAAAAAGGAGCATAAGGCTTTTAAAATTAGTGTGGTCAAAATTATCCATACCACTTTTATAATTAGATGCTAATTAGATGCACAAACATAGATGCTAATTAGATGCATAAACACACACGCATACAGAGACCCTAAAGAACTAATACGACTACAAAGGCTGTAATGGTTTTGGAGTTCAATTAAGACCAACATATGATACCAAAGACACACAAATAGAGCACAAGTGATACTATTTTATAAAGTCCATCAATTGTCTGATCTCCAAAACCAGTTTAATCACATAAATCATCTGGATTTACTGGATACATGATTCAAAATAAAAAATTGGGAAATGGTTTTGTTGGAATTTTTAGCCAGCCTTCAAAAATATTCTCCCTGGATTCAGTTAAAATTAAATATTATATCAAGGTGCTTATTAGTTTGGAAATGTCATGTTGGTGCTTTAAAACTATAAATTGATAAACTCATAGGATATAAGCCAATAGAACATACAACTCAATAAATAGTTATTCATGAGCAGAGATGGACCTACACAAGGTCCAATTGGGGCATCATCAATTTGTGAAAATCATCCAAACAAGGGCTTAAATCATTAACCCAATAATATCTTCTTAGGTCATTTTAACCCACCATAGACTCATCCAAAAAGTCTTGAGTGAATGTACTATTGTTAGTAACTTAATTATTTATATACAAACAAATTTTTTCCATATGTTTCGATGTGGGAGTGAGGTGTTACAAACTCCTCCACTTAAATCCCTGACGTTCCCATCAGGCTAAATATATAATCACACACAACCCAAAAATAGTCTTTCTAGCCATTGTGCGATAATAACAGAGATCTAATAGGCCCGCCTTCGTGTCCCCACCTCCGACAATCCGATCGGATGACCCGACTCAAGTTTTCGAGAGTCAACTCTGATACAATATGTAACAACCTGAGTCAAATCCCGAGTCTCAATCAAGTCGAACACATAATCGCACACAACCCAAAAACTTTGTCTCTTTAGCCATTGTGGGCTATTAGACTCGCCTTCGTGTCCCCACCTACGACAATCCTATTGAATGACCCAACCCGAACTTTCAAGAGTCGGCTCTGATACCATATGTAATAACTCAAGTCAAATCCCGAGTCCGGAACAAATCTTGGTCAAACCCCAAGTCTGAATCGAATCAAATTCATCCAAACAAGTGCTTAAACCACTAGCCCAATAATATCTTCTTGGGTCAACTTAGCCCATCACACACTCACCCAAAAAGTCATGACTGAAAATATTATTATTATTAACTTAATTTCTTATATACAAACAAATTTTTTCTACATGTTTCGATGCAGGATTGAGGCGTTACATTGATAATTGAGAAAGACAGAATGGGAAAGGAAACAATTGAGTGTAGTCATTTTCAAAAATAGGAGTAGAAAAAAATTATACAATGAATTTTGTTTATTAAAAAATAAAGAAACTAAAAGACATAGCAAAGTTTGACAATATTTAAACTATTGCACTGATCAAAGGAGACCCATGGGAACATTTCTTACCTGCATGCAAATAACAACCACCCATATAGGATTAGTCAGCAGCACATTGACAAACCTATAGAAATGACGGTGTCAAATGTTTTTCTGAACAGTGAAACTGTGAAACAGATGAATTGAGAAACAAATTCAACAAAGGTCAGGTAAAGGTTTGAATTCTATTGCCAAAATTTGTTCCTCAAACGAATGAAAAGAAAAATGGAAGCCTATATGCTATAACATAAGCAGAATATTCATGACTGGAATATTGAGATTCATTAACAGCTTATGTAAAGGCCAAGCAACTACAATATGATAGTCTTATTGAGGTAATGAAATTTCTCTGCATTGCTGCCAAGATGTAGAGAAGAGGGTAGACTGAAGGTAAAGAAACATTAAAATCTGCCAAGAATTGGGGAGATGGTTTCAGCAATCTCAAAAACAAGACATCAGATGCATATGTGCACTTTTTTTTTAAATTTCTGCATGTTATAATAGTTTAGAATGCATCAACAAAGTGTTATGTGAAGCATTGTAAGTGAAACAGATCAACAATTACCATGAAACACAAAATTTTGAATAGTTTTTATACCAATTTCAACAGTTAAGACTATATAGAAGAATAGTTGGCACAGGACTTGTTGAATTCTGAATAGAGCATGAGCATGTGAATTGCAGATATCTAGTACAAATACAAGCATCAATATCAACAATGGCCCGTGCAAGTAATTTTCAAGAATCAATTTAATCAAGAAACAAGAAATGTCATGTACTGAGAGTTCAGTTATTAATAATTAGCCAAAGATACTAAGAAAAATAAATTACCCAGATAAAGCAGCCACCACGAGCGATGAGAACATCCCAACTGTTCCATCTCCAAGACCTTTATTCTGACGTTCAAGTGCAGTTACTTCGGCCTTGTTCCTGAATATTTGATAGAAATAATAGTAAACACCCTGTACCATAAAAATAGTACATAAGAAAATCAGGAATATAAATTAAGCAATGAAGAGAATATATTTAGTAAGTCCTTTCTCTGCTTAATTTTTCTCCCCTTTAAATAATAAAGAAATTGAAGAATCTATGATTTGGGCAAAACATGCCAAGGGGAAATACATCAAAAGACATATACACTCATTCTGACAATACAAATTCCATGATAAGATCAGATGATACTCTGTGATCCTGCTTCAAATTTGAATCTTTCAGCACAAGAGATTTGCATGTCAAACCACATATATGCATGACAATCAAACTACTCGCTCTGTCCAACTTAACTTTTCTTAGTTTGAAAGTAAACGCCTATTAAGAAATTTTTTTTATCAATAAATTGCCCATTTTAATTACTTTATTATCATTTTTTTTTCCGTTTTATTTAACTACCAACTCTTTCTTGGAACAATAAAATAGAGGAGAGAGAAAAGGGAAAAAAGGAGTGTGGTTATATTTTCAATGTCAAAGGTAATAGTATTATTTTTTCCAATGTATGTCATGTTATTTTCAATGATTTTTATGTTTAAAGTTAAATGAGGGTATTATTGAAAAAATAAGGTCAAAAATAGTATTAAAAAGGAAAAAGGACAAATAGATTTGGACAAAGTAAAAAGAAAATTAGGACATTTAAACTTGAATGGAGGGAGTATTTGCTAACATCATAAACAATGGATACGTAGACTTTTGTTATATCAAGAAGGCAAAGTTAATTTGTCATTAGTTGCCTTCAAATATTTTCAACAAGATTACATGTTTATAACTTTATATTAAAAGTGGCTCAAGTCAAATATGATTAAATACATAAAATGAATTTGTCAAAAGACTCAAATGTGAAGAGTCAAGAGAAAGAAAGAACTGGAATTTCCAAGCAATAACATGTTGGAGCATGGCAAATACTACAGCTTGTATAAATTTAATTCTGCAAAGAACCCCGACCTGCAGGCAAGTGAGTTCCAAAAGTTTTGACCATAAGCTAATTTTAGAATACACTCCATAAATACTTAAAGAAAGAGGGTTATCATATTATGACAGCATCAATGGGACATTTTCCACTTTTAAGTAACATCAATGTTTAAACATCGTAGGGACATAAGTCTGGGACTGTCACTAATACAGCATCCTAACTACTTGCACAACCGAATAAATATAAACAAAATAAATGTTACACTCAGCTCGCAGTTAACATTGTGTGCATCACTGAACCATATCCAAATTACATCCGATTTCATAGCAAACTCTTGTTTAGAAGCATCCAAAAGTTAATTATAACTTGAGCATTCCAGCCTCATTAGATAGAGAAACTCCTACTCTTCTTCTTTCATTTACATTTCCACAGTTTATCTTCATCACATTACTGTTTTGATCAACAACACGAGCTTATATAATATTATCAATACATATATACACGTGTACTTACATCAATTATCAGGGATTGAAGGGGCAATAGAAAAAACCCAGCTAAATTTAGCTCACCTGAGATGCAGCCGTTCCAACCAGCGAGGGCGTTAAGCCACCGTAGAGGCGAGACCATCCCTCTTGTTTCACAACCTATATACAGATCATCCAATAAATATTCATATATACAAAAATGTAACAATTAATAAATAAAAAAATGAAATACATAAAATAAAATAAAAACCTGACACATTTGCTCTATAGTCCCATGCTTTTTCTTCTCTCTCTTTGGATCTCTTTCCGTTTGTTGACGAGTATTGACCTTAAATCACCATCAATTTATTGTATAAATATAAACTTGTACTCCACTTGTGTGTACAGTTGTATACACATCAATGCAAACATACATGCTTCCCTGTACTACTGTGCGTGATCATTCAAAAAGATAAGCGAAATAAGGAGAGAAGAATGTGTCGTACATACAGTTTGGAGAGGATAAGTGATGAGCTGAGCTATGATTCCACCGCCGGCTCCGGCGACTCCATTGATCAAAGCGTCCGACATTTTTTTCTTTTATTAGGGGGATTTTTAATTTATTACTGTGGAAAATATGATCGAATCTCTGGAGGGAGAAAGAGAGTATTTATTAAGATGGATTCCAAAAGATTGTGGTCTGGAACTAACACAAATCAGTGCATGCCCAGTGATTTAAACATAAAATCAGTAATAGGAAAGTTGGTGGCGTACTACACCAGCACAACCATATTGCAGACTGCTATGGTCACTTAATGGGCTTATATATGCTTCTGGGCCTGACCATTGTGATCCAAACTGAAGCATGGGTATTATGGGAGGGGATTCAGGGAAGCAAACATATCTGATTCAATAACTTGTTCTCCCCATCAATTTTGTTAAGGGAATTGATATTTCCCCATTGTGATATTTTTATAAGTGAATTTTATTTAATTTTATAAAAATATCAAATTAACTTGTGAAAATATCAATTTTATATCCAAGTTAATTTTATATTTTATAAGTGAGTCATATTTAATTTTGTGAAAATATCAAATTAACTTGTGAAAATATCAATTCATTTTTATTAAAATTGTACCACACCGTTAAACAATCACATATTAATAAATTAAGGTCACCGATTAACAAATTGCAGATTTCACTTATCTGTTTCTAAATATAAGATTATTATTATTTTTTGAAATCAAATTATGATATTTTTTAACTTAAAATGACATAAATATATTTAATTTTAATCATTAAAACGATAAATACACTAAACTATCTAAAAAGATTTACAAAATTTATTGTTTTATATTTTTCTATGAATCAAATTAATTTTAAGTTTAAAAATATCTCAAATTAACTTTTAAAAGTTAATAATAATTTTATAATTTAAAACAAATAGAGTATACGTACAAAAGAAATTATTAGATATCCAAAAAAATTTCTTTTTGTGTAATGTCCACCTTTCTAATAAGGACCAAATTATTAAACTAACTCATTCGTTCTAAAATATAGTATTAACTTTTAAGTTATACTTGAAACATTTTTAAATATAAATTAATTCAATTTTTAGGTAATATAATTATGAACATTATAACTATCAAAATATTATATTAATTACAAAATTTATTATTTTCAAAAATTAAATGAATCTTATTAATTTTAATTTTAAAAATATCTTAAATTAACTTTTAAAAGTCAAATTTAAAACTATATTTTAGAAAGAAAAAAAATAAATATTTTGACAGAGAAAAAGATACGATTCTCCCAATAAATTTGGACCATCCTCAATTCACAACTTAGAATAAAGAGTAAAGAGTTAAGGTAGGAGTCTAACTAACAAAATTAATTACTACTTAAGAACCACCATAAAATTAAGCAATTAATGTAATATTGATATACTAATCCATCGTATACTATCCTACTCCTTCTTTTTCATTATACAAATTGTTTAAGATATAATCACATATATTAAAAAATCTCATTAATACTAA
This sequence comes from Hedera helix, assembly GCA_947179155.2. NCBI lineage: Eukaryota > Viridiplantae > Streptophyta > Magnoliopsida > Apiales > Araliaceae > Hedera > Hedera helix. The sequence goes on from OX359285.1 coordinate 25,573,949, forward strand.
TATTAGATAATTACTATTGATTTGAAATTTTATTACTATTCATGCACTAATTAATTACTGTTCATCCTTTCTTTTTCAATTACTTCATCTTTAAAGGTAAAGTAGAAAATAATTAAATTTTTTCTCTTAAATATATATAAAACGTCTTATATTTCGAAAATAATTTATTTTCTTCTAAAACGGCCTATATAACAGGGAAAAAGCGAGTATTTAACACAAAAAAAGTCTACGTTCTTCTCTGGACCGACAAGTTAAAAGGGCCACCTCGAAACAAAAGAATAAAGGTCGTCTCTCTCACTTGTGCTTGTGTGTTCATATATTTGTTTTTCTAAATTCAATAAATCTGTTATGTTTAGAATTAACCAGAAATATTATAGTCTGTGTTGATTTTATTCTTCTTTTCAAATTTTATTTTTATTAAATATTCTTTGAATTCAATCTAAGCCATATAGTTTAGATTTCAAATCGCATATTTTAAATAATAATATTTCGTGTGCTGTTTCAAGTACGTAAAATTAAAATATGTGAAAACTTTTAGTAATAGGTAAATGGATGATTCGCTAAAATTAACTCATAGTTAGAGATAAGTAACGTACGGCTCTGAGGCTCACGGCTTAGCCAAATTTTTTTTAAAACAAAAATCTCAATCCACGGCCTAATTAATTTCTCCTCTTTAATACTCTTTTCTTCATTTGTATATCTTAGTTGATGATACTTAATTTCTCATTTTGAGTGTACGTCTTTGGTGTGGGTATTGACTCTTTGAACTTGTACAAACGTCTTCACGGTGGTTAATAACGTTTGGCCGTCATAGGACGTTTCCAGTATAGGCGTAAGTAATTCAGAAAAAAGATAAAATATCCGTCCTTAAAATTTTAAGTGTAATATTGTGTAATCTTACCAACGATAAAGAAGTAGATAGTGCAATATGTCTTTTCAGACAAGTCCCATCAAGATAGTTGGACCAAGTTATGTGGATGGACCCTGTGAGCCCTTAGCCATAGTTTAACCGCCCGATTGCCAATTGGGGCCCTCTCGCTAGAGACTTTGGGCCAGTAACCCGGAGCCTAGTAAGTGGGCCTTCACATCCATACCTTAACACTAGACCATAACTTATTTCTTGTTCGCTAGGAGTTTTGTCAATCACTAGGGGTGTTTAAAAAAACGTACCAACCGTTTTTTTTATTTTATTATAATTATTAATAAATAATTAATAATAATAATAATAATAATAATTTTCAATAAATAATTAGTATCGAATCGGTAAATCTACACCGGTACCGAGTTTTAAATAAATTTGGTATCGATTCGGTCCAGTTCAATTTTTACTGAATGGACCACCTCTAACAATTACGGTAAGGTCTCGTACACCTTTCACCTTTTTTCTTGTGTATGTACATTTTATATGATCAAATTGGTATTTAATATTAGACAATTATGTCTAAGTATATCTCTAATAAACTTGGATGTGAAAAATAAAGGTAAAAAGTCATGATCTTTTAATTTGGGTAAAAGGTTATGTTATTGTACTGCCCATACATTCATATTGGTCCCCCTATATTTCCTTGGTATATATATATGAGAAAAGAATTGAAAAATCATTTATAATCAATCACTAGGCTCTTAATTACCTCAAATTTTGATTTTGTAATTTGTACAACACTTGGTCATGATATACAATTGAGTAGCAACTCCTTAAATTAACTTCAGGTGTTATTATTACTCTAGGATCTTTTCATTTTCTTGAAGTTTATCAGCACGCAGGTTTTAATTTCAAGGAAATATTGATCCAGTGGCTCATATTTTTCAGTCAATGTCGAGTAAACGGAAGAGCTTAGCAATGGGGGAGGATTATGAGATTTTGCTTAATGTGGCAATCCGGCATGCCGAAGAAATTGACAAGGAAACAACTAATTGTGGCAAAAGAACTTACGGTCTACTCGGATGGGTGGAGGAACCGAATGACTGCTTCCTAACATCAGAAGTTATTGGATTCCCAAATCCTGCATGGAACTCAGAGTATTGCTTTGTGTTGGATAAGTCTATGAATTATAATTACTTGTACCTGGAAATTTATCGAACTAGGTCAACATCAGATCCAGGGACCTCTAGTGGCATTGTACTGGTTGGCAGGGCTAAAATTTCCTTGCCAAAAGAAATCGATGTTATAAAACGTGGTCAGTTTTGGCTAGTTGTGCCGAAAGGACCAGGTTGCAAACCTGAAGGGCGGATCTTAGTCGCAATGGAGATGAAGAGGAGGGTGAAAAGGCATGGGTAGCAGATCTTAGTCGCAATGGAGATGAAGAGGGTGAAAAGGCATCGCTAGTTTTATATTTTGGGTCTTGTGTTTCCCAGATGTGTTGGTCTTAATATAGAATTTTACTTTCGCTTATGAAACCTTCAACAATTTTCTTGGAGCCAGAGTTAATCGTTCTTGCTTATCAATAACTAAATCTTATCTTGAATCAACTTGAGAAGCCTTCAAAATTTTGTTCGTCAATCGTTATTACACTAGCGTGAAAACCCGCAAGAGTCTGATTTACAGCTTAAAACAAAACACAATAATCACTTTAATAAATTCTAAAATGATTAAATAAAACTCAAGATAACACGGAGAATAGCTCTCATATACATGAATTTATATTGTAATTATTTTTTCTCATTTTGATTGTGGATCATCCACTATATTCCCTTCTTTTCGATACGCAAATCCAATAGTCGTTTTGGCCAAATAAAACTCAAGTGAGTGAAAGTAGTAGGAGAGAAAAATTATGTTTATTTGGCCAAAACGACTTATTGGACTTGCGTATCGGGAACAAAAGAGTAAAATAGATGTATTTATAGATTTATTCTACTTATTATTTTCCTTGAGCTAGACCTAGAGTGATTTCGTTAGAATTTGACGTAAAAAAAACCAACATAATACCATAGCTCGAAATTCAACTCAAAAAAACCAACGGCTAACAAAATGTAGATTCCAAGTACTATAATTCATAACTCCAACATCGGATTAATTTTACTCTAATCAAAAGCATGTAAAAAAGTTAACTATCTATGATATATGCATCCTCGAGTTCTAGTTCTATCAGAAAAGAAACAATCTTCATGCTAGTCTTTCAGTTCTTTTCAAAAAATCGTAGAAGATGGCAAAAGTTAAATGGCATCACCAAGATTTTCGAAAGCACCAACATGAGATGACCCATTCTTGGTGTTTGTAGATGAGAGCAAAAGTTAATGGCATCATCACGATATTCAAAAGCAACAACATGAGATGAGCCATTCTTGGTGTGAGAAGTGCTTTTTATGGCGAATGATTTACGTGGACCTTCCTCATCACAACCCGTACACATGGGAATAACCTCAAATAGAATATGCCTCATAAGAAAAGAAGAATATATTTGTCCTACGCATAAATCTAACTTAATTCAAGATTGAGTAAAGTTCGAGTTTCTCTTCTATATCATTAAAAGTATTATAACATGGCAAATTAACTGCTTAACAATTAATCATTTGATGTTATTCAAAATAATGTCCTAAAATTCACCGGAAAACAATAAACAACTAGAATTGTTTCAGTTTCACTCTCGTAGGGAGATTGTAAATGAAGTATGTGCTATTTTTCTAGACAAAATGTAGTTCCTATTACGTATGACGCAAACAACTAAAAAGAATTATGATAGTTAGAACTCTAAACTCAAGGAAATTTGTATTATACTCCTTCATTGCATGACAAATTCAATAAACACAGTTCAAATGTTCAAAAGATGAGTCTAACATCATTCAAATTTAATATGCAAGAAAGTAAACCCTTATGTTTCTCCTATAAAAGTACATGTTGCATTCCAGCAAACAAGTATACACATGTATAGTGAACTTATAGTCATATGCAATAGCCAGCTAATTCAAAGATTCGTAGTGTACTAGGAAAAATAAATGCAATTTTATGATTATTTTCTCATCGTGTAATTAAAGAATAAACTATTGAGTTCTTAAAAATTCCAAGCCTGCACGATTCTACATCAACTTTATATCCCAAAGACTGCATTCCAGAAATTGGATTATGCATCAAATTCATATCCCAAACTCCACAGATAACACAAATGAAGTTATTAGTAACTATTCATTCAAACCATATTAAAAAAATGGGGTAGTTGTTCTTTAAGAACGAAACAAAGTACATCAACCAATAGATATAATTTTGTATATGATTGTCAGAAAAACAATGCCTAACATTGAGACTCTCGATTGAACTTCAAAGATAAAATGCAAAGATAGCAATTTAGAGAGCTCCTAATGCTTTGCTATGTACTTTTTGATTATCCAAATAAAAGTTGAAGGTAAACTTATCTTTTCATTGTGGCATTTCAGCAAATATGTGATACGCACAACTCCTAAATAATATGAAACCGAACTTGCATCATAAATAGATACACTATGCCAAAAAAAAATTCTTGAAGCCAGTAGTTGATCAATCCTTGGTCACTCTTCCTCATCTCACCCTGTTCCATTATAATTCTTTGAAGTTTATGAGGTGTCATTGAGTTTCTTCAATTCAATCAAAATTCATTAGGCAACATACAATTCAAACTATTCATGAAAATAATTATTAATTAAAAAACCAATAACTACCTTTTATCATACTCCATTCACTCCAAAATATAAAATCAATTACTTTGGAATGGAGGTAATATAAGGTATCTAAAGCCTCATCAAATAGAGTCTCTTTATCAAGTTGAAGCATCACAACATTCTTTATTTGAGAACTACCTGCTAAACTCAATAAAACCAAAACCATTGACAAAAACTTTTTGTGTACTGTACATAAGATCATTCGTTTTCAAAATTATTAATTATTAATTACAGTTGTTAGTTCATTTAATAAAATTTGAATATGAATTAATAAAAACTAACGCAATATCTGTAGACGTCATCTTATTTGATCTGATATAAAATACGAATCAAATATTATTTCAGTATAAAAAAACAATTAGATAACAAATTTATTCAATTGTGTATGATGCATAGAGTATGCCTTAGACACTATTGTGATGTTGTATCCGCTGTCTTTGCTGAACAAATTCTTCAAATAATGAATAATAATTTTTTGGCATAGTCTTGGATAGAGCAGAGTATGGTGCGGTTTGAAACCCAAATCGCACTTGAAATCGCTTAAGTGCAGTTTGATAAATTCAAAATCGCATATGAAACCGTAAGATACAGTTTTAAAACATGCGGTGCGGTTTCATTTGAGTGCGGTTTCGGTTTTAAAACCAATTGAATATATATATATATTGAAAAATATTTTTTCTTTTACAAAAATTGATGGCAATAAAAATATTTTTTCAATAAATGTTACCTATAAGGAACTAAAAAATGTCACATTGAATAGTACTGATTCTTCAGGTTTAATAACCCTTATAATGTAAAGTGATAAAATGTGGTTTGTCTAAAAATTAACAATTTAATAATTATTTACTTTATGAGATTCATGAACAAAGTAAACCATTCTCGTTGACTAACGATAATGTAGCACAGATTTAAATACAAAAAAAAAAAAGGAGTTGTCAAAGTTATGGTATTAATGTGAAACAAAAAGAATATTTTTTATAAGCTTAAGAAATAAATAAAGAACCATTTATGTAAACTATCTCTTTAACATAAAAAGTATGCCCATAATAGACCACCAAATAACATAAATAGAAACTCAAAGAGCAATTAAAATTACACAGTTATGAAAAATATAATTATGATAATGACGTTATTTTGGTGATGGTGCGATTTTTTAAATACGATTTTGCTCAGAAATCAAACTCATCAAATCGCAAATTTAGTTTTTTAACCTACCTAAAATCACCATATACGCCGGAACCGTTAGTGTAATTTTAATTGATGCAGTTTGTGTGAGTTTTGGTGCGATTTTTGGGACAAATTGATTTCTTGCTCATCCCTAGTCTTGGATGAGCTTTTTCGAAATAAGAAGATAAAAGAAAGCGTCGATTACTCGGGAATGAGTTGGCTCAGCTCAAGGGCGGACGAAAAAGAGTTGGCTCGTTCGAGTAGAACAGGACGATAAACTCGATTTTCGCGCTTTTAAATATTTATATTGGTGATACAACTATAGACTTAAAAAATAAATTTATTTTATGGGTGAAAGTATCACCTTATAAGTCTCCATTTGTTTCGTGATTTTTTGGGGTCGAAAAATGAGTTCCGAAAAATAATTTGTGATCGAATTATTTTCATTAAAAATAGCTTATTTTTTCTTGTTTGGTTGCTAAACTAAAAATTAGACGAACAAGATCATTATCTCCTCTATTTAAATTAATTAAATATATTTTTCAGTGTATTTTGTCCTTTTTTTTTAATATACGCAGTATTATAAGAAATATTACCATATTTATAATTTTTTCTAAAGAGAAAAAAAAATGAAATAAGAGAGAAATATTACCAATTTTGAGAGCTTAAAAATGAATAAGAGGTATACATTAAGAAAATAATAAAATTAAATGAAAAAAATGAATTAGTTTGCTAAAAAGCAATGAAAAATAAAAAGAATAAAATGTAAATTTTATTGTTAGAAGATAGAGTTGGACATTTTTTTTCTTTCGAAAAATGCTGCCTTACGAATCTCAAATCGTAAGTTATTTTTTCTAAGATAATGAAAAAGTTTTCCATTGATCAAAAATTATGTTACGGTTGACCATATTTTCTTTTACATATTAAATATTAGAAAATTAAGAACTATTTTTTGAAAAAATATTTTACTTTAAACAAAAGGAGCCAGACATGGAGGGCTCTCCTAATTTTGGTGACTCTCCTCTAGATCTGTTTTCTTGTTCTCTAATAAAAAAAATTTCTTATGGAATTTATTTTTTCTTTTCGTGGGACTTATTTTTTTTTTCATAGTATGACTGATTTATTTCTCTTTTGTGAGAAAAATTCATTATCATCTTTTGGGATACTTTGTTTTCTCTAGTTAGGAGTTTTTTTTTTGTAAGAATTTTTTCGATACATGAATAATTGAAGATAGATTGTTCAAATTCAGGTGTGTTATTCTCTTGATAGTCAATTCTTTTTTTACTCATATTGAAGAGCGACTCAAATATGCATATTATATTATTACTTTTGAAATATGATTTTTTTCATGAATATATCTGGTATTTAATAGCTGTTGATATGATTAATTATTTTTGTGATTATATGTTACTATGACTGAAAAAATTACTATTTTAATTTTTTTATATTATAGTTTTTTTTTTATCGTTTATAACAATTTATAATTTCAATATATTTCAATTGATTTTGACTGTTCGAAAAAAAAAAAGAAAAAAAAAAGGGATAGAGCCAGACATAAAGAACTAACAAGGCTTGTATCAAAAGTTTTTAGGGAATGGACAAAGTCTCAGCTAGAAACAGTTTAAAACAAATGATGATAATATAATAAATTGCATATTCATGAAGCTAATATTTTAGTGTTTAATGATATTTAATAATGTTTTTAGTGAATAATATTTGTGGCTAATATTGTAAATTGTATACTTTTGTCGACACTTTTGATAAAACACAATCCATCAGTGATTGTTCGTAAGTTGTTACGATTTAAAAAAAAGAAGAAGCCAATTCCTCATATGTTTGTATAATTTTATGTTTTAATTCTATAAAAACACTTCTATAATTTGTATTCGAACACTAATTTAACTTCTTTGGTTTTTACCTTACCACTTTGTCAAACTCGAAGTGAGATGTGATACGATTAGATATTTAGATGAGACACTTTTGAATTTAAATTCTTTTGATATAAGTGCTAAAATAATTTTTTATTTTATTCTAAATTATAAGATATTATTAATTTTTTATAATTTAAAATATTTTTAAACTTAAAATTGAGTAAATTATTTAAATTTTAATCATATCATAAGCTATATAGAAATATTAGTTAATGTAAACGTTAATGTTTCGTAATTTTTTATTAGTGATCTTAATTTTAAATTAATTTTTAAAAATTAATAATAATATTTTAATTTAAAACAAAGAGAATAAATTTAAATTAGAATTTGGTTACACATACATAAAAATACTTTATACAAAAGTAGAAGACCTTTTATAGTATAAAATTGCGTGGTATAATTTTTAATTATTTTTTATCAATTTAAACATAAGTATATACATTGGGAATATTATTATTTTTATGCTTTTTTATATTAATAAGTAATCAAGGTTTTATTCACTAAAATTACTTTTGATAGCATTGCGTTAAACGGGGTTGACAGAATACAGCTTGTGGGGGGAACAATTCTGAAGATAAAGGGCAAGATCATCAATTAAAAAACACGCGGACCCCACTTTCCTTTCGGTTACAAATTCATTTTCTCTCGATATAGACACCCCTCTCCTCCTCGTCTTATCCTCCGCACGCTTTCACCCCTCCTCGGCGCACTTTACCACCTCCAAACACCACCATGGCAACTTCTAGGCCTTCTCCTACGCCGCCATCAAGACTTTACGATCTCGACATCACCATCGTCTCTGCCAAGCACTTGAAGAACGTTAACTGGCGCAACGGAAACCTAAAGCCCTACGCCATCTTCTGGATCGATCCGGATCGCCGGCTCGCCACCAAGTCCGACGACTCTGGCTCAACGAGACCCGTCTGGAACGAGCAGTTCCTCCTTCCTCTTTCACTCTCCCCTCAGGATTCCTTTCTTACTCTCGAGATCTTCCACTCCAAACCCTTGGAATCCTCCAAGCCCTTAGTCGGCATCCTCCGATTCCCACTCAAAGACCTGGTTGACTCGGACGATTCAGCGAAACTCAGAACCTTCGAGCTCCGCCGTCCCTCCGGCCGTCCTCAGGGAAAGATCCGCCTCAAACTCTCAATCAGGGAACGACCCTTGCCAGATTACCATTCTACCCCTCAATCCAGCTATTATTACTCCTCTGCTCCTCCCCCTCCTGCTCCTCGCGACTACAGGGGATACTCTCCCTCTCCGGCCGCCTCTCTCTCTCCTCCTCCTCCGCCTCATTCGTACGGGTATGGACCCTACTCGGACCCGTATTCAGGTTACTATCCGCATCCGGGTTACTATTCGCCGCCTCAGCAGCCTCCTGCACGGCCGTTATTCGACCGTTATAGTGGAGGCCCGAGCGCACCGGTGGATTATGCCCTCGCCCCTTATGATCAGAAGCAGAGAAGTGGGAAAATGGGGCTTGGAGCCGGATTGGCAGTGGGTGCTGTAGCTGGGGCGCTTGGAGGGTTAGCATTGGAAGAAGGAATAAAGTATGAAGAGGAAAAGATTGCTGAGCGAGCTGAGACCGAATTGTCTGCTAGGGACGATTACAGGGATTATCGCAGTGAGTATTGATAACTGATTATTGATGTATGTTGAATTCCATGGTTTCAAGTATTAAATTAAGCTAATTAATGGTTATGCCAATATGTTATTTCAAATTCGAGAAGGATATGTAAATAAGTTTTTTATGTTTAGTGTGTTATGAGGAGTTCACTGAATGGCAACTTCTTTGGTGTGTACCATTTATGAGTGAAGCATTTAAAAAAAAGTGTTTTTCTTGAGTTGATTTTACTCAAATGAGTTACTTTAACAGCTAGGACATAACACAAATTGAGAAGAACAAAAGGAATCCTCATCAACAACATATATTTAAAATTGCTTTTTGCTTTGTTTGAAGAAATGTCTTGACTTGGTTATGGTGAACCTAAGCAGTTGAATGGAAAATATATTGTTTTCCACCTTGGAAGTGAATTGACTACATGTAAATAAAGGTTATGATGATTAATTGTTTTACGACAGTTGCTTTCAGTTTCTCAAAAAGATAACATAGTTGTATGAGTTTGCATTCAACTGAAGGTTAACGGTAGGAAGTATAGAACATGGTAAAACTAATATTTGTGTTTATTTATTTATATATTTTGACAAGTATCACAGACCAACCACTTCACTTGTATTAAAAAAGAGTCCAACCACTTTAATGCTCTCCCTTGAGTTACAGCCAGGGTTACCTTGATCAGGGTACGATTAGCATTAGGTAACCAGAACGGGCGACATACAATAAAATGTGGTACGGTGGGGGTAGGCTCATTTGGAATGCTAAGTCGGAGTGCAATTCAATCATCTAGAATGTTCTAAGGGACATTTTTATGTATTTTTTTTTCAAAAAATTATGTAATATTATTGACATAAAGTTTACATTTATAAGCATTCATAACAATACCCTTTTTTTCTTTTTCTTTTTGTTTGAATGGTCAACAATTTAAAGAATTGAGATTTCATAAGATAATAATAGCGTTCCCTACCACGTTTCCGAACGAAAGTTCCGGTTCGTTCCGGTACGGGGAACGCAAGGGGTTGAGCGAATTTTGGTAACAACCCTGGTTACAGTCTCACGCTACTTAGCCTGGTTACACGAGTATTAATTTTGTGATGTGCTTGTGCTGCATGGGATTATTATAGGATTCCCAACATTTTGTCTTTACATAACTTATAATATTTGGTCTGTATAGTTGCTGCCTTTTTTGACTGTGAAAATAACCTAAGGGTGATTACGGATGATCAAGGTGAATCTTTCCAAGAATGATTTAAATTCCCAGAATGCTAAGGAGCAAGGACTCAAGTCCTGCCTGAAGTGTCTTAGTCCTGCAACTTTGCAAGACCACCAACAGAAGGATTGGTTTTTCACTAAAGGGCCCCTCCGAAGACCTAAGTTAGCATAATGTAGGAAGTAGAGGAGAAACTGTTTTTTTCTCCAGGTATCCTCTGTAGAATAGTAAGTGCTAGTTATGAAATGAATCCACTTGGTAAAAAGGGGTAAGTTCTAGTTGTGAAATGAATCCACTTGGTAAAAAGGAGTGAGTGCTAGTTGTGAAATGAATCCACTTGGTGAAAAGGGGAATTCCTCTATTTGTAGTGATGATAATGAGCGAATTACCTGAAATGCCCCATGTTGGGGGTAAATGATCGCAATGCCCTTTTGGGCATGTATAAGTGGAGAATAGTACTTGTTTTAGCGAAACGATTATTTAGCCCTCTTAAATGGTGAGATGTGTCTTCTATTGATTTGTTGTATTTCAATATCCTTGCACTACCCATATAGCATTTGGTGTGTATGTTCCAATCACTGCACATATGGTATTTAACTTGGGGCACCTTTTCTTGTTCAGGTAGATTGAACATGAACAGTTCAAGTGCATGCTGCAATTTGTTTAGTTGTTAAGTGCTTTGCTGGTTTATCAAATTTAGCGTGGCAAAGTACTAGGTTTATATGGCCTGGCAACCTCTTTAATCTGTGACTTATGTTTAAGATGTGATGGCTACCTTGCCCTAGGTCTTATGAAGATCTAATTAACAAATTTGCTCGGTTGATATATATATATATATATATATATATATATTTTCATTTTGTCTTGGTTGTATTCACATGTGATGTTTTTGGTTCCTTCTTTGGCATCTTCTTCTAAATGAAATGCAATATTTTTTCTCTGATGAAAAAGCTTTTTCAAAGTTCCCTTATTCTCCATATAATAGATGATTGGTGCATGCCCTAGAAGCATCATTGCAGCTAATCTGTCAAGGGATCTGTGGAAATGTATGTCAAATTTTTTATACATTGCAGCTAAATGTTGCTTTGTTATAGCAGTGTGGAACTATGTATCTGGTCTAAAAGACTCATTTGTTAGTTATTAACATGGGTATCTCCATAAGTCTTACTCTTATAAAAGACAAAGGAGTACGACTTTACTTTATTTGTATTTGTAAAATACAAATAAAGTGGGGTTATACTCTCTCGTCTTTTTTGCAGATAAGGTTAGCGGGTAATTTTTCCGGATAAGTTTAGAATTTTCCTATTATCATATATACCTGGGAACAGTTTTTTATTGTTATCTCTATTGGAGCCGGTTATTATCCTTGTATATATATATAAGTACAAAAATATGTTTGTTCTTGTTGTGAGTAGGTAAGATGACATTGTATGTAAATGAATACAATTACAGACGTGAGGAATTAATTGTTGCGTGTATTCGGAACAAAAAGTTGATTTAATTAAAAATAAAACAATAGACTCGAATTTAAGTTTGCTGTACTGAGAAGTGAGCACCATTTGGGTTTTGGGTAAGAAACCCAATTTAAATGAAGGATATATAGCATGCATGGATATAATAAGGAGAAACAAGAAAATTTCAAAAAATCTTTTGTAAAAATAAAATTATTTCAAGAATTGCAGCTGCCAAGTCAGGCCCATTTCAATTGGAGAGAGAAACATATGATAAAATACAAAATACCACTACCAGAGGTACCGTATTTTATTTTTAAATGAATTTGGAATCACAATGGTAAAAAATTATTTAACAGCAACAAATCATTTGAAATCCCAAACCTCAACATTATTTAACGAAAAAAAAAAAAAAAGAACCTTTATCTCCTCTATTGTTTTTATTTATTTAACGTCTCCTCTAATGTTAATTGGAGGCTTTGGAGAACACCCTTGTCATCACCCCTATTTAATCTACACTATTATAGAGTTGATATATATATATATATATATATATATATTGATTGGGCCATCTGGGAGAGTATATAGCAAAGTTGAATGGAAGTTTTCAGTGTTTATTTTTAGCAGGAACAGGCCCAATAATAGGCCGCATCAAATTTATGACCACACTATAAAATCTGATTATGTACGTCCAACAAATGCCCGAATATTTGTGTCACTCTTAGGATGTACGTCCTTTGTTTAGAGATGTGTTTTTTTATAGTCTGTTTTAAAATTCAAGATATATTTTTAATTTTCATGGAAGCCTTACTTATATTCTAAGCGGATTGAGTAGTTGATGTCACCATTATTACATTTATATCAAATATTAAGAATGTGTTTGGAAAATTTAATTTTTTTCTTAAAAGTCGGGTGCTTTCAAAATTATACTCTAATTTTGCAATGGAGGGAGTAGTACAGTGATGTACAAATGGCTTGCGGTCCAGTCTTAATCCGGCCTGATCAAGGTCTGGTTTGTCTCGGTCCGGCCTGAAGGTCACAAACATGTCGCATTTTTTTGGCACAGATCCGGCTTGACCTGACATACCAACAAGCCCAGTTTGGCATGAGGCTCGGCCAACCAATTTTTTTTTTTTATTACTTCAATTCTCTTACTGTAGACGAAAACTTTCTCTTTGTGACAACTCATTCAATAAACCAAATAAAATTGGCGTCTTTCAATATGTTCATTCATACATATTTGTTTATATACAAATAAAGAAATCCATGAAAACACACTGGATAGTGTAATATATAATAATTTTTTTTACCTAGTTAGCAACCTATATTTTTTGCAGACCTTTCATTGTATTTTTATTTTAATAAATACTTAGCGTAAAAACTAAAAAGTCATTTGTAAAATAATAATAATAATAAAAAAGATACTTTTCATAATTTTTTTTTCTCTTATTAATGATAGTATAAAATAATACAATATCTTTAAAATTGTACCAATATTTTAATTCATTATTGTAATTTGTAAGTTGTAATATATGACTTTTAATTAATACATCAATTAAGTTTAAAATTTTAATTGGTGTTTTTATAATATTTAAAATTACTAAATTTTTTTTTGAATAAACCGGATCGGACCAACTTGACCCAAGGCCTAGCCTGTAGGCCTTAGCAAGCCCCATTTTCAAGCGTCAAGCCCGGCTTGACCTGATCTGTAGGCTAAAAATCAAAGGTCTGGCCCTACCTGATTAACAGCCAAAACCTGACAGGCCCAAGTCGAACCAAGTCAAATTAACCTGTTGTGCATGACTAAAATAGTATATGCTTTAGAGACAAATAATAATAATAAAGTGAAATTATTGATCTCGCTAATCTCACGGGACAAACAATTTTTAACCACCATATTCCTCAAATATTTACTTGCGAACTATATATGTCGCAATGGATTAAATAGTAATAATATACCATAACATAAATTTTTCTTTGTTTTCTTTACCTTCTTTCTTGACTAAACTTAGAAACAAAACTACAAAAAGTAAGTTGCTTTCTTTTCAATTCTTAAGTTAAAAATTCAAAACGGAGATAATTTTTTTTATACGTTATTTTAAGAAAATCTTATTTAGCAGATTGTTGTATATTTTAATTTAAATTGGGAATTACTTGTACAGTTATAAGCGTTCTTTAACTGCATATGCATGTATATGATATTACCATTATATGTTACAATGTAATATATATTACAATAAAAGAATGAGATTTTTAAATGCGAGATCTAAAACAACTCTACGTAGCACTGATATTAAGTACTATAAGTTCGGGTGTTTGACAGATTTAATAAAAGAATAAATTTATAATAAATAATATTTTTTAGATATACTATAATATTTTTAAAGGTGTTGACTACAATACTGAACTATCAAATTATGGACTTGACGGGTAGCCTCCTATCTATCTATCTATTAGCATCCATAATCTCTCAATACTGAACTATCAAATTATTTTCAACAGGAAAAAAATCTATGATAATGGTATGAATTAAATTAATTTCCAACAATTTGATTACTTGTATTGACAATTCCGGAAAAACTGAGCGCTGATTAATTAATTAGATTATCTTACATGCCTTTTAACATTCATCGAATGCTGCTTAGCTCTCTTGTCCGACATTTTCGTTTCCTATTAACAATCCACAACCTAAATATCCGAACATCAAAACCAAATGTGTATGAACATCACCTGGCATTTCACTATGGACAAGTGCTGATTGAATCTTTAGCTCAGCTGTTTAATTAAAACAAATCATGCACCTATATATATATATATATATATATATATATATATATATGGGAGCTGATCCCTGTTTCAGAGAGTGCATCTGTAGCCGTCCAATATATGATCTAAGAGATGACATTGGCCATTGACCGCTACTCCCACTAGCAGTCAGTGTCACTTCCACAAGCGGTCACTGTAATTACTAAATAACCTTTACTTTTAAATTTCTTCTGGCAACTGGTCCTAATAGCAGTTAGTAAAAACGACTGCATTTTGACTGACCGCTATTAGGACCAGCGACCATAAGGAATTTAAAACTATACGTTGTCGTTTATATTAGCCGCTATTCCTACTAGAGGCCAGTCCTATCAAATTATAGATCTAAACAGATCGAACACGGCAAATGTTTGCTGCGGAGAAACAGATCGCGATGGAGAAGAAGATTGAAAGTGACGCTGACCGCTACTCCATTGTTCTCACACCACCACAAAATTCAATTTTCAACTGGTTCATTCACTCCAAATAGTGGTAAGAATTTTTTTACCAATTATTTTTACAAATTGTTGTAAAAACAAAAAGATTATTATTGTTATATATATAAACCTATAGTAAATTGTGTAATATATTTGTATACAAATTGAGTAATAATTGAATGTTAATCAAATATATTTAGACATGTACTACTAGTTATATTATTGTTTTTGGTAATGTATTTGAAGAAAATTTGTAAAGTCATTGGGTATTATTTATAAAAATTTGGAAAAAGAATATAGTATAATTAGTATTTATGTACTAGTTATATTATTGTTATTGGTAATTTATTTAAAGAAAATTTGTTAAGTCATTGGGTATCTGTATAAAAATTTGAAAATAACAATATAGTATAATTAGTGTTTATGTATATGCATTAAAAAATTCCTCGTGCATATTTTTAGACATGTAATTTTTTTTTTATTGTTGTTGTTGGTATTGCTAGGTAAATATGGATAATTGGCTGTTTGGATCCATTGACCACAGTGTTCTGTATGACCAAGAAAAACATGTTTTAGAGGATGTATGGAATAATGTTGATAGAGGTACACTAATGCCCACCTAAACTATCACTATTATATATGATAAATGAGAACTGACCAAAATACAAAAAAAACTATTAAAGAGGTGGGGGTTTGGGGTTTTTACTCATCCAGTAGTAATAACTAAAACGGGTGCCACTTTTGTGTCTGCTCTAATTGAGAGATGGCTTTCGGAAACAAATATTTTTCATATGAAGTGTGTGGAAATAACAATTACATTGGAGAATGTCCATTTTAGCAAATGAGAGATGTTTTCTATCAAAAATTTTCTACTTAAGTCATCTGTCGAGTATGTCAGTTGACCTTTGACTGTGTCCCGTGTTGAGTGCCATCTCATATATTTGGCGGTATGTGTTGACATGAACAACCGCTGAAGTCTCGATGCAATAGAAAAGTAACGTAAGATCTTTCTCAGCATGCCTTTTCCCTTTTTCTAACTATTTTCAAAATATTTACTTGTACCGCAGATATCACATGACTTTTTATCTTTATTCTCATCACCGTAATATAACATACAATTATTTTTACAAGTATCAATCTTCTCATACCTTAGATTGAGCCTTTTCAATATATATATATATATATATCATGAATTTAAAAAAAAAAGAGGTCTCTTTTTAGTAGTAGAAATGCATATATTGGTCCTTCCAAAGTGATTACTTGGTTTTATATGATGTTGATTGACATGCACTTGATAAAAAGGAAAGATATAGGAGTATTAGTATATATCCCAATACATGATGAGATGAGTCTTGTGAATGAATCTGTCTTACTCCACTGAAGCTAGAAAATAAAAGGTGAATTGTTGTTAATTTGGTCTTACCTATATAGCCCGTTATTTTCATTGTATTTATGTATGTATCGACTACCCCATCAATCAACTCCAGAAAATATTTCAAGATACCATCAGGTCCTTTGATTTTTTTTTAATTGATGGGACTCATCTGTTGCAAATGAATTGTATTTTGAGCGTATATATAAAGCCCCATGTTTCATGCCACCATATATTACCAAAGTTCACTTTAAAGTTTCTTCGGTTACCAGCGTTTGTAGTGTTTACGGCGATAACGTTTTTGAATATCCAAATTGTTGGATATTGGGAAATCTAAATGGGGCACCCATGAAGGGTCCGACCCATTTGGATGTTAGTCAGATTACTATCAAGACTCAGTTTTTGAACGTTATTATTAAAACTTTATAATTGTAATGTTAAGATGACTGAGTGGTTGAAGGTTTTTTAGGAAGTGGGTTAAACCACCACGCTTATAAAAACCCATGACTTACATCTGATCCAGTCCTCATATATAGTATGGTGATTAAGCCAAAATACAGAGCTCCCAAAATAATTACTGGTATTCTCAATTTTGTTACCGATCGTGAATTAGTTCTCTGTTCTTAAATTGTAGTCATGAGACGATTGTTTTAGGTTTGACTTTGGCTTAGGCAGTACGTACGAGTTTTTCCGCACCAAAGTTATCACGCTTCAAGAGGTATGCTTTGGTTCTCGTTCTGTTATGTGTAAACAGATGAATGCATACATGTATTTTAATTCCTACAATAGCATCAGAGCATGGTTGTTTATGATCATATGTATGCTTTTTTTACACATTATGCCATTAAATGCATATTTAAAAGCTTGAAAAACATTATTAATGACAAACTGAGTTACACTATTTGTTAGGGGCTAATATTGCAGTATATTGTAGCCCATAATTTGGGTTCTTCGACCGTTATAGTATTTGTAGTGACGATAATGAGCGAATTACTTGAAATGCCCCATGTTGTTGGAGGTAAATGATCGCAATTCGCTACGGCCCTTCGGGCATGTATAAGTGGAGAGTTAATAGTACTTGTTTTAGCGAAACGACTATTTAGCCCTCTTAAATGGTGAGATGTGTCTTCTATTGATTTGTTGTATTTCAATATTCTTGCACTGCCCATTTAGCATTTGGTGTGTATGTTCCAATCACTGCACGTATGGTATTTAACTCGGGGCACCATTTTCTTGTTCAGGTAGATTGAACATGTCAAGTGCATGCTGCAACATGTATATATACTATAATGTATGGTAGTTAATTTGTTCTTCTTTTATTTAGTTGTTGTTAAGTGCTTTGCTGGTTGATCAATTTTAGCGTGGCAAAGTATTAGGTTTATATGGCCTGGCAACCTCTTTAATCTGCGACTTATGTTTAAGATGTGATGGCTACCTTGCCCTAGGTCTTATGAAGATCTAGTTAACAAATTAGCTTGGGTGATATATATATTTTTTCTTTTTGTCTTGGTTGTATTTACATTTGATGTTTTTGGTTCCTTCTTTGGCATCTTATAAATGAAATGCAATATTTTTTCTCTGATGAAAAGCTTTTTCAAAGTTCCCATATTCTCCATATAAATGTTCATTGGCGCATGCCCTAGAAGCATCATTGCAGCTAATCTTTCAAGGGATCTGTGGAAATGTATGTCAAACTTTTTATACATTGCAGTTAAAATGTTGCTGTGTTATAACGGTATGGAACTATGTATGTAATATGTATATGGTCTAAGACTCATTTGTTAGTTATTAACATATATACCTGGGACCAGTTTTTTTTATTGTTATCTCTATTGTCAGATGATAATTTTGGAGCCGGTTATTATCCTCATATATATTAGAACAAGAATATGTTCATTCTTGTTGTGAGCAGGTACGATGACATTGTTAAGTAAATGAATGCAATTACATACGTGAGTAATTAATTGTTGTCTATAAGGAACAAAAAGTTGATTTACTGGTCCAAAAATAAAACTATAGACTCACATTTAAGTTTGCTGTACTGAGAAGTGAGCACCATTATATGCTGCTTCCAGACTACTAGTACTTCTATTTGTGACCATTTTGCATATATATCCATGAGAGAAGACAAGGACTTCTAATACCTCCCGTTGGTTATTCTGTGAGATGACCAGACAGAAGTTTTTCAAATTTGGGTTCAAGGTAAGAAACCTAATTTAAATGAAAAATATATGCCATGCATGGATATAATAAGGAAGGAGAAACAAGAACGAATTCCTCTTCTTTTATTTCAAATTCATATTAATACTGTATTTTGTGTTTTGGGGGTACAATATTAGATGAAATTTGATTATCTACCACAAGGAAATTTCAAAAAATCTTTTGTAAAAATATAATTATTTCGAAAGTTGCAGCCGCCAATTCAGGCCCATTTCAATTGGAGAGAGAAACACATGATAAAATGCAAAATAACACTACCAGAAGGTACCCAATTTTTAAATGAATTTGGAATCACAATGGTAAGAAATTATTTAACAGTGACAAATCATTTGAAATCCCAAACCGCCAACATTATTTAACGGAAAAAAAAAACCTTTATCTTCTCTATTGTTTTTATTTATTTATTATTTTATAAACATATCCTCTAATGTTAATTGGAGGCTTTGGAATCACCCCTATTTAAGCTACACTATTATAAAGTTAATATATATATATATATATATATATATATATATATATATATATATATATATATATATATATATATATATATATATATTGATTGGGCCATCTGGGAGAAAAAATCGAAAAGTTGAATGGAAATGCATTAAATTTATGACTACACATTAATTTGTGCCTTGTACTTCCTTTGTTTAGAGATGTGCTTTTTTATAGTCTGTTTTAAAATTCAAGATACATTTTTAATTTTCATGGAATCGCATTACTTATATTTTAAGTGGACTGAATAATTGATGCCACCATTATTAGATTTATATCAAATATTAAGAATGTGTTTGAATTTTATTTTTTTGTTTTTTAAAAGCCGGTGCTTTCAAAACTGTACTCTAATTTTGCAACAGAGGGTAGTATATACTTTAGAGACAAATAATAATAATTTTATTTGTTTATATTAAATTTAGACATGGGTCAAAAATTACAAGTCAAGCTAAGGGCAAGTATTTGTTCATTATCTAATGTTAGAGAAAAAAAAAGAAAAGAAAAAGGAAAGACTAAATTTTGAGTGCTAATGGAATAAAGAGAAAAAAAAACACAGCACTACGGAAGGAGGAACCATTACAACTTTTTTAACCACATAAAAAATGGGCCATCATTTTAGGTAGATATTACACTTTCTACGAGCTTTGATCCTTCCTGTTAAAAACTTAAAAGGCAAAACTAATAAAGAAAGAAAGAAAGAAAGAAAGAAAGAAGAGGGCATGCCACTAGGCATCCATTTGCTTCTTCAAGAACAAACATTTTCCTTTGCATAATGATTTTGGAGTTTCTTAATTCGTTTGGAAAGCTAGGAAAAGCTCACGAAAGCTACTAAAAATTTGCCCCAACATTCCTTAGTTAGAAATTTTCCGGACCAAAATGGTAAGAAAAACTAAGAAAAGAAAAATGGATTTGATGATTTCTTTTATTACATAATTGCTCTCTTTTATAAAACATAAAATCAAAAATTTAACCACCATATTTCTCAAATATTTACTTGTGAACTATTTATGTCACAATGGATTAAATAGTAATAATACACTACAACATAAATTTTCCTTTGTTTTCTTTACCTACTTTGTTGACTAAACTCAGAAACAAAACTACAAAAAGTAAGTTGCTTTCTTATTAATTCTTAAGTTAAAATTTTAAAATTGAGACGATTTTTTATACGTTATTTTAAGAAAATTTTATTCAGCGAATCATTATATATTTTAAGTTGAATTGGAGATTTATTGTGTAGCTATAAGTGTTCCTTAACTGCAGCATAAACATCTGTTTGATCATGTATGTGTTACTGTCATAAATTATAATATAATATATATTACAATAAAAGGAGGTTTTTAAATGCGAGATTTAAAAACATCTCTCTCTCCGTGGCACTAGTATTAAGTACTCGATGGTTTGGATCTTTAGCAGGTTTAATAAAACAATAAATTTTATAATAAATAATACTTTTTAAATATATTACAATATTTTTAATTATATTGACTAAAATTAAAAGAATTTAAGTTAATTTTAAATTTTAAAATATTTTAAATTAACTTCAAAATTTTAATAATAACTTTATATTTTGGAACATATGAAATATTATAAAGTAGCATAGTTTGCGAATGCACATGTATCACATTAGAGACTTGACGGGTAGCCTCCTATATATTTATCTATCTATTTATTAGCATCTATTAGGGGTGCATAACAGTCTGTTTGATCGGTTTAGTCCGTATAAAAATAATCAAATCATTTAAGTCGATTATAAAAAATTAAAAATCAAAATCGCCCAATCTTTTACTCCATAATTTGTTATCGGTTTAATCGGCTATAAAACTTAAACATAAAGAATAGAATTAGTATATACCTTTGTAATGTTAAAATGTTTGATTTAAAATTATTTTCAACATTAAGGACATGATCCTTTTCATTCATACATCAAATTGTTGTTTAAATGTACAAACATAAGCCAAGGCTGCAATATAGTATTTACATGACTATCCAATTTCAATTCATAGAAAGAGAAAAAAAACATACAAGATTCATTTCATCATAATACGGAGTAGGAGTTCAATTTTTTTTTCTAGTGTTCTAATCATAATTAAACATTTATTAACGAGTATTTTCCAAGGTACTTAACATTGAAAAATAATTTAATATTTCGGTTCGGTCGGTTTCGGTGATTTTAGCATTTAAACCAAAACTGACCGCTATCGGTTTGTTCTTTTTTTTTCTTTTTCGATTAATTAATTTTATATTTTTTTGTTTAATTCGGCTCGGTCGATTATTCGGTTATTTTTGGTTTATTATTCACCCCTAGTATCCATAATCTCTCCGATTACAATACTGAACTATTAAATTGTTTTCAACAGAAAAAAAAAATCTATGATAATGGTATGAATTAAATTAATATCCAACGATTTGATTACTGAGGGGAAATGAGCTAATTATGACGTAGGACAATTGTCTTTGGAGTTTAAAGAAGAATTGGATATAAAATTGAGTAAAAGAGCTGGGTCGAAGAAACGGGCAAAACTTTTATTGTTTTATTGATTTTGTTTTTGTTTTAGTTGTTATTTGTTTATTAAATATCTAATTTGGTCTTTTTACTTGAGTTAGGGTTTTCAGAGACTATTTAAGCTCTTGATTATTTGTTTTAGTATTTAAAGTTTATACAATTGAATTATTTTCCTGATAGATTCTCGTTTATGTGTTCTTAGAGCTAAACTCTTATACTTCTTGTAACGCCCCGAAAATCCATGTGCTGACCACGCCGGATCCCGTGCGTTAGACGTACAACCTTGTACTTAAATTCACAATATATCTCAATAATATAATTGATGAAACTAGTTTATTTTAAAACTATTACAATCTCATTCTATTCCAGAATCGCAATCTTTAAATATTTTTATTTCACTTTCTGATCATATTAATAATGACCTAACCTACCAACCTGACACCCTTATACATAAAGAACAATATCTGAAAATGATTTAAAATAATTCATACATGTTTTCCCAACATTTAAGTTTGCTAATCTATAGCACAATTAAGACATACATATCCTCACAAGTAATACCCATAGAGATAATTTATTTTATCGCAGGGTTTTACTATAAAAGCACCTACGTTTCGATCTCGTTAGCCAATCTTCATCTTCGCGTCTACCAACGTAATCAGCTTCCTCCAATTTTTCTGTAATGTTTTGTTTTAAGCAAGAGTGAGCACGTCGGCTCAGCAAGTCTAACAGTTTCACATAACACATAAACATATTTCATCATGCTTCATGCATCTCATGCTTTGCAACGACTACGTATCTCATGCATGTCATGCTTTGCATTTACTCTATGATTCATGCTATTCATGCATGTCATTTACAATTTCATACAGTTCAATATAGAACAATCAACTTAATCAGCTACTGCATATCAACAATTTATTTCAACTTGTATCCCAAAGGCACATTAACACATTATTGCACATAATAACATATGCACACATAATAATTTTACAATATTCTAAATCATGCACATAATGCAACACGTTCTGAAAAACTTGTCTGGACTTGCATAACCAGCTTACGTTAATCTTTCACGTTCCTTGCACCACCTACACGGTATGTGAGATCAACGGTGCACAATATCAGTTAAAGTTTGACTCAATACTAAATCTTATTTAAAATATATTTATTTCTTCTTATCGTCCTCTTTATTTAATAGGGTTAATTTCATATTTTAGTCTCTCTTTAACTTGACTCAGTGTTTCATATTCAACACCATAAATCTTTTGTTCAAAACTATGCAGTTCTGACATTTATTAATGTCACTGCATTAATGTTTGGACCTTATTTCTGTTTAGGTCGAACAACTAATTAATCACTAATGGATCATACCATTTGTTTAACTGAATCACATAATTTAACTCGACAACTTAACATAATATTATCCATCTCGAAAAATATTTTAAATCTTACTATCAATTAATAATAATTTATAATGTTATTTAATTGTTAAATAACACATTAAATAATCATTAATATTATTAATTCCTTTTTAATAATAGTTTACCTTAATCATTATTATTAATCTTTTAGTAATAATTTAATTGATTGCTAGTATTATTACCCTTTAATAATATTTTAATTGATTTCTCATTATTATTAATAATTTTAATAATAATTTAATTGTTCATCAATATTATTAATCACTTAATAATATTTAAAATCCTCGCGTATCATTAGTAATTATTTAATAATGATTCAACCATTAACTATTATTATTCAATAGTTAATTATTTGTTAAACAATATTATTAATTCTTTAATAATATTTTAAATCTTTTTTTTTTATCATTATTATTTATTTAATAATGGATTAACTCTTAACTATTATTATTTAATAGTTAATTAAATGCTAAACAATATTATTAATCTTTTAATAATATTTTAAATTAATTTCATATCATTATTAATTATTGAATAATGATTTAAGTCTTAACTATTATCATTTAATAGTTAATCAATAATATTATCAATATATTTTAATTACTTAATAATCTTCTTTCGATTAATTAATAATTTATTCCACTTAATTACCATTTAATTATTATTTAATATGAATTAAATAATAATTAATTAGTTAATTATCCATACTCATTATTTAATATTAATTAAATAATAAACACTTATACTATTAACTCCAACATCATTTGATTTCTATTTAATATATTAAATAGTAAGCAATTAGCCCTCTTTAATTATTATTCAATGTTAATTAAATAATAATTACTTCATTAATTATCTTTATTTATTATTTACTCTTAACTAAATAATAAATAATTAGTTTAAACACTTTCTCATAAAT
This sequence comes from Hedera helix, assembly GCA_947179155.2. Taxonomy (NCBI): domain Eukaryota; kingdom Viridiplantae; phylum Streptophyta; class Magnoliopsida; order Apiales; family Araliaceae; genus Hedera; species Hedera helix. Next base: position 25,598,133 of record OX359285.1, read on the forward strand.
TAATTACTATTTAATATCAATTAAATAATAATTACATAGTTACTTCCTTTATTTACTATTTAATTATCAATTAAATAATAAATAATTATTTTCCTTCATTAAATAATATGATATAATTTAAATATCACATTTATTATTTAATAATAATTTAATAATAATTTTCTTCAATTATTAGTTAATTAACATCCAACTAGTGTACATTATCACCTTAAAAAGTATTAAAAATACTTTCTCTTTTATTTAACCTTACTTACTATTTAATACAACTTGAATAATAAGTAAGTAGGGTGATTAACATTTTTCCAGCATTTAAAAATACTTTTAACAATTTTTCATGTAATTAGTTAGCTTTAATCATTTAATAATTATAAAAATTACCAAATGACATAAAATTTCAGATTTAAAATTTTTATAATATTCTTTATAAAATTACAAGTATTTTCTCTTTTGGAACCAACTCAAGAACCGGCCTAAAAATGCCTGAACCGGCCCCACCTAGAAATTATGAAAAACCGGAAAAAACCGAACCGGCCGGTTTTTTCTCAAAAATAGGCAGATTATTTTTCTGATTTTTCAGCCTTGGGGTCTCCGGCTAAAACTTGAATAAAATGAAATCTACAACTCCGATGGAGCTCTACTTTATATCGCTACGTTCGTATCTTCTCGAGCTACAATTTTCTGTTATCAAACATCAAATTTGGATTTGTTTTGCTTACTGAAATTGGCTCCAAACCGGACTGTTGTGCACAGCCCTAAAAACAGTGGGGTGTTTTGGTAGAAAATCCATATCTTGCTCATTTTAAATCGGATCTTAGTCATTCCACTTGGAGAATCTTCATATTTTATGTATCTATCACCCAAAATTGACGGATCATGAATCCGACTTACGGATCGTGAACAGTAATTCCGTGAATGCACTGCTCAGTTTCAAACTTTCCGGTAAACATGATTTTACATATTTTGGCTAACTTTTCCACATAAACCCATACGAAAAATCATGAAAAATACTCTAACACATACTTCTAACGTCCTAACATGCTTTTAAGCATTTAAAGCTTGATCAACATAAATCAAACAAAATATTATATATAGGATATAACATTAGGGTTTTTAGGGTTTTCTACTTACCTTTTTGGTTTAAAGGCTTGTTTTCTAATCTTTCCAAAATAGGATATGAAACTTGATGGCATCAAGACCTCCCCTCCTGCTGCCGTGTCCCCTCTTGGAGGTGTTCTTGGTATATTTGTGGTACTAAGCTCACAAGAAAGGAAGAAAATGGAGGTACTTTGCTCTCTCACTCTTTCTCTCTTGGCTTCCTCTCTTCCTATCTCTAAAATCTGATTTCTACAATTTTTCTAACCCTTCAAAAGAGTTGGGGGAGTGTTATATTTATAGAAGAAGGCTAATTTAGTTTATCTCCTTAATTAAGCAAGCTTTGACCACATTAGCCTAATTAAACACAAACAAAGACCCACAAAATGAGGAGGGATCTAGGGGCCATGTTTTCTAGGATTTCTTTAATATTTTTCTAGAGCCAAGCAAGCCTACTAGGGCCTTTATAGGCTGCTGCCAGCAGCCCTATATATATATATATATATAATTTATTTTTCCTTTATTTTCCAAATTGATGCATAATTATATATATATATACTTATATATATATAATGGGTCACCACTTAAATCCTCTTTGGACCAACATTTGGGCTCCTAATACACTTTAGTTTGGGCTTGGAAAATAATTAAATTGGACTCCCAATTGGGCTCCCTTTAATTAATTTATTGGGCTAATTTATTTAATTAACCACACTAAAATCACAAATTCTTAATTAAACAATTAATTAGACTTGTTAAATATTTAATTGAGTTAGTCCACTAATTATTTATTTTAATTGAAATATTAATTTGGGACTTCAAATATTATTCCCACTACACATTAATTAATAATCACATTAATTAATTTACCCATTTTGTTATCAAAACTTTATTCAAATTTAATTGAATAATTAATTAATTTCCTCACTTATCAATTTCTTGATATTAAATATCTCTCTAGGTTAGTACACTAATTATCCTAATATTTTGGATTTATTAAATAATATATTAAATATCCTACGCAAGTTTTATTAATGACTAATTATATTAATTAGTTTACTTGATTCATAATCACTTGCAATGTTCAAAATTAACTGAACATTTTTATCAATGAACTTACGTAACGATTTCTCGGCATATTTCTCCTTTTAGAAATATTTTCTAATCAAATTTTATTCTTTTCATATACATCATAGGACCTTATTCCTAAAAGTCCATGTCAAACTTATTGAACCTTATTGGTTCTTGCTAGCTCATAGATTAAACAAATAAAAATTTTAATTTAATCCAGTTTTCACAATTCTAATCTCCACAACTAGGTTATCAAACTCTAACATTTATTAACTATTAGAAATCTTATTTCTAATTCTTTCAAATATCTGGGATATTACACTTCTATTCTTCATTAAATTAATTAGATTATCTTACATGCCTTTTAACATTCATCGAATGCTGTCCAATTCTCTCGTCCGACCATGTCATTTTCGTTTTCTATTAATAATGGATAAGTCTAGGGATATAATATTCAAACACAATATTACATTAATCTCAATCATTAAAAAATAGGTATGACATGAATTTTAATGTTATACCATATTTTTTAATAATTAAAATAAACGTAATATTTAAATATTATATTTGGATCTTATGCATTTATACTTATTCATTAACAATATATGCACAACCTAAATAATTTGAACATCAAGAGCAAATGTATCTAAACATCACTTAGCATTTCACTATGGACAAGTGTTGATTGATTCTTTAGCTTGGTTCTTTAATTAAAACAAATCATATGCGCGGGCGCGCGCGCACACACACACATAGGAGATGATTCATAACAAACGTTATTATGACAAATATTTTTCCCATACGCTAACTAAGGTAGCGGAGTGTATGAAATAATTTTTTTTTTTTTAATATCATTCCACTACCTAAGTTGGCGGAATGCAAATTTTTTTTATATCATTCCGCTACCTAAGATAACGGAGTGTTAATTTTTATTTATTTATTTTTGATATCATTTCGACTCTTTAGTTAGCGGATAAGTAGGGGGGGGGATATATATTAGCATTCTGTTACCTAAAGTAAAGAATTGACAAAAATTATTTATGAAATCCTGAACATGTATGAAAAAATCTCTTCTAATTGCCCTTTAGACTTTGTCATCTAATTGTTTCTTGTTATCTACATTTGCAGTCCATCAATGTTATGGACATGCCCTCCCTATATTAATTCTCATTAATGATGGTTTGTTTTTTTTCCAATCCGTTACTTTAGTTAGCGGAGTGCTAATATATTCCCCTCTCCCATCTGCTAACTAAAGAGCCGGAATAGAATAAAAAGATAAAAACTTAGCACTCCGTTACCTTAAGGTAGCGGAATGGTATAAAAAAAAATTTGCACTTCTCTAACTTAGATAGCGGAATGGTATTAAAAAATAAAATAAAATTCATTTCATAGACTTCATTACCTTAGTTAGCGGATGGAAAAAATGATCTGTCACAACAAATGTTTGCTATGGATCATCTCCCTATATATATATATATATATATATATATATATATATATATATACGACTTGATTCAAATGCATACTCTCTTAAAAAACATACCCCCTTTAGCGACGGATCTAGCGACGGTTTGGTCTGTCGCCATAGTTTCGTCCGTCGCTAAAGTTTTTAACGACGGACAACATATCACGACAGACAAACATATAGCGACGAACGAACCTATGGCGACGGACCAAACCTTCATCGAGTCTGTCACTAAAGGGGGTATGTTAGGTATATCCTTTAAGGAGGCATGCTCTCTCTCTCTCTCTCTCTCTATATATATATATATATATATATAGTAAGGCAAACACACAAACGTTTACTGACAATATACTCTAATTTGGCTTCCACCGGTAAAGGCAAAAAATAAAAATTTGGTCTTGTAGCTAAAATTTCTAATGACAGACAATTTCATAGTCAATTTATCCCCTGTATTTAGTTGGTACAATAGTGCTTCCAGTAACTTACGCCCCCCCCCCCCCCCCCCCCACACACACACACACACACACACACACACAGAGACATACATGTCCCGATCTTTCTTTCCACATAATCACACATAATGTACATATAAAATTAGATTTGTAACTTGGATTTTACATGATAACTTATCTAAGATCACTTTTAATATAAAATAATTTTAACTTTCATTTAATATCATACAAAACATAAAAACATACAAATTATTTAGGCGGCTGAGCTATTAAGTGAATATCAAATCACATATTGGTTATTTAAGTGAACTTTAGAAATCTTTTAATAATATATATATCATGAATTAAAAAAAGAAAAGAGGTCTCTTTTTAGTATTAGAAATACATATATTAGTCCTTCCAAAGTGATTCCTTAGTTTTATATGATGTCGATGGACATGCACTTGATAAAAAGAAAAGATATAGGAGCATTAGTATATTCCCAATACACGATGAGACGAGTCTTGGGAATGAATCTGTCGTATTCCAATGAAGCAAGAAGATAAAAGGTCAGTAGTTGTTAATTTGGTCTTACTTATGTAGCCAGTTATTTTCACTGTATATTCATGTATCACCCCATCAATCAACTCCAGAAAATATTTCAAAATACCAGCAGGTCCTTTGATTTTTTTTTAATTGATAGGACTCATCTGCTGCAAATGAATTGTATTTTGATCGTATATATAAAGCCTGCATGTTTCATGCCACTGTATACAAGAAATTGATAAATTTACACGATAGACTCTATAAAAATATTATTATAAATATATAATGACAGTTAAATCGTTATGAAAATATCACAAAAGTGGGATAAATTTATCAAAAAACAGTGTAAAAATTATCAATTTTTATATATATATTACCAAAGTTCACTTTATGATTTTTTTCCATTACCAGCGTTTATAGCATTTATGGCCGTAGCATAGCATTTATTGCATTTGAATTTTTAAATACATTATATCAATTTTAATACTTTACATTTAAAATTTAAATACTAAAATTAAATAAGTTAATCATCACTACAAAAAAATATATTATCAGCAACCAAATATGTCAGCCACAGTATAAATCGGTATATTAGTCCATCCAAGGTGATTCCCTGGTTTTATATGATGTTGATTGACATGCCCTTGATAAAAGGAAAAGATATAGGAGTATTAGTATATTCCCAATACATGATGAGACGAGTCTTGTGAATGAATCTGTCGTATTCCAATGAAGCAAGAAGATAAAAGGTCAATAGTTTTTAATTTGGTCTTACTTATGTAGCCAGTTATTTTCATTGTATATACATGTATGGACTACCCCATCAATCAACTCCAGAAAATATTTCAAAAATAGCAGCAGGTCCTTTGATTTTTTTGTAATTGATGGGACTTATTTGCTGCAAATGAATTGTATTTTGAGCGTATATATAAAGCCTGCATGTTTCATGCCACTATATATATTACCAAAGTTCACTTTAAGATTTCTTCCATTACGAGCGTTTATAGCATTTGCGGCCGTAGCATAGCATTTATCGCATTTGAATTTTTAAATACATTATATTAATTTTAGTATATTACATTTAAAATTTAAATATTAAAATTAAATAAGTTAATTACTTTTAAAATAAATTAATATTAAGTGAATAAAAATTTCAAGTATATTAAGAAATTCTTCTTACCACACGACTCATATCCTAGCAAAACGGTTTTGTATAGAAAGAATATGAAGCACGTAACTAGAAAAGGATTGATGGGTAATACTTTATATATATAATTGATTATAAATGAATGCCTAAACAAATTTGGACAGCATTTGTCCGTTACCTAGCATTACTGTAAATAGTAACAACATAAAAATTGAGTCACTTATTGTTTTCTAGATTTGTACTTATACTTTTGTCCCATAATTTGTGTAAGTACTCACTAAAACCATGAAAATGAATTTTAATACACTTACCCATAATTATTTTCTCAATAATACATTTGTGATACTCCATCTAATCAAAAATATAAGAGCAAATTTTAACTTTTTAAAGTTAATTTTAAAAAAAAAATTTCAAAGTTAATGTGATTCATTTATATTTTAAAAATAATATATCACGCCTATAAATAGTACTATTATTAATATAGTTTATAATATTCATAATTATATTGAATAAAATTAAATTAAATTCTAATAATTTTAAATTTGAATATGTTCAATATTGACTTAAGAAATAGTAATACACATTGAAGTTATTATGATTCATTTATATTTTAAAAATAATATATCGTGTAAGTACGTAGTATTACTAGCTTATAATATTCATAATTGTATTAAATTAAATTAAATTCTAATAATTTTAAATTTAAATATGTTTAATATTGACTTAAGAAATATTAATATATATATATATATATATATATATATATATATATATATATATATAATTTATTTTTTATAAAACTCTAAACTAAAAAAGTTAACCTTAAATAGTAAAAATTCCGTGTTTTACTAAGTAACCAAGGCATGCGTTATATAAGATTTACGCACGCGCATATATAGGCACACTATCTTCTTAAAATATACCAAATTTTCTATTAATAATAATATCTAAAATATTATAATAAGAGTCGAGTACTCACCACTATTTTCATTCTCTCTTTTTTTAACTCTCAACATTTTACGGATTTGTTTTATTCCAAAAGACTTTTATTTTATTTTGTGATCATTAGGGTTAGTTAGAGTTGCATTTAATAAATTTTTTAGAAGTTTTGTTTTATTTTTAGAACCACTTCTTGTTCTTTTTCTGAAAATAAAGAGCAACAAAAAAATACCCCTCCATAAGCTTCCTCCCAAGTGGCAACCAAGAGTATCACAACAAGAAAAAAGTCTATTTTCGACAGAATATTCTGTCAAATATAAGCTTATTCCATCGGGGTTAACGGAATATTTTGTCGTAAATTCGGTTGAAAATAAACACGTCGGCATTATTCCCGTCGAGGATTATTCGGTCGAAAATAGTTATCGTTGACGGGATATTTTGCGACGGGAATTTTGTTGAAAATAGGGGTAATTTTGACGAAAAAAAATTTCGACGAAAAAATGTTCTGTCGATCATAGTGCCTGTAAGCTCGATGGAATTTTTGTCGAAAATATATTATTCTGTCGGGGAACAAGCAGTTTCCTAAATATTTTTAAAATATAACGTATTTAATTCTAACAGAATTTACATCGGAACTATGTTTTTTCGTCGAAAATGAGTACTTGTTTTAAAAAAAAGTTTTTTGTTTTTTCAGTACCGATTTTAAAACCACATATTTATACCTGTAAACCTGTTTTATCCTAACAGCATAATAACAATCCATTTTTTATATTCACGCACAACATAACAACACATTTGAATTATCTAAGAAACAATAAAAAATATAAATTACGACACATTATAAGTTCTACAAATCAACGTTTAAAAGTACAATACTTTACAAAACTCAACTAAATTACAATGAATTACAATCAATTAAGCTAAATTAAAGTAAATACAACTAAATTATTTGCAAATAATCTACAAAACTAAATGAAACTAGTACTACTAGTGGTCTACAAAGAATCATCGGGCAGGGATCGACGGTCCTGCTGTGGTCTACAAAAATCATCATCGTCACCCCCTTCGCGCTCGCGATCGGCATCGCCAGCCTGCTCGGAATCACCACCCTGTTAATACAATTACAAATATCAGTCATTAGTCCATACTTGAGACAAAAATTAACAGCTAAATAATAATTAAAGAACATGCAGAATATATGACAACTTAAAGTGAATAAAATACATGTGTAGTCGGGCATTGACTCAGCATCGGGAGTAGGGTACTCACCATCTGAATCACCTCGTCGCGTATCGCGTCGAACTGCTGCGGAGATATACATGTACTTTCGACGCTGACCCCTACTGCAACGTCTTGAGCAAGCTAGTGAAGACGAGCACTGGTAAGTAGGCTCTGACTACGGAATATAGGATTCGTACGAAATGTCTCTGACATCGCGGCCATAACCCGCTGGAACAACGCGTCATCCAAGCCAGTGCCCGTATGAGATGGTCCAACAGGTGCTCTCGAACACTGGCTAGAACCTGCAAAATTAAATATAACATAAAAAAAATTCAAAAATTAATCTAAATTTTGAATTAACGAGCAACATACTAAAATAAATACATCCGGTCAGTGTATAGGCCGGTACCCTCGGCAGCCCCAACACTTGATACCTACTCGTAGTGCTACTAGGGGGATCCTGAAACGCGACCCAAAGAGCCATCTCCTCATCTCTGGATAAACTAATGTCAGACAGAGGGATGGTGGAATTTGACGGCTCAAAATCTACCCTAGTAGCCTGCAACTCCGCTACATGCTGGTCCCGAAGGCTCTGAAATCGGTCCTATAATTTATTATGTATATGATAGTTTATTGAATCATTTTATTAAGTACATGATATTAATAATTATATAAATATATAAAAACTCCTACCCGTATGGCTAAAGCTGTCTGAGACATAGTACAATCCTTTGGCATGTGGGTTCTATCCCAAAACTCAACCATGGTGGGGGGTCGTCCCAACTCACCGCTCATGACCTAAAAAATAAATATTTATCCTTTATTTAGTACATATTTTTATGACAATATTAAAGTAAACAACTAAACACATACATACCGACTTCACTTCCTCAAATGACTGTGAACCCATAGTATGTACTACTCGGAGCTGACTACGATTTTTCTTCATTTGTTCTGATTTCTTCTTGAAGTCATCAGCATCCCAGTGAATACACATGACCTCTCATGCTGCATCTGAGACAAAATTGGGCTAATGGTATTGAATAATAGTCCCGAGCGGGTCTACAACTGCCCAGGCGGCCCTATGTCTTATCTCATACAATCAGTCGGCGTAGTTCTTCGCGATATGTGCAATAATAACACCGTCGCCGGCTATCTGAAAGATGTCCTCCTCATATGTAAAATAAATCTAAAAAAAAGAACTAACTTATCAGAAAAAATATACTGAATGTGTAACTAGTATTTACATATACAATTTAAATTATTTAAACTAACTTACGTGAAAGTCACGTAACACGGTATCCGTGAAGGAGGCATCATGCTGCACGTACTGCGTAAATCGCATGTAGTCAATGGGGAGGTGTGTCAAACAGATGGTGTGTAAAATGGCCTTAGCCACATGATCCATAATACCACAATACAAATTAAACAACGCAAATTTTTGTTTATTATTTTATAAAATAAATTAATTTAATTTAACATAACGCTATTTTATACTTACTGTGTAGAGTAGACATTTATGCGGACTATCTGCAAAATAGCCGGCGGACAACCAAATAACCCGAGATTCCTCCCTCGAGGACGTCGACGAGCAGTATCTGTAAGTATAATTGAAATATTAAAGTAAATAAATCAATTAAGAACATAACCTACAAATAGAAAACAAAACAAATTAATAATTAAAAAACCTACTAGATGACGATAATGACCCGCCCTGATTAGTGTCAGAAGATCCTTATGCCTAGCCATAAATATATTACTGAAATACAAAAAAAAAGGCAATTAATATGTAGTTAATTAATTTAATTAAATAAATATACTTATTAAGTTTAGATTTAATACGTCGTCATCTTCAAATTTTGACACGACTTTTTCATTATCAGTTTCGTCGTCCTTATAATCTTGTGTAAAGACATATTCATTGTCAACCACGTTTTTCTCGACTTCCTGATTATTAGGTACGTTAATGACATCTACCAACACATCGTTATTATTTAGCACTACCTGACTGGGTTTGTTAACATCATCTTGGAATGGGTCATATGTCCCAGACATATTAGTACCATCAAATGATCGAGTCTTTGTTGTGACAACTGTATACCAGAGGCTTTTACAATTTACGACATTAGAAGCGTAGTACACTTAAGTCGCTTGATTGACTAACACGAATACATCATCAGACTGTAGTTTTGACTTTATATTTACTATGACGATTCTGTTACGATAAACTTTAACACCATTTTCAGTATCAAACCAGTGACATTTAAATGTAACTACCTTTTTACCCTCGTGATAATTGAGCACAATTACTTTCTCTAAACGTCCATAATAATTGGACTCCGAATCTTGGTAACAACTGCCTAACACGACAATGCCAGGATTGACTAATGTTAATTCATTTATGTCATCGACCTTAAATCTATACCCATTGACGATGCAACTAGGATATGAATTAATCAATTTGTAAGGTCCTTGGATGATATCTTTAAGACGCTCATAATCATTATCTTCTTAAACCCTTTTCTTAAACCATTGTTGAAAATTTTCCAACTGTGCTGCATTTAAGCTCGGGTTTAAAGTAGACGCTTCGTCTTCGAATGAACTGAAACATTGATAACACGATTTAATTGTAATCTAGACTTTTAAATATTAAAATTTTAAAAATACTAACTACATACGTTATGTATGACGATACTTCGGGCATATTTTGAAGCACATATGTAGATACAATTTTTAAATCTTTGTCGCTTAAGTACGTCATCGTCTCATGGCCAAATGGTTTAGCCGGATAGGAAAATATAGCTAACTCATCAACACATGATTAGACTCCGACGACCTCATTTCGACTTAAACGATTGTGTTTCGTTGAGGCAACATCCTCAAAATACAATGAGCTGAAGTTGACAAGCTCTTCCTCCGTGTACCATTCAGCAATAGAGCCCTTCTACACGAGCTTTTTTTTTACTTTCTGCTTTAAATGACGCATGTACCTAAAATACAATAATTAAATGGAAGACATTACAAATATGAGTGATGAATATCATCAAAAAAGATATGTAGATGATATTACCTCTCAAACGGATACATCCATCGATATTGTACAGGTCCTCCATGCTTAAGTTCATATGACAAATGAATAGGCAAATGCTTCATCGAGTCAAAAATCCCCGGAGGAAATATCATTTCTAACTTGCACATTGTCACCACTATATCCTTTTCCATCTGCTCTACATCATTATACTTTATAACCGTTGAACATAGATCCCGAAAGAAATTTAAAAGTTCGGTTAAGGCGTCTACAATTTTTCTGGGTAACATATCATGAAATGCAATTGACATCAACTTCTGCGTGAATACATGACAATCATGACTTTTGAACCCAATAATTTTTAACTGTTTAACCTTACTGCAACGACATATATTAGAAGCATATCCATCTGCGAGCTTTAACGCACGTATCCATTTGCAGATGTCTTCAACTTGTTGTTTGGTTAGACATAATGGAACTTTAGATCTTGAGTTGTTAGGTCGGAGCCACAAATCTGGCCATATGTTAAGTGCCTCCAGATCTTTCTGTGCATTGTCATTGTCTTTTGTTTTACCACTCGCATCTAGCACGGTGTAAAACAAGTTCTCAAATACATTATTCTCTATATGCATCATATCTATACAGTGACGAACTGAAAGCATCTCCCAGTACGACAACTCAAAGAATATGAGCGAATGCGTCCAGTTATGAGCCTTATCATAACCTAGTGCTCTATATTTACTATGCTCCTTCCCTAGCGGTGGAAATTTAAGATCATTTAGCCAACCCAATACCTCGCTACTTAATAATCGACCGACGACCCCCTTTTTCTCTATTTTTCTATTAAACCGTGTAGACATCTTTCTGTAACTGTGATCAACAGGCAAGAATCTACGAGTAGTACCAAAGAAACTAATTTTTTACCCATGGTTTAGATGTGTGACTTGCACATCCCCTATACAAACTGGACATGAGAACTTCCCGTGAGTCGACCACCCACTAATCATCCCAAGTGCCAAAAAATCAGTGATAGTCCATAACAATGCTGCCTTCATCAGAAAATTTTGCTTGATCGATGTGTCATAAGTCTAGACCCCCGTCTCCCACAGCATCTTAAGTTCATCAATTAACGGCCTGAGGTACACGTTTATGTCATTTGCAGGACTCTTATTCCCCGGTATGAGTAAAGTCAAGAACATATACAGATCTCTTATGCACATTGATGGTGGAAGTCAGTAAGCTACCATGATCACTGGTCACACAGAGTAAGGCTGACTAAAATTATTAAATAGGCCAAACTCATTCGTAGCCATGCCAAGCCTGACATTCCTACCTTCCTCAGCAAATTGAGAAAAATTTTCATCAAACTTCTTTTACTTATCTCTATTTGTGGGGTGAGTCAACTGACCAGGCACGACATCCCTTGTTTTATGCCAAGTCATATACACAGCAATGTGGGTCGACATGAATAGACGCTAAAGTCTCGACGCAAGAGGAAAATACCTTAACATCTTTTTAGGAGCACACTTAGTTTCCCCCCCCCCCCCCTTTCCCCACGTTTAGTTGTCTTGTAACGAAGCAGGTTGCAAATGTCACACTGCACTTTATATCTATCAGCCTCATAGTATAACATGCAATCCTTCTTACAAGCATCGATCTTTGTATACTCCAAATTCAACCCCTTTACCATCTTTTTCACTTCATAATAATTCGAGGGTAGAGTGTGACCTTTTGGTAAGAACTTGCTGATAAGCCTAAGCAACTCATTGAAACCTCTCTCACTGCAGTCATGCTCATTCATGAAGTGTAAGAGCTTCGTCACTGTAGATAGCATGGTGTGTTTATCATTTCCATCGTACAATGGGACAACAGATTCAGATAGCATATTGTAAAAGTCTGCTGTTGTGTCCTTTGGCTCTTGCTAACCAGTGATTGACGACTGCTCATTTGTATCCCAATCAATGTTGCTAGAGCCATAAGTATCGACCAACATCTCCACGACATCATAACTATCATCGTATGGATCTCCGTGAATTGGTTGGACTACACTGTCACTCATTTCGCTAAACTCAGCTGACTCTCAGTGATGAATCCATATAGAATACCCATCTACAAACCTAGGCGAATACAAGTCATACTTAATGTTGTCAGTTTTATTCCAAATCAGGTTTTAACACTTGAAACACGGGCATCTCATCTTTCCGTTCGAATTATCGGCATGTTCATTTGTAAAATTCAAAATTTTGAACACCCCATCATGGTACTCAGGTAGTAATCCTCTACCATCAACCGGTATTATATGGTACATCTAGCTCCGGTCGTCTGACATATTTAACTAAACAAAAGGATGTATCAAATTAATCAGGGTGATTAGCATATGTGGTGTATGCATGATTCCTGCATATCTTCAACTTCTAAGTATATGGGTCAGGCTTCTATCCCGTTCCTAGATGCGTCTCCTCACTTGTGCCAACACCTTAAGCACGTTTATTCTGTTTCAAGAAAATTTCAACAGCACTTCCCCATGGTCTCCAAGTACAGAAAATAGATCACATTAACGTAGTCTAAGTATTCACTCAAAGAACATGTAGAGATATTAGCTGAAAAGTCCCTAAAACAAATAAAACGTACTCAAGTTATTAGCACAGGCCTAAGTGAGAGACATAACATCTAGCAATAGTCCCAGACGGGGGACTATTCGACATTCACTCCTAGTAAGTGAATGTCAAACGAATTTCTAAGCTCCTAACCAAAGTATATGCACAAGTGATTAGAAATAATTGAATTAAGAAAGATAATTGAATTTATTAGATGAATTTTTACGTAAAGCACAATTGAATTTCTAAAATCCTAACCAAAATGCATGTACAAGCGATTTGATTAAATTGGGACTATTTGATATTCACTCGTTACGAATCGTTACGAGTGAATGTCAAACGAGTAACGTTCCACGGAAAGTATTACTAGTTAGGAGTGCAAATAAATAATTAAAAAGAAATTTGGTGAATTTAAATTAAATTAAATTAAATAAATTATATTTAATTTAATTTAATTTTACTTAATTTAATTTAATTATATTTAATTTAATTTAACTTAATTTAATTTAATTTAATTATATTAATTTTATTTTACTTAATTTATTTTATTTTAATTATATTTAATTTAACTTAGTTTAATTTAATTATATTAATTTGATTTGATTTGATTTTATTTTAATTAATTTAATTTAATTTAATTATATTTAATTTAACTTAATTTCAATTCATTATCTTTAATTTAATTTTATGTAATTATATTTAATTAATGTTATTTATTTTATTTTAATTTTATTATATTAATAATTAGATAATTTGTATTATATTATATTATTTAATGTAATTTAATTATTTTACTTTACTTTAATTATTTTATTTTATTTTATGTAATTTATTTTTTATCTTTTTTTTTATGTTAGTTCATTTCAATTTATTTTATTAGTAGAAAACTAAGTAAATACTACTTACTTTATTTTAGTATTGAAAAAATAATAAAATACATAAATACATGTAAGGCCACAAATGTTACAATTGAAGAATTCTGACAGAAATTCCGTTGGGAATTCCGTCGATAATAGCTAGTATAACAAATAAGCATAAAAGAAACCAAATTGAAACAATTATCAGATGTTATACACTAATAAAAGCTACAATTGCGCAGAATAAATCTAAAGGATGTGAAATTTCAGTACACTAATATTAATCTTAATGTGCACAACAATTAATCCCAATTTCATAACAATTCCAAAACAATTTCATAACACAAATTAAGTTCTAATTTCATCAATAATAGTTCAAATTTCAACAATTTCACCAATAATATATATATATATATATATATATATATATATACACACACACACACACACACACTTTACGATCGGAGGTGGCAACGGTCGGTGATTGAGGTTGCAACGGATGGCAACAGACGATGAGCAGAGGCGAAGTGAGGTCCGAGGGGGAGTAAGAGAGATGAGAGAGCGATGACAGATGAGAAAAAAAAAAGAGAAATAAAATAGAGGCGACGACTGGGGGAGATGAAGCTCTGTTAGGTTTTATAAGTTATTTTCGACGAAATTTTCATCGCAAATAATTTTGTTGATATTAACTTATTATCGACGGAGATTCTATCGAAGATAATGCATATTCCGTCAAAATTATATTTGGCACTGGCGGGAACTTTGGCGCTAAAGGAAGGCTTACAACGCCGACGAAATTTCGTTAGAATTATTTTATTTTTGAGAGAATTAAATCTGACGTAATATTCCGTCGAAATAAAGGTAATTCCGTCGGAATTAGTTGATTTTCTTGTAGCGTATGTAGCCCTTCATTTCTTTTCTGTATAATGAAATTGAAGGATACATGCATGTAATTTCTTTGCTTCTCTCTAATCATGAAGTTTAACGAGTTAATAAGCTTTACGTATCGTAATCCACTTGCAGTTTTGTCAAATTCAAGCTTGCAATAATGAACACTTTGTGTTTATACATGTATGTATAATCAGGGGCGGATCTATGTAGAGGGCAGCAGAGGCAGCTGCCTCTGCTGACTTTTCTGGTAGTAGTATTCTGCTCTTGTATGTTTTTACCCATGACAAATTGCCTAAACTTGCATGTTCTTTTCCTTGCTCTTTCTTTTATATACTTTTTTTCTCTTCCAATTTCCTTCCGTGGTCGATGTGGGACAAAATTCAACAAGTTAGAAAACAAGAGAAGTAAACATACATTGTATATTGGATATTGTTGAGGTGGGAAACAAAATCTGCTTAGAGAGTGTTTTCTTTGCAAGTATGGTGAAGTTAGTGAGTATTCAGAAGGCTGCCCCGAAGGCTCATTACTAGAAAATTAGGATAAGGCGACGAGATATAGCAACAGTCGGTGCGGAACCGTCGCTATATTAATATACAACGATGATCACTTCATGGTCGTCGTTATATAACTATAAAAATAGTATATAGCGACGGTCATAATGTGACCGTCACTATATATGTTCGAAAATAGTCTATACCAACGGTCGCTACGTAACCGACGTTGTAGATGTTTAAAACGGTGAATATATAGCGACGGTCAGTTCCTGCCCATCGTTATATAGCTATAAAAATAGTATATAGTGACGATCACATGGTGACCATCGTTATAAAATTCTGAAAATAGTCTATACCAACGGTCACTACGTGACCGTCGCTGTATAGGTCTAAAACGGTGAATAAAGTCGGATACTCTCCCTCCATTATTTCTAGCCGTTATTTCACTCTCCCTCCATTATTTCATCTCTGTAAGCTCTCAATTGAATAAACTCTCAAAAGATTGATCGCCCACCCAACCACCCTGGAAATTGTCGTTAACACTCCAAAATTAATCCTCACTTTCAATCACAAACTCAGTATAATAGCAAGCAATGGTCGAACCCACAGAGAATGATTAATTTATTTTTATGCAATGTAAACTAAAATTGGGGGTTTTGAATTAACTAATTAAAAAAAAGTAAATAAATAAAATTAATTAATAAATTAAAGACTTCAGTTCTTCGGTTCAATCTCACCCTTACAATTAATAGATCAATCGATCAAAATACATTTTTATCATTCCATGAAACTAATAACCCTAGGTAACAACAAGCTCTGCTATCCGAAATTTCCCTTAATTTTAATCTAACAAAATAAGCTCTTCATTATATTCTAACAATTATACAACCTAGAACAAGCTCTCTAAATTAAATATAATGGAAGCATTAATCACAAGGAACTTAGATTATTCTAAGCAACAATCTCATAAGCTCGGATTGTTTAAATTATATCATGATAACCATAGCAATAAACAAAAGCTTGACCACAATCATCTATCACTATTCACTACCAACGATTAGGAACAATATCAATTACACGTAATATAATTCCTAAATCTAGCAATTGATAATAATTTGATCAACTCAATAGGCCAAAATTAAATTAATCAAACCCAATATCAAATAAACAATTAAAACAGATTATCATAAATAATTTCATATGAGGAAGAATGAATAATATTACTAAATTGATTAAACCATTAATTATAATTGGGTTTGAAATTCCCTAAAACTGAATAATAAAATTAGCCAAACATAATAAAAATAATAGATAAGAAAAACCTGAGAGAGAAAGCTCCTAATTTTATATAATAATCTGATTCTAATTATAAAACTACCGAAAACATGAGTCTCCTAATATATTTATAGAAATACAATAATAATCCTAAGCTAATGCGGAAAAGAAATCCAATTTGGAATTAAATTAATGCAATAATCCCGAAATAATCTCGTTCTGCAACAATTCTGCACCAGCCAAACAGCCCCTAACGCGTCCCAGTTGACCGGTCAACACGGAAGTCGCGTTGCTGACGTCAGCATGCTCCTCCGTGCATTGCACGGACGCCTATCCAACTGCTGCTCCAAATGACGTCGTTTCTGCTCCCGCGCGCGCCTGCTTTGTCCGCTTCTCCGCACATTGCGCGTTATGTTTCCATTAATCGCCAAACGGCGTCGTTTGGTTCTGCTGCTTTATTCTATGTACGCGCGCATGGCGCGGTCGCCCGTCCAAAAATTACCATTATGCCACTGAACTTTTGCAGAATTTACAGATTTGCCCTCTAGCTTATTTTTCCTACAAAATAAAATATAAAATAATAAAAAATAAATAAAAATAATATAAAAATACTAAAAATAATAAAAACACATAATAATTAATAAAACACCTAAAATACTAAAAATAAATAAAAATTCATAAATAAAAAGAAATATAAAAATACTATAAAATTACCTAAATTAACATAAATTAACTAAATTCCTATAAAACCTATTAAAACCAAAATAAGCTAAATAATTAAACATTTAAGCTCACAACAAATATAAAAACTAAGTATTAGGGAATAAAAATATCGTATAATTTAACCCTATCAAATACCCCCACACTTAGCTTTTGCTCGTCCTCAGGCAAAATAAAAATAAAAATAAACAAAAATAAAATAAATCTAACTAGCCCAACAGACTAAAGCAACTCAACTAACCTGACTTTTTACATGAGCAATAAATTAATATGAATTTCACATCAACCTCAAAGATTATAATCAACAACTCTTAGAAAATTTCAAAATAATACATCATCCAACATTTTAACTTAATTATTAATTCCACTTTATTTTCAATCCTTCGTGTGTGTGTGAAAATCCATACATATCAAACTAATAAAAATTTAGATCAATTCATCTAATCAAATATATCACTAAATATATTAAAATTCTATACATTTATTTTCACATCACTTTCCATGTAATACAGATAAATACAACCTAGAAGATCAAAAGGTTTTATATTTTAACCACACTAGGATTTAACTTTAATCACATACCTTCCCAAGTATTATTAAAATCCGCTAGCAAGACTTTTTTTCTTCCTTGTTTTTTTTTCTTCACTTTTTTTTCACGATGAGTGCATTTTATGCTCCATCTCACCAGCGAGTGCGTTTTACGCTCCATCTCGCTGCATGTGTTTATGAGTGAGTGCGTTTTACGCTCCATCTCAATCAACCACATGACAATTGTTTCACTTTTTTTCGGGTAAGGTCAATCTAATAATCCCAGAAAATTACCTTAATCATTTCTCCACATTATATTTATCTTATATTTGCTTCAAGTAATGTTTAAATAAGAAGCTTTTGACCAAATAAATTTTCTCCAAATTAAAATTAGTTCAAACATATGGATATGTGCAAATAATAAAATAAAAGATTTAAAACAAAGTACTGACCAACAAAAATGTCAAAATTCAGATTACGCAAAATTTATCACTTTTTGAAGAGTTATTAAATAAAAATCAAAATTTTATCATCGGTTAAAAATTAAAATTCAAATCAAAATATTGCTCAACTGACTTAATCCTAAAAAAAAAACTATCTCATTTTCGTAGGCAACACGATTACACTTAGCATGTGCAACAAGCCTTTAAACCCCAAGGTTACCCCAAGTGGACGAGTTTTGTCTCGTGAGGGTTTGCAGTGAATTTACCCACAAAATTCAAAATTTAAATTTTTTTAAAATTCCCTAAAAATAAAAAAAAATTTAAAAAATTAAAATTTTCTAAAAATAAAACAAATATCCTAAATCCCTTCCCCCACTCTTAAAATTTACATTGTTCCCAATGTAAACTATAATGCAAAGAAACAGGCATAAATAACAATAAAAAGAAAAAGGAAAAGAAATGCAAATCTGATTTCTTGGGTTATCTCCCTAGCAGCGCCTTTATTTATTGTCATTAGCTCGACAGTAGGCCAAAGTACTATGTCACTCTTACTTCATGAATTTTGAGTACCCCATTCATTACGTTATCCTTCATCGGTAGATTCAGTCTCCCTTGCACGTGACATGAACGTTTTAATCCCTCTTCAACGAATAGATATTTAATATGATTGGAGAGAGTTTTTATATTCGGAATGGGATCCTGCAAAATAAAACATAAAAATTTGTTGTGAGTAACATGTAATGGAATGGAACTAATTGCTTGACTATCTAAAATCATTGGCAAAAAATTGAATGCAGCTTCAGCGTCTTTTAAATCTTGTTTTAGCTTAATTTCTTCTTCATCCTCTAACTTCAAACTGTTTGTACTTGCATCATCTAAATTCTCTTTATCTATTTTCCTAAAAAATTCCTCCACCTTAGGCACGTTATCATCACAAAGAACATCATTTTTTATATGAATACTTTCCGTTTCTGCACTGATGTTGTCTGTTTCCTCTTCCATCGGCGATGGAAATAATGACCCTTGGGAATCTAATTGACCAATTGCAGTAGCAAGCTGACTCATTTGATTCTCCAAATTATATATGGAAGTTTTTGTCTCTTGTTGGAATTGTTGTGCTTGAGTCATGAAAGCTTTAAACATATCTTCTAAAGATATGTCAGAACTAGACGATTGGTCATGTTGTTGTGGGGGATATGGTTGCATGTACTGTGGATTATTTGGAAAATTTTGGTTTGCATGCCAATTCACTGTTGAATTCTCATAGCTAAAATGCCCAAGAAAACCACCAGCTGCATTGACTTGTTCATAGGACTCCTCTCGAAACATTGGGCACATATCAGTAGGGTGTCCTATTGTCGCACAAATCCTACAAGTACCTACAACCATTTGATAAACAAAAGAAGTTAGACTATCGGTTTGTTGCTCATAAGAAGAAATATTTACCTCATTAACATAATCAGGCATGACTTCCATCATTAACCTGCAAAACTCAATTAAACAAAAAAAAAAAAAAATCAAAGAAAAATTACTAAATTAAAATAAAATTTACAAAAACACAAAAATAAATTATAATCATTCCCCGGCAACGGCGCCAAAATTTGGAAGCTGTCGTTAACACTCTAAAATTAATCCTCACTTTCAATCACAAACTCAGTATAATAGCAAGCAAGAGTCGAACCCACATAGAATGATTAATTTATTTTTACGAAATGTAAACTAAAATTGGGGGTTTTGAATTAACTAATTAAACAAAAGTAAATAAATAAAATTAATTAATAAATCAAAGACTTCAGTTCTTCGGTTCAATCTCACCCTTACAATTAATAGATCAATCCATCAAAATATATTTTTATCCTTCCATGAAACTAATAACCCTAGGTAACAACAAGCTCTGTTATCCGAAACTTTCCTTAATTTTAATCTAACAAAATAAGCTATCCATTAGATTCTAACCATTATACAACCTAGAACAAACTCTTTAAATTTAATATAATGGAAGCATTAATCACAAGGAAATTAGATTATTCTAAGCAACAATCTCATAAGCTCGGATTGTTTAACTTATATCATGATAACCATAGCAATAAACAAAAGCTTGACCACAATCATCTATCACTATTCACTATCAACGATTAGGAACAATATCAATTACACGTAATATAATTCCTAAATTTAGCAATTGATAATAATTTGATCAACTCAACAGGCCAAAATTAAATCAATCAAACCCAATATCAAATAAACAATTAAAACAGATTATCATAAATAATTTCATATGAGGAAGAATAAATAATATTACTAAATTGATTAAACCATTAATTATAATTGGGTTTGAAATTCACTAAAACTGAATAATAAAATTAGCCAAACATAATAAAAATAATAGATAAGAAAAACCTGAGAGAGAAAGCTCCTAATTTTATATAATAATCTGATTCTAATTATAAAACTACCGAAAACATGAGTCTCCTAATATATTTATAGAAATACAATAATAATTCTAAGCTAATGCGGAAAAGAAATTTATTTGTGACGATCTTCTCCCCTATAAGCCGTACATTTTAGAATCAGATTATAATCCTAAGTTAATGCGGAAAAGAAATCTCCGACCGTCGCTAACATTTATTAGTGACGATCTTCCCCCCTATAGCGACGGTCACCGACCGTCGCTATATCTCGATTTTCTAGTAGTGACTCTGACGAAACTTTGGTTGGGTTTTTGAAAGGGATGGACAAGTGTAAGCATTTCTCAACTGCAGAGCGTAGGGTGATGAAACTGCAAATTGTTAGGAAGATTAGAGCAGTCCTAAAAGGTCATGAATTTGAAGCTCAAATTTTAGCTTCTGTGGAGAATTGCATCTCTGAGGGATCTAAAGGGGATAACAGTAGTAAACACAGGAAATAATAACTTGGTTCTTCAGTTCAATATAAGTTCAAGAAACAAATATTTATATTCTTAGAATATATATAAGAACATTTGAAAGAAAATCAACACATCAATTTGAAATGTTGGTCTACTTGTGTTCATCATATTTGTGGCAAGGAGAGCTCAAATGGGAGAGTAGGATGCCAAGAACTTATTGTTTTGGCTTTATAATTACTCACTTATTCTAAACCTGTAAAAATGGAGTGCATGTGAAATAAGTAAGGGTTCCATATGATACTTTGACAACTTTATATAGGCGAGGAGGAGCATGGTTTGGACTTTGGAGTTTTGAAATATTCGAAATCGTATCTTTTGGCACTTGGACATCCCTTCTGCTCTTCACATTGATTTTCTCTTTTTTTCTTTAGCAAGGGGCTTTTGAGAGAGTGCCAGGCACAAAGATTCCTTTCACATTCTCTTTGATCATCTTTGATTAATGGTTGGTGCATTCATTAACCCTCCAAACTTTAAGATTGTCTCTTTACTCGTCACTTTTCTTTGATCCCCAATTTGATTTCTTGTTTGGTGCTTCAATTATACAGATAGAATAAATATTTTAGGTTTTTTGGGTATTTTTTTTTCTTCTGGTGCTAAAAATACTCCAAGAATTTGCTTTGTTAGGCTTGATAGTACTTGTCTACTCCCTTGTTCGTGAGATGAGATTGCAAGTTGCAACCTCCTTTACCCATTTAACAATATCTTGGTCATTTGTCCCACATGGAAAAGGGAAGGAAAAGAGATGAGAAAATGATTATATAAAAGACAAAAGGAGGAGAAGGTATTGATTAGTTTTCAAGAAATCTCACGGCCTACTCATAACGGACTGTGTAAGACCCCGAATTTTATGAAATATAAAATTTAATTTTTATTCATATATATTTTTTCATGAAACAGTAAGTGGTTAAATTGATGAAATTGAAAGTTAAGGATGTTATGTGCAAATTTTATTTTGTCGGACAATATTCGTTTTGTCGAGGAATATTCGTTTTGTCGGGGAATATTCGGGTCGTACGACGGCGCCGAAATAACTAATTATTGGTGGACCCTACAACGGAATATTTGTCGGATATAGAAAACGACAGAAGTAACATTTTTATATAAAAATAGTCAACGGTGTTAACTGTTAAAATACCGGTGATAAAATAATAGTAGGATACGGTAATTTATGGTATTTTATTGTAGCATACGGTATTCTACAGTAGCACACGGTATTGCACAGTGTCTCATATTATTGGTCTGATAATTGACACCGTAACTGTTACGCATCATTTCATCAATAATTGTCACTGCATAATATTTTATGTTATCAATTCAATAATTGTTGTTACACAGTATTTTGCATTATTGATTTAATAATTGTCATTACACTGTATTTTATATCATTGAGTCAATAATTGTTGTTGCACTGTTTTTTTTTTAAATTATTGAACCTAATAATTGTCACAGTAGCAAATATACTGTAATTTATATTATTAAATTAATAATAATCTGTAACGTGTTTATTATATTATTGTTGAATTATTGTTGTAGCACTATCTTATATGCAGGACCCACAAGAAGAATAAATAAATAAATAAAAAATAAATAAATTTTACTATTTGAAATATTAACGTGAATAGTAACGTGAATAGTAACTTGTGGGCCCCTGTAGGACCCACCTGAGAAAATTTGCACAAAAATTGTGCCAGGAAAATTTTATGCAAAAGGCGTGGGCGGCTGAAAATTTTTCTGGCGTGCAGCACGCCAGTTCACCTACCATACGCATAGTAACTTATTTTCTCCTATAAATAGCTTGCTCAACTGAATAGAAAAATCACACCTAAAACATAAAATTTTTCTATAAGAATTTTATGAGTTTTCTCTGAGAATAGTAAGGTTATTTTGAGTGTTTGAAAGTCAAAAGGAGTGCAGGAATTTTTCAAGTAAGTCTTTTATTAAAGAGTAATAATTTCATAAATTCCTATTTTTCACGGTATTCACAAATCTTCCCTTAGAAGACTCTTCTTTGAGAAGATTCATTTTTAAAAGCTTTCTTTGGAAGATTTATTTTGGAATATTATTTTAAAAACTATTTTAAAGTAGTTATATTATACTACAAAAATTATGTTAAATATATATAATTTTGATAGTTCATAATATACGAGTTATCATACACTTTGAAATTTATATGTGGTAATTACTAATTTATATTATAAATATATAGGTTGATCAACCTCATTTAAATCAATATCCAGTCACGTGTTAAGGTAAGGAATATTATTCTTTTCACACTCTTAAATTTATTGCGGTAAGGGGTATTATTCTTTTCATCATCATAAATGGATATTATTTTCTTTCTTACTTGAAGGGATTATCATTCTTTGATTCTCGAAAATAATATCGTTTCTTTCTTGTGCCATTTATTTCCATGTATTAAATTGTGGGAATAACCTTACGGCGCGGTTTACCGCCTGTTGGTGAATAACCTTTTGTATTCATTCCTTATTAATCTTTGAGAATAACCTTACGGTGCGGATTATCGCCTGTTTGGTGAATAACTCTTCGTATTCAAATTGATGGGAATAACCTTACGGCGCGGATTATCGCCTGTTTGGTGAATAACTATTCGTATTCAAATTGATGGGAATAACCTTACGGTGCGGATTATCGCCTGTTGGTGAATAACCCTTTTTATTTGTCTCCTGTGAAAATAATTTGTCTACACGAATTATCACATGACACTTTTATTCCATATTCGTAAGTGATATCATTTTCCTTTATACTCATAAGGGATACCATCTTTTTCATCTTCCATTATTCAAACTTACTATGGTAAGGGATATTAATTCCCTTCACCTTTTATTAATCAAACCTGCTACGGTAAGGGATATTATTTTCTTTCATACACCTAAATCGAAACTTATTATGGAACTATTGCTTCTATAATTCCTGAAAATATTATATGTTCCATAATAGTTGAACTTCATTATTTCAACTGAACCTTCCTATTTTCTGAACCTTTCTGTTGAACTATAATCGTTATTCTGAACTGTGGATCTTGAATATCATTTTTAAATTTCACTCCACATCATGTTGGCAATTTGGACATTATTTGAATCTGCACAAAGTAAACTTCTGATACTTATTGTTTATCCTGTTCTTCTGTTCATCATTTGTATCACTGTTATTTGTATTAATCATCAAGAATCAAGCTGTTGTGAATATCTGTGGCCGGGGGCACAGATGTGATATAATTGTTGAACAGATGATAGGTTAAAGGCGATATACTAGGTTAAAGGAGATACATCTGTTCGGTGTCTTTTATGGCACGTGGTGAATGTTCTCTTTGGCCCGTAGTGCAAAGATGAACTGTTGGTTGGTATGATTATGACCAAAGGCTGAATCTGGTATAATCATGACCGTTGGTGCTTTATTGAATATCTTTGGCCCGTAGTGCAAAGATGAACTGTTGGTTGGTATGATTATGACCAAAGGCTGAATCTGGTATAATCATGACCGTTGGTGCTTTATTGAATATCTTTGGCCCGTAGTGCAAAGATGAACTGTTGATTGGTATGATTATTACCAAAGGCTGAATCTGGTATAATCATGACCGTTGGTGTTATATTAAATGTCTTTGGCCCGTAGTGCAAATATGAACTGTTGATCTGCATGATTATGATCAGGAACTGTGAATTTTTATTATCATGACTAATGGTATTTCAGATGATAAAAGTTGATGATATTTTTACAAAAAAGAGAAGCGAGTGGACATTATAGTCTGCATTATTCTTCTAATAGATTGCTCATTCCGCTGCTATTATTGATCTGAACGTTGTTTAAGAATTTAACTACAGTTTTTGATATAAACCTTGTAGTCTATTGTATTCTATCAAGAACTCAACTGTTGAAGGCTAATGATAATTTATTCGTCATTATCTTAGTCATGATATTTCTTACTGGGCTATTTGAGCTCACCCTTTCTTTTCGTTCCATTGTTTTTCAACAGGAGATGAGAACGTAACGGGGTCTAGCCGGGGAATGGAGTGAGAGTGCGGGGATAGCTATCATAGTCTTCACGTGTTATAAAATAGTGTGGCAATAATAATGAAGACTTACTTGTGTTGTATTATCCATTGTATTGTTGTACGTTGTATTTCATTGTAATAATTTTGTTGTAGTCTTTTGACGACTCAAGTTTGGGCTGTGTGGGCTCAGATTTGGGGGCGTCACAGACTGGGCTAAATTTGAGTTGGGGTAAAATGGCCCAATATATTTTTGTGTTAAAAACTCAAGGGTCAAAGTTGAAATTTTTACCTGTGGGCTGGCAGGTATTTTGTTAGTTTTGCCCCTGCTGGAGCAAATTTCTTGCTCCGCCCTGAATGTATTACAGTTAATTATCATCATGAGATGGGGGCGACTTCATTAACTACCTTAAGCTTGACTAATTGTAACATGATTAATTGAGAACGTAGTAAACTACAAAAGAGTTTGACACTGCAAATCCATGGTGTGATTATCACATGGTTTGCTGTCTCATCCCTATTCCCTACCTAGCTAGGATAATATAATGGCAATCATATTAATTAACGGACTACAGTTTTTATAGAGTAGGGTTTGAAGTGCACTTGAAACTTGAGAGACAGAGAGAGAGTATGGGAGTAGGAATTAGGAGTGAGCAAAAAACGGATAAAACCGAATAACCGAACCGAATCGATTTTTTTTAACCGAAATATTTTGATTTTTCGGTTAATTTTTATATTTCGGTTATATTCGATTTAATATTCGATTTTCGGTTTCGGATTTGGTTTTTAATTTTTTGTTATTCGGATAACCGAATAACCGAATAAGAAAAGGAAAAAAAAAAAAGGGAACCGAGCCTGAGCCTGAGCCTGTGACTGTGAGCCACACGTTTAAGTAATTAAGTCACTAACTTTCAGCCTCTCAAGTCTCAGCTCTCTGCCTCTGTCTTATCTTTCGGTCTTTCTCTCTCTCACCTCTCTCTTATCTTTCGCTCTCTCTCTCCTTCTCTCTCTCTCTCTCTCTCACCTCTGCGTCTCAAGTCTCAACTCTCACAGACTCTCTCTCTCTCTCTACCTCCGGCTCCCGCCTCCGTCTCCCGCCTCGGGCCTCCGCCTCCGGCTTCCCCTTCCCCATCCTCCGCCTCCGGCCTCCCTGCGAGACCTTGTCTCTGCTTGACTGCCTGTCTTCCTCCACTAAACCATGGCCTCACCCTAGTCTCTGACCGCCCTAACCTCAAATCACGTTTTGGCCTCCTCGCCTCCCCTCCTCCGGCCTCGACCTCCGCCTCCCCCTCCGCCTCCTGCTTCGGCCTCCCGCCTCGGCCTCTGCCTCCGGAAATCCATTGAGAAATTGTTGTTTGATTTAATTTGTATGTTTTTGAAATTTACAGTTTTGAATCGCAACAAAAATGTTGGTTGCAATTGATATAGAATTCAAATGTTTGGGCTGCAATTGATATAAAATTCAAATGTTTGGGCTACAATTGTTACTGTTTGGGGTCCTGGGGATGAGTCTGAAACTCTCAATGATGTAGTGCTTTAGTTGTGCTTGAAATTTCGGGTATTAACCGAATAACCGAATTGACTATTCGGTTATTCGGTAATTCGGTTAGTCCAAATTTCGTGTAGCTATTCGGATAGTAAATTTGTACAAAGTTCGATTTTCGATTATAGCATTTTGGTTTTCGGTTTTACCCGAATGCTCAGCCCTAGTGGGAAAGGATGGTTCTATTGTTGTCTTTCAAACAATCGAATCCGATTAAGAAAAACATCACATGTTATACATACACACACATATATATGCATGTGTTTCTTTTTTTTTTTGTGTACACATATTTTATCCGCTCAAAAATATAGAATCAAATTTTGACGTAGCTCTTGGAATAAGTTTTAGATTATTATTTTTTCAAATTTAAAATATTAGATGTTTATTCAAATTACCAATCCTTTTTATAGGAGGTTTTTTGAGCTCTTTTTTCTCGCGATTTAAGCAACATAGGTTCATGTAATTTTAAGTAATACCATTATGAAAATTCTAATTAATCTAGAAAATACATTATAGAACTACAAGATTCATTGTTTTGTAAGTCAAACAAATTACATTCATTTCAAATTTTAAAATATTTTATATTAACTTTGAAAATATGAACTTAATCTTATATTATAGTGTAAGCTAGACAACAGACTCTCCATCATAACCTCTCTCTCTCTTCTTGACTGTGAGATTCTTTCTGAAAATGCTATTGAGATGGGACAATTTTGGGATACAAGTTGATTTCCTGAAAAAATGTTTACAAATATTATTCTGAGTCCTACATGCTTGAAAGTTTCAAAAAATTAAACATAAAAATTTCATACAGGTATTAATATAGGTAGGACATTTTATATAGTCAATTTTGAATTGCCCCATAAAGGTTCCTCAATTGAAAACTATAAACAAGGGCCCTTCATATAAATAACTCAATAATTGTTGACAAACAAATATTAACGGTGTTAATTGTATTATGCATTAAACAATTGTACGTGTATATATATATATATATATATATATATATATATATATATATATATAGAGGAACGATTCATAGCAAACATTAATTATATCCACTGTTCTAGCAAATATATTTGGAACCGTTTAAATAATGATCCAATAACTTAAGGAACTTCACCTCGCTATCTAAGTTAACGGGTAGAATAAGAGAGAAAGATAAAAAAATTAGCCCACCCCGCTACCTTAATTAGCGGGTAGGATATGAATAAAAAAATTTAATTTTTTTTTTTTTAGCCCCCATCTGCTAACTAAGATACCTGGTGGTGGAGTAAAAAAATAAAATAAAAAATAAATAGAAACATACACAACGGATAAGAGAAAAAAAAAATTATAATTTTTTCACCTACTAATTAAGATGGCGAGTGAGATAAAAAAAAAAAATTTTAAAAAGTACATGCATGATTACATAACAGGACAAAAAAATTAAAAAAAAATTAGCTCCCATCCGCTAACTAAGTTAACAGGTAGGATGAACAACGGGACAAAAAGAAAAAGAAAAAAAAATTAGCTCTCACCCGCTAACTAAGTTAACGGGTGGGATAAATTTTTTTTACCAACTAAGCTACATCCATGCATACATGTAACATACACAAAAAAAAAAAAAAAAAAAAAATGTGTATGTTACATGTATGCATGAATGTAGCTATATCTAAAATGTTTTGTGTATGTTACATGTATGCATGGATATAGCTATATCTAATTTTTTTTGTGTATGTCACATGTATGCATGAATGTAACTATATCTAAAAAAAAATCGTGTATATTACATGTATGCATGGATGTAGCTTAGTTGAAAAATAAATAAATTATTCTATCCATTAACTTAGTTAGCGGATGGAAGTTAATTTTTTTTTTTTGGTCACGTTGTGTATCAATGCATGTACTTTTTTTTAATATTTTTTTTTCCACCCGGCATCTTAGTTAGCAGATAGGAGAATTTTAATTTTTTTTTTCTCTTATCAGTTGTATATATTTCTATTTATTTTTTATTTTATTTTTTTTCTCCATCACCAGACATTTTAGTTAGCGGGTAGGAGCTAAAAAAATTTTTTTTTTTTATTTTTTTATTCATATCCTACCCGTTAACTAAGGTAACGGGGTGAACTATTTTATTTTTTTCTCTCCTGTCCTACCCGTTAACTTAGATAACGGGTAGATTAATTTATTTATTTTTATCCCATCTATTAATTTAGGTAGCAGGGTGAAATTCTTTAAGTCATTGAATTATTTTAACAATTCTAGATATATTTATTAGAATAATAGATATAATTAATATTTATTATGGATTATTTTATATATATATATATATAAGTCGTACAAGATACAAAAGTAAAAGATTACGAACCATTTTTATTTGATAAATTCCCTGACCTTCCATCCTGTATATATTAGTGATACCATTATAATGCAGTATATCATCATCCTACGTACTGACAATTGATAAAAAAAAAGAAGGGATTTATATAATTTGTACCACTAGTTCACCATATTAATTTGCTAGTCTTCCCATGCTAAGTTGATACAATGCATGCACCTTATAGCTAGCTAGTCATTATATATAATATATAATCAACTCATCATTATTATTGTACTATGCGACAAATATGCAATATATCCCTATATGGCTGACAGAAGCAGCACGGCTAGCTTCGTGACAAGATGAAGATGAAGATAATGATGATGATGGTTTATCTGTCTAGAGCTTGTCGACAAAATTGTTGTAGATTTCCCACTTGTGGATCTTAATTTATGTGTGTCCACAATAAGAAAAAAAATATAAAAAAACCGTTCGTGCTACAATGCTTGGAGCCTGAAACATTTAATTTAGAAGAGAACCACAAAAGCAGAAATAGTCCATGTCAAAATCATCTTATTTGGAACTATAATAAAACAAGTGCGTACAGAGGACAACTTGATAATATGTCAGTCAACTACAGGTGTCAGTCTAAGCTAGAGGAGAGGATATTTTGTATGTATTTGCATCAACTAGCAGCTACTTCGATTGAATTCAAATCGTCTGTAACATTTCTATCTTCCATGTGTTACGTGCGTCTCAAATCGTTATTCGAAATGCGATTTTTAATCTGATTTAAAATATTTGATGTGATATCTTGAAGAAATAAATGAGAAAATTCGAAATCAATAGGCAAAAATCTGTTATTTGAGCCCATTATATTTTTAACGCATACATCTATATATATATATATATATATATATATATATATATATATTAACTAAGGTATTGAGATTTTATTTTTTTTATTTTTAATTATTTTTAGAGAGATTCATAATTTATATTTTTTATATTTTGATATTGTAATACGTTCCGTCTCTCGTCTATAATTTTTACAAATTTGTATTTTTATAATATAAATGAGTAAAGAGTACATGTGTGACACAAAATTTGGACTTGTGAACAACCATCCGAAACCCGTTCTTCTCAGTACTTTTCAAAATGTAACTATCTTTTGAGACAATGGGGCAAACTTTGCTGGGACGGATGGGATTCATGGGAATACTATATATTCATTTGACATTTCCTGTTTTTAATTTATGTTTGTGCAACCACTGAATTTGTTGACCAATACTTTAGTTTAAGTAGTAGGACTAAGAATCTCCAATTCCATCATTTTAAGTTAGACAAGCCGTCCATAAACCCAGGCTACTACTAAACCATGCGCCTTACCTAACCAGCGAAGAGAGTACTTTGCCTTGTCAAGTAGTAATTAAAACGCATTGATTCTCTATATATGTATACTTCTATTGCTTACCAGAAACACTCTATTATTGACCAAACTAATCAGAAAGAATCAAACCCTAATTCATTACATTTTTTAAGCTTATAAAAATGCAAAGAAAAAGAATGGAAAACAAAATAAATATTAAAAAATCATCTTAACAAAACCTAAACCTAGCTATTTATAGTTCTAAAACATTTAATCTATGTTTGTTTACAAAATAATTGGTGAAATATAACTATTTAACTAATTTATTATCTCTACAGGCTATGTTATCTCATAATTTATAGATTATTTGTGATCGTTTTTAACATTATTTGATATCTCAAAAGAGGATTATATAATACCATTTTTCTATTTGAATTATAATTCATTATTATATGAACTTAAAAATGATAAAATATAGTTTATGAGATTATATAACCGACTAATAATAAAATAAAATAGTCGTTACTAAAAATTAATTAGTATAAGTAGTTTATCCCAACATCAATTTTACAAACAAACATGGTCCTTGCATAAAGTAAAATGGTATGATATTAAAGCTGTGTAGTTTAGCGAAATGTTTGCCTATGCTCCAATAAAATTTTCATTTCCTTCTTATTGTCTTTCTTTTATGTTTCATTTTTCAAATGTCAAACGCCCATATATTTGATGATTAAAAGTTTTCGGTTATAATAATTTGGGTCAAATTTTGAATACAAATCATATCATAGGCCAAATGCACTTTTTTAATAATAATTGTTTTGGTCATTTTAACTTATTACAAATCTACCTAAAAAATAATTGAAAATACTATTATTAATAACTCGTATAAACAGATAAATTATTTCCATTTTTTTTTTGTCGTGTAACTAGAGTGTTATAATTGTGAGACTGGTTTGGTGAAGTCCAACAAGTTCAAAGAATGCCAAAATTATATAAATACATATATGGTTGTGGCTAGTAATAATTATAGATAATTAATAGTCTTGATCAATTAAGGTACATGAACCGATGTTATAGGAGAAGAGACACATACAATACATAAGTTCAATGTAGTCACCAACCAACTTGATGATCACTATTATTGGTGACATGAAATAAGCCATGAGCTTGACGTACGTACCTTACAGATACTATGAATGTGTGAAGTGGTTCATCCATTTTCTAACTTTTTATGTATTGTGATTTCTTTTTCTTCTTTTTTATATTTTGGAGAGGCATTGATACTCCATTTGACTTTGACAGCTTTTGAAAAACCAAGGAAAATGGTACTGTTTAAGTTTTGTTAAGTTGGAGCCCACATCATTTGATGATGTTCAAAATTAAAGTTACTATAGGTTGGTAATGTTCACGCAACTTAAAATTTGGGATGACATAGGTACTATTCAGAAAATTAATTTTTTTTTTTTAAAATATACAATGTCAATTTCTTTCGATATGAATTTATTTGATTTAAAAGAGAATAACTCGTTTTTGTATCTATTTCAATAAACATTGTTTAACTTGTTTCATAATCAAGGTTTCGAGACATTCAAATAAAAAAATAATTAAGGTTTTGAGAATATGTACATGCAAAATGTTAAAAAGGATGTCTAAATATGTTAGATTTTTGAAATGGGTCCAATTTCTGTGGAGTATATAAAAATATCAAATTCTTTAACTCAAAATTAATAGACAATGAAAAAAGTTAGTCAAATTATTGTATATTAAACATATTTTTTTTAAGTATTCGATATCGTGAGACTAAATATATATTCTAACACTCTTCATCAGGTGTAATTCGATGTATTGCATGTTGCATGTGATTGAATATAAAAATCCCACACAAGAAGCTTCTACAGAAGAATGGCACTATACATGCATTGAAAAGGGACACATGTATATATACTTTAAATGGGAATTTTTTTTTTAAACAAAAAAGAAAAAAGATTTACTTGAAATAATAAAAATAGAAAATTATTATTATCTAAAGTATATTTTAATATTTTCACTCAATTCCTTCCATATTAGATACACTTAATATTCGTTTGTGAAAAATGAAAAATACTCGTGGAAATAGCAAATCTTAAAAAATAACAAGGCTTGAATTGGAAAAATTATTCTACAGTCATGGGTATGGTCACGTAGTGCCCCAAGATTACTTACATATTATTATTTTAACATGTACAGTGAAAGGGTCCGATGTACATGTTAAAATAACAGCATGATAATAATTTGAGACATCACATGACGGTGTCCCATGTTCACTGAATAACTTCTCCTTGAATTGAGTTGAGTAACACAGTCCCATTTTGACTAATCCTCCTCCTATACTTGTTGTTATTACAAATTATGTCATACTTATTTCTAACTTTAATTATTGCCATTTTACTTGTTTGTAGAATTGCTTTATCAGGTATATATGGTGCGGTACTTTGTGAAAAGGAAAGGTTGATTAACCTTTGAATTTGACTAGAGGATAGTTTATATATTTTATCAATTTAATCTTTCAAATACAGAACTAGGAGTAACCCTTTCTCTACAATTAAAATTATTAAATTAAGAACAACGTAACAAATGAACATCAGTGCATGAGAAGTAGTAACTTCTATTTGAGATGTAATGCATTTTTACTTCCTTTGAATAATTTTTATAATTGAAAATTTGAAAGAGAATACTTCAACTTTTGTGAACCTTTTATTGATCAAAACGTAGAGAATAACTTCTATTTATTTATTTAAAAATTCATGTTTGATATTACTTAAAAAAAGTCAAAATTAGCACCATTAAAATTCTCCCTAGCTACTAGGCGTTTACACCGATAAGCAAGTGATTTTTCCTCATAAGTGAGATCGTAATATCATATGCATGTATCACGTTTAAGAATTACAAGTAAGTTGAAATTACACATCAAATATATAAATAATAAAAAAATGAAAAATTAATATATGAACGGCTTAAAAACTTGGTGACTTATATTTTTTGATCAAGTTAAGTTCTAAACTTATATATTATGGTCCCATGTGCACGCATGCAATGCTTACATCCACAACTCTCTCACATTGAGCCTATTGAAAAAAAATGCGATGATCTTGATGAATAATTATTCCTGAAGGACTCTCGATGACGATATAGCTGAAATTTTTAGGAGTTTAGTTGAAGATTGATTTGGATAGTGTGATTAGGGGTGAGCATGGTGCGGTTTGGTGCGGTTTGAAGCTCAAACCGCACATGAAACCGCTTATGTGCGGTTTGACAAATTCAAAACCGCACATGAAACCGCTTGCGATTGGTGCGGTGCGGTTTTGAATCGTTTGGTGCGGTTTCGTTTGGTGCGGTTTCGGTTCCAAAACCAATTGAAATAATTAAATTTTATGCAATTGAAATTAACAATTTAGCATCACACAATATTAAATACTACTTTGATAATACACAATTTTACTTATAATATTTTGTCTAAACAAAAGCAAAATAGAATATAAAAACATGAATAATGATTTATCCTTATATATGAAAATTCTAAATAGAGATAATTACAATTTGCGATAATTCTAAATATTTGTACTTCTTGATATGCTTCATTTAATAGTGCATGGTGCGGTGCGGTTTCTTAGATGCGGTTTTGCTCAGAAACCAAACCCAAACCGCATTTGCGGTTTTTCAACCACCTAAAACCGTCACATACGCCGAAACCGTTGGTGCGGTTTTAATTGGTGCGGTTTGTGCGGTTTTTGGTGCGGTTTCGGAGGCAATTCGGTTTCTTGCTCACCCCTAAGTGTGATTGCGATTGAAAAGAAGCGGATTTAATGATCTACAAAACTCTTGAACTTTTTATTTTTTTTTAATTTACCTTACAAACTTTATTTTTTTCACAAAAAATATTTTAACTCTGATAATTAAAAAAAAAAATCTTAAAACCAATCAAAAATCAATCGTAATTAACCAAGTGTGAGGTTGTCTCACATAAGCATATGACATGTAAAAGAAGTAATATTAATTTATTTATTTTGCCAACATCAAATTTTCTTTTATAAAAAATTATAAAATAGAAATTAAAAAACCGATCACAAATGTCGAGGGGATTAAAATTTAAATAACAATGAATAACAAGTAATAATAAAAAAAACTCGATCAAAGCTCCAATTTCGACTTTCCACCCAAATCAAAATCGTTGCAAGGGAGGCGGAGGCCGGTGTCACCGTTGATGCTAAAGTCGCAATACGCCGTTCCATAAAAGTGCTTGTCGATGAATTCTATTGGAGGGCGTTGCCGTAAACGGCGGAGTAGAGCGACTATGTTGAAAGGCAAGTCAGCGGCGGGTTAGGATTTTGGAATTGGAAGAACAATTTTTTCTTTCTTCTCTTAGGTTGGTTTAGCTATCCAGTGCAGCCGTAAATGAACCTAAATGTCGATGGCAAAGCAGAGAGAGACGGTGGCGGCAGAGATCGAGTGTAAGAGATTGCAGTTGTGAGAATTTAATTGTAAATTTGAGGGTTTGTTCCATGGAGTTATCTGGGGATAAAGCTACCCGAAAATTCTTGGAGACGAAGATTTTGCAATTGAAGTTAATTTCTTGATTTTGGAATTGAATGGTTTATGGTAAAGAGGAATTGAAGGTGCATGCCCGCTGTCTTCTTTTGTGTGCAAAGTGTTGAGATTTGATCTTAAATTAGATTTGTGCTAACGGTGAACGACGACAATGAGACTGGTGCAGACCATTTTCTTCGTAATTTTTGCTTTTGTAATTGTTTTATTTAATTATTCCTATATAATATTTTTCATATATATATATATATACGAACTACGTAATAGTGGTACATATTATATAAGCGTCATTTAATATATTTTATATTATTATTAAATTTTAGATTTTATTAATTTTTAACTTTTACAATATATTTTATTTAAAAATTAAATTTCTTTTTTCTATGTTGAAATATTTTTTTGTGTGCCTATTTTCTAAAATTTTGATTTATTTTAATGTTTAATTTTTTTAGTTATTTTTAATTGAGTAAATATAATGTTAGAAAAAAAACAAAATAAATTATTTTTTTCACCCACAATGCCATGTCAAATGCATTGGTTACTCACTAAATGTCATGGGGGATGTCATCTCAATCTTAGTTAATCATGATTCACTTTTAATCTGTTTCAAGGGTATTTTTTGATCAATTATCAAAGTTGAATTTTGTTTATGTGAAAAAAGAATAGTTTATAGGCTAAATTAAAAAAAAAAAAAACTAGTTCAATGATTTTTTTGGTCATTAAATCAAAAAAGTGTGTTGAAGTGACGAAAAACTTTAATGATTTGTGATTAAAAAATTATATTAAATTTACAAATTAATGAGTTAAAATCTTACATCACATAAATAGTAAAAAATGTGAATGACTAATATACATTAACAAGATCTAATGACTGGAATTTGACTTTTAAAATTAATTTAAGACAGTTTTAAGTTTAAAATTAATGTGATTTATTTAAATTTTAAAGCAATAAAACTTGCAAATACTAATACTTTTTAGATAACTTGTAATATTTATAACTATATAACTAAAATTAAATGAATTTATATGAATTTAGAATTAATTAAAAATATATTAAATAAATTAACTACGAAAAGTCAAGATGGTTTTTATATTTTGGGCCAAAATAGTATCTTTTTCATGTATGTTTTCAGTTCACTTGCTTAGAATTAAGTATATTTGTGACGACCCCAAATCCGGGTTCTTTAACCTCGGGTTTGGTTCTCACTGTACAATACTAAACAATAATGAAATACATAAATTGTATTCAAACTTTGCGGAATAATACAAAAGGTTCCTTAATCAAAAGGCTACACTTCCCAAGGTCTATTACCTTAATCTTAAACATTACATATCTTAAGGGAAATACAAAAGATTTACAACAGTAATTACATAACAGTAAACTAAACTAGCATGCAACTACTAAAATTAAACATTCGCTTTCCCCTTGCCTTTATCCGATTTAGAGCTTTCGGGATTGGCTGAAATAAAGTCATGATATAGCAAGAATGAGCAACTAAATGGCTCAGCAAGTTTATAAACAACAATCATACGATATATCATGATGAAGGGAAATAACTTCAAGGTTTCAACAATAACAATTGTGAAAGATAACAAGAATCAATGTTCAATAAAAGAAGGAATTGACTCTTTACTGCTGAGTGGTCTTTAATGACCATGAACTGCTACTAAGGTAGAACAGACATACAATGTCTGACTCCTTGTTAAAATAACGGGACACTTGAGGGGATCAGTCCTCTCATGTCCTATGTATATGCATCACATTTAGTTTTCTTGCGCGCTGTCGGGTCTCCGACAAATAAAAATCCCCTTTAACTAGGGTTGTTCTATCTCAGTCTTACTGTAAGAATCCGCACCAGCCAATGGTTTGGATAAGCTTTTATAATATTCAACTAAATGAATTTAACATGCATTTGTCTAGCCGAAACAATTAGCTTAGACGTTCTTAAACAGTTTGCAAAAGCACTATGTGCGAATACAATAATCAATAACGATGTGAAGTAATTTTCGATAATTAATTCACTCAAAGGTCTGTCAAATATCTACGAGTGTAGATACTTGCTCAACAATAATTGAATTGCTCAAAGTAATTAAAGTTGAATAATAATTGCAACAATAAGTACAAGTTAAAGGTAGAAGACTTGCCTCGTGCGTCGTTTACTGCTAACCAACTTAATTTAACAATCCTTGAACGGACCTAACAATTAAATCAGTTTGATCTTAAATTAGTATCTTATACTTGTAAGTATAATGACCTTTATAAACCTTACGAACCACATAATTATATAATTATGGGTATATAAACACATAGGAAACATTATCATTAATTACTTGATAATATTTCAAACACAAAGAACCTATATTAATTATTTAATATAGTTCATACACTTATATAATATTATTAACAATTTAATAATATTTTATTAGTCTTGTAGTATTATTAATCGTTTAATAATACATTATTAGCCTTCTAATATTATTAATCTTTTAGTAATATTTTATTTATTATCTAATATTATTAATCTTTAATAATATTTTATTCATTATCTAATATTATTAATCATTAAATAATATTTTATTCATTTACTAATATTATTATTTATTTAATAATATTTTATTGACTTATTAATATTATTACTCATTTAATAATATTTTAATCTCTTACTAATATTATCAATCATTTCATAATATTTGATTACTTATTAATATTATTAACCATGTAGTAATATTTTAATACTCTTTAAATAATACCAAAAGTTAACTTTTAAATTGGGTTAACCTTAGTATTTAATTTAAACATTTAGATAGCATTGATTTACAAATAGACTCCATATAAATTTGTTTAATACCCAAATATATTCATTTTACACCTATTTCAACTTAATTTTTCAAAGAAAACTCGACCCGGGCCGACCCGACCCGACCCGGACCGACCCGACCCGACCCGGAGCACCAAAAATCTACTTAGCAGATTGTTCTGACGCAGCTGCGTCACTCCTGACGCGGCTGCGTCAGCCGTTTTATCCGAAAGTCAACTGTTTGACTGTTCGACCCTCCGACGCTCCGACAGCCATAACTTCTTCATACGAAAACATTTTGGGGTGATTCTTGAGTCCATTCTCATCAGAATTTCCCCCTCTACAATTTCTCTTTAGACCACAAATCCAAATTCCAAACGTAACTAGACTCAAAATGGCTCACAATGCAACATAGGGTTTTAAAATCAACATCCTTTGCGGTAAAAGCCATAACTTCTTTGTTATTCATTATTTTTGAAAAGTTCAAAAAGGTTTTATCTTTAAAACTCATAGATCTAGCTTTCTAGCCATAAAAATCCACTTTCCAATTTGTACATTTCAAAATACAACCATAAACCTAGCATGCATAGTTAGGGTTTACCGGTAAAATTGTGTTATGAACTTTTCTACCATTTTTATGTATTTCTAACATACCAAAACATTTTATAAACACATAGATCTATGAATATACATATATTACATAGTTAAATACTTCTAGATCATCAAAACGAGTTTTGATCGGTTAAAAATTAATTTTAACCGATCAAAAGCTTTCTAGACTACAAAAATGAAATAAGATGAAGTTGAGAGCACTTTTAAACCTTGAGGTCTTGGATGCTCTTCTTCTCCTTCTACCAAAGTAAGTTGTGTAGCTTGAGGACATCCACCAAGACCTTCCTTAGCTTTTTCTCTCAACACTTAGGTGTTTTGCTCTCAAATGCTCTCAAATGCTCTCTCTCTTTTTCTTTCTAGCAACTTCAAATGAACTAACAAATATTGAACAAGTGTGGAGTGTTTATTTTATAGCCAACAACTAACACACCATTAACTCACTAATTCACCCATGTTGGTCAATTTAATTGCTAATCATGCTTACTATTTGATTGAATGACCATTTGATTGACTCATGGAATGACTAGGGTTGTTCAACCACTATATGACATGGATGGATTTCCAAGCAATCTAAGAAGTCAAGTTATCCATGTGGGGCCCCCAAGAATTCAGCAAATTGGATTATCCAAGCCATTTTTCCTTTATTTTTAATGCAAAAATATGCATATATACATCTATATATATATATACATATATATATATATATATATATATATATTGACCAAAGTTTGACCCTTAATGGACTTCACATTGGGCTTGGGAATAACTTCTATTGGGCTCATTTAATTAAATTGTTTGGGCTCAATTTAAATACCACATTGGGCTAGCATTTAAATAACTATGCTACATTTAATTAAATCAAGCATTGGACTTGTTTAATTAATTACATGGGCTAGTAATTAAATTAATTACATGGGCTACTAGGTTAATATCTTTAACCTAGTTTATCAACTCATTTGAATTTAAAATATAATCCAATTAGATTTGCTTTAATTAATTATACACTTTGCTTTAATTCTTTAAATAAATATACAAGCACATAAGTACATTTATTTAATTATCTAATGCACAATTAATTAATGAGAAAAATTTAAATTCATTGCTAAATATTTATTAAGTATATTTACAATGACTAATGAAATTCGTGGTCATTACAATATTCACATACAAAAAACTTCTTTCAAAAGGAAATTGATATTTTTAGAAATATTATAAAAGTTCTCTCACATTAGTAGTGAGTCCTTGGTTTATATGACAACAAATTCTATGAAAATATAAATAACACATGTAAAATAATAATTTCCTAAATAATTATTTCCTCCGTCCTTCAAATGATGTCCAAAATATATTTTAAAAGAGGGTAGAAAAAATTTAAATTTATCCTTAGTAATTCTGCAAAATTAAATAAACTGATAACAAATCCTTTTTTTTTTTATACTAGTGACCTTATCAATATATTTATCTTTTATTTTATGTATTTAATGTTATTTTTTTTAAAATAAAAAAATTTATACCTTAAATCATTTTTTAGAGAACGATGACTAACTTAAGTAAAGAATTAGTTGGATTAGCAAAGTACTGTAATTTAAATGAAAGGAGGATTTATCTTTTATTTTATGTATTTATTGTTATTTTAAAAAAAATAAATTATACCTTAAATTATCTTTTAGAGGACGGTGACTAACTTAATTAAAGAATTAGCTGGATTAACAAAGTACTGTAATTTAAATGAAAGGAGAATTCATGCATGCCTTGCAATTTGCATGGTTGTTTTTGAACTGTCATACAAGTGGCCAAGGCTATATATCAAGGTACACTGCAACAATAGCAGATTGGAAAATTTATTTAAATAATTTACCAAATAAAAAATTAATTATCTAATATTTAAATGGACTAAGGAGCAATGGACCTTTAAGCGACCATGTCAAACATTTTATTAAGCCACATACATAGGTTCGTTCTTATACAAGACTGTGCTACATGTACGTATTTTAAAATTTATTTGATTAAAATAATAACGGCCGCCGACAAATCGGAAATGGCGGCTTTTTTAAGATTAATTAACCGACTTTTTTCATTAAACAGTCTAAAACATGAGCAACAGGCTGATATAATTAAATCAAGTAGCCGTAATTAATTTCTCGCGAGACAGTTGGGAGTAGTATTACAGTCGAGATTCTGGACCGACTTTTATCGGGATCTGAGGAATGACAGCCAACATACAGTCATGTAAATATTTAGTCCGCGCTATCTGATACCATTTTATTACTTAATTATAGAATTTTATTATACATACTAATTTATACAATAATTTATATAACAATTTTTTATAAAATAATAAATTTTATATTTTAATTATCTTATAAATTTTATTATTTTATAAAAAAATATTATATTAATTATTACATATAATAAAACTGTTTAATTATAATATCTCAGGATTATGAAATTTGTTAAAGAATCGTCTCAATAAATAGTTTGAAGGAGTGAATTATTTTCTTTTTTATTTTATTATTTCATAATGTCAATAACAGTTCCGATCGATTAATACCTTAATATTTAGAATTTTTTTAAAATAAATTCAATCATACAAATATATAAAAAATACTTGAATATATGAATTTTTATATAATTTGATAATGTCAATGATTTTATATTAATGAACGTTTCATAATTTAAATCATTCAAAATCATATTTATTTTTTAAGGTTAAAATATATAATGATATTACACAACATCAGATTAAATAAAAAATTATAATAATTCATATTTTTGTATAATCTTTTCATTCGTACGATTAAATTTTGTTAAAAGATCAAGATAAAATTATTATAAAAACTAAAATATATAAATTATATACGTGAGAAGGGTATCTCCTCAATCCCATTGAGAGAAAACATTTTCTTTTCTCAAAGAAAATTGAAGGCATTACCCTTTTTGGTTTACACTCAATAACTTATCATAATATTCACTATTACGGCAGTAACCCCTTGATGTCTAATAATTAATGTTTTTATTCCTACTATGAGAGTGTGGTGAAAGATTAATTTATGTCGGAATTATGATTGCAAAAAATATTAATAAATGAGATTTGATATAATTATAAAGATAGTTCATCATATTAAATACATCTCTAAGAGAATTACTACTTATATTTGTCCACTTACACAAACATTAAAAAAATCAATGCATAAAGTTGTAAAATATATAATTTCTCAGATTTTAATTTTAAAAATTGTTAGATAAAATTAGAAATTATAATTTAAAAAATTTAAGAGCTAAATTAAAAGAGTTGAACACTTTAATTTCCTTATAATATTCACTAAAGGAGCAACCCTTGATGTTTAATAATTTGTATCTTTATTACTCTAACTTTTATAAATAAAAATAAATAAGAGAAGTTCTGTTTGAAACAATTGAAAATTATATATCAACCACCGCTTTTTGAAAATTTAAAATTGATGAATTTATTTAATTTTAGGAGTAGGATTAGGTTTTGAATTTACTTTATTTTGAATTTGTCACCTTTAATTTATTAAAATTTATCTTTTTTTTTTTACTGTTGTGATAATTTTATTCTTTAAAAATTTAAGAAATCAGTATTATCAGTCATTTTTGAACGAATAAAAAGTCAGAGTATGCAATTCAACATGTAAA
Organism: Hedera helix; assembly: GCA_947179155.2. Classification (NCBI taxonomy): domain Eukaryota; kingdom Viridiplantae; phylum Streptophyta; class Magnoliopsida; order Apiales; family Araliaceae; genus Hedera; species Hedera helix. The sequence goes on from OX359285.1 coordinate 25,640,673, forward strand.
CAATAACTTTTTAGTGCAATAAGATTTTTTTTTTATAAATTTAAGGTGTAATAGATCTCTAACATATAAATTTTGATGTTCAAATTGTATTTTAATTATTAAAAAATAAATGAATTTATATTTTTATTTTATAGACTAAAACAAATAAATAAACCAACATAAGATCTATCGGTAAACATAATATCTATCGTTAAACCAACTCAAGATTGTGAAATATGGAAAATGTAACATAACCAAATCACGGGTAGACATAAATCCGAAGCCAATCGAAGGAGAAATGGGTAATGTCTCCCATTTGCAAGCAGTATCAAGTCCCTTTGCATCTACTTCACGTCAACCTTCTTGAAACTGAAATAGTTTTCCATGTCGTGTTTGGGCACGTATGATGCACAGTTAACCATCACTAATGTTTTAAAAGTTGGTCATGGGGCGTGTCAACTACGCTCTTCAAAAGCATGTGGGGGAAGCATTTTCAAGGAATACTCGAGCCGTAATCTTTCCTGAAGACTGAGATTTTTAGAAGAAATATCTGCCCAGATTTTTCTTAATTTCAACATTACTGATGCGTACGTAATTTAGAGATGTATTTAATAATTAATCTCCTTACTTTACGAGATTTTTTCACCTTAAAATTGGCATATGAGGCGCTGGCCCTAAAATGATTCTATGGAATTTTCAATTATGTATTTTATTTTTTTATTATATAATTTTTTAAATTTTTTTTTTAAATATAACACATTTTACATATATTTGCATAATTTAAAGATTTATTTAATAATTAATATCTCCTTACTTTACGAGATTTTTTTACCTTAAAATTGGCATATGAGACGCTGGCCCTAAAATGATTTTATGGAATTTTCAATTATGTATTTTTTATTATTATTATATATAGCTCATTTTAAATTTTTTTTCTTTTTTAAATATAAAACGTTTTACATATATTTGTGTAATTTAGAGATTTATTTAATAATTAATATCTCCTTACTTTACTATATTTTTTAACCTTAAAATTGGCATATGAGGTGCTGGCCCTAAAACGATTCTATGGAATTTTCAATTATGTATTTTTTTTATTTATTATATAGCTCGTTTTAGAAGATTCTTTTTTTTTTTAAAATATAAGACGTTTTACTATATTTAAAAGAAAAAAGTTAATTAATTCTCACTTTATCTTTAAAGATAAAGTAATTAAGAGAGAGAGAAAAGGAGGAGGAGGATTAATTAATTAGTGTATGAGTAGTAATAAAATTTTAAATTAACATTAATTATCTAACATTACTATTAATAAAATTTCTTAATATGTGTGATTATGTCTTAAACGACTTATATAATGAAAAGGAAGGAGTACTATTTTAAAAAAAAAAATGATATTTTCACATGAAAGAATAATATTTTTACATGAATGTAAAACCTACTCTCTATTAATGTGAGATGGATCGTGTGAAAATATACTTTTTTTCATGTAAAAATATCAATTTCTATTTTCAATTGCAATTTTAAGGGTACATTTTATTTTGAGGGGAGCATTAAGAAGAGGTCCGAAGATAAATTAGGAGAAACTTATATTGTACAAGTGGTCCTTGCATGGAAAGAGTGTTTCGATTTTATTAAAAAACCTTGTAATTTATTAAATTTACTTGTAAAAATATAATTTTTATTGTTAATTTTAATAAATGTAAATTGCCATTACAGTTGATATTTATAACCGTATGACACTCTCACAAAAGTTTTTGAGCCTTGTTACATATTTACGATAGTTTTATAGTAAATTATAATTGTAAAATAATATTTATGTATGAAATTAACTAGTATTATAAAGATTTTTTAAAAAATAAATAAATTATTACTCATATTTATTTAGGTTACTGACAATAGAAAAAATAGATACATAAAATAATGAGAAGATATATTATTTCAAACTTTTTTCTTTTAAACCTCTATCCTACTTATACTTTTACCTATCTGGATAGTGTGCGCTGGCCACGGGACCCCAGCAGCTAAATCACCCCTGCGACACGTGCCAGCCAGTGGTACAATCTTTTGAGTGCGATAAACTTGGTATAGTCAACCCAATATCATCCCCAATTTCAATATTAATTGCTAATTAAGACTTGAGGGAGAATTAGGATATTTCAACACCTACAGCAGCAACCACATCGGCAAGTGCATGAACCCACCCAACCTTCCTAATCCCATCCCCTATATAAACCCCAAAATCCCCTCACTCCTCACTCCACCCTTCTTCTCAGCACAAAACAAACTGATAAAGAGGAGAGAAAGAGAGTAGAGAGAGAAGAGTTGAACATAATTATAATTATGCCTTGCTCAATGGCTAATTCTAGACAATCTTTCACCCTCCTTTCCAAATCCACAGTTTTCCCAGACCAAAAATCAACACTCCCAAATCTCAGACTCTCCGCCTCTGATCTCCCAATGCTCTCCTGCCACTACATTCAAAAGGGCTGCCTCTTCACCCGCCCAAATATACCCTTCTCCGATCTCATCTCTCTCCTCAAACTCGGCCTCTCCAAAGCCCTCACCCATTTCCCCGCCCTCGCCGGCCGTCTCACCACCGACGCCGATGGCTACGTTTACATCGCCTGCAACGACGCCAGAGCCGATTTCGTCCACGCCAGTGCCACCCACATTTCCCTCCGGGACATTCTCTCTCCTCACCACGTTCCGGATGCCGCCAAGCAATTCTTCGCTTTTGACGGAACTGTTAGCTACGAGGGACATTTTAAGCCGATTTTGGCCGTTCAGGTAACGGAGCTCGCTGACGGGGTTTTCATTGGCTGTGCGGTTAATCACGCCGTTGTTGACGGAACCTCGCTGTGGAACTTCTTCAATACATTTGCTGAGGTCTGCAGCAAAGGTGCTAGGAGGATAACGCGGGTGCCGGACTTCAGCCGTGACTCGGTGCTTATTACTCAGGCAGTTCTTAAAATTCCCAACGGCGGGCTTAAGGTGACGTTTGAAGTTGACGCGCCGCTAAAGGAGAGAATCTTTAGTTTCAGCAGAGAATCGATTCTGATGCTGAAAGCAAAAGCAAACAATAAAAAATGGAATGGTTATAGTAACGGAGGAATTGACGCCGTTGAATTAATGGGGAAACAGAGTAACGATCCTATTAGTGGAAAAATTACGTTGATTATTGAGAATTGGCTAGGAAAAAAGACTGAAACCGAAACCGAGTCGCCTAATTCAACGGTTGAGATTTCATCGTTCCAATCCCTCTGCGCTCTACTGTGGCGTGCTGTGACACGTGCACGAAAATTTCCATCCACTAAAACGACGGCGTTCAGGATGGCAGTAAATTGCCGGCACCGGCTGCAGCCAAAGCTCAATCCATACTATTTCGGCAATGCGATTCAGAGCATTCCGACTTACGCACCGGCCGGTGAAGTTTTGTCTCGGGATCTGCGCTGGTGCGCGGACCGGATTAACAAGAACGTGCAAGCGCACGATAACTCTACGGTGCGCAGCGTCGTAGAGAATTGGGAGCGGGACCCACAGTGTTTCCCGCTGGGGAACTTTGACGGCGCGATGATAACGATGGGAAGCTCGCCTAGATTTCCAATGTACGACAACGATTTCGGGTGGGGCAAACCGATTGCAATTCGGAGCGGGAGGGCTAATAAGTTTGACGGTAAGATCTCGGCGTTCCCCGGGCGGGAAGGTGGCGGAAGCGTGGACTTGGAGGTGGTGTTGGCGCCCGAAACGATGGCGGGTCTGGAGTCGGATTCGGAGTTTATGCAATTCGTTTCGGGTTATTGATTGGTGGGGTTTCTCTATTGAAATGCAATTGGGATTTGAAGTGTAATTTTTGAATTGAAGAGTAAGTAATTAATTTTTCGTTTTACCAATATGATGAACTATATATAAGTCATTTAAAATATAATTATTTTTATTATTAATATTAAATAATTAATATTAATTTAAAATTTTATTACTATTTATGTATTAATTAATTATTTTTATATATTTTTAAATTATTTTATTTTTAAGAATAAAATAAAAAATAATTATTATTTATTTATAAATATATATATAATATTTTATATTTAAAAAAAAACTTTCAAAAATAATTTGTACAATGAAAAGAAGGGAGTAATTAGTACAAAAGAGTTCATAATTGAAAATAGATGTACTGGTCAGATAAGATCGTGACCAAAAATTAGTAAGTTAGAAGTTTCCAAATACGGGTGTTCCGCTTGTTCCGTGGCAGTTATTTGTGTGTACTTCGGAAAAATTATTTTATATTTTTGAATTAAGTGATTAATATACTTTATTTTCTCATATATTTATTGGTCTTATTATAGACGGATTTCATAAATATATGAAAAAAAGAATATATTATTCATTTGTCTTAAGGTATGGAATAATCTCTTCTGAAATTGGCATAAATAAAAAGAATTTTTATTTATTTATTTATTTTTAAAAGTTATCCAAATATTTATTTGTGATTTTAATTTAAATGGTTGATATTCAAACATAGTTCCCTTCCGTAGTTAAAGTTTTTTCAAAATATTATTTTTAAAAAATAAATAAAAATATTTTTTTTGTAAATTATGCGAAAATATTTTATTTTTTGTGGCAAATAGATATAAATAAAAAATAATATATGTTGTTAAATAATACCTTTTTCTTTTTATTATATAGGTTGTTTAAAACATAATTACGTATATTTTTTTTATTTATTAATATTAATGTTAATTTTATTACAACATATGTATTAATTAATTACTCTCCTTCTTAATTATTTCATCTTTAAGGATAAAATAAAAAATAATTATATTTTTTTCTTTTAAATATATATAAAATATTTTAATTTTTAATTTTTTTAAAAATGATTTATATAATAAAAAAAAAGAAGTACTAATGTAACTGATTGATGTTTAGACTCAGAATAAAAGTCGAAAATGGGTCTAACTGGAACATAATATAACTAATATTCAAAAGGTGATATTTATAGCGTAAAATGTTTGACGGTCGGGTAATTAATTTCATTTAAATAAATATAACTTTAATCATCAATATCATGAATTCTTAACTTATTCTAATAAAAATAATATATTTACTTAAAAAAATATATTATCCCATTTAAATACTTTTTGTCCTATTAATATACTCATTTGCCCATTTTCCTTTTTTCTGGTAATAATAAAAAATACCGTTTAGATAAAATTATCACATCCAATGCACCTAGCTTGTTTAGTCAACAAATGAGTTTGGTGGTCCAGTAATCATAATTACAAAAACAACTGGACAAATATCCTTAGTCAATTACAAAAAACAACTAGACAAATATCCTTATCTATATAATTAATATTACAATGAGTTTGAGAAAAAAGAAGAAGAGAAATCAAATACAAACTTTTCTCCATCCATTATTCAATAATCAAATCAGAGCCATTAATAAACTTAACGCTTCTACATGTAGAGGGGAAGAACTGTCCCATTTTGTTTGTCCTTATATGTTTGCACTCTTAATTTTACATATTTTAACCATATTTTACATGCTTGTTCGAATATTTTTTGAAGCGTTGAAAAACTGAACACTCTTAATAAAAGAGACCTTTATGTCATTCGAAAAATCTCTCTATTCTTTTTCATATATTTTATAAAAAACGAGTTCTTTGTTTAATTAATTATAATTAATTAAGAATTAATATCGTCTTAAGAACAGAATATCCATGTTCGATTTAGACAATTATTCAAGTTTACACAGCAAGATTCTAACACAAATAATTTTAACTTAATTATACCTTGTTCGACTTTCACAGAAGTCATCTAACGTTGACATTAGTCGATAAGTTCATGAACAATTCTTTATTTAATAAGTTCAAATTTGAACATGAAATTTGAACTTGTTTAAAAAATCAAAGTCGACTTGTTTATATTTTTCTTAAACTCCATCTTCACCATGTACACCCGAACTCAACTTATGTACAAATACTAAAATTATTATCTTTATTTTAAAATTAGAGATATTTTTTTTTATTTTAAAATTAAATATACATTTTTATTTTAAGACATAAAATACAATGATAATATCCAATTTGCCCTATCACTTTTCCAGGTACTACCCATTTTATGCTTGTGATTTGTTTCTGGTGAGAAACGGCCGATCATTATAAGTGTCCATCTCAAGAACTCGAGTTCAAACGCACAAGTAGCATTGTTGAAGTACAGGTAACCTAAAATACCATTATAATACCAATTTCTCATCCTCCTGCTAGTATAAAATGGTAGATAGTTTGCATAATATGAATATTATTTAAGAGTAAAGCTGAAAATGAAAAATTACTAGTAAAAACCATCATTTTTAAAATATATATCTAATTTTGAAATAAATAAACACACTCAAAGTCCTCTATCAATGTAACCATTTTCGGCAAGGGCACTGCTGACAAATACTGCATCCACTTACAGGCGCACTCGAGAACCTTATGACAAACTAAAATCTGGTTGCGGAATTCATGATTTTAAGCCAGAACTAGAGAGCATAAAAATATTCAAAAATTGGGGTGTAAAATTTAATTTCCAGTGCGTATGATCATTTGCGCAACAAATTCCCTCTTAGCTTGGGCAAGTTCACTCGCAACAAAATTGTTGGATGGGTCGTCCATGGAGGGTCCAATCCATTTGGTAGTTGGCCAGAATTGATCAAGTAACGTTATTTTTTATAATATGAGACCAACTTGTTAGAGATTTTTTAGGGAGTGGGTTAAATCACTACGCCCATAAAAAACTACCACTCTTAGCATATGGGAAAAATCTAATTAATCCCAATCATCAGTGCTTGTTGAGTTAAGCAAAAATACAGAGCTCCAAATATTGAATGGTGAATCTCTAATTGTTACGCATCGTGGATTTGATCCCTGTTCTCATCCCACACAGATTGTAGTTCGGAGACACTATTTGGGTTTGAGTTTGACTTTGACAATACGAGTTATTTCGCACCAAAGGCTATCGTGCTTCAAGAGGTATCTTTTGGTTCTCGTTTTGTGTAAACTTGTGATGCATACGTATATTTAATTCCTACATTGGCATCAGAGCGTGGTTGTTTATGATCATGTGTATGCTTTGTTTACACATTGTGCCATGAATGCATGTTTAAAAGCTTGAATAACATCATTAATGGAAACCTAAGTTACACTAATCGTTAGGGGCTAATATTGCTATATATTTTAGCCTACATCTAGTGTATATGATCTGCACTTTTTGGTTTCAATCGGATTCATATGTTAAAAGTAATTTGGAACCCGAATTGAAAAACTGCATGCTTCAAACTGCCATAACTTCCTGCATGTTTATCTGTTTTATGTAATTTTATATGTATGCGTAGAATATCTCATGGGCTTTCCGTTGATATATTATATACTTAATTTGGATAAATACTGAGTGAGTTATGGCATCTGGAAGTTTTGGCTACAATTTTGGTATTCTGGTGGCTGTAGGTTGAAGATGAATTGTAAATCTCACTCTTAGTGGCTTACACGTTCATTTTACCCCTATAATGGAAGCTCCTAAAATGGTAGTTAAGCACACCATCTAAACCAAGAGACCGAGACGATCACAGCGGCACAAGCCGCATTGCGAAAAAGAGGACGGGAAGGTGGCGCGTGGTAAACACGCGCTCCGGAGCGCCGCGATGTGCCACACGCCCTTGCCATGCGCGACTGCTCTTTTTGCAGCGCGTGCATGGGTTGCTTATGTCAGGCTATTGCCAGTGGTTTTGACTTGTAAACCAACCCGACCCATTGACCCCCGTGCTCTAACCCGGTTTTTTGGCAAATTTCTTTTTATTTATTTCCATAAAATATTTGTGTTAATTATTTTTGCTTGAAAATTAATTAATAAATACTTATTAAGATTATTAAATTCTGGAAAAAAAAAATTACAAAAAATAATTATTGGCATAAGATTAATGTTTCAAATTAATATTTTTGAATAATTTTAGTTAATTTCAAATTTAATTATGTAATGATTAATTAATTGTCATAATTAGAATAATTATAAGAAAAATCCTACAAAATTACAGTAACCTTTTGTAATGTCAAGCTACTGTTGTAAATTTTTGGGATGTGAATTTGATGTATTTATAGCATACTTGGCATATTAATTTAGTAATATTGCCCGATATTTAATTCGTTTGTTAATTTTTTTGAAATATTATTTGTTAGAACTTGGAATTAAATTATCATGCTATAATTACACATACTTGTTTCTAGTGGGAGTAATTTAGGATGTGATAATTTTATTAAAATTATTTCCTAAATTACATGTTTTATGCGCTGAAAAATTAAATTTAAATAATTAGACATTTATGCCGATTGTTCCAAAGCCCAACAAAGTCTCCCTTTTGTATTTATGTCGTAATTATTTTTATGTTAATTCGATTCGTGCGGCTAAGATATTATTATACTGTGATGAACTATGAATATCTCTAAAACAGAAATGGCTTCAAAACATATTATCACAAATATTAACTAGGGTAAATAAATTAAGACAGAGATAACTATGACGTGTGGCACCGGAAAGTCAGGATGGTCTTGGAGGAGTAAGAGGTTGAAGAAACCCTGTATCACTCGCATAATGTTGTTGAGCTGCATGAGCAATGAATTTCTGTTTGAGTACAAGCCATACTCAAGGGCACACGATATGTGGGAAGCTCTCAGAACAAAATTTGACGTTGTCAAGCCCAAGAAGGCCAAGACATCTGCTAATCTAATTGTGCCTAAAGGGATTGTGAGTGGTGGTGTCAGCAAGCGGAAAAGAGACAAACGAGGTTATGGTAAAAGGACAAAGCCCGGATGACATGGTATAATTGTGGCAAGGCGAGACACTTCGCTCGTGAATGCACTGAGTTGAAGAAAGTAATTTTCAATCATAATCTATCTATGTGCTTAGTATCAAGTATTGTTTTGGTTGCTCATTCTCTCCATATGTGGATTCTAAACTCTAGAGCAACATACCATATAGCTAGAGATCGAAGTGGATTTGTGAAACACTGCCGCATTTAGGCTGACAGAAGAGTACACATGGGAATGATTCTATTGTAGACGTGCTAAGCATTGACACTTACAAACTGGAAATGCGAAAAAGCTCTACATTAACCCTACATGATGTACTATATGCGCCGGATGTCTGACATAATTTATTTTCTATTTTATCAGTACTTTGTTTAGGATACTCTATTAGTTTTGAGAACAATTCTGTAACAATTTCACATGGGTTGAATGTTATTGGAAATGGTTTTATTCATAATGGTGTTATGGTTTTGTATACTGCTGATTCTATTATTAATAGTAATGATTCATATTCTTTGCTAGTTGAAAATGACAATGTTAGTCCAATTCAATGGCATGCTAGATTAGGCCATATTGGACATGTTAGAATGACTAGGTTAGCTCGAGCAGGTCTTTTAAGCCCATTAGCTAAGGTCAATCAATCCACTTATGAATATTGTCTAGCAAAAAAATCAACCATAAAACTATTTGGTAAATCCACTAGGGTAGAAACACCATTGCAATTCATTCACTCAGACATCTGTGGCCCTATGAATATGAAAGAAAGGCATGAACTGTAACGCCCCTAAAATCCCCGCACTTTTACCTGCGGCGGACCTTGTGCGTTAATTTCGTACATCTATCGACTTAACCAATGATCCCATAATCATATTGGTTGAATTAGTCTTATTTTAGACTATATATTAAAATTTTCTCTTAACTTTGTCCCTGGATCTTAACTTGATCTCAGTCTCATAAGTATACAAGTATCAACTTGTATTTCATCCGTATAAATGGATAAAACCATATATAACGGTCTAATTTTAACCTTAAGATTTAAATATTCTATAACTCTACATGTTCCAACATCCACGGTATTAAATCATTAGGACGGCTCTTGGGAATAGAGAATCCCGCGGTGAATGCTTGTATGTTCACCCGTGATAAATGTTTGCATCTTTATCCGTGACAAATGGTTGTATCTTTGTCCGATGCAAAATCCTCTTTTCGTACAGAACATTACACAACTAGTAACCCTCATTTGAAACATATTTGTTTATAGTGATATCTCTTCATATCAATAATCCTACTTATATGATATTCAAAATAGTAATAACGAGTTATACCTGGGTCCAAGGAACCTTAACGATAGATTTGACCAGTCAACATCGCTTAGTCCTGTCTCGGATGTACAACACTCACAAGTTATTTACCGATTCTCATCTAGATAAATAGATCATTATCAATATTATGTTAAGTTTTAACAATTCTAGGTTATATCAAAATAAAGACATAACAACATTCTGATGATAATAATTTATATTATTCATTCAATATTCGGTTACATATTTATTTGTTCGTATTACAACAATCATTATGAGTTATACAAATACAAGTAATAAACATGAAAACCTAATCTATGCTTCATCTTTACGTTCATGATCTTCTTAACGTTCATCTTTAATCTGCAAATAAGGTTTTATTCGTAAGAGTGAGCACAACGGCTCAGCAAGTCTAACATACAGCACATACGCAATTTATGCTTTCATATAAACTTTAACATGCCTTGACTGAACATAATTCTCCATTTAATATTACATATAACTCACGTTCCAACAATTTATATCACATTAACAGACAAAGTATATAAATCATGTTCATAACTCATAAACATAACACATAACATTTAGAAGGCTTGCAACCATCAGTTAAAGACTTCACATAACATCTATTACATAACAAATAACACATAAGGGTTTAGAACTTGCATTGAAACTGTTTTAGGGTTTCCCGGGAAATCGTTAAACGCCTACAAAAAGGGTTACGCATCTCCGAACGTTAGTTTATCAAAATTTTCTTTTGAATAAGTCTTAGAATAAATTAATTAGACTATTTTCATTGGTGGAATTATTTCGTTAAGTGGCAAACTCAAAATCCTAATTTTAAGTGCTTCCACCCGAATGGTCCCTTAATTTTTCAGCTTCGACGTCTTTTCCGGTAACTGTCATAACTTTATCATACAAAAATATTTTTAAGTGATTCTTGATTCTAAATTGCTTAGAATTTCATGATCTACAACTTTTATTTAGGTTTCTAAGGCAGATTCAAACTTTAAAAGGTTGGAATTTTGGCAGAAATGTCTGTTAGCATACTAGATTTATCTTTCTTTGATCCGATTGGTAAAACATGATACCTCAAGCATTAATTTGCTAAGATAACATGTTCTAACACTCAATATCGCTTCATAACATAAAAATAACAAAATCATAAACCTACTTATGTACGATTTATGACTTTTTCTCAAGAACACGAAGAACGAATCGAAGAACACGAAAAACATGAAGAACTAAGTTTCATCGTTCTTGGTTTAACTTGTTAAAACATGATGCCACAAGCATGAATTTACTAGGCCATCATTTTTCACAACTTTATAACACTAAATTACAAAATCATAAACCTATTTATGTAGGAAATTATGACTTTTGCTCAAGAACACACGAAGAACGAAAAATCGTACATGGTAACGACTTATGTTCTTGAGCTTTTGAATTTTATACTTGAAATAATTTGAGCATTATAACTGCTTACATATGTGATTATAACACTTTATATTTGACTAAATTTGGTCATAATAACGGCTTGTAAATTGAATTGTACAAATTTATAAAAATGTTCAAGAACATACAAAGAACACGAAGAACGGATAAACCGTACATGGTAACGACGTATGTTCATTAAGCTTTAAACTATGAATTGAAATTCGACATTATAACTACTACAAAATGTAGAAAGGCTCAAAAACACGTGAAGAACACGGAGAACGACAATCGTACATGGCTACGACTCGCGTTCTTGAGCTTTTGAAAATTTAAAGACGAAAGAAAAAAAAAATTAACATAATAACTACTAGAGATTGTACTTTTGGTGTTTGCAAGCTTTAACTATTTCTTTGCAATTTTCAAGGTCACTAGAACTCTCTCTTAATATATGTATAGTTTTGATACTTGAATTTTTTCTTTGAAAAATGATGAGAAAAATGAAGAGGTTAGCTTCCTATTTATAGAAAAATCAAGTTTTATTAATCTCATTTTTACCTCGGCTTATTACACTTTGCACCATAGTGCTTGCATCATCGCTTACATCACCCTTCCTCTGATTGGTCGATTCATTTTCACTTGAATTTAGTTCCAAACAAATCGTGCTAGTTCTTTTCCAGTTAGTGTAATTGTGCTAGTTTTTCCTAGTTTGGTTACACTAACTTAGTTACACATAACCTAGTCTGATTTCAAATAATTAATTAAATAGTATAATACATTAGTATTTATACGTATTTCTTTCGTATAATACATTGTATAATATTCGTATTCTACTGGTATTAAACATCGTATTATTCTCGTATTAATCTCGTATAATCTTTCATATAATACATTCTATAATATTCGTATTCTACTAGTATTATACATCGTATTATTCTCGTATTATAAATTATAATATTCTTTTATTCTTCGTATTCCAACTAAATAGTTAACTTTTACTGATTTAAATTTTTAATATTACTGAGTTTTGTTCCGTATAAACATTATTCTATGAAGTGAAAAGTCCAAAATACTTGGCACGTTTTTTGATGAATAGTGTTTTTGGCGACCATTTCTCAGAAAATGGTTAGACGACCCAAAAGTCGAAAAAAATATTCTTCGTTTCTTTCCTATTTTGTCTTATTCCTGATGTGCTTTTCGAGAAAAACTTTTATTGCTTATTACGCATCGCTGTTGCATACAAACACTATATCCTTTAGCGGAACGTTCAAAAATGGAAAAAGGTTTCCGTTTGAAGAGTGTTTTACGTTTTATTTTTAGAAAAATATCAGTGCCTCCCTGGTATCTAGTCCCCGTATAAATACTATATCGTGAAATGTAAAAAGTCAAAATGTCAAAAAGAACGTTAAAAAAGATGACAAATATTTTCTCATAAATCGTGACATTTTCGTCTTTTTTCTAAGAAAATTTTATTGGTTCCCTGACATCTAAACCTCATATTAACATTATGTTGTGAAATACGAGAAGTCCTACGGACGAAAGAAACGATCAAATGAATGAAAAACGTCACCTCGTGAATAGTGCTTTTACACGTTTTTTGAGAAAACTTTTATTGACTGTTATGTGTTTTCAAATCGTGGGAAGGTTGAATCTTGAAACGGAATGTCAATTTGACTTACACGTTTCCCTCGAGAACCTATGTTATTTTTTAGGGTTTAAACCCTAGGGTTTAGGGTTTAGGTTTTAACTTTTTTCTCAATTTAGGTTTTTGCCTTAAATTGACTTCTGATTTTTAATAAGTGTTAAGGTTAACCACTTAAACCAAAACACAAAATCCTACACATAGATAATTCACTTAACTCATTTAAAAGCTCAATTCAAACTTTACTAATCACATAACACAAATTAGGTTAAACATTTTTAACCTCTTAGGTGTATACGATCGTAGTTTCGAGTCGTATATACTTGTGCAATCCTTCTTTAGGTTTTGAATTGACAACCCTGCTTAGATCTTGTTAGATCACTTTTGAAGTGTTTGGGACATTACATGGATGCTTCTACTTTCTCACAATGATAGATGACTATACGCGATTCGGGTACACTTTCTTAATCTTTTATAAGTTTGAGGCATTAGAATGCTTTAGCTGTTATTTAATTGAGGTCGTGAAACAATTAGATAAAAGTGTTAATGCACTTTGAACTGACCGATGCCGTTAATAACTATCCTATCAGTTCGATAAACTTTGTGAGGAAAAAGGGGTAATCAAACAACTGACAATCCTTAGAACATAACAACAAAAAGGTATGGCGGATAGGAAGAATCACACATTATTAAACATGGTTAGGTCTACGATGGTGCAGACAAATTTGCCTATCTCTTATTATGGTGATGCATTGTTGACTGCGACATATATACTTAATTATGTGACGCTCCCAAATCCGAGCCTACACAGCCCAATTTGAGACGCCAAAAGACTACAACAAAATTATTACAATCCAGTGCAAAGCACAAAAATACAGAACTCGATAATACACAATTAAGTTTTCACTATTATTGTCACACTATTTACAATATGTGAAGACTACTATAGCTATCCCTCGGACCTTCACTCCATTCCCCGACTAGACCCAACTACTCTCTCATCTCCTGTTGAAAAACAATGGAACAAAAGGAAATGGTGAGCTCAAATAGCCCAGTAAGAAAATATCATGACTAAGATAATGACAAATAAATTATCATTAGTCTTCAACAGTTGAGTTCTTAATTGAATATAATAGATAATAAGCTTTATATCAAGAACTGCAGTTAAATTCTTGAACAAGTTTTAGATCAATGATAACAACAGAATGAGCAATCCATTAGAAGAATAATGTGGACTATGATGTCCACTGGCTTCTCTTTTTAAGAAAAATATCATCAACTTTTGTCACCTGAAACACCACTGGTCATGTTAATACAATTTCACAGTTCCTGGTCATGTTAATGATGTGGACTCAAATTCAAGAACGATATTCAAGATCCACAGTTCAGAATAACGGTTAAGGTTCAATAGAAAGATTTAGAAAAATAGGAAGGCTCAATTGAAATGATATTAGATGAAGCGCAAACTATTAAGAATATATATAATTATTTCAGGAAATTTTACCAACAAGAGACAAATAAAAAATGAATATTAAGAGTAATTCACCAAACATGCAGTAGTCCGCGTAGTCAGGTTATTCTCAGAGATTAATAAGGACTGAATACGAAAGGTTATTCACCAAACATGCGGTAGTCCGCGTAGTCAGGTTATTCTCACAAATTAATAAGGAATGAATACGAAAGTTTATTCACCAAACATGCGGTAGTCCGCGTAGTCAGGTTATTCCCACAAATGAATAAGAAATGTTATTCACCAAACATGCAGTAGTCTGCGTAGTCAGGTTATTCCCACAAATTAATACATGGAAATAAATGACACATCTTACGAGTAAAAAAATAAACGATATTATTTTCGAGAATCAAAGAATGATAATTCCTTACCGTAGTAAGTTTGAATAATGGAAGATGAAAAAGATGGTATCCCTTACCTTGATATTGTGAAACAAATTTATGGCCGAACAAATCATTCCTTGTTTGTCTATGTAGCAGTAAAGAATCTGACTTTTAAGTCTTTTAGAGTTTTCAAAATCTCTTTATGTTTTTAAAATAATGTTACTTTCGAAAAGATACACGGTATAGACTCAAGAATCACTCAATTTGAAGTTAATATGAATGATTTATGAATTTTCAAAACTAAGACTGAAAATAGTGACGAAAATCAAAATAGGTTACGATTTTTAGCATTTTAAGGCATGAAGATGATTTCAGATGACTTTTCTTCCTTCTTCAAAGTTGTAGAGGACGAAAAACTGAAAAGACAAGCTTTCAATTCATCAAATTCTGATAAATAATGAATTTATTATGATTTTTCGAAAGAGTTGTTGTACATAAGAAAATTCCACTCGGTAATTCAAAGAATAATGCAAAAGATTTCAAAATCAGGAATGACTTAGAATATAAATATAATACTTTAACTGATATTACCAATCCATTAGGTAGCCTAGCATACATAGAGAGAAACTTACACTAAGAAATTTTTTTAGAGAGTAGAAGAAAATGTATGTAAGAAAGTTATGAAAAAATTCTTAAGTTAAGGCTCCTATTTATAGCCAAAATCTAATATTCCCTAATTTAATCCAAACCATTCATTTTATTATTTTTAATCTATACCATTCATTTAATAAAATAACTAACAACTAACTTTATATATAAAACAACTAACTTTATATAAAACAACTAACTTTATATAAATCAATTAACTTTATATATATAAAATAATTAACTTTATATATAAAACAATTAACTTTATATAAATTAATTAACTTTATATAAAGTATATAAAACAAATAACTTTATAAATTATTTTAACAATAATTCACCAATTATTCACAATTATTTATTATTATAACCAATTGTTAAAAGTGCAATGTAGTTGGCTTTCTGAATTAGAGACTCATAATATCAGCGGTAATATCAACTAATAATGAAATACAACAGTTAATTCAACATCATAATAATGATAATAATAATGCTAAAAATAAATAGAAGAAAGAGCACGTTACTGTGTAACAACAATTATTGATTTAGTAATGTGAATTACTGTGCATATGCTACTGTGAAATACCGTATGATACTGTGCAACTATGCAATACCGTATGTTACCATGCAATACCATGTTTTACTATTCCTTTACCACCAGTATATTAACAGTTAAGAATGATAGTACCGTTGACCATTTTTATTTAAAAAGATTAATGTTGTCATTTTCTATATCCGACAATAATTCGTTGTGGGGGGTCTACTAATATTTGGTTATTTCGGCGCCGTCGTATGAATCGAATATTTCCCGACAGAATGAATATTCCCCGATAAAACGAATATTCTCCGACAAGATAAAATTTGTACAAAATATTTTTAACTTTAACTTTTGTTAATTTATTCATTTACCGTTTCAGAAAAAAAAAATATATGAGAAAAATTTAAATTGTATTTCATAAAAGTCGGGGTCTTACACATTATGTGCCTTCAAAATCGGTTCAGTCCACCTTATATAAATTATGGACTTGCAGAAAGCCCGAATTGGAACATATGCGGCCTTGAGGATTAACAGCGTATGTGCACAACACTTCTCATGAACATGAGAAGTTGAGCCTGAAGAGTAAGAAGTATATCTATGTAAGATATTCTGAACACTCCAAAGGTTATCTGTTCGTTGGAGAGCAAGTTGATGGGACTGTATCGGAGATAAAGTCACGAGATACAGATTTTCTTGAGATGAATTTTCCTAACAAATGTGATATGAGGAAAGAGCTGAACTTTTATGAGATAGAAGAAGATTTGGGCGCCCCAACTCGTATAGTAGAGTCCGATGAGGCTATTCCTCAAGCTCTTGTAGATAGTGGGAGTGGCATGCCTTAGAACAGTTTTTTTTTCCATCGAATGAAGAGTCTCTTATTCCTCAAATGTATATAAGTCAAAGGGTAACATTCCACATCGTCTCTTTGAGATTGAGGGGAATACTTTTCTAGCCGATGAGCGTGATAATGAGGAATCTTGATCTTATCGAGATGATTTATCATCTTCTACAAGTGATAAATGGATGACTGCAATGAAAAATTAGATGGAGTCTTTGAGGACTAATCAAGTTTGGGACTTGGTTAACCTTCCACCAGGGTGAAAGTCTATTAGGAATAAATGAGTTCGTAAAGTCAAGCAAAAGACGGATGGTACCATTAATTGGCACAAAGCCCGTCTTATAGCCTAGGGCTACACCTAACAAAAGGGAATTGATTACGAGAAAACATTCTCACCAGTTATGAGGTTTGCCTCAATTCACCTAATCTTAGCGATTTTCGCGTATTTGGATCTGAAGTTTTATCAAATGGACGTTAAAACAACTTTTCTCAATGGATATTTAGTTGACGAGATATGCATGGATTAACCAGAAGGTTTTATCGTAAAAGGAAAAGAGTGCAAAGTCAGCAAACTCAAACCTTTTCTCTATGTTTTGAAACAGGCATCCAAGCAATGGTATCTGAGATTTCATCGAGCCGTTATATGTGTGGGTTTACGATGATCGAGAAAAACCATTGTGTGTATATCAAACGGTCCAAAGATAAATTCTTTATCTTATCGATATATGTCGACGATATTCTATTAGCTGGGAACAATAAGGAGATGATTGTCACCACCAAAAGGTGGTTGTCCTCTAACTTTGAGATGAAGGACATGGGGGAATCAACTTATGTTCTTGGAGTCAAGATCTATAGATATTGATCAAGAAAACTTCTTAGTTCGTCACAATAGACTTACCTTAAAAAGGTTCTAGCGCAATTCTAAATGAGCAACTGCAAACCCATAGACACTCCTTTAGCTAAAGGCGATGTTATTGGACCTGAGCAATGCCTTAGTTCTCTTGAGAAAATTGAGAAAATGTCCTACTACCCGTATGCTAATGCTATAGGAAAGCTAATGTATGCAGTTGTATGTACTCGGCCTGATATAACATATGCAGTCGGTTATCTCGATCGTTATTAGTCAAACCCTGGAATTGCTCATTGGAGGACAATTAAAAGTGTCTTGCGGTATTTGAAAGGTACTTTGGACTACATGTTATACTATGGAAGACTAGACCTGCGATTAATTGGTTACTCAAATGCTAGTTGGGAAGGTAACTAAGGGATGCGCAAGTCGACCTCAAGATATGCATTCTTGCTATATGGTGATGCCATCACTTGGTGTAACAAGAAACAGACTTGCATTGCTATTTCGACGATGGAGTCAGAGTTTGTAGCATGTATGTCAACTGTTTAGGAAGTCATGTGGTTGAGGAGATTCGTCGAGGATCTTGGAGTCATCTCTCATACTTCGGATCCCGTGACTTATTAAAAACATCTATAAAATTAGATTATTAAATTATTAAATTTTTTAAATAAAATTAAAAATAAAAATAAATTTTTTTAAAAATGTTCATAAAGGCAATTTTAAATTTTTTTGAAATTGATCATAAAGGCAATTTTTAAAAAATTTAAAAATGATCATAAAGGAAATTTTGTACCACTCGTTTATAAAATTTGTACCATTCGTTTAAATCATCAAACAACGAATAAAAAAGACGCCAAACACAAATAAGTCGTAGGAAATTAATGTAAGAACATAAGAGATTTTACGTGAAAATCCAATTGAGAAAAAACCACGGAGAGGGAGAATAATTCACTAGTATAATGGTTGTTTTTACAGATTTCTCTAAAATAATGAAAAGTCTAAGTGCTGAAAAATAAGGATTCTGTATGTAGTAGATATTGTGTTGTATCTTTAATCCCTTGTTTGTAGTCATATTTATAGATATCACGTCCACCCTAATCCAATTAAGGTTAGGAGTCTTCTCATAAAATTACCATATAAAGTAATTATTGATAGATTCCCTTCCAAATTAGACTTTCTTATCTCCCCCAAATAAGAAAACATAATTCTATTTTAATTATGATTCTGTCACAATTATATCCCAACAGTGAGTTTTGTCATATTACAGATATTTTATAGCAAGACTAATGAGTCTAAACCAATAAGACGTATGTGAAAGCCAAGATTTGTGATTAAACTATTATTTTAAATGCCTAATTAAATTTAAATAAATGGGTATGTGAATAGTAAACTGGAAAATAAGTCATGGTAATGAAAGTCGATGTTTACCTCGTGTGTGTGATCTTAACTAGGGGTGAGTATGGTGCGGTTTGAAGTTCAAACCGCACATGAAACCGCTTAGGTGCGGTTTGACAAATTCAAAATCGCACATAAAATCGCTTATGAGTGGTGCGGTGCGATTTTGAACCGTGCGGTGCAGTTTCATTTGATGCGGTTTCGGTTCCAAAACCAATTGAAATAATTAAATTTTATGTAATTTAAATTAATAATTTAGCATCACACAAAATTAAATATCACTTTGATAATACATTCACACACAACTTTACTTATAATGACAATATTTTGTCTAAACAAAAGCAAAATAGAACCTGAAAATATAAATGATGTTATCTCTTTATATATGAAAATTCTAAATAGAGATAATTACAATTTAAGATAATTCTAAATATTTGTACTTATGCTTCTTGATATGCTCCATTTTGACAGTGCATAGTGCGGTGCAATTTATTATATACAGTTTTGTCTAGAAATCAAACTCGAACCATTTTTATGATTTTTTAACCTATTTAAAATCGTCATATACATCAAAACCATTAGTACAATTTTAATTAATACGATTTATGTAATTTTTAGTATAATTTTGAGAATAATTCGATTTTTTTGTTCACCTCTAATCTTAGTTGGATAATTATGATCACAAGTGGCTGACATATATAAGTGGACACAGATACTGACTAATTAGTTGACCATGAGTGCCCTTCGGTCAACATAAAATAAAATAAAAATATTTAAGCTTAATTAAATCTTCTTTTAATGTTGTGGGCGTGGGGACAAGAACTATCAGGCAACCAAAAGCCACAAAGTAGAGAGATAAGAGAGACACCAGCCATGCACGACAAAGTAGGACTTAATTGGTATAGCTTATAAATTGGTCAAATTAATTTTATAAATTATTTGCTCTCAAAACTTGTTTGGCTAAACGATTTTTTTTTTACTTATAGGCTAACTTATAAGTTATAAAAAATAAGTAAAAATTTGTAATTTATTTTGAAATTTATTTTAGAATGACTTAAGATCTGTTCGACAATTATTTATTAGTTGATCAACTTAAGTTTGAGTTTTGGAGATTGAACTATTTTATGATTTACAATTTCAGATTTTTTTACATGATTTTAATTGAATAGATGGAGTTATGTAGATTGAATTAGTTTTTGATGTGTGAATCAGTCTTCAGTTGCAAAAAATAGGGGGGGTTTATATGACAATTGCATTCAGGGAATCCATGACAAAGATGGAAATTCTTTCTTTTATAATTTTAGTTGTTTGGTTGTTGAAGAAGGGTGAGAATACCATAGAAATTTGAGTTCTAGTAATTAACCACTGTAATAAAGCCTAGTAGTTCATAATGTAAACATTTTCTCATATTATTTCAATTTATTTGATATTTGCTATTGGACAAAGCATCAGATTTGTTAGGACATAAAGTCTTAAAACTTAGTAAATGGCTTTCTTCAAATTTATGGGCATTGCTTTGAATGTAAAAATGTGGTGTTTGTGCAGTTTGTTGGTAATATGAGTTTAGCCATTAGACAGTCCCAATTCTCGGAGGACAATGATGCCTCATGACTTAATGCTCAGAATTGAAAGTATTTAAAAAAGTGTAAAGTCAGGATGATAGCAATGACAACTGCACATGCAGGAGTTCCAGAAATCACCGAACAGGAGAGTAAATTGCAGGTGCAGGTGTGCATATTATAACTGTTCTTGTCAGACTTGTGGTATTTTGGAATTGTTTGCAGAATCATAATCATAATCATATATAAATGATAACTTTTCTAACAGTCAAATCATCATATACAATTGAGACTTTCTCCAACAACGTATGGTACACTTATTTGTCACAATGAATTATATTTGCTTTATGTGCAGGTTTCTCCTTGGCATGATATACAGTTGCACTTGGGTGATGGTGTGTTCAATTTTATTGTTGAAATTCCAAAAGAATCAAGTGCAAAGATGGAGGGTGCTACTGATGAACAATTCACTCCCATCAAACAAGATACAAAAAAGGGAAAACTTCGATTTTATCCGTAAGATGTGCTAATTCACTCCTCTTTATGTAAATTGTGTCCATGTGTGCTCAAACTGGTTTAGACAGTTGACATGTATAGTGATTAGCTTGTTTCTAATTCTTATTCAGCAAGTTTTATTCTAGGATTAAAAAAGATAAACAATCTTAATAGAAGGCCCAGGTGTTTATTCATTTATTGTTCTTATCTTAATCCTGCAAAATCTTATTTTCTTAAGATAAATGTTGATGTTTCCATTAAATGGTAAGCACAAACTCTATGAATTTCACCAAAATAGATATCCCACTTAACTAATAAGTTCAGTGTTATTTTCTCTTTATGGTAGCCTGGTTGGTAGCATGTAAGTCACTAATTTAATCCTAATATGTGAACCAAATATCCCCCACCTATCTGCTAGCTTGGCTACTTGAGTATTGAAGTGCACTTGCAAAAAAAGTGGAGAAAGTCAAAGAATTAGCTCTGAATCCTCTATGTGAGCCTTTGTGCTATTTGGTCGTAGGCTTGAGAAAGATATCTATGTTTTCTTGCTTCATTGACCCCCTAATATTGCATGACCTAACAAAAGTTTGTTCCCCTCTACAAAATTCATTGCTTTGTTCTTGTTAAGAAGTTGTACACCTTAAGAGGGACCTTTTTTTTTCTTCCATCGCTGTTGGATTATAGTAATATGGACAGAGAGATAAATTCAGACGTATCATTAATTACTGGGGGTTTTAAGAGCTTTACTATGCCCAATGATCTTGCCAATGACCTTTGCAAAAAATAGTGGGACCCATCGTTTACATGGTGGGGATCATTGCAAAATATCATTACTCATTATCTTTTTTCGGATTTTAATGGGTTTACTGAACTATCCAACTGGTCTTCTTTGCTGTCATATTCTAGTGGGGAGACTTTCTTGCTTGAATGGGAGCATGATTCCTAATTAATCAAACCTGCAGTTCATTTGTTCTGCAGCCTTGTACTCTTTCTCTGCTGCATTTTTCAGATTCAGTGCAGCCAGAGTTTTCTGGTCAAGAAATTTGCGAGTGGCCAGCTGCTATTACATAATTGTTATAACATCCTTGTCATTTTTAGTAATCTTTACATTAGATTTTAACTTATAAGTCATCATCAACGGAACACCTTCATCACTTGTTTTAACTTAATTTTTGACTTATTAGTCAAATTAGTACCGAACGCTTTTACTTATAAGTCAACTTATATTTTAACTTTCAGTCATTTTAAAATAAGTCGTTGCCGAACGGGCTCTAGAAGGAGACCAACTTTGGCTTTTAACATGTCCCGTGGCTCCTGTCCTCCCTAGCTCAACTCCTATAATACTTTGGTGGTAGCTTGATTCAAATCTTTTGCTTAGGGAACTTAAAAGAAAGCCATGTAACTTCCTCCCTAGCTCAACTCCTATAATACGTTGGTGGTAGCTTGATTCACATTTTTGCCTGGGGAACTTAAAAGAAAGCTATGTAACTTTTGGCCTGACAAAATATGATTATGTGTTGGTTTTAGTTTATAAAATTTGATTATGATTCTATTTAAGAACTAAAACTATATTACCTATTTTTAATATGAGTTGTGTGGATTAGAACCATATAATTATGGGTCAAATATAGATCAACCCATATTTTAAATTGACCATTATTATGGTCTAATTAAATAAATTATTTATGATATTTAATTTATATATTTTGTTTCCTTCACCAATCAGTCATCTTTTGCATTGATTGACAATTCATTGCTATTTGCCAAATTGCCCTTGGATGTCTCTATTTCGGAGAATAACTTGCATAGAGACTGATTATGCGTATTTATTTAGTGCGTTTGGAGTGAGAATTTATATAAGAATGCTTGAAGTGCGTTTAATTATTTTTATACATTATTATACTCTCTGTTTTATTATAAAATTAATATTAATTTTTTAAAATTGAGATGATTCATTTAATTTTTAAAAATAATGAATTTTATATCTTCCATTATTTTTTTAGATAGTTTATGATATTCAGAATTGTAATGATATATATTAAATAAATTTATGTCAATTTTAAATTTAAAAATATTTGAATTTGTTTTTAAAAAAATTAATATTAATTTTATAATTTGATACGGAGGGAGTATTATTTGATTTTATTATATTTGTGATATAAGTAACTTGCATTTATAAAATATGAATGCAAAATTTAACTAGATTATTATGTATCTTTACGCTTCAAACACAAAATACATAAAAAACTGCCAACCAAAGATACACTAAAAGAATAACCATGTTGATCTCAAACTTTATTACTACTATTAGAATTTAGAAAAGTCTACAAAAGCTTCTTATATTCAATTTAAAAAATTAGAATAAACATGAAAATAGGTTAAAATATGGTCATCTAGTTTGGCTATTTTTCATTTTAAAAATATAGTTCTAAACTTTAACCAACCCAAATTCTATAAAATAGTTAACCAACCCAATAATTCTAATTAAATTTGAATCGACCCATGGTTTATAACTTGTATTGCCAGGCTTACATATAACTGAAAATTAAACAATCAAATATGTAATTAGGGCATGTGTTTTTACATTATAAGGAGTTAAATAATGAACTCTTTAACGCATTGGAGGAGTCTAATAATGGAAAATATTGTCATCACATGTTAAGTTTTACATATCTACATCCCTAAATTGTTTTACATCTCATTTTTAGTTAGAGAATTGATATTTTCACAAGAAAAAATAATAGTTTCGCAAATCCTCACTCACATGAATAGTAAGTGGAGCCTCACGTTCATATGAGTGAGGCCTTGCGTAATTATCAATTTTCCTTGTGAAAATATAAATTCTCTTTAATTTAAAAACATTGTTTCACAAAAAGATCCTTTTTTATTGATAAGTAATATAAAACGATAATATTTTTCAAAATTTATAATCACAATTTTATTATTATGTCTCAAAAATTAAACTAATACTTTATTATTTTTACAATCAAGTTTTAAAATTTATATTTATAAATTTTACGTCTTATTGTTATCTGAATTGGGTAATGGGATTAAATAAAAAAGTGTCCGTTGTTTTTGAAAAAGATTAAGAAGGGTCTCTAATTTTGGGACAGGTAGAACTTAAGGTGATTGGTGGTGGTAAAGGTGTAAGAGGCCAAGAGGGAGGCCTTGGTCCAATAAACACGAACTCGTTGGGAAACTGTGCTGAGTTAGAAGTTCTTGATCTTGGAAAAAATAGATAAATGATACATCCCCAAATTGGGTGGGAACTCTACCGGAGCTACACATTCTTTAACTTCTTGGATTCAAACCTTGGGGCCAGCATGGACATAAATTTTTAACAAAAAAATTGTGTACAAACAGTATAGTAAAAGAGTGAAAATAAAAAATAGTACCTACCACTAAATATTTTACACATTTTTATTGGTATGTAGTACACGTGTCTTACTATTATGCCAAGGATAAGTATAAACACACTACAACCAAACACTACATTCATCTACACCATTAAAAAGTGGGGCATGGTACGGATTTCAATGTTATGCTCCACTTTTTAATGGTGTAAATGAATGTAGTGTTTGGTGTAGTGTTTTATGTATAATTTGTAGTTTTGTACACATAATATTATTCTTTTGAGAGCTAATGTAGGAGTTAATCATTCCCAGTTTTATATAATCATATAAATTTGTTTGTGTTTAATACATTTGTGAAAAAATTATCTACCATGATCCCCTTACCTATTTATCGCTGATTTCCTATATGGATATGTGATCTAGTTCTTAATCGCTAAATTTCAGTTCTGCATATAGAGTTGAATTACATAACATATACAAGTAAAAGTGTCATTAATATAAGAAGGGATATATATTATGATTACTTTCCTCGCTTGTGGTTATTTTCTTGCTTGTTTTTTTGTAGTTTTTATATGCTTGGCTAAGAATTTGCAAGTTATTAGATGGGAAAAGCGAACTCATATATCTTTGTAAGGTATGAAGGAAGCTCCACCAAATTTACAGCCTGAGTTTTGAAACTGTGTAGGTTTTCAACTGGATTTGGAGTTATTGGCGGGAGTGCTTGATCTAATTCACGAGTTCTATTCGAGAGAAACTGCAAATCCTGTCCATCTGACAGTTGACACCGGATTCAGAAATGGGGATGCTACAATTAAAGGGTTCGTCTCTGTTAACTTATCTCTTGGTGAACAACAGCTTGCGGCACAGTTTCAAGAAATTCCATTAGATCTAAGGATGGTTGAAGCTGAGTCCATTGGATGTATGTTCCTACTTAAACTTCCTTTTCTTGGAGATCTCTCTCTCAGTCTGTCTCAATCTCACACATGCACGCACTAAAAAAAAAAAAATCAAATGCACAACACACTCCCTCACAAACACACCCAAATGAGAAAGCGCGCAATTGTTGAATTTGGTCGATGACATTTTTTGCCGTTTAGTTCTTCTATTATTCCCCAAGTAATATTAAGATTTTGAGTCTCTATAAATATTGATATAATCTCTACAAGTTAATAACATAATATATTATTAATTATTAAATGAAACTATCAGTTATTTTCCTCAACTGCGGGTTAAAAATCCCTTGAGATAGTGGTGTACGGAGCATCACCCAAGTCAAATATTCTTGGGATCAGAGCCTCACCTTAGTTAATTTTCGGTTGTGTTATCAATTATTTTCAGCAATTGTTCTTCTTCAATAGTTATTAAAATTCTAATACGGAGTAACTAATTAATGTCCTAAATCCCTACTAATATATATATATCATTTCTTCCCAAACGAAACAAAACTTTCGTAAATAGAAATTTCTTCTTGGCTCTTGACTTCTTGTCCCCATCAGTCAAGCCTAGTTTTAACTCTTGTAATATCTCGAGACTAATAATAGCTTCACGACAAGCGGCCCTATATAGTTCGTTGGCTAATATTGTTTTCTTGGACAGTCTGCCCCCCCAACATGTGGCAAAATATCCACTTTGAATAAACAGGTGTTTTGGTTTACTATGTTAGTCAGTAATCCTAAAGCACTAGAAAATGGCATTTACCATTTGGTAATTTCAGAGATCGCAATATATTGTCTCAAATGTATACATGTAATTGGGAATTTCTAATTGCTGCTTAGGTTTTGGCCAGCGGCTGTATATTAAGTAATTTCTCTATCTGTGGGTAGGTTTAGTACCATTATAACTGATGGATAAATTTCTCTATGCATGTTGATGAAAGCGGCAAGTAGTATAATACACTTGTTCTAGTTTTCTTATATACTTAGGTTAGACTATGTTAAAACAAAAGTTATATATTGATATAATTGTTTGCTAAGATTTGGATTTTTGCTCGTCTTCTCAAATTACTCTTTTCCCAAAAGAGAAAAGGTTATGTTTAATACTCCCTCAGTTTTAAAATATATGACCATTATTGACTTTTGAAAGTCATTTTGAGATATTTTTAAACTTAAAAATGAGTCAACTCATTGAAAATTATGAAACGATAAAACTTACAATGATTAATATTTTTAAGATAGTTTACAATATTCATTATTGTATTTGATTAAATTAAAAAAATCTATGTCAATTTTGAGTTTAAAAAACTCTTAAGTTGATTTTAAAAAATCAACAATAATCAAATAATATGGAACAAATGGAGTATATATTTCTTTGATAAATACATACTCCGTTTCGAACTATAAGATTTATTATTGACTTTTTAAAGTTAATATCACATATTTTAAGACTCATAATTGACATAGATTCATTTAGTATTATTCAATACAATGATGGATATTGCAAACTACCTAATGGTATTACTAATTATAAGATTTATTATTTTATAATTCGTAACGAATCATTTTATTTTTTAGTTTGAAAATTTCTCAACTTGACTTCCAAAAGACAATAATGATATTCTAATTTAGGGCGGAGGGAGTACTAATTTATTAAAATTGTTGGAAGGAGCATATATTAATTGATATTAATTTGATTGGTTATTCAGCAATAGTCTAAACTCTAAAGCCAATCAACCGTTTTTAGCCCTTAGGGTCATTCAGCTACCGTCTCAGCCATTAACCATGTTGATGTTGAAGTTATAATTTAGTCTATATGAAGGTTGTATAAACTTCAACACCACAACACTTCAATCTCTTAATAGTATTTGTCTCTAGTAATCACATTTTGATTTTTTACACTCACAACTTTACGGTTTTGCGAATATCATTTTTATTCTACTCCTTCATCAAAATATAAATGTGCCCATTGGGATATCTTGCACTTTAAGAAAAGACTGAGAATTCTGCAGAAGTTGTGTAGAGTACCCAAAACTACCTTGTCGATTTTATATTTGAAAAGGATGGAATGGAGTTAAACCACATTCCAAATTTATATTTCTAAATGGATGAAACTGTAATGATAGTATAATTCAGTCATTGAGGTGACAAGAATTTTCGGATAGCAAAAAATAATTGGGGATTGAGAAAGTTGGAGTTCATACAAAAATTTCCTTATATATTTGTTGGTAGTCAATTAGTCATGCTGGATGAGTGGGTTTGTGGTTAATCAGATTTGTTTTTTTTTTTTTGCCGTAGTTGACATCCTTAAGAAAACGGCAGTGGACAAACTCCCAAATGATTCGGAAGGAATGGAAGTTTCAATGGAGAAGTTACTAGCTCTGATTAATGACGTTTCCAAATATGTTGATGATGTTGTGGTGAGAAAACTGGTTCTAGTCTAACTATTTGATGTTCTTGTTCCTTATTTTTTTTGTTTCTCAACTGATTATGTGCCCAATTTTAATTTCAGGAAGGGTGCGTTGCACCAGATAATAACATTGGAAGATTTATATCAGATACCGTTGCTGGTATTCCTAAACTGTCTCACCCAGCTTTTGATAAGCTTGTGAATGATAGTTTCAGGCAAAGATTAATTTTATTTTGTCCGTACGTTTCTAAAAATGTGTCTAGTGTCCTCCTTTTTCCTCCGGTGATATTTAACGCTTTGTTTTATTTTAGGTTCCCTTTTTTATAAACGTATATAGATTTACTCGGAAGTTAACTTTATGTTAAGACATCAAAAATTAGAAACACTTTGATAAATTGGTATTTGGATAAGTACAAATTTTAAGTTGTGCTTCTTCCCATAAACCACATTTTATTCGCATTGAAAATAGATAGGAAGATCTGCTCCATATATCAAGTCAACTATCTTTATGCTTAATTTCTTCAATCTTCCAGAATGCTGCCATGGGGGTGTTCATCCGGTTTTAATCGCACCGAATCGATTCCGGCCCTGTACTCGGTATCAATATCGGTAGGACCGGTTCGGCACCGGTTAATACCAAAAATAATAATAATTATTATTATTATTATTATTATTATTATTTTATTTTTAGTATTATTATTATTTTTTTTATTAATAATAATAATAATAATTCTTTAAAAAAAACAGGTACAATGGGTACGGTTCGGTATTTCCCGAACCACTAAAATGTCAAACCGATACTGGACTAATTGTTTTTTATACCGAACTGATCGGTTCAAACCGATTTGATATACCTATAATACCAAAGAAACCGAAAATTATGCCTACCCCCTGCACTCAGCCTTCTTTGGTGATTGTTTACTTTGGTGCTAATGATTCAATGGGGCCGCACTCATGTGGACTTGGTCCTGATGTACCACTTTCTGAATATATCGAAAACATGAGAAATATGACAATTCATCTCACGTTACCTTTCTTTATAACTGTATCGTTCTTCTAAAACGAGTAAAATAAATGTTCTTTTTAATAAAGTATAATCAAAGATGGTAAATAAATGTTCTCTTTAGTAAAGCATAATAAAATAAATGTTTATTTTTGGATAATTCGTATAGGAAAGGAAAAACGGAATTTTTTTGTTGTTGGTAAAAACGGAGTTAACCAAAAAATACTAAACTGACCTCGTTACTTGGTGTTAATTACCTCTACTGGATTATAGATGGAAGGCACTCATCATTTTAATTTTGAAGAATTGATGGAATAATTTGAAGAATGCATGGTTTGAAATGTGACATTAGACAGTTTTAAATATATGATTGTGTATATATCTATTTAATGGAAACAACTTACATTAAAGTTGCAGGTTTTGTTAAACTTGTCCAATTTAATTCTCTCTTAGTTTTCTTATTAGTTGGTATACAAGAAATGAAAAAAAAAATGGTATGTCTTGACTAGCACTGTTGGAGTTGGACCATGAAGATTAGCCATTGTGGAGTGTGGGATGGTTTCAATTGACCATAACTATCACCAATTAAGAAGAATGGGGGCAGTCAACGCAAGCTTTTTCTGCTCATCATTTTTCCATCCTATTTTGGAATTTAAGCAAGTGTAGATAAGAATTGAAAGGCTTACAAATGTTGGCTAGATTATTAGTTGATAAAACTTCAAGTTGCAGACCTTGTAGACCATTTAATTATGGAGATTAGTCATTGTGGAGTGTGGAAAGGTTTCACCTGACCATAACTATCACCAATGAAAAAGAATGGAACAGTCACTGCTAGAATTTTTTGCACGTCATTTTTCCATCCTAATGTGGAAACTAATGAAGAGTAGATAAAAATTATAAGGCTTACATATGTCGGCTCGATCACATCTTGCTTAATTTTATATCATTGTTTAAACCCTGAAGCCATCATAGTAATTATTAATTTGGTTATCAATGTGGAACGAATAGATTTATACTTTAAGATTATGTTTGTTTACAAAAAAATATGCTTAGAATTGGACTATATATCTGAATTTAACACTACTTTGAGCTATTTTATCTCATGATGGAGATTAATAGTCTTACTTAAGCTCAATTTAATTCTCTCTTAGTTCTGTTATCAGTTGGTAAACAAGAAATGCAAAAAAAAAAAAAATGGTATTTCTTGACTAGCACTGTTGGAGTTGGACCATGAAGCTTAGCCATTGTGGAGTGTGGGACGGTTTCAATTGACCCTAACTATCACCAATGAAAAAGAATGGGGGGCAGTCAACGCAAGCTTTTTCTGCTCATTATTTTTCCATCCTATTTTGGAATTTAATGAAGTTTAGACAAGAATTGTAAGGCTTACATACGTTGGCTTGATTACTAATTGATAAACCCCTTAAAGATAACATATTGGTTAATTTTATATCATTGTTTAAATTCTAAAGGCATCATAGTAATTATTAATTTGGTTATCAATGTGGAACGGATATATTTATACTTTTAGGCTATATTTGTTTGAGAAAAATATACTTGAAATTGGACTATTTATTTGAATATAATATTATTTCGGATTATTTTGTCTCATGATGGAGAATTAATAGTCTTTTAAATTGTCATATGGATTATTTTTTGTCATTTTTAAGATTATTTATGAGGAATTATAATATTTCTTATTTGCATGTTTTCTATTCTAACATAACATATACTTCTAAATTAACAAATTAATTATTTCAATGCTTAGGCTCTGCAGTAGTATTTGTGATCAATGAACCTCTGGCCTAAGAATGCTACATGAGGATATTTCATTTGTTATTGTGCCTATATATCTCGCGATATCCTCAGGTTGCATTCCTTGTAGAGCATATTTTATAAACTTGACCTATTTAATTATCTGTCCATTTTGTTCTCAGTTGATAATCAAGAAAAAGAAAAAAAATAAGGACTATTATTATTGGAGTGTGACCATGAAGATTAGTCATTGTGGAGTGCGGAAAGGTTTCAATTGACCATAACTATCACCGATTAATTAAGAAGAATGGGACAGTCTGCCAAAATTTTCTGCACATCAATTTTCCATCCTATTGTGGAAATTAAAGAAGAGTGGATAGAAATTGTAAGGCTGACTAGATTACTAGTTGATAAACCTACCTTTAAGTTGTAGATGCATGCATGTATACCTACCTATAAATAGGGTACACAAGTGAGTTAATTAATTACACAACATATACATATATACAAACTAAACTAAATGGGGCAGTCACCGGTACTAGTACTACTACTACCGTGGCTTACTACTTTCCTACTAATCTTCTTCTTGCAACATCACCTTTTTGTTTATTCGTCGACTTCCTTCTCTTTTTCCTCTCCTCATGATAATCATTTGTGTCCCAATAAACAGAGCCTTGCTTTGTTTCAGTTTAAGCAAACTTTCAGCATAGATAGGTATGCTTCTGAATATTGTGATGAGTATGGTAATACTCCTTATCCAAAGACAAATCAATGGAACATGAGTTCTGACTGTTGCAAATGGGACGGGGTTACATGTAATCGGTTGACAGGAGACGTAATTGGACTCGACCTCAGTTGCAGCCAGCTTGTGGGAGACCTTCATTCCAACAATAGCCTCTTCCAGCTTCCTCACCTCCAGAGGCTCAGCCTTGCTTTTAATGATTTCAGTGGCTCCATGATGCCACGTGAATTTGTCCAGTTTGCAACTCGTTTGACACATCTCAACCTCTCTGAATCCAGTTTTTCAGGCCCAATCCCCTTGGAAATATCGCATCTCTCCAAGTTAGTTTCACTCGATCTATCTAACAATTATAATCTCATTCTCAATGATAGCAATACCGAATTTCAACATCAATTTCTCAAGTTTCTCCTTCAAAATTTAACCCAATTGAGACACCTTTCTCTTGCTGGTGTTCCCATAGATTCAGTTTTACCCAGAAATCTTTCTTCTTTATGTTCTCTAACATTTCTCGATCTTTCTGGCACTGGATTACGTGGGGAGTTGCCGCATGAAATCTTCTTTCTTCCAAACTTGAAAACATTAAACTTACGTTATATTCGTAATGTTACTGGGATTTTACCGCAATCCAACTTGAGTGCTAGTAATGGTTCCAGTATTACTAGTCTGAGGGAGTTGGATCTTTCAGAAAACACAATGTCGTTGTTGTCAGAAGAAGTAGCAGATATAGTCGACTCTCTCAAGTCTTTGAAATCATTGAAACTCATCGAGTGCAATTTGATTAGGGTCATTCCTAAATTCACCTTTAATCTTACGCATCTAACTGAGCTAGATCTATCTTACAGCAATCTAGAAGTACCAGATGTAGTTGGCTCTCTCAAGTCTTTGAAATCATTAAAACTCATCGACTGCAATTTGATTGGGGTCATTCCTAAATTCATCTTCAATCTTACGCATCTAACTGAGCTAGATCTATCTCAAAACAATCTAGAAGTGCCAGATGTAGTCGGCTCTCTCAAGTCTTTGAAATCATTGAAACTCGTCTACTGCAATTTGACGGGGGTCATTCCTAAATTCATCTTCAATCTTACGCATCTAACTGAGCTAGATCTGTCTCAAAACAATCTAGAAGTACCAAATGTAGTCGGCTCTCTCAAGTCTTTGAAATCATTGAAACTCGTCGACAGCAATTTGACTGGGGTCATTCCTAAATTCATCTTCAATCTTACGCATCTAACTGAGCTAGATCTATCTCAAAACAATCTAGAAGGCCAAATTCCCAATGGAAACCTCCTACACTTGAGATCTCTCTCACTCAGTTATAACAAGTGGATTGGTCCCTTTCCCCCTTGGGTTGCCAATCTGAGTCAACTTGTTTATTTGGACTTGGAAAAAAACTTGTTGATGGGCCCCTTACCAACCAACATCACTGGGCTACAAAAATTAACCTATCTAAGTCTATATCAAAACTCACTAAATGGGACAATACCGTCTTGGGTATTTGGTCTTCCATTATTGGAGATTTTAGATCTTGGTTATAATCAACTCAAGGGTCAACTGGGTTTGTTTCAATTTAAGTCCAACTCACTTGAAACTATTCATTTATTTGCTAATGAGCTAAGTGGTTTCATAGAAATTGAAATGTTTTTAAGCCTAAAAAAACTTGAGACTTTGTCTCATTCAAACAACAACAATCTATCACTGAGGTTAAGCACCACTAATAACACTATTATCAACGCTACATTCCCCAACCTCAAATACCTATACTTGTCTTCTCTCGAGATAAAGGAAATCCCATATTTCTTGAAAGTCATGGAGAACCTAGAGTTTCTAGACCTATCCAACAACCAAATTCATAGCCGATTTCCTGAGTGGGTGCCATCCAAATGGAGGGACTCATTACAATTTCTTGATCTTGGTTCCAATTTTCTCGACGAATCAATACCGTTGTGGATATACAATTCTACCAGCCTCAAAGTTCTTCATTTGTCAGGTAACAACTTTAGTGGTGTACTTCCGCATTGCCTTGGGAATCTCAGTGATAGCCTCTCATCATTAGATCTATCGACGAATCACTTTCATGGTACCATTCCATCAACATTTGCAAACTTGAGCAACTTGCAGATTCTTAATTTGGAAGGCAATCAATTTGAAGATACATTTCCCCGATGGATGGAAACTCTTCCAAGGTTGAGTGTTCTTGTCTTGAGATCCAATGAATTCCACCGTCCGATTTCTATATCCAACATTTCCAATACTAAATATCATTTTCCCAATCTGTATCTCATGGATCTATCAAATAATGAATTCAAAGGAGATATCCCAAATGTGTTGGGAACTTTTCAATCCCTTGAGTATTTAGACCTGCGCGGGAATAACTTTTGTGGGACCATTCCCTCCACGTTTGGAAAGGGAAACCTCTTGAAGATTCTTAATTTGCACGGCAATCAATTACAAGGAGCGGTCCCAAGTTTGTTGGCAAACTGTGGTAAGTTAGAAGTTCTTGATCTTGGGGAAAACCAGATAAATGATACATTCCCAAACTGGTTGGGAACTCTTTCGGAGTGGCACGTTCTTGTCTTGAGCTTTAATAGATTCCATGGTCCAATAAGCACCAACTCCAAGAATAAAAATCCTTTTCCCAAGCTGCGAATCATCGATCTTTCCTGCAATGAGTTTTCTGGCCGCCTACCAGAATTTTTTTTCAAAAATTTCAAAGCAATGGAATATGTTGATGAAAAAAAAAATTGAATATGTGGGGGATACTCGATATTATCAAAGTTCAGTCGTATTGGTGATGAAAGGAGTGACCATGCAGGTTGAGAGAATTCTAACTACCTTCACGACTATTGATCTGTCTAGCAACAAATTCAAAGGCGAGATTCCAAATGTAATCGGAAATCTCAAATCGGAAATCTCAAATTCCTTCGGCAGCTAAATTTATCCCATAACAGCCTCGTTGGTCGCATTCCTTCACTTTTGGGAGATCTATTGGTGCTTGAATCGCTAGACCTTAATTCGAACCAACTTGCTGGAGAGATTCCTCAAGAGCTCGCAAATCTAAATTTTCTAGAAAAGTTGAATCTCTCCCACAATCAACTTAGAGGTCGTATTCCTTCAGGATCACAAATGAATACTTTTTTGAAGGATTCGTATGATGGGAACTTGGCATTGTGTGGATTTCCATTGAGCAACTGTGAAAAGGGGGAAATGCCACAATTGCCAGTTCTGCAAGGAGAAAATGATTCAGATTTTATGGGTGATTTTACTTGGGAAGCAGTATTGATGGGGTACGGGTGTGGAACTGTCTTGGGATTTGTTATTGGATATATAATGTTTTTGGTTGGAAAACCAAAATGGTTTACTGGAATTGTCGAAAGAGAACTTCCCAGGAAGGTGAGAAGCCCACAAAGGAGAGGATACAAACGCCGTGGAAGAAGAAATTAGACATATCCAATCCAAGGTAAGTGACACATTAAAAAAAAAAATCTTCTTGTGCATTTTGTAATTTCAAATTTTCATTGACGTTTGAGCTTCTGTGTGAATTCTAATGATATTTTAGACTGCCACTCAAATTTGTTGTATGTCTTAGGCTAAATTACTTGTGCATTCATAACCTTTACTCACGTTCCAGGGTAAACAAAAACAAGAAACAAATAGCATTTACTTGTATTGGATAGCCCAATGTGAATTTTCTTTCTTTATCTAATAGCAAGGATTTAAATAATTTGGAAAGAGTAGAGACAAAGGCATTGTTATTAATGAGATTTAATTTTGTTGTCGAACTTATATTCTAAGAAACTAATCATGTGTTTTGTTTAAATTTCAGGCTGTCACGGTGCTTTATAGCCATGATTATGATAATAATAAATTGCAGAGATAATTTTATTCTAAGGTGTGAACATGTATATTTCTTTGCAAGTTATTCTAACGCCAAAGAAAATAAAATCTTCAATTATCTATTTTTGAATCTTCATCGTTTAACTATGAGCCACCCTAGATGAAAAATATAAACAACAAAAATAATACTCTTTTCATTCTCGAAAGAGTCTCATTTATAAATATTTATTGTACAAACATATTGTTGCTCCATGTTTACCTAAAATTTACAAAATGTTTAGTTTAATTATAACGTAATCATAATTTCTGGTGATAAACTTGATTTTTTTTAATTATTTTATACCATAAAAATATGACTCTTTTAGTTCCTTTTTTCTTTTTTTGCGTCTTTTTTCCGTCTTTCAAATGAACTCTTTTTTTGAAACAAAGAGAATAATTTAATTTATATTAAACATAAATATCAAAAGAAACCAAACATGAACAGCTCGTTGCCAACCTAAACTTTAGAAAGTGATTTTATTGAATATAGTTTCTTTAAAATGACTAGTATCAAAAGAAAAGAAAAAAAGAGGAATGTGTATATAATGATCAAGTGATACGCATGCTATACGTACATGGCACTGAATTTTGTAAGTAATAAACGGACTACTTTCGAATTTTAGTTAAAATAATATATATCGATATTAATATGGCCAATGTCTAATTGACTTGGAATATTCAAGATAACAAAACAATCATGACCAGTTCATTGCCATGATCAGTATTGTCATATGGCCATATACGTCAATTGAAAGACCTCTCATTGAGTTCGTTCAGTTAGCATTTGGAGCAGCAATTTTTGGTGTGTTTGAAAGTCTAAATATACCAATATTTTTTGCGCTTCACAATACTCCTTCCATCATTTTTAATTAACATTTTAAAATTGTACACATAAATTAAAAAATACAATTAATAGTTTGTCTGATTAATCAAATTGAATATAAAATTTTAATATTAGCCTTCTAAAATTTGTTGAAAAGATAAAAGAAAAATAAATTAACCATAAATCATAAATACCAATATGAAAAATTAAACATTTAATGCTTTTTTAAAATCTACAAACAACAAATAAAAAGTAACAAAAACCTCTCTAAAAAGACAAATAAAAAAGGACGGACAGAGTAAAAGACTATTATTAAAAAAAATTAAAATTAATTTAAGATATTATTAATTAAAAATTGAGATTTTTTTTTTAATTTTAATTAATAAAATGACTAATATTGTGAAGTATTTAACAAATACTACTCATTGTAAAATTTAATATTCTATAAATTATTTTTTAAAAATTAATAATAATCTTATAATTTAAAATGAAAAAAGTATCATTTAGAATATGTTTGTGAGTTAAGTAAATTATATTTAAAATAAATTTGTATTAAACGATCAAAAAATTTAAATAATATTTGATACTTTTGAAGCTTCCAACAATAACTATAGACGAATAAGCACGTCAATACTTCAATAATTATAACCAATGCACTTATCCAATTATAGATCGGAATTAGAAAGCAAGCACTTACTCAACTAACAGTTGAAGACGACCTTAAAATTGGGTTGCTCAAGATCAAATAATTACTAGTATACTTGCAAAAAATATATTTAAAAAAAAATCAACCTGTTTTAACCTAAATTTAGTCTCACCAGCTACTACTAGAATATTTTTCATTTTTCTATTTTATTAGAAAAATAAGTTGTAGAGGCAAGGAAGAGACATTCAAATATTGTTACTCCAAACATACTAGTTGTACTAAATATAATTTACTTCAACTCAAAAACATTCACACTGTTATTCCATATAATGAAAAATAAGAAATTGGACGCCTAGTTTCATTTGGTACATG
The DNA here is from genome assembly GCA_947179155.2 of Hedera helix. NCBI lineage: Eukaryota > Viridiplantae > Streptophyta > Magnoliopsida > Apiales > Araliaceae > Hedera > Hedera helix. Next base: position 25,677,934 of record OX359285.1, read on the forward strand.
TAATTTTTGCATTCTGGCTGTTTATAAGCTCCAAACAAAGGGTAGCAATTTTAGTGCAGTGCACTCGTCGCGTATTGTCGCGATTGTTGGTTAGAGCTTGTTCATCTAACTGCGTTTAGGACCTTGGCTTTTGCACTCGGAACCAAACTCATTGCGCAGCTTCGCAAAACAAGACATAGTGGAAAAACCCTCCAATACTCCAACTTCAGGGAAACGATTTTCAGAATTGTAGAAAATATTGTGTTGGCCGCACACATTTAAAATGAATGAATGATACAAGACTTGTACTATGGCCTACATAAAAGTTTAGTTGAAACAGATTAAACTTGATATGTAAGACTTACCAAGTTTCTATCATCCAACAAACAGCCAATGTCAAATTTTTTGCGACTTGAACTTCGAAATTGTTGTTCCAGATCCGTCGGAACAAATGGGATATCATTTGGCACGTCCTGGAGTTCAAAAATGTTCTTTAGGCCCGATTCAAAATGCTACATTGATACGTCAGAATCCAAGAGTAAGCAAATTATGCCCTACTGGGTCAGAATCCAATAGTAAGCAAATTATGCACTATTGGGTACAAGTATCGACTCAATTTGAAAATTAGCAAGGATTAATTAATCTACTGGGCAGACATCCCGACATTCCAAGGGTTTTTAATCTCAACCATAATTTTGATATATATATGAAGAGTATATGTCTGGATGGAAATTTCATTCGGCTGAAACAAAACAATTTTAACAAACGGCCACATTGCTCCAAACAGCAAACAGTAAAGAAAACATAACAATCATTTCTAAAAAACAAACGATCATGCTCAAAGTATACATCCTTAATTAACAATTGCCGAAACTCACATGAATATTTTGGCAGATCATTTTCGGGAAGGTACGGTTACATCAGTTATAGAATCTGAGCGGCAGTGTTCAACTTTTCTGCTAGGCTGAGTTGTGTTCTTGTGATGCTTGACAAATAAAGCAACAACAATTGATCCTACAAGGGGTAAAAACACAAATGATGATACATGGTCAGAAAAAGGCTCTCTACAATAAATCCAGGATATATCATTAAAATCCTTTGGCTGCAATGCTTTAACTGATCAAATATATTAAACAGTCGTACGAGAATATACACCCCAGTTGGAAAAGTATCACGCTGGCATTCAAAAGATTTGTTTTATAAAAAAAAAAATTATTTAGCTTCTAAACTAACATTCAATCGTTTGAGTTTAATAAACCCCCCTATATTACACGTTATGTAATAATGTATAGATGACAACAAAGTGGCACTCAACAAAAGTGTGGATAACTTTTGTGGAACCTAAAATAAAATAAGAAGTTAAATATCACCAGAGAAAAGAAGAGGACACTAGACACATTTTCAGAAAACAAAATACGACTAAGTTTTCTACGTACAGACAAAATAAAATTAATCTTTACCTGAATACTATCATTCACAAGCTTATCAAAAGCTGGGAGAGACAGTTTGGGAATAGCAGCAACGGTATCTGATATAAATCTTCCAATGTTATTATCTGGTGCAACGCACCCTTCCTGAAATTAAAATTGGACACATAATCAGTTGAGAAACAGAAAAAAGCAAAAAAAAGGAACAAGAACATCAAATAGTTAGACTAGAACCAGTTTCCTCACCACAACATCATCAACATATTTGGAAACATCATCAATCAGAGCTAGTAACTTCTCCATTGAAGCTTCCATTCCTTCCAAATCATTTGGGAGTTTGTCCACTGCCGATTTCTTAAGGATGTCAACTACGGCCAAAAAAAAAGAAAACAAATCTGATTAACCACAAGTCCACTCATCCAGCATCACTAATTTACCACTACCAAATATATATGGAAATTTTTTTTAAGGACTCCATAATTCCCAATCCCCAGTTATTTTTGGCTATCCGAAAATTTTTGTCACCTCAATGACTGAATTCTACTATCATTATAGTTTCATCCATTTAGAAATATAAATTTGGCATGTGGTTTAACTCCATTTCATCCTTTTCAAATATAATATCAACAAGATAGTTTTGGGGACTCTACACAACTTCTGCAGAATTCTCAGTATTTTCTTAAAGTTCATGATATCCCAATGGGCACATTTATATTTTGATGGAGGGAGTAGAATAAAAATGATATTCGCAAAACCTTATAGTCGTGAGCGTAAAAAATCAAAATGTGATTACTAAAGACAAATACTATTAATAGATTGAAGTGTTGTGCTGTTGAAGTTTATACAATCTTCATATAGACTAAATTATAACTTCAACATCAACATGGGTGATGGTTGAGAAGGTAGCTGAATGACCCTACGGGCTAAAAACAGTTGAGTGGCTTTAGAGTTTAGACTATTGCTGAATAACCAATCAAATTAATATCAATAATAAGCTCCTGCCAACAATTCTAATAAATTAGTACCTTCCTCCATCCTAAATTTGGAAGTCAATTTGATAAATTTTCAAACTCAAAAAAAAAAAGGATTCGTTAAGAATTACAAAATAACAAATCTTATAATTAGTAATACCTTTAGATAGTTTGCAATATTCATCATTATTTTGAATAACTAAATGAACCTATGTTAGTTATGAGTCTTAAAATATGTGATATTGACTTCAAAAAGTCAATAATAAATATTATGGAACGGAACGGAGTAAGTATTTATCAAGGAAATATATACTCCCTACATTCCATATTATTTAATTATTGTTGACTTTTTAAAGTCAACTTAAGAGATTTTTGAACTCAAAATTGATATAAATTCTTTTAATATTAATTAATACAATGATGAATATTGTAAACTATCTAAAAATATTAATCATTGTAAGTTTTAATATTTCATAATTTTTAATGAGTCAACTCGATTTTGAGTTTGAAAATATCTCAAATTGACCTTCAAAAGTCAATAATGGTCATATAATTTGGAATGGAGAGAGTATTAAATATACCCTTTTCTCTTTTGGGACAAAAATAATTTGAGAAGACGAACAAAAACCACAACCATGACAAACAACCATATCAATATATAAATTTTGTTTTAACATAGTCTAACCAAAGTATATAACTAGAACAAGTGTACTGTGCTGCATGCCGCTTCCAACAACATGCATAGAGAAATTTATCCATCGGTTATATTGGTACTAAACCTACCCACAGATAAAGAAAATACTTTATATACAGCCATGCTAGCCAAAACCTAAGCAGAAATTAGAAATTCCCAATTACATCTATACATTTGAGACAATACATTGCGATCTCTGAAATTACCAAATGGTAAATGCCATTTACTAGTTCTTTAAGATTACTGACTAACATAGTAAACCAAAACATCTCTTGATTCAAAGTGTATGTATTGCCACAAGTTGGGGGCAGAGTGTCCAAGAAAACAATATAAGCCAAAAAACTATACAGGACTGATTGTGATGAAGCTATTATTAGTCTCGAGATATTACAAGAGCTAAAACTAGGCTCGACTAATGGGGAGTCTAGAGCCAAGAAAAAATTTCTATTTATTTTATGAAAGTCTTGTTTTGTTTAATTCGGGAAGACCTGATGTAATTATATATATATATTAGTGGGAATTTAGGACATTAATTAGTGATTAGAATTTTAATATTCAACAAAGCATTTTTTGCCGTTTAGTACTTATATTATTCCCCAAGTAATATCAGGATTTTTAGTCTCAATAAATATTGATATAATCTCCACAAGTTAATAACATAATGTATTATTAATTATTAAATGAAACTGTGAGTTATTTTCCTCAACCGCAGGTAAACAAACCCTTGAGGTAGTGGTATACGAAGCATCATTCTTGGGGTCGGAGCCTCACCCTAAGTTAATTTTCCGTTGCGTTATCAATTATTTTCATCAATTGTTCTACTTCAAAAGTTGTCCTACATCACTGACCATATTCAACAATTGCTTTCTCATTTGGGTGTGTTTGTGAGAGTGTGTGTTGTGTATTTGATTTTTTTTGTGCGTGTGCGTGCGAGAGTGAAAGTGAGAGGTCTCCAAGATAAGGAAGTTTAAGTAGAAACATACATCCAATGCGCTCAGCTTCAACCATTCTTAGATCTAATGGAATTTCTTGAAACTGTGCTGCAAGCTGTTGTTCACCAAGAGATAAGTTAACAGAGACAAACCCTTTAATTGTAGCATCCCCATTTGTGAATAAGGTGTCTACTGTCAGATGGATAGGATTTGCAGTTTCTCTCGAATAAAACTCGTGAATTAGAGCACTCCCGCCAGTAACTCCAAATCCAGTTGAAAACCTACACAGTTTCAAAACTCAGGCTGTAAATTTGGTGTAACTTCCTTGATACCTTACAGAGATATATGAGTTCACTTTTCCCATCTAATAACTTACAAATTCTTAGCCAAGCATATACAAAACTATAAATAAATAAAAGCAAGAAAAGTAATCATATATACATCCCTTCTTATATTAATGACGCTTTTACTTATATATGTTATGTAATTCAACTCTATATGCAGAACTGTAATTTAGCAATTAAGAACTAGATTACATATCCATATAGGAAATCAGTGATAACTAGGGAAGGGGATCCAAACAGAATCTAATCTAATATTACAGAGATAACTAGGGAAAAAAGGATTTAAAAAGTATCTGGTATTACAGGGATAACAGCTAGGGAAAGGAAGATCCAAATAATCTAACATTACAGAGATAACAGCTATCGAGAAGAGTATTCTAACAGCATGTGATTTTACAGAGATAAGACATTACCATCCAACCATGACTTCCTTTGGATTCACTTTTAGGTGTGATGCTAACATATTGTGGTGGTAATCAATATCCAGCGCAACCTAAAATCATTAAAATAGAGAAAATTAGAGAAACAGGTCGAACATCACAACAAACTATCTCAATGAACCATGGAGACAGACATGCATAAACACAGACATTCACAGCTATGTAGTTACCTCAACTAACAACAATTTTCTAAATGAAACACAGTACAAAATAACTGGCAATTTAATTAAATGTACTTTTCGGTAAATGAATAGCCTCATAGATGTTACTCAGTCAAATAAGGCCACCAATACCACACCCAACACTTGCACAAAGACCTACCTACCGGTACTCTCCCCCTCCCCCTCCCCCTCCCCCTATAACAAAATAATAATAATAATAATAATAATAATTAATTAAAAATAAACTGTCTTTATAAGTTGAGTTGAAGTCACAGTGGGTAGAAAACATACATTATTGAGAATCACACTGCTTTACAGGGGGGAAAAAAACTACAGCAAGACCCTGAAATATAACTCTACAACAACAATATTGATAATAAAATTAATGTCATTTTGAGGACTATACTATCTGAGCTCGACTGGGGCATAATAGTTTGGTTTGGAAAATTAAGGAAAATAAATAAATACGTGCATGGCCCCTAATCATTATGATTATACATTTCTTAACTTGAAACAAATTTATATTATATTTGAATTTCTAGCTACAAACTAAATAACGGACAACAAAAGCCCATAGATTTGTAAACTCTGCTTATTTTTCATGGGAAGCTAACAGAATTAATTAGCCAGAGAGTAAAAAGAAAAGTAACCTGATCTGATGATTCGTTGTGAGGAACAGCATAGGAGTTGCGAATATCAACAGTGCCATCGGGTAATACAGAGCCCAGAAGAGTACCGATGACTCGCTCGGCTTGGTCAGGTCTTCTCACAAAGCAGTCGCATATGTTGTATATCACCAGCGGGTGAACCTTCGCCGACAAACTCGTCGGTGACGGCACGAACTGCAGAATCGTTTGCTCGCTCGAAGGCATCTCCTGATCTCTCCAAATTTTCCAATACGAATGTCTGAGAGACTGGGGACGAAACGAAAATATTCCTAGGGTTTAGAGTGATCCATCCTCCATATGAACTCGAGTAGAGGGAGGCCAAGTTACATTGGGCCTTTCCGTAAAAAGCCCGAGGTAATCCTTAAGGGCCTAATCCTTTTAGACAAACAGATAATTTTTGTTTAGCAATACTTAAAATTTTAAGCAATATTTATTACTTTGATAATATTATTTTTGTTCTCGTAATCTCAAAAATATTAATTTATTAGATAATTTGTCATTTATCTAATTTCATACACTTTGTCATTTTTAATGTTATTAAATGATGAATTATAATTTCAAGTTAAAAGTTAATATAATATAATAATTTCTTTCAAGATATCAAATAAAACTTAGAAATGATAAATAGTCTACAAGATTAAATAAAATATTAATCGTGTAATAAAATAATCAATAATAATATCACATTAATATAAATAAATAATATTTCTCTTGAATTAATATATAAAATTAAAGAGAAAACGGAAACTACAATAGCTCTTTACCTCACAAAAATATCTTTTTAAGTAGTCTTTTAAATTATATTTATTCATGATAAACTTCTGTTACTTTTATTGAAATATTTTACAGTAAGTGTTGAATATACACTCTTATTCAATAGTGTGTCATGACTTATTTGCTTAAACTAAATACCATGGTAGATAAATTTTTCACAAGTTTATTAAACACAAACTAATTTATATGATTATATAAGACTTGATATGAAAAAACTCCTAGATTAGCTCTCAAAAGAATAATATTATGTGTAAAAAGCTACAAATTATATGGAGGAACTTGTTATAAGAAAGAGAAGAAGCTTGGATAAGAAAAGATAATGTGAGATGTATCTATAGACTTCTACGGTTCTACCAAAACAGACCACGGAGGTTAAGTTCCCTGGCCCCTGCCTCCCTCTTCATAGTTCATATAATATATTCGGTAGATGCATCCCCTTCATAAAAAATAAGCAGTGTTACATTCCAAAAGAGACCACAGAGATTAAATTCCCTGCCTCCCACTCCATAATATATTTAATAGATACATTCTCAAGACATTTATACTTTGTTATAAAAATTTAAAATAGATGAAAAAAATAAAAAGAAATGAATTGAAAACTTAGATGTTCTGTCAAATTCTTTTGTTACTGAGCTTTTTAATGAATGAAAACGTAAAAAAATAGACAAAAAACTTGATCACGTTTCTTGCCAATTTTTTTTGCTTAGAATAGATATAAAATTAAATAACATAACACTTTCTTTTATAATTCACATGCCCCTTTAGATTACAAACATATTAAAACTAATATACAGGTAACTTAGTATCTTAAATATTAAAACTATTTCTTTTTCTTTTTCTTTATGTCAATAACACTATGAAAAAATTATACAAAATTTTTATTCTTTTCTTTTCCATTATAAATTAAGTTCTTATTTTTTTCTTTTTTATCCCAAACTCAAAAATAGATTGTTACAAGTATATCTTGCTTAAGACAAACTCAAATTGTGATCTTTAAAATTAACAGGCCATTTAGTTTGACTTAATTCTTTTTTACGGACTGAAATGATAATCGGAATCGAAATTGAGTCTGGATGGAATCAAAATCAGACATTTTATTCTTGCGTTTGGTATGTTATATGAAAATTGTGTCAAAATAAAATTATCATGCCATTCCAGCATTTGGTAGGTAGTAAAACGGATTGAAATGAAATTGTAATTTTGTTAAATGACCAAAATATCTTATATTACATTTCAATCTAGTGGTTGGTATATAATAAAGATGTTGGAATACGAGTGACATTTTTTTTTTTTGCTAAATAAATGGAATGACAAATTTTATTTTATTTTTTTGCTAAATATAAGGAATGACAATTTATTATATGTTATTTAGCAATTTGTATCATATAATAATTTACATTTTACTCAAGTAATTCACTACTACCTTGATCATTATATTACAGTATAGTGCAAAAGAAATAGAGATGATTAATTATATTAAAACATATCTTTGAGTATTCATCTTATTTATTTTATTGACAACTAATATAATTAAAAAGATATTTACAATTCAATGCATGAGCTGGAAAAAAAACTTTAGTTACAACTGATCATCACTAGGCCTAATTCTACAAGGGGGAAAGGGACCTAATGATACAGAAAACTTCACCACAGTGCCACTGCCCCAAGCTTCTAAAATTAGTAGACAATGTTACATATAGATGTCCTACAGTTAACTCTGCATAGGAGTGAAGGCCGAATATTCTCCTCTTTATTAACTCAACAATTGTAACAGTCTTGTTGATAGATCTGCCCATTGCCTTGGAACACAAATTCTTTTGAACCTTTTTCTTGAAGTAGGGTCATAGCAAAAGTGATATAGCTTCGCATACTACCCTGACTTGTAATACGAATTTCAGTCAGCAGCCCGTAAATTATTTGAATAATATAAAAACTTTCTTTATACATACACAAAGGGCAGAGGGTTGGAGGCTTATGACAACATAAATTGCTTGGACCTGATACATAAGTTTGTTACTTGTCCGTTCTAAATACATACAAAAACTATAACTTGTTACTTGTCTGTTCGAAATAAAGATGTACATGTCACACATCATTATGCAGTAAATTATGGAGAAATATCTCCTTGTCAGCAAGCCCCAAAGTAAAGAAAAAGATGAGCTCTCATGTGTTTGCTAGAAGCTTGCGTGCGGCTCTCATCTTCTCATTTTGAGTGAGAGCTGTAATAGAAGCGAGATAATTCATGATTCTTTTGCAAATCTGTTATCTCTGAATCAAAGAGCGTAAGCTTGTTACTCGCCTCTACGATGTGTGAACCTAGCTCCTTGGCGGTGTTCACGATACTCGCAACAAGTGGATCCTGACTACGATGTCTCTTCCGTTCGGACTTGGCTATTCTCGTCCTCACTGACAAGAACATGAGTAGACTGAATGGTGGAGCTAGTTGTCTCGAATTTCACATTCATGCCATCAAACATATTTCCAATGTTTCCCATTTCTGGAGAATATTCAGATTCACCTGTTTCTTGTCTATCCATCTCCTCCACAACATCTGCTGGGGTTTGAGCATCCTTACCTGTAGCCCAATCCTTACCGAAGAAGATGCAAATATTTTTGTAATACTCAAATGGCTTACCTTTCCAATGCGAAGCAGCTTCGTGCACCTAATTTAAAAAATTCAAACTCATTAGAATAATTACCATAATAACAAACACAGAGGAATAACTAAATCAACATTATATACCTTCAAATAAGCCTCCCAAACACTCACTTCGGCTGTTACTACTTTCTTGTCACTATCCCACCCAAAGCTACTTGTATCTCTTCCAGTTATCATGTCATGTATAATAGTCCAAGTCGTCTTCAAAGCTTTTAGTCTTGACTCTATATGTGGCTTCCCTTTAATGTTGCATCCTGGCAACTTCTCTTACATACCTGCCTCAAGGTGAGATAAGTATCCGGGTTTAAAACTATCGTCAGCCTTGTACTTACCCAGATTCACCATATCCACCATAGCCTCAACCAATACCTTATCTTCCCTAGAACTCCATTTTTTCTTGTTCATTTTCGGTCCCCTTTGAGATGTACTCTCCATACCTAATTATCATACAAATATTAGCATTATGCATTACAGTTCTTTGCATTAGTACAAATAAATTCAACCTATACTAAGAAATCAGTGAGTCATAGATATATATATGCTCTTTAATTATTAAGATGAATCAATAATTTCAACAAGCTGGAAGGAAATTTCAAAGTTAAAAGGATAAGAAAAACCAGAAACAAGCCAACAAGAAGATTGAAATTTTATTTTGAATGTCCAGCTAGTTAATCAGTTATAGCCTCAAGTGAGATGCAAAAATAATGGGGGTTTAAACTTTTTTGGAGTAGTGCAAGTAATCCCAGCATAAATACTCCACGATTTGGAAGATTCCAGTACTGATTTTCAATTACCCATATCAGCATTAATACAATCTCCCATTGGCATGGCCTAATAGGAAAAGAATTATACTACCTAGAAGTAGTAGAAACAGTCATAGAAGTAGAAGTAAACAACATGCCATAATTATCCTATTTTGAAGTAGAAGTAGAAGTAGGCATCTAAATGCAGTCCACTCAGGTGATGTCCCAATGCTAGTAATTACATCATCTTCTACTTCAACATCAGCATTATCAGATTCGACGAAATCAGGACCAATTAACTCCTCAAATGGGTCAGTAGGCATCTCATTTCTAGTGAAGTTGTGAAGGAGACAATATGCCATAATTATCCTATTTTGAATGCTAAAAGGGATAGAAAGAAGCACTCCTTAATATTGCCCATCTTGCTTTTAGGATTCCAAAACATCTCTCTATAATATTCCTAGCCGATAAATGATTCATATTAAAGAACTCCTCAGGGTAGTGGGTTGGTGTCAATGTCTCCACAGTCCACTCATTCAAATGATACCTCTAACCTTTATACGGGCTAGGAGTCTCTCACCGTTAGTATGTCCTGCGTCTACGGTGGAGTATTGACCTCTAAGTTGTAAACAAAAATAAGTTTAGTATATTATTTGAATTATATAAAAATATTTATGATATTATGAGAAGATATTTCTATCTAAACCTTACCACGTAGAACTATTAATCCATTGGGCCGACTAAAAGCATATCGAAGACTCTACATCAGCTGCTGACCCTTCCCGTTCGTGTAACACAGATAAATTGTAAATCCACGTAAAACACGGCTAATATATTTGTAGCAATGTTATTTTTTCGAGTCCTGTACAGGCCTGTCCTCTATAGATACTTAAACAGGAATGTGGGTTCCATCTAATGCTCTTAGACAATTATATAAGCAAAAAACAATTAATGTATAAGAAGCATCAAGTAAAAAAATTGCTTAACGAACTAACTTCTTCTCATTAGATTTGTAAAAATATCTTGAACTATAGTCACTTATCGTCTATATTGTTATGAGATATAGGTTCAGGTTTCTTGAGTAACTATACCTATAATCTAATTACAACATTACATACCAGCTTGAAATGCCTACCGATTATCTCTCCCGATCGACGAAAAATAAACTTGATGACTCAATTATTATATCATGTGCTAAAATGTGCAAAAACATAGCAACTTGTTCATCTACTAACATATTTTTTGTATCCAATTTAACCGACCTATGGTCTTAAGCATGCCACACAAATTAATAAAAAAAACGACTATTCATTCTCAAATTCTCCATCCAAGTTGTATCATTTTCATAAATCAACCTATTTGTGGCATCACGATCATAATTTATTAATGAACACCGAAGTCTAACCCTTATTAATGAATACCGAAGTCTAACCCTACGCATCGACTATAATGCAACTATAACATTGACATGGTGATTAAAGAAATCAATAGTAGGCCTTGATCAAAGTCTGGCCTTTTGAGATCGGCTCGGGTCAGGTCTGTAGGCTAAGCCGGGTCAAGCCAAGTCAGGCCTAAAAATGTAATCAACTAATTTTTAATGTAAAATATAAATATTAAATAAACTAACTAATATATTAATTAAATGTATTGACAAAAAATTAAAAACGAGTAATTAATCAATAATAAATAATGAGTTGGTTATAAATATTTTACTTCAAAATATTTTTAAAATGTCTTTCAAAATTCAAATTTTCAAAAAATATTTTTTCGTTATATCTTCAAAAAACATATTTTTAATCTTCAAAAAAACATATATTTTCAATATTTATGGATGTGCAATTTTGTCAGGTGTAGTCGTGTACTGTGTAGGCATTTGTAGAAGTAAGATATATGATACCAATTCAAATATTAATAATTCATTAATTTTGATTTACGTGGTAAAGGTAACTCTTATTGCTCTTCGTGTTTTTTTTTGCTTGGACTACTTTACAAGTTTTGATAACTCAAAAAGTCAGACAGCGCCACAACGGTAATAACAACATAGGCTATTCGGCGGACTGGGCCAAGCCGATCCTCTGCATAGGCTGGGTCGGGCCTTTGCATAGGCCGAGTCAAGCCGGTCTTTTTCGTAGGTCAGTTCAGACCGGACTTTTACGTCAAAATAAGAACCTGTTCAAAGACTGTAGGCCGGACCGACCAGGTCTGAACTTTAATCAAACTTGGTCAAAAAGATCGAGTTCAGACGAAGCCAAATCAGCCTGTGGATCATAAACTTTGTGTGCATCTCTAACTTTACGTATAGAAACATCAAGTCGAGGCATAACTGCATAAATAAAACCAAGTACAAAGACGCTCATCATTTTCATCGTATTTTGTTTAGAGTTTTTCTCAATAACAAAGGTACAGCAACAATCAATATAGTTTTTAATATCTAGAACAATAACATTACCAAGTATTTTTTTCAAATAAAACCAAACATAAATACTCCAAAGAATAAAATAAAAGATGATGATTATTTAACATTAAAATTGCTAACAGAGGACACAGCAACTCAACTTTGAACCTCTTATGTTCTTTAAATTTTCAGGTAAAATTTGCCTTATTTTAGATTTGCAGTAATGTAAAATTCAGTTTTGTTTTCAATTTTATATAAATTTTTAATTGTCTTTGCCAAAAAATATATAGAATTATGCTTGTTCTATAGAAAGGGTCTCCCGACTCTTGTTTTTTATGGAACGAATGGAGTTGATTCAAATTCAACCCATCAAATAGGGACAAAGTTGATGACGATAACTATTTAACATCAAACAATAATGCAAATGAAGCTCAACGGCATAGTCTTTAGAAGTTTCCAAAAATCACTCCAAAATAAGCATTCTTCCGTCAAAGAAAAACTGATCTAAAGGAAATATGATTTACAAATTCATACCCAATTACATTGATACACAACTAGGCCCAATTACATTGATACACAACTAGAGCTAACTACATGGATGGTGTTACATACCCCTGACTAATTAGAGTAATATGCACTTTTGTTGAAAATAAACTCCGTTGCTACAGATTGGAGTAAATCTACGCCCGATATGAGTTTTGATGATAAAATAGCGAAGACGGAAACGCGTTTGGGATGGGGAATTGAGTCTTATATTTATCAAAAGAGAAACAAATTTTAGTCTTTATGCTAAGACGTGCATAAAAAACGAAAATGTAGGGGACCATTCCACTGGTATTGGTAGTGACACAATTCATGATAAAACACAATTCATGATACTATGGGAGGATAGAGCAGGTTTGGTAGGGTATTATTGTGATAAATTGTCATTGCATAACCACAACCAAACAAAATACAAACAAGCCACCTACTTTAGTGGGTCCCCAAAGACACAACATGATCTCTTGGCCTTAAATGAGAGCAAGCAAAACAAAAGCAGCCATGAGATCATGCCACTGTCACACAGCCCCTCTTACTAATGAGCTTACAAAGAGATGTATCCCCATAGAACAAAAAAGTTTGAATTGAAACATCAAGGACCAGAGAAATTAAATAACTCTGTCGATGGATTCACTTGGATTTGAATGGAATTGCTCTTATCACGACCTGGTGATACAGTGCTGCAAGCGCTGCTCCAATGAATGGTCCTACCCAGAAGATCCACTGTAAAATAACAACATATATTCCATCAAATTAGTGATCTGAGATGAAACAGTAATGTTTAATTAATTAAACACTTACAAACTTTTTAACTTTATATTTTGTTTCAAAAGGGACTAGCTAGCAAGTAATGGAGAGTGGTGGCTTACATGGTCATCCCAGGCATGGTCCTTGTTGAAGATGATGGCTGCACCAAGACTCCTAGCTGGATTGATACCAGTGCCGGTAATGGGAATAGTCGCCAAGTGCACCAAGAAAACAGCAAACCCAATAGGCAACGGTGCCAAAATCTGATCATAAAATATACATAACAACTCGTTACAAAGTTCATCAACAAACTAAGTATCATAATCCCTCCTACTACAAGTGGGACTCTAAATTTGGGACATAGAATATCATAAAAGGAGTTATGTTAATGTTACAAGCTAACATAGGTTCTAGTTAAAAAAACTCAGTGTCCCATCTTAAAAACTTACAAGAGTCTAGTTTAATTTTCAGATTTTCATCTTCATTTTAATTACTCTAATCATAAAAATGGAACTCTATATTTGGGACGAAGAGAAACGGAAAAGGAGCTATTAGAGATTATGGTAGCTTACAGGGACGTGAGAATCTCTAGCGCTGCGCTTGGCATCAGTGGCAGAGAAAACGGTGTAAACAAGCACAAAGGTTCCAACGATCTCGGCACCAAGACCATCGCCCTTGGTGTAACCATGGGCTACAACGTTGGCACCACCACCTTGAAGATTGTACTCCCTCTTTCCCTCGAACCCCTTCACTACGCCAGCACCACAGATGGCACCCAAACACTGCATCACCATGTAGAATAGGGCCCTTGTCAACGTCACTTTCCTAGCCAAAAATAGCCCGAATGTTACCGCCGGATTTATATGTCCTCCTGCACACCAATCCCACCAAAAATATTCAACATATATACAAAGTGAGGCCTAACCTATATATTGTTAATTGTATACTTTTCAGTGTGCTAATCTTTATAAATAAATTCAACCGTAAGTATAGGCTGCTGATACTGTCCAACAAATATACATTTAACTAAACTCGAAATTTAACACCTTGCGCACTGACAACATGCCTAAATATAGAACCAAAATATGACTTTAAAATTAATTTTTATTTGCAAACATGGTTATTTTTGTGGAACAAACCTGAGATGCCGGCTGTGCAGTAAACAAGGGCGAATATCATTCCACCAAAAGCCCAAGCTATGCCTTGAATTCCAACCGATGCGCACTTAGACGGCGACTTCGAGACTCCCATCACCGTCAAAACAGTTATGTAGAGGAAAAGGAAAGTGGCGATGAACTCGGCGATTCCTGCTCGGTAAAACGACCATGAGCTGAGCTCAGCTGACTCAAACAGCGGCGTCGGTGGTGGTTCCTTGTAGTCCTTGTCCTGGATCTGAGCCGCCGTACCAATCGGCTGCCTCTCGTTGAACTTGTTGGCTCCGAGTCTCACATCCTCTTCTTTCCCCTCCATTTCTCAACTTTCTCACTCACGCACCAAAACACAAAAAAATAGTTTGTTTTTTTCTCTCTCTCTAGATAGGTGACTGTTTTCAGTGATGGAAGAGAGTAGAAGAAGAGGAGGGACTATATAGGTAAAAAGAAATAAAGTGAGACCCTCTGACGTGTTCTTTCTCATGTGGTTTATTTGTCCAGTATTCAGCGGGGTGTAAAGTCATCTCCAGATAATTTAAAATTTATTTTGAATTTTTAATAATTAAATTAAATATAATTTAAGATTATATTTTAAATATTAAAAAAATTAAATTTATAAACTTAATAATCTATAAATTATAATTTTAATTATATTTAAATAAAATAATAAAAAAATTATTATAATTTTTTTAAATTCATTAATTTTTTTATATTATAATTTACAAAATAATTTATCTATTAAAAAATATTTATTAATATCATATAAATTAAATATAATTCATAAAATAATCTTAAAAATGTTCTAACGGACCCATTAATAATTCATGTATTTTTATTGGTGCGAGTGGACGGAAATGCCCTTACAGTATTCATTGAAACCGACGTAGCTTTGGTCGGTTTATTTTCGGATAAGGTGGCAAAACCAGGTCCATTCGTTTGTTTTTGATGACATTGAAGTGGTGGGTCCACCGCCTCTTACAAAATATAATAGTGGGTGGGGTCGGGGTCGGGTACGAACGAGCGAGTCGGGCGGGATTTTGGAAGGATCCGGCACGTGCTCAACGTAGAGACACGTGGCCAACGAAGCTTGTATAGTTACAACATCGAGATGGGACTAGACACTGCAGTCAACTGCTTTTGCTGAACATACAGTCTTGTCAATAATTTAGTGTAAAAATTGAGTCATTTTTCCATACATCAGTATATCAATTTTAATGTTGTCCATCGAATTATTTTAAAATAATCTTGACTATTTATTATATATTAAAATACTTTTTAATAATGGATTTTCTTAATGTGTGCCCTTAGGACACACACTAAAGTACGGAAAACGATGTATAATATTATTTGTTTATGTAGGTCAGGCTTGCACAAAAAGCCCGAGGCCCGGCCTTAATCCGGCCTAGGGCTGGCCCGGGCCGGCCTAGCCTACAAATCTTAAAAAGGCCGCATTTAAAACATAGAAGCCCGGCCTGGTCCGGCCTGGCAAAAAGCTCGGGCTAAACCGGCCTGTTACAAACTTCAGCCTGGCCCGGCCCTTAGTCCAATTTTATTTTAACTATTGTATGAGACATATATAACTTGAGTAGGAGAAAGAGAAACCAGCGATGTGGGACTAAACTCGAATAGGCCAATTCCATTTCTTCCCTGTTAAGCTTTCATTCTTCACCAATTAAGCTTTCATTCTTCACCAATTAAGCTTTCATTCTATTCTCTACTTATCAGCGATGGTCATGTAAGCTTTCTCTCTCCGGAATTTTTTCTTTTCCGCCCCTTCAATGCAACCCAATTACTTTCTGTATGAAGCCTCCTCCGCGCACAATCTCCTCCCACTTTCCGATCCCTCCACGCTCCACTATGTCCAACGAACAACCTTCCACTCCGATCCATTCCGATAACGAAAACAATAATACCCAAAAGAGCATGAAGAATGAGAGCAGAAATGCAGCGGTTGTTGCTGCTGCCGAGCGGAAGCAGAAGAGGAAGGAGCCACCACTGGCATCGGCACCGGAGGAGTCTCCGCCCCCGTCGCCCCCGCAGCCCCCGTCGCCCTCGCAACCCCCGTCGCCCCCGCAGCCCCCGCAGGACAGGCAATGCAGCAAG
Source organism: Hedera helix (assembly GCA_947179155.2). Taxonomy (NCBI): domain Eukaryota; kingdom Viridiplantae; phylum Streptophyta; class Magnoliopsida; order Apiales; family Araliaceae; genus Hedera; species Hedera helix. The sequence continues at coordinate 25,694,662 of OX359285.1, forward strand.
ATCGTTACGCCACTGGTTGGGGAGCCACCACCCTCACTGTTGCGACGTTGGAGTGTTAGGTTAATGTGGGAGTTGGGTTCAATTCTTAATTTCTTAAATGTGAGCTGAAATAAAGTATAAAGTTGCAGTCTTTGTTTCGGAATTTTGAGGTTTTGTTATGTGAGGGCTGAGGCTAATGTGTTTGTTTCTATTGTAGGTTTTTAGGCCCTTTTAAATATTAAAATTGAGTTTTCTGCTGAGTAGTTTGAAACAACTTTGAGTTTTCTGGAGAGGAATTTGAAACAGCTTTGTATGAAGGTAAGGAATCTTCAAGAAATCTGGGAAAGAAACTTCAGCACTACATCTGAAAAAGGTAGACAAAGAAGGAATAAGGAATTACTTATAACTTAGTCCCATATCGCTTGAAACACAAAAAGTATATCCTCTTGAGATTATAAATAAGGCATTAGAGGCTGATTTTAGTAATGAGTAATTTTAATTATATCCATGGCTCTTGGGCCAGTTGTTGGTGGCCTCTTTCATTTTGGAGTGGTAGACAACTAAGTTTTGCCCTTGGTTCAAGGCCCGGCCCGGCCTGTCTCGCAGGCTAGAACATGCTTGATTTTTATGGAGCAAGTCTGGCCTGCCCCGGCCTGGTCAAAGCCTGGTAGACCTGGGCCGGACCAGGCCAGGTAGGCCCGTTGTGCACCACTAATGTAGGCGCACTGAATTTAATGTATAAAAAAATAATATACTAGTGGACCCCATATATTGAATTCAGTGCAACTATATAAAGAAATAATTTTTAGCGGGTGTGTGTGCCCTTAGGGCATACATTAAGCAGACCCTTTAATAATTTATAACTTATTAAATCGTTATATATTTTAATTTAAAATTTGTCAAAATATATAATATTCTCTAAATTTATTTTAAAATAAGTAATTAAATTATTTTAATGAATGTGGATAAATAATATCACATATTCTCTCGTCTCGTCTTTTTTAATCAAGACAATGAAAAGATGTGAACTAAATTAAGTCATATACTTTTTTTCTTCTTATTTTTATAAAAGTTAATTATTTAAATTTTAAAATTTTACGTTTTTATATAAATAAATTTTTTACTTAGCAATTCATGTATTTAGAAAAGATTTTTTTTCTTATTTCTTACTAAGTTGTACATAATAATTTATATAAGGACCCAAAAATAATCATATATGATATGGCTAACAAGATAACTGTAATTTTTGTAATTTAAAAAGTAAAATAAATTTTATGATTTTAAATAAATAATCTTCTAATTAATAAGTCCTATATTTAGAAGGTAGATAATATATTATTATTATTACATAGTAAATAACATGTTATAATTATATTTATTTTTAAGTATTAACTCTAAATGATTTTGTTAATATCGATTAAAAGATAAATTTAAAAGATTAAATATAACATATAATTCTGAATACGTAAACTTTATAATTCAAAATTCATAAACTTATATAAATTTATAATTTTCATAATTATTTTTTTAATTAGTAAATTAAAATATAGATAATTTTTCTCATATCATAGTAAATTATATATAATAATAAATAATAACTTATAAATAATTTTGTAGCATGCAATTAACAGATTTATTGAAAATTTTCAATAAATATTGAACAAACAAATCTTTTAATTATTTATTTTAAATAAATAAATCTTTTTAATAAAAAAAATTAATGTCAAACTCTCGACCCTAAATCTTAAAACATATGTAAAAGTATGTAATTACTTTATCATAAATAATCACATTATTGATTATGACTTCACTACGACACCAACTATATAGAAAATAATAAATATTATTTTCAAAAATGTTAGTAACACACCATAAGTAGTTAATTTATTTTATTTAACTATTATTTACGCAAAACCACTTCCAATCATTACAATTTAACTTTTTGTAACATTAATGTCAAAAAAAGTAATATAATTATCATTTTTAGTAAACTTCATATTAATAAAAATAATATTACTTTTAAAACAAATATTATATTTTTCAAATCATATAATCTCTTCTTCAAATATGATAATCCATATACCAAATTACGTAATATAATCATCAAAAATTTTATTCAAGTATACGTATATAAGTAACTGTAATGACCGAGAAAATTACGAACCCAATTTTTTTTTTTATTTAATTATATCCATAAGAAAATATGAGGTATGAAGTATGTGTATATAGGATAAGTTGTATGATGAGATGTATTAAATTAGTTAATTAAATTAATTAACTAAAGAAAGAAAAAGATTGCAATAGAAGCTTATGTGATGAGATCACAAAACTTGAATGTTGGCCTTGAATGGCAAATAAGAAGTTTTATACTAAACAAGTTAATTACTTGTATGAATAATGCGAAAGAAGAAGCAAGTGAATTATTTGAGATAATCCAATGAGGGAATAATTGTTTGTGTACGGTTAATTATTTTATAAACCCAATTTGATGATAGGGGTTAGTAAATGAATTAAATTAATCAAGTCCAATGTACTTATATTAATACGTATTAGGGTATTGTTAAAAACAAACCCAAGATTTTTCAATTAATAGTGTTATTTAATAAATGAGTCCAATGGACTTATTAATAGCAAATCTAATTGGATTATAATTTAAATCCAAATGAGTTGTTAAACTAGGTCAATTAAGTTTACCTAGTAGCCCATGTAATTAATTTAATTATTAGTCCATGTAATTTATTAAATAAGCACAATGCTTATTTTAATTAAAGATAGCATAGATATGTAAATGCTAGCCCAATGTGTGATATAAATTGAGCCCAAACAATTTAATTGAATGAGCCCAATAGAATTTAATACTAAGATCCAAAGTGGAGCCCAATAAGTTTGTATAGGTGAATATGTATACATATATTGATGTATATATATATATGGATACTTATATAATTATATAGGACTTAAAAATAAAGTCAAATTGGATAAATATTTGGTCAATCCCGAATTTTGGGGCCCACATGGATATAAATGTAGCTTGTTGGTTGATTTTGGAGTGTAAAGTGGTGCAAGTAAGCCCCAACCACCCTAGTCAATCAATGGGTCAATCAAAGAGTCCATCAAGTGGTCATTCCATGCATAGTAAGCAAGATTAAGCTCCTAATTGACTAGCATTGGTTGATTAGTAGATGTTAAGCAAGTCTAGGGAGGTTCTATAAATAGAATGCTCCATTCATTTGCTAGGTTTGTTAGTCATTTTGTAAGAACTCCAAGAGAGAATAGAGAGAGCATTCTAGAGAAAATAGAGAAGGCTCTTGAGAGTTGGTTTTTCACCAAGGAGATTACTAGAGACTTATCAAGGAGGAGTCACCAACAAAGTCTCTAGCCAAGAGTAGAAGAACATAAGGTTCAAAAGTGTTCTATCTCATCTTTATTTCATTTTTGTAGGCTATATATGTTTTATATGGTCAAAATATGTTTTTAACCGATCAAAAGTGGTTTTGATGGTCTACAAGTCTTAAGCTATAATAAATTGGTAGATACATGGTTTGATATGCTTAAATCATGATTTGGTATGTGAGAAATGTATAAAAGTTGTAGAAATGTTCATAACACATTTTACCGGTAAAACCCTAATGATACATGTTGTGTTTGATGTTGTATTTTGAAATACACAAATCGAAAATTGGATTTTTATGGCTAGAAAGCTAGATCTAGGAGTTTTAAAGAAAAACCCTTTTGGAACCTTTCAAGAATATTGAATAACGAAGAAGTTATAGCTTTTACCGGAAATGATGTCGTTTTTAAACCCTAGATGGTTCGATCCGTAATTTTCGTGTAAAACGTTTTCAAAAAGACGATCCAACCATGGAATATTGTAAAACAAGAGGTTAGGAACACATCAACACTGATTTGGTGTCATTTGGATGTGTAGAGTTTATTTTATTCAAGGTTGAACCATTAAAACCAAGGATTTGTGATTTTAGTTTTCACTTTGTCCTTGTGAGCAGTTTTTAGTCCACTTCCATTTGGAATTTGGATTTTTGATCTAAAGAGAAATTGTAGAGGGGGAAATTCTGATGAGAATGGACTCAAGAATCACCCCAAAATGTTTTAAAATGAAGAAGTTATGGTTGTTGGGGCGTCGGAGGGTCGAGCAGTCAAAAGTTTACTTTCGGAGGAGTTGGCCGAGCGCCTACTGAGCGCCTACCAAGCGCCTAGGCGCTTGAGCCGGCTGTTTCTGGGGGCAGATTCGGTCCGGGTCGGGTCGGGTCGGTCCGGGTCGGGTCGGTCCGGGTCGAGTTTTTTATGAAAAATTAAGTCGAAATACATATTAATTGAGTGTGTTTGAATACTAAACTAATATATATAGAGTTTATTAGTGAATTAAAGGTATCTAAATGTATAAAATAAAGACTAAAGTTACAACAATTAAAAAGTTAACTATTGATAATGTTTGAAGAATATTAAAATATTATTAAATGATCAATAATATTAGTATATGATTAAAAGTTATTAAATGATGAATAACATTAGTAAATGATTAAAATATTATTAAATGGTTAATAATATTAATAAGTGATTAAAATATTATTAAAGGATTAATAATATTAATAAATGATTAAAATATTATTAAATTGTTAATAATATTAATAAGTGAGTAAAATATTATTAAATGGTTAATAATATTAATATGTGATTAAAATATTATTAAATGATTAATAATATTAATAAATAATTAAAATATTATTAAATGGTTAATAATATTAGTAAATGAAAAGAATATTATTAAATGATTAATAATATTATTAAAAGAGTAAAATATTACTAAATTTTTAATAATATTTATAAGCGATTAAAATATTATTTGATAAATAATATTATTGGAAAGAGTGTAAGACATTATTAAATTATTAATAATGTTAATATGCGATTGAGATATTATTATATAATTATAATATTAATGAGTTAATAAAATATTATTAAATGGTTAATAATATTAGTAAGTTAGTAGAATATTATTAAATGATTAATAATATTAATAAATGATTAAAATATTATTAAATGGTTAATAATATTAGTAAGAGGATAAAATATTATTAAATGGTTAATAATATTAATGAGAGAAGAAGATATTATTAAAGGATTAATAATATTACTAAGATGATAAAATATTATTAAATGGTTAATAATATTTATAAATGATTAAGATATTATTTGATAAATAATATCCTTGGGAATAGTGTAAAACATTATTTAGTTATTAATAATGTTAATAAGTGTTGAGATAATGAAGAGATTAAGATGATTATTAGATGGTTAATAATATTGAGGAACTAGATGATTTATGGTTAAAATATTATTATACGATTAATAATATTATTTGTGGTATTTATATATTATCAAAGGTGATAATATTATAAAGCAATGAAGTGATAGTTATGTAATTTAAAATATTATCAAGGGATTGATAATATTATTAAGAGATGTAAGATTATGATTAAGTGATAGATGATTAAGACATATATGGTAAGGTTATTAATGTTAAATAAACCTATATGTGTTATGCTAATTGGAGGATCAATGTTGTTGAATATTAGGTCACCCAGAGGAAGTATTTTTAAGTTGAATAGCAGTAGTCAGCGGAACAGGCAAGTTTCTCTGAACCTAACTTGTATTCTATTTGGCAAGTTATTTATGTAGAATCTGAAATTTATTTCAAAATGCATGATGAAATAATTATTAATAATTATTTCATATCTATATTGTTATTGACAATCGCACTTAGGTGCATTTACATGACTATTCACGTTATGAACTGTTTAAAGAGAAATATCTATGCTATTTATTTCAGCTAGATATTGCATGTGATATTATGACTGTTCTTGTTATAAACTGTCATAAGTGAGGATTCTATGCCAATTGTTTCGGCTAGACCATGTACGATTTAAATTCATAAATCTGAATATTATTGAAGTTAGTCCAAACCATATTGTTGTGGTGCGGAATCTGATGGGATAAGCTGAAATGAACAGAGCATTATAAGCGGATAAGCTTACGGTCGGATGGAACATTCCCGATCAAAACGAACTAGATGGTTATATTGTGCACTCTATAAACGTACGATAGGCTGATCACCTAAAGTACCCATCACCGGATATGTCAATCAAAATGATTGTTAATATTCAAAACGAACTGACAGACTTCTGTCTACAGGGTATTGTAAATACTCAAAACGTGTGTTCATGGTCTTGTGACCCTTTCAGCATGATGAAGCAGTATGTTATGTCAATTGAATTATATTATTCAAAGTTGCATGTCTTCACAATTATTGTATATTGTTGAAGTTTCCAGAGCTAAATCTTTTTCATTCATGATATATCTTTTATTGTTTAATAAAACTTGCTGAGCAAAGTAGTTGCTCATCCTTGCTATATCATGAACTATTTTTCAGTTAAGCCGAGTTATCTAAGGAGTACCACGGCAAAAGAAAGATGAACGAGTAGACGTAGTTAATTCGTACTATTTGTGTAAATCTTTTGTATTATAAGGTAATGATGATGTATTAAGGTTAGTGGAACCTGGGATTGAAGGTACGTTTCGTAATGAAATGATGTATGATTTCCGCGAGTTATTGAAGTTATATTTTATGAATGTTTGACAAGTGTTGAATAGTGAGCACCGAACCCGAGGTTCAAGGGACCCGGATTTGGGGGCGTCACAGTAACACCTGTGTCATTTTTAATGAATTTTATGTCAATAAAAATAATATTACTTTCTAAATGTATAATTAATTTATTTGTCAAATGTGTAATCTTTTTTTCAAATTTGGTAACAAATATGTCAACTTACATAATATTTAAATCAATTTATTTTGTCTAAGTATACTTATATATGATCAATGTTAAAATGAGTAACGTTTGTGTTAATTTTAGTAAACTTCGTGTCAAAAAAATAATATCATTTTCAAAATATGTAATCTCTTTGTCAAATCTTATAACCTTCTTCTCAATTATGATAACATTTATGTCAAATTACGTAATGTTAATAATAATTTGTTTTACCTAAGTCTACGTATGTGTAATCAGTATGTTAAAATAAATAACAGTTACATCATTTTTAATAACTTTTATGTCAAAAAAAAATATTACTTTCAAAACATGTAATCTCTTTGTTTAACCACGTAACATTCTCCTAAAATATGATAACACATGCTAAATTACTTAATATTAACAACAATTTATTTTACCCAAGTCTACATATGTATAATTAGTATGTCAAAATGAGTAACACTTATAATTAATATTAATTTTATTAATATAAATTTTATGTCAGTAAAAATAATATTAATTTCTAAATATATAATTTATTTGTCAAATTGTTTAATCTTTTTCTCAATTATGTTAACAAATATCTCAAATTAAGTAATATTTATATCAAATTATTTTTGTCCAATTGTACTTATTTGTAATTAGAATGTCAAAATGAGTAATGCTTATGTCATTTTCACTAACTATGATATGAAAATAATAATATTACTTTCAAAATATGTAATTTTTTTGTTAAATCATATAATTTTCTCCTCAATTATGATAACAACTATATCAAATTATATAATATATATTAATATCAATTTTTTAAATCTAAATTTACGTATGTGTAGTCATTATGTCAAAATAAACAACATAGATGACATTTTTAATAACCTTCATGTTAATAAAAGTTATTTTTTTTTCAAAATATGCAATCTCTTTGTTAAATCATGTAATCATTTACTCAATTATGGTAACACATACGCCAAGTTATATAATATTACAAATATTTTTTTATTCAATTTATTTATTCAAGTCAATAATTTACAAATTTTATTTTAAATTATTTAAACATTGCTACATAAAATATTATTTATTTTGTATAAATATTATTAAAGATGATAAAACCAACTGTAGTTGGTGTTTTTTTTTTTAATAATTTATATTACATTTATTTAAGCTTTTAAGTTATTAAGATAATTTCATAGATAATCATGTCATTATTATTTTATTATACATCAACTATAGAAAATAAAGGTAAACTAAAAAGACGAATCTTTTAATTTTATACATATTTGCAGTTATATAATATATAAAGGTAGTAATGTCGTTACAAAATAAGGTATTTTCATAGACTTTAATACTTTTAAATTTCTTCTACAAAATAAAAAAATAATACATACATAAATAATAATAATAAAATATACTTAATAATTTTTTTCCTTTTTATGTATATTTTTTAATATTACGTAGAGTCCAAAGCCATTAATATTATACCATTAATATTATGGGTCTAAATCCTAATATTAAATTACGGAATAATATAAAAATATTAATATCTTTCTAAATATCTTAATCTAATATGAAAAATAATTCTAAATTTATTTTTCTTTCTCTATTTTAATATTACGAGTCTAAATCATAATATTAAAATACAAAATAACATGTGTACATTTATATCTTTTCAAATATCTTAATCTAATAAAGAAAATAAATCTAAATTCATTTATTTTTTAAATTTTATATAATTTAACTTAATATTAACAAGCAGAAATCAATTTAACTTGAGGTCAATAGTCATTCAGTTAGATTCGTTGATCTATGCTTTTGTTATTATTATTATTATTATTATTATTATTATTATTATTATTATTATTATTATTATTATTATTATTTTATTTTTGAATTATTGAATTCTAAGAAAGTTAATTACTTTTTTGATCTATGCTTTTGTATGAACACCATTGCTATTTGAATTTATTACAAAAATACATATTTTTATTCATTATAACTTATCCTATTACAGATAAAGTGTATATTATATATAAAAATGTGACATTTGTCATTTATCAATTTTTTTATTAAATTTAAAAAAATACTCAACACCTTTTTAGTGGATTAAAATTTATAACTTTATATAACATAGTTTATTTAAATTAAAAGTTTAATCTATAATTTTTTCATTTTAGAGTTTTTTTAAATACACACACACACATAATATAGTAAGAAGTGTGCACATGTACTTTAAAAAATTTATTTTCATAAATTTCATAAAATTTCAAGTAAATAATAATAATAATAACTAGCACATCGATGAAATATTTTATCTAAAATAGATTAAAAAGTCTTTTCAAACGATTAGTGTAATTTAGTTATATATTGAAGTTAATTTATTTATATTTTTATATAAATATCATGTATTTCAAATCAATTTGAAGTAAAGGAGCAGTATAAAAGATGATTAGTGAAAATTTATTTTATTGTCAGATATTATTATTATTATTATATTATTATTATTATATATTAATAATTATTTTTTTATATAAATATGTATAGTAGAACAGAAATTAGATTAGTACTAACTACATAAAGAGATTGTTTTAACTATCAACAAGTAGAAAAAAACAATTACTTGATTTTTGTCTATTTCACCAACTTGTTTGATTTTTTATTTTTCATTTTATCAACTTGTATAAATAAACCCACCAATCTCTTGCCAAGTACGAATGACATAGATAATAATTTTATATATTATTAATAAATAAATAAATATTTAACTAAGATTTTGAAAAAATAGTTGTAAGTATTAGATTATTAAATATTTTTTTAAATAATAAATTATTTAATTATATTTTATACATTATTTTGACCAATTATTAAGCTAAACACTTGAATGAAGTGCTTATTTATTTAGTTATAATTATGAAAAAAAATAATTATTTAAATTTTATTTAAATTTGAAATAAAATTCTATTACATGTCATGCCAAAATTACTTTTTCCCATTTCAAGATGAATAAATATTAGTACCTAACTATTATGATTTTTAGATATAAAATAAAATTATAGAATGCAATTACCAGAGAAATAAAAAAGTTTAAATAAAATGTGAATTTTGATAAATCAAATTTATAATTAGTAATAGTTAATTTACAAAAAAAGAAGAAGTTTTTTATCACTTTATATTAAGTTATTTATATTATATAATAATTATGAATAATATCAAAATTAATTTCTATAATTAGAAAGAAAATCATAATTTTTTATTTACAATATAGACAGTATGATTATGATATTAAATAAATATTCTCATATATTTTAACTGTAATACATTAAAATGGATTTATTACATATGAACTTGCTAAATGTTCGTACACTATTTATTTAATAAACATGAATTACTTAAGTCAATGAAAATTATCAATTTTGACATTAAATAAGATTTAAGTACCATTTCAATTCACGTATTAGAGCAATACCTCTTTTAATACCTATATCATAGTATACATAAATAATTATCTACATATATCACAATATTATCAATAATAATTGTATTAATTCACAAAATTGATATTTGCACTTTAAATTTTTTAATTGAACTCCATAAAGTATCAAAATAGTTGTACATAGAGCAAAATATGTTGTACAGTGAACCTCAAATGATTACTTTGAAGTGCAAACGTTATTTTTCTAATTTTAATTATTAACTTTTATATTATAACACTCCAATATCTAATTAGTTTTAACTTAAATTTATTTTTTGACGATTCAAGGGTTCTACATAATTAATTATGTATTTATTGGCGGTTCAAGGCTTTAATATAATTAATTATGCACCTATAAAAAAAGGAATTAATAGTTGAGTTTAGAAAATATGGATTTGAGCTCCATTATAATGTCAAATTTAATTGTATAAAGAAAGTTGATTGTACAATTTTTAGAGTATAAATATCATGTAATTTCTCTATTCTGAATTAGTAGATCATTATTAATTTTTTTAAAATTAATTTGGAATATTTTATAATTTAAAATTGACATGATTCATTTAATTTTTAAAATAATAATTTTTTTAATTAGTAATACTTTTTAGTTAGATTATGATATTCATAATTGTATTGATATAAATTAAATGAATTATCTCGATTTTAAATTTAAAATTGACTTTTTTAAATTTAATATTAATCTTATAATGTAAAATAGGAGGAGTATTATTTTTTTAAAACAAAATATCAATACAAATTAAATTAAATAGTTAAAAGGCTTAAATAATTATTTAATTTGTGCATGGTCGGTCATGGCTATTTCCTCCCTAAAATAAACCGGTTACTACATTGATGATTCCTATCCCTAGTGGTCATGCTAGTTTCTAAGTGGTATTTTGTTAATTTATTTAACGCATGTCAAGATTCTATTTGTCCAACTATTAAAAACATAATAAAATTGTTGATGTACCTTACAACAAATCACTATAATGTATGGTAAAAATTGTCGTAAAAATTTCTCCAAAGACCATAAGAGAGAAAAGCAATATTTTATTCATTAATTACCTCAAATTCTTTTATTTTATTATTTTATTCTCGAGTAAGTTCATTTATTCTGTTTAATACAGATACATTCCTATGAACTTTGAAAATATTGTTACTTCCTGAATAGTCCGATTTTTTCTATAAGAGATTAAAAGATCTATTACTTTAATTTCGATTTCAAAAATAAATAATTTTTAACTCCAAACGTGTATATACAGTATCTGAATATCCATCCTGTATGTATCATTGTATCTGTATATATATACTTACTTTATCCGAATCAAAGTAAAACTAGCTACTGCATAGTAACAAGGACACATTGTAAACAAAAATGTAAGTTGTGAGAGTTCTTGATTCCAGTATTTTGTATCACAATATCATAAAATAGTACTTGCAAAGTTTCTTAGGGCTTGATCAAGGTCATCTAAGTTGTGAAACTAAGAAAAAATACAGGATCAATTTAGGTTCCGTTTAAATGGGAGGAAATGTATTTTTTTTTAAAAAAATTGAAAAGCTTTCGATAATATTTCAACTCTTCAGATCATATCGAACTAAGTGAGTTAATGAGTGAGTTAATGACTGAAAAAATTATTGAATTTTTGTTAAATTATTAATGTAACAAGGACACATTGTAAACAAAAATTTAAGTTGTGAGAGTTCTTGATTCCAATATTTTGTATCACACTATCATAAAATAGTACTTGCAAAGTTTCTTAGGGCTTGATCAAGGTCATCTAAGTTGTGAAACTAAGAAAAAATACAGAATCAATTTAGGTTCCGTTTAAATGGGAGGAAATGTATTTTTTTTTTTTAAATTGAAATGTTTTCGATAATATTTCAACTCTTCAGATCATATCGAACTGAGTGAGTTAATGACTGAAAAAATCATTGATTTTTTGTCAAATTATTAAAAGACATTAAAACTATTCCTTTTCTACATCAAAATATGTGCATGGAAGTGGTCACTTCCTCCTCTTGATATTCAAGAGGTTTGAATTTTGATTCTTATTGTGGGCGTATATAAGTGTGAGTGTATGTGTGTGAGTGTATGTGTGCATGTAATTGTCGAAAAATTAACAAAATCAGGATTCAATTCTTTCCGGATGCGCACCGATAGGATCATCCGATAAGTCTATTGAAATATTTCAAAAATACTACACATACTAAAACAACTCAAAATTTTATATGAACTTGAATAATGCTAAAGATACTAAAACGTGCAATAAAAAATGCTATGCAGAACTAAATAATTCTCCGATAAGATAGGATCTTCCACTTAAACTAGTATGCATGCCTTTTTTTATTTGATTATTTATTTAAATAAAAAATTATCATATATAATATATAAAATTATTAATAACACGGTATTATATTATTATACACTTTTAAAATTTTAAGAATTATTATAGATACATTTGTCACCAACCTTCATCAATATCATATATAATACTTTCTCCGTTTCAAAATATAAAATTATTATTAATTTTATAAAATTAATTTGATACTTTTCAAATTTAAAATTAATATTATATTATAACTACACAACAATAAAATATTATAATTAGTTATATTTTTCAGTTAATTTATAGACTAAAATTAAATAAATTTATATTAATTTTGAATTTGAAAATGTCCAAATAAAATTTAAAAAATCATTAATAATCTTATTTTGAAGCAAAATAAGTATAAAAAAATTAACTAAAAATCTCATAATAACAAAATCTTGCATATTATGCACTTTAAAAATTTATAGAATCAATATATAAATCTACACAAAAGTCCCTCGCACAGTCTGAATGAATAGCCCCGTATATAAAATTAGACCAGACATATAAAATAATTTTAATGCTTAGTAACTTATCTCCCTGTCATCAATTTTTTTTATCCCTCATTGTGATCAATTATATAAACTAAATCATTTTATTTGAACTAATAGTTGTCTTTCCAAGAACAACTGGAATCTCCATTCTGGAACTCTTTGTTTAAATGATAAGCCTCAGAAATGGGATTAGTTATAATTATCAGCTCAATTAATTAATTTGAATTTTTAAATGTGTCAGATATACACTCTTAGGATAACAAAAACTAATCCATATGATCTAAACCTTCCTTCACCTCCTACAAAATACAAATAAAAAATCTCCCCAAACCTCTCTTTTCATTTTTAATTTTTTTTTTTTAATAATAATATTAATAATATTCGAACATCACATAATAGAGTTTTTTTTAACCCAATCACGCAAACCAATGCTGGGGCTATCGCTGTGGTTCCCACCATGGTCCCTCCCTTAAATTTGAGGGGGTTTATCTCACTAAGATAACAGCCATATCGACAATCCGTCAAGTGTTTTTTCATCGATTAATTTAGGTCCTCTTAACATATATCTTGAATATACATGAAGTACAAAAAATAAAAATTGAGACTTATTAAATATTATTTATTTATATATTTATATTGAATTTAATATATGGGATTCACTAGTACATGGGTTTGTTAGTATATTAAGTACGAAAAATAAAAAATGAGTATTTTTTTATACATTGAATTCAGTGTAAATATATAAACAAATAATATTTAGTGGGTTTCATCTCTCGTTTTTCGCGTTTAACATATGTCCTTAAGACACATATTAAGAAAATCTATTAATTTATAGTACATTTGGTGTATTTAAAAATCTAAAAATAACTTAAAATAATTTCGTCAAAAAATAGCTTAATATGTTTAACTTACAAATAAAATATTTGTATTCCAAACTCATCAAATACCATCACTAAAATTGTTGTGAAAGCTAATTACTGAAAATACAATCAATTTGGTCTAGCCAAAATGTGGATATTAATTCTTGAGTATGAATATTTAGTATACAGTGAAAAAGATTCAAATTTAACATATATCACATCTTTCGATCATATTTAGCAAAATTTGATGCACACATATATGATGTACATGTTAAGCCATGAAAAGTGACAAGGTTTTGAAGGTCTCCTATTAAGACAGTTCCTTAATAAGAGTATAGTTTCAAATTAAAATGTATCAAATATTATTGCTTAGTTGTGATCCAGCCACATGAATATTTTTATTTTTCTTAATTTTTTAATATTTTTTATGTGAGAAAGAACTCTCATTTTTGGACCATGATTTGGAAATACTATATAATACAGGATAATGATCACCTTGGTGACACAACATATCAACAATTTTCTATTAGATATTGTAACAATTTAATATTCCAGATTCTTCTTACTCTTTCCATGCAGGACGTAAACAAGTAAAATGTTTATATGGTATTAAGTTGATCGATTAATATGTGACAGGATTTGTCCAAAAAAGAAATATTACAAACAAATATTCCATCTCGTCTAAATTATAAAATTAATATTAATTTTTAAAAAATTTATTTAAAACATCTTTAAATTTAAAATTTACACGATTAATTTATATTTTTAAAATAATAAATTTTATAATTAATAATATTTTTAAGATAATTTATGATATTTATAATTGTATTGATTTTAACTAAATAAATTTATACTAATTTTATGTTTAAAAATATTTAAATTAATTTAATTTTTTTTAATAATACTCTTATAATTAATAAGAAAGAAAATATTTTTTACTCTGAATTAAAGCGGGGCTCAAGCTAAAGTTGAAGTTGCACCTCAATCCTCATATATTCTACAATTGATGAACAACCGCCGGTAGACATGCACAAAAAGCCCGCGGCCTGAGGCCTGGCCTTGATCTGGCCTGGCCCGGCCTGGTCAAAGCCTGACCTGGTCAAAGGCCTGGTCCGGCCTGGCCCGGCCTGCAGGCTTTAAACAGGCCACGATTTTAGAGCAAAAGCCCGGCCTAGCCCGGCCTGGGGAAAAGCCTGACCCGGCCTGGCCTGGCCTGGTCAAAAGCCTGGCCTGGCCTGGCTAAAGTCTACCTCGATTTTTGGTAAAGTGACAAGAATACTGAACTGAGATACACTAAATACTAAATTGTATTTCTATTTCTCCTATCATATTATATTATAATATGATTATTAGTCTATGAGTGAATATTTAATTCAAATTGGGGTGATGGTGATTTGCAGACAACCCTATATTATATAATTATATAGTCATTATCACTGTGGGTCATTTCTAATTTTTATGCAACAGTACTAAAAATTATGAAAAATGGTGATTTTGATGGATTTTTCAATATTTGGTCTTCTTGATTTGTAATTTTGTACACGTTCGTACAAAAAAATATGCAACCGACGATTTCGCGGCTCCCTCATTCTCTCTTTCTTCTCTGTCTCTCTCTCGGTCTAGGCCTGGCCTGGCCTGGCCCGCAGGCCTCAACAGGCCCTATTTTTTTTGGAGAAGCCTGGCCTGGCCTGGCCTGCAGGCCTAAAAGTCAAGGCCTGGCCTGGCCTAGTCAACGGAAAAAGCCTGCCAGGCCTAGGCCAGGCCGGCCTGGCCTGGCCTGTTGTGCATGTCTAACCGCCGGTGTACTTCAGACCACTCCTTTTCCAGTTTCCAGAATACAAAATTCCAGTCTGATCCAGACTTTCAATAGATATATAGTGTAGAACAATTTGCAGCCATAAAACAATACTCCTATGTTTTAAGAGAATTTTATTTATCATTTTTTTTCTTAAAAAATGTAAGTCTAACATCTATTTACTATAATATAAAAGAACACAATATTCTCAAGTAAAACTTTTATAATTTTATCATATCACTACTTACATGTAACGACTCTACTCAAACCAAGATCTGTTCAAACATCAAATTTCACTAAAAACTCACTTAAAATGTCATGACATTGATACTCTTCATAGTAGTAACCTTAAGTTTTATATACAAGACAACACATTTCATATGTTTGGATGTAGAACTTGGAGATCACAAAATAAATATTTAATAAATTTAAAAATAAATACAAGTAAAATATATCTTTAAGATTTGTAAAATTTACAAGTGAAACTTTTGTAAAGGAGGGAATACTATTATTATGTTATGTTTGGATTGGAGGAGTAAAAGTGAGAATAAAATAACTCATTCATATAGAATGAAAAAAATTGTGTTCAGTTGTTCCATTGGAATGGAATGGACCATTCATTCCTCCCAAATTTATGAATTTTATTTTCTTTGGGAAGAGTATGGAATGACTCACTCTCTATTCCATTTCATTCCCTTCTTTATTTTATTTTTCATCCATTTTATTTCTTCAATCTAAACGTAATATTAGTATATTATAGGTTTTCCAATGATAGATTGTAACTTTTCACTAGAGGAGAGTAAACCGCTTAGGTGCAGATTTAACAAATCCAAAATCATACATGAAATCGCTTGTGATTAGTACAATACGGTTTTGAACCTTGCGGTCCGATTTTATTTGGTGCAGTTTTGATTTCAAAATCAATTGAAACAATTAAATTTTATGCAATTTAAATTAACAATTTAGCATCACACAATATTAAATACCATTTTGATAACACACACAACATTAGTTATAATATTTTGTCTAAACAAAAACAAAATAAAAGTTACATGAGAGATAATTCTAAATTGATTAATTAAAAATTTCTACTCACATATGAAATTCAGAAATTTTTAAACGGAGATAATTACATGAGAGATAATTCTAAATGAATTAATTGAAAGGTGACTTCCATAATAATACTTCTTGATATGCTCTATGTTGAAAATGGACAAACGATGGGGGGAAAAAAATGGTGTGGTGCGATTTTTATATCCACAGTTTTGCTCAGAAACTAAACTCAAACCGCAAATTCGATTTTTCAATTCACCTTAAACCGCCACATACGTCGGAACTATTGGTGCGGTTTGTGCGATTTTTAATACGATTTCGGGAGCAAATCAATTTCTTACTCGGCCCTACTTTTCACATTTGTTTGTTTGTTTGTTTCCTTCTTATGCCTTTCATTTTGTGTTACTTTTTTTTTGTTTTTTTGTTTTTGGTGCAAAAGAGGGCAGAGATCAGATACCTTGGTTAATTTTATTTTTGGAGCTCGTGCCTGTGTACTGCACTTTATTGGCTTTGTTCAGCAGCCTCTCACAGATCCAATGCACCAGAACATCCTCATCCCAGAAAGTGTTGCATCCAGTTCATAAGTAGATATGGGCTTAACTTAACATTCTCAAATTAATTTATAGCCTGGACTGAGAACTAGAGTATACTTTTTTGTTCAAGTCTTCATAATATTTATCTCATCTAATACATAAACTTACTTGGGAGATTGAATGGACCAATTCTTTAATGGAGGCCCGGGACAGGAAGTTTCAGCTCAATCTTGATGGATGCGTGAACTTTTATCGATCTGATAATTTAACATGAATCAACACTTGCATTTACGTCGTGAAATTTCATTAATCAACACTTACACTTATGTAATGCGGTAAAATTTATGTAAAAAGTTTAAAAGAGAAGAAAATATGTATCAGACTCTAACGTTCTTTGTGCAGATTTATATTTCAGCTAAAACAACAAAGAAATACAAAGTATCATAACTCTAAGCAAGGGTGGGCTCAGTAATACATGGAGCTTGCTTGAGCGCAAAGCAAACGATGGCTTATTGGAGTTTGAGTTCAAGTGTTAGAATCATAAACTTACGCAATGAAGATAATGAAAAGGAAACTAAGATACTCTAGAAGACTAAAATGCTTAATAATCCAAGCACAGTGATGAAAAAAATTCTGTATTTCATTTGTCCAAAATTGTCTCACCAATATGAAAATCATAATTATATTGACCTATGTAAATTCTAAAATTCACAACATCACTATATTTAGAGTAATGCTAGACATCTCAAATAAAATTTTAAATTGTATTATCATTATTATGTCGATAATATTTGTGACTCATGTTGTTGGGATAGGATTTACCAAACCCATATATAATTGGATTCCAGCCTAACAAAATCCCTCATTAAGTATTGGGCTGTTGGCCGAATAATCTCAATCAGGCCGAAGGCGACAAAGAACTCCCCTCTAACATGGATAAGAAAGGTTACTTGGTCTCAAAGTTAGCTTATCCATATAGTTAAAGATCCTAACTGCTATTTCTAATTGAGATCCAAACGGTCCATGACTATGTATACTTTTTACAAAGGTATATATATATATATATATATACACATACAGACACGCGTACATGTAAAAGTTTTATTTTTAGCCTTCAAAGATTTTGAAGTTTATACTATATCGCATATAACAGGTATCTTGATTACTGAAATTAAAAGTATAATTTCTTCTATTTTTCTCGAAGAATTGAGAGATTTTTGATTGAATTCGTTCAAAAAATATTAAAATTTTAATAATTTTTGTTATAATAATATGTGCAGAAAAATTCAAGTGTTAACCGTATAATAAAATTATAAAAAGAATTGAAATTATTTCCAAAATTGTTCACTTTTTTACATTAATACATACTTCAGCATATTTTCCAACAAAAAGATCTGGTCAAAAATTAAGTTGTACATGTTTGTAAGTTCGTTCTAATCAGAAGGTTGGGGCCAGGGTCGGTCCTGAGAGTTTGGAGGCCCTGTGTCAAAAAAAATAAATAGAGGTCCTCTCTCGCATATAATTTTTTTTTTATCAACACCAATATATAAAGCACAATTTATATTAAAATTTATCATTAATTAAAATAACAACCTGCTCTTTTTAAAGTATACATATATACACAAAAAAATTCGTATTTAATAAAAAAAAAAAATCGTGGGCCCTGTGCGATCGCCCCTTCTACACCCCCTCAAGACCGACCCTGAGTGGGGCAGCTTGATCCAACGAATATAAGACCCCCGAATACAAAATCAACAACTCCACGTGTTTCACACATTCTCCCTTCCAACCTATCATTTCTCTATGCGAAGAAAAATTATTTTGTGCTCTTAGAATATGAAAAATAGTATATTCTCTTCTTTATATGTATATGGAGTCTTCTATGATAAAATTTACAAAATACTCACATGTATATAAAAGGAGAAATAAATTATTCTCTAATTCCAAAAATATAAAATTATTTCTCCCATGCGAGATTTTAACGGAAGGAATATACTACTGTTCCTTTTACGGTATCGAAACTCATTATTTTTCAGCAATAACATCAAAGCTGTCTAAGTTTGTCGCCCGCCGCATTGAATATATATCAATTCACATTGGTACTTTTATTTAAACATAATGTAAACATTAAATTAATGTTTAATCAAATTAATGATGGTAAATATTATGATTTGTATATAAATAATATTTTTGTCAAAGAAGAGAATGTTAAAATATTTCATTTTAATATAATTCTTTATGTGATATTTATTATTTCTAAAATTATTAAACTTACATATTACATTATTTAATCTTGTTATTTATGAGTTGGTAATTATGTGGCCTATAAATATCATTACTAGTATTATTTTGGCATAATCCTAAGTTTTCATAATCTTGACGGATAATTTTGACTTTTAGTAGTTTAATAAATAAAATATGTAGGGTTTGATCCAATTGTCCTCTCAAGAATTTATATGGATACTTACACATTCATCTTAAAATCAAAGAGTCCATTGAAGATTTTTCACCCTTAAGTTCAAAATATTATGATTACTATATAATATGTCTTCTCTTAATTCATATAAGTATTATAATATAATGATTAATTCAATTTATTTTTATTATAAAAAATAACACGATCCAATAATAATTTAAAAATTAATCGCCACCACTAATGAGATTGCTAACACCAATTAACACTTCCGTGATTGAGTCGATAACATTTCGAGTCATTGCTAACACCATTTAACACTTCTGTGTTTGAGTCAATAACATCCCCCAAGTTGGAAGTCTCTGCCATTCTTTTGAATGGAATTGCTCTAATCACGACCCAGTGGTACAGTGCTGTAAGCAATGTTTTCAGAACCAGACAGTTAATTGAATCAAAAAAAGTACTGGGTGGATGGATCACTAGTTCAACCAGTGGTCGAACCGTTATTAAACTAGTGACGTCATAAATATATTAAAAAATATGTTATTAATAATTAATAAAATTTTAAAATATCTAATTTTTTGTAAACTAAAATATAGTGAATTTATGTTATAATATTACTTAAAATATCTAATTTTAAAAATAAAAATATTTTTGCAAAAAAATAAAATAAATAACACTTTAAAATCGGTTCAACTAACCAGTTTTTTGCTTGAACCACTGGTTGAGCCGGTGGTCAACCGGTTCTACCAATTTTTGACCAAATTGGTTAAACTAGTCCAAAGCGGACCAGACATTGAACTGGGTCCCGGTTCAATCGGTCGAATCGACAGGTCCGGTCCAGGTTTGATAACATTGGCTACAAGTGCTGCTCCAATGAATGGTTCAACGTAGAAGATTGACGGTAAAATAACAACATATACTCCATCAAATTAGTGATATGGGATGAAACAATGACATTTAATTAATTAAACACTTATGTTTAATTAATTAAACACTTACATGGTCATCCTAGGCACGGTCCTTGTTGAAGATGATGGCGGCACCAAGACTGTTGAGAAAATTCTTCGAAAAATAATTTTAAAATTTAATTAAAACAGGATTATCTTTATGGTTTTATACAAAACAACAATTATATATATACCATGTATCTATAGTGTGAATTGTTACCTAGTGCTTGGTTGGATTAACACGTTTGAATCTTCGAGTATCCTCAAGATTTTTCTTCCTATGACCTTATGCTAATCTGGAGTATGGTTTCCAAAACACCCTTTTAGAAAAATACTTCACGTGTTTTTTCTAGGAAAAGAGAGAGAGGGTATACGTTATTTTGTCTTTCTTCTAATTTGGAAATAATCACATTTTTACGTATCTGATCAATGATATATTTATATCTTTATTGATCATTATCTCTCTAATAAAACTAATTCATATTAGGCTAGGATGAGAATCCTAAGAGATTCTTATTCTGACTCCAATACTTATTCATATATTATTATCTAATAATAATATACTAAATAAATATTAATTACAATTAATTTCACTAAATAATTGTAATTGCACTTCAGTCCAAGAATTAAATAAAATAAACTCTTTACTAATTAACTGTAAATATTTCCTCTATAGATGTACATAAATATTTCAGAACTAAATATAATCCCAATATATTTAAATTAATTTCATAAGTCCGTAATTTATCTTCATTTGATCATAAATTGATTTAACAATTAAATCAATTCTTTTAATAATAAATATTAAAAGACTTGGCCAAAATTCTATGATCAATAATAAATTATCTTATGAAAAATCTTATAGATATTTTGACAATAATAATGTAATAATGTTCCTAGTATTAATTAAATATATTAATTAACATTCCGAGGTATTAATTAACATAATGTAATTTCACTCGTTGAAATATTAAATTAACATATTTAACAATATTAAGTCAATTATTTTTTCAAAATTAAGAAACATTAACAAATTAATATTTATGTGAAAATATTTTATAAAAAAATATTATCACATTATCCGTTTAATGCACACCGTTAATGCACTAGTACTTTAATTAAAAGTTCAACTTCCATGATCAAGATAAATCATCTATATTAAAACACTATAACCTACATGATAATATCTCCAAATTATCATATGTTATAAATTATTATATCTTTATTTATATATATTACATATGATTTATATCTTCTGTATATAATACTTATTTATACACATAAATCATAATATATATAAATTTGGAGATTTGTATTAAACATAATAAATGACCATTTAATGAATGACGAATGATGTACTTTTATTAATCATAAATAAATGTCCAACATTAATAAATATTTAATAAATAGATAAATATAATTTTTATAGAAAAAAATCCAACAGACTCCTAGCTGGGTTGATACCAGTGCCGGTAATGGGAATAGTCGCTAAGTGCACCAATAAAACAACAAACCTAATAGGCAACGATGCCAAAATCTAATCATAAAATATATATAACAACTCATTACAAAGTTCATTAACAAACTAAGTGTTGGGACATAATTTATTGGACCTCATATTTTAATATGGGCCAAGAATTATTTTATATATGAAGTTGTGCTGGACTCTTTTTACATACTAGTATGGATCTTGACCATGAGTTAGCCCATTTAAGTATTCTTATCTTTGAAGTGGTTTAGGTTAGTGAGAGAAGATATTATTTTCCTACTTAATAAAGTTGATGGGACTCCAGGCCGTGAAAGTAAAAGTATATACATAAAACATCGACAAGTGAATCATATAATGTTTTTACAAGCAAACTGAGCTATCAAATATCTTACATCTATTCCAGCATTATTTGGACTCTCCATTGTGACGTTTATCACCTTACTTACTCTTACACCGGAGCATTCTTAAACGGCTCAAGTCGTGACCTGGTCTGTGGGGATGTTAACGGATTCTTTTGAGTACAGAAATCTTATTGTTGAGTGATTTCGGCGGAAGAAAAATTCACACGTCAACACTAAATATGATAATCCCTCCCACTACAAGTGGGACTCTAAATTTGGGACATAGAATAACATAAAAGGAGTTATGTTAATGTTACTGTTACAAAGCTAGTCTAAGTGTCTAACATAGATTCTAGTTTAAAAACTCAGTATCCCATCTTAAAAACTCACAAGATTCTAGTTTAATTTTAAGATTTTCACCTTCATTTTAATTACTCTAATTATAAAAATGGGACTCTATATTTGGGACAAAGAGAAACGGAAAAGGAGCTATTAGAGATTATGGTAGCTTACAGGAACGTGAGAATCTCTAGCGCTGCGCTTGGCATCAGTGGCAGAGAAAAGGTGTAAACAAGCACAAAGGTTCCAACGATCTTGGCACCCAGGCCATCGCCCTTGGTGTAACCATTGGCTACAACGTTAGCACCACCACCTTGAAGATTGTACTCCCTCTTTCCCTCGAACCCCTTCACTAACCCAGCACCACAGATGGCACCCAAACACTGCATCACGATGTAGAACAGGGCCCTTGTCAACGTCAACTTCCTCACCAAAAATAGCCCTAATGTTACCGCCGGATTTATATGTCCTCCTGCACACCAATCCCACCAAAAATATTCAACATATATACACAGTGAGCCCGAAACTATATTGATAATTGTATAGGTGAGAGTTGATCTATGGTTCTTTTCCGCGAACTTTTAAGTGTGTTAATCTTTATAAATAAATTCAAGCGTAAGTATAGGCTGCTGATACTGTCCAACAAATATATATTTAGCGACACTCCGAACTTAACACCTTATGCAATATGCACTGACGACATATTTTTTCTGCAATATTAACTGACTAAATAGAGAACCAAAATATAACCTTAAATTTAATTTTATTTGCAAATATGGTTTTTTTGTGTGGAACAAACCTGAGATGCCGGCTGTGCAGTAAACAAGGGCGAAGATCATTCCACCAAAAGCCCAAGCCATGCCTTGAATTCCAACCGATGCGCACTTAAACGGCGACTTCGAGACTCCCATAACCGTCAAAACCGTGATATAGAGGAAAAGGAAAGTGGCGATGAACTCGGCGATTCCTGCTCGGTAAAACGACCATGAGCTGAGTTCAGCTGGCTCAAACAGCGGCGTCGGTGGTGGTTCCTTGTAGTCCTTGTCCTGGCTCTGAGCCGCCGTGCCGATCGGCTGCCTCTCGTTGAACTTGTTGGCTCCGAATCTCAAATCCTCTTCTTTCCCCTCCATTTCTCAACTTTCTCTCTCACACAAAAATTAGTTTGTTTTTTCACGTTTTGAGTAATGGAATACAGTAGAAGAAGAGGGATTATATAGGTATAAAGAAATTGAACCGCTGGCTTGTTTTTAGTGACATTTTCATAATAATTTTAACATTAAATAAATTTATAGATACATTTATTATATATTTTTTTATAACGTAAGTTAAAATATTATTAAATAAATAAAATTAATATCTGAATCTCTTTTTCTCGGACACTCATTTTTTAATTTTATTCATCTAACTACTTTGAAATTAACATGACCTCGAAATTCTTTAATTTTGCACAGAAATTATTTTTGTGAAGCGAACCTGAGATGCCGGCTGTGCAGTAAATGAGGGCGACGATCATGCCACCAAAAGCCCAAGTGATGCCTTAAAATCCGACCGACGCGCACTTAGAAGGTGACTTGGAGACTCCCATCACCGTCAAAAAGGTAATGTAGAGGAAGAGGAAAGTGGCGATGACCTCGGCGATTCCAGCTCGGTAAAACGACCATGAGCTGAGCTCAGCTGGCTCGAACAGAGGCGTATGTGGTGGCTCCTTGTAGTCCTTGTCCTGGCTCTGAGCAGCTGTGCCGATCGGCTGCCTCTCGTTGAACTTATTGGCTCCGAGTCTCACGTCCACTTCTTTCCCCTACATTTTGTTTTGTTTTTTTTTTCTTTCTAAAATTCCCCCTCCATCTCTCAACTTTCTATCTCACACTAAAACAAATTCTCTGTGGTTAAGTGCCCATTTTTGAGTGATGGAAGAGTATAGAGGAGGTGTGATTATCTAATACTCTCTTCTAATTTTAAGATCGCTATTACTTTTTAAAAATTAATTTAATCTTTTTTTAAATTTAAATAAATTATTAAAAATTAAAATAATATTATGAACAGAAGCTATATACAAAAAGTTGTGCACTAATAGTATAAAAATGAAAGGAAAAAAAGCAGGACTTACTATTAGATGTTTTATATATTTTTATTAATATGCAATACATGAGTCCTACTCTTTATACACAGTTTTTTGTGTACAATTTGTATACATAATATTATTCTAAAAATTATGAAAAAATAAAGTTTATAGTAAGTAATATTTTTTAAATAGTTTAAAATATTTATCATTGTATTAATTAAAATAAAATAAATCTATGTTAATTTTAAGTTTAGATATATCTCAAGTTGATTTTAAACAATCAATAATAATAATATAATATAAAACGGAAAGAGTATAAATAAACTGGAGGGACGGCTTTAATTTTAGGTAAATAAATATAGAACAAAAAATATGACCTTGAAACTAAAAATGTTTGCACATAGAATTGTTAATATGGAAAAACCCTGAGATGCTGGCTGATAGACACATATTTTTGAATTTTATTATTTTCATTTTTATTATTTTATCATTTTATTTTATTTAATTAATAATTTTTATTTTATTTTGTAGAATTTATTATTTATTAATCTTGCACAAGTAAAAAATAATGCTCCAATTTCTAAAAATGGAAAAGAACTCTACCATGAAAAAACTAAAGTAAAAAAATGGATAAAGAGATAAGAGAATAAAAAAAACCAAGTTCAAAGGACTTAGATTAGGGCACAAATGACTTATCTCTATAAATAGGATTTATTTGTTTTCGTTTTCATGTGAAAGAATACGTGGGAAGAACCCGCCTCCCCCCCCCCCCCCCCCCCCCCCCCCCCCCCCCCCCCGCGGAAAGTGTTTGCCATTCAATTCTTGTCTATCTAATATTTTGAGCAAGTACAATTTAATACTATTATTTTATGCTTTTCTGTTAGTTTAATTAAGTTGATTAAAGTTTTTTTTTATTATTATTAATTCGATGCAATTATTAGTAGTATTGTTTTTATTTTAAATTGTTTGACTAACTAAATTTTTATACCTGGAATGATGTATAATTGTTCAATTGTTGTCACCTTCATATTTAACTTTCGTGCAAAGTTCATATATAATTCTTATATTAATTAAAAAGTTTTGATAAATTATATTTAAACTATAAATTTTTCATAATTTATATTTGTTCTTATTAATTATAAAATTTATTATTTTAAAGGGAAGGAATTTTTTTCTTAAAATAAAAAATTATTTATTATGATAGTATTTAGTAAATTTAAATTCCTATTTAATTTTTATCACTTATCATTTTCTTTTATAATTAGAAGTTTTCATTATTTAGTTATTAATTATCTTCATTATTATTATTATTATTATTATTATCATTATTATTTTTAATTCGCTTAAAATATAAATTAAAAATATTTTAAAATTAATTTAATCTCCATAAATAAACATGTATTTGCTAAGTGTATGATAAAACGTTGTGCGCTAAATTTATAATAAATATTATGCACTAGCCGTTACTCACAATAAACGACGCGAACATTATGCCACCCAAAAAGCTCTAGCGATGCCTTGAATTCCAACTCATTAATAATGCATAGGTTACAACACCTCGTTGTGTCACACAAATCATGGCAAACTAATAAATCTCAAAAGATTTTAAAACAGGTTACATACTAACTGTCATAAGCGTTAATTTAAATAGAAAAAAAAATCCATAACAATATAATCTCTACTCCTAAAAATGAATGTTAAAATAAGTCAAAGACATCTGCCTACAAAATATTATAAAAATATAAGTCTAATAAAAATCTCAAAATTAGTCAATTTATTTGGATTAAAGGTAACTTTCATTCTGTAAATTCTGATCATCCGTAATTACTTGCTGAAAAAAGAATACAGTGTGAGCCAAATGCCTAAAATAGATATAGAGATACACAAAAATACAACAATATACAATGAAATCAAAAGAGTCGAGTAGATGAACGAATACGAATTACGAATGAACGGACAATTATAATTAAACAGATCCCAAACAAGAAGAAGGCTGAATCAAAGATTTATAATGCTACAATTTTATATTGAACTTAAATATAAATAGTCAAAGGCTAACAAAATTCATCTATACCATGATGTATGTAAATCAAACTGAATAGTACGCACGACACATACGCCACTAATCCGCCAAATAAATTAAATTGAATCAAATACTGGGTCGACCCATACGTATCCCAAACAAACATATCATGTAAATCCCAACTTTTATTGAATAAAATTTAATTTTTTTTATAAATATTATTCTGAAATAATAAGGTGTTAAATTAAAAAAAGTTAAAGTTAAGGATGTTGTGTACCAAATTAAAAGAAAAAAAAATGTCGAGGAATATTCGATTTGTAGGACGGCGCCAAAACAACCAATCATTGGTGGACCCCACAACAAAATATTTGTAGAATAAAGAGAACGATAGAAATAAAATTTTTAATAAAAAAAATTATTGGTAGAATTGTTAAAATACCCTGTAATAAAGGAATAGTAGTACACGGTATTGCACAGTAGCACACGGTATTCTACAGTAACATACGGTATTTCATAGTAGCATACGGTATTCTACAGTATTTGACTTTATTGAACAAATAATTGTCATAGTAACAAATGCACAATATTTTATATTATTGAACCAATAATTGTCAGTGTAACAAGGGTAGTAACGAAAAGTTTCGTAATTAAAAGTCATGGATATTAAATAGTTAGATAAACTCATTATTTGAAGAACTCTGTATACTTAATTATATGTGATACTAATGCAATAAGTCAATAATACAAAATATGGATAATATAATAATAATCTGGAAATCTGAATGTGTGGTATAGATTAAAGATAACTTTGAAATATAAAATGTATGGTATAGATTAAAGATAATCTTGAAATGTGTGATATAGATTAAAGAAAATCTTGAATTGTGATAAGTAATGTCTGGTAGATGTTGGTTAAGTTTGACTATAAATACATGCCTTAACTTAAGAAATTTCATAACTTCTTTACTTATTCATTCTTCCACTCTCTAAAAATTATTTTGTGTAATTGTTTCTCTGAATATGCTAAGGCTACCAATGTAAGAATTATCCAGGTGAGTTTTTCTATAAAAGCTAATCAAGCACTCACACACATTACATGATGTTTACAACTCTATGTTTAGAAGACTCTTTCTTTAAAAAATTTATTTTAAAAAGTTTTCTTTGGAAGATTTTATTTTAAAATGATATTTTTCTTCAAAAACCATTTTGATGTTTATTTTACTCTATTTTGTACACTACACAAATTTATACTATCAAGTCATTTTTGACCATTTTATAATATATGAGTTACTGTACATTATGAAACTTATATGTGTCAATTACTAATTAAATTATAAATATACATATAAGTTGATCAATTTCATAGAAAATAGTATCTAGTCACGTGCTAAGATAAGATATATCATTTTTTTTCATACTCTAAAATTTAAACTTACTATGGTACAAAAGTATTGTTCATTTCTATAACCCTTAACGTTAAACGGTAAAAAATCCTGAAATGGTTAGATTTTCCTTAATAGTTTGTGCTTCATCTATTATCATTTCACTTGAACATTCCTATTGAATTTTAACTGTTATTTTTGAACTATGAACCTTAAATATTATTCTTGAACTCGATTCAATATTCTTGATATCGTGTTGACAATTTGAACATTATTGGACTTTAGTCAAATTAAATTTCAAATCGTGAACGTTTATTCTTTTATCTTATTATTCATATTATTTGTCTCCATCCTTTATATCATCTTTATTTGTACTAATCATAAAGCCTTATGTTGTTGTGAATATCTTTGGTTGGGTGCAAAGATAAAATGATTGTTAAGTTTCTTTAGCTTGTGTAGCAAGGACACATGGTAAAAGTTCTCTTTGACTCAAGTGCAAAGATAAAACTGTTTATTGACATGGTCATGACCATTGGTGATACAACTGATGAAAGCTTGATGGTGAATTTTTAAATAAGAAATGATAGTAGACATTATGGTCTAGATGACTCTTGTAATGGATTACTCATTCAACTGTAGTTGTTGTTGAAAACTTATGTTGTCTATCATTTTCTAAATCTCTGATTTATCACTGTTGAAGACTAAAGATAATTTATTCATCATTATTGTTAGTTCCCGTGGACAAAATAATGATCTAGAAGGGGGGGGGGGGGGGTTGAATGGATCATTTTAACTTTTTCATTTATTAAGAAAGCATATTAGTTATTAATGATGGGATCAATTTAAGCACAACGGATTTATACCCTAAAAATAAAACCCCTTAAAGATATATGAGTCAGTTCAATAGTGTGTTAATCTACAGTCTAGGTGATAACAGATTTAGCAGTTATAGTGCAAAAGTGTAAAAGACATAAAGTAAATGACACAAGAGATTTAAGTGGTTCGGAGACTGAACAACTCCTACTCCACTCTTCTACTTTGATAAGTAGGAAATCCATTAAGGTTTAGTGTGACGCCCCCAAATCTGGGCCCACACAGCCCAAACTTGAGTCGTCAAAAGACTACAACAAAAGTATTACAACAAAGCACAACGTACAACAATACAGTGTATAATAATACACAACTAAGTCTTCACTATTATTGCCACACTATTTTACAAAACGTGAAGACTATGATAACTATTCCTCGGACCCTCACTCCATCCCCCGGCTAGACCCTGTTATGTTTTCATCTCCTGTTGAAAAACAATGGAACAAAAGAAAGGGTGAGCTCAAATAGCCCAGTAAGAAATATCATGACTAAGATAATGACGAATAAATTATCATTAGCCTTCAACAGTTGAGTTCTTGATAGAATATAATAGACTACAAGGTTTATATCAAAAACTGCAGTTAAATTCTTGAACAATGTTCAGATCAATAATAGCAGCGGAATGAGCAATCTATTAGAAGAATAATGCAGACTATAATGTCCACTTGCTTCTCTTTTTCGTAAAAACATCATCAACTTTTATCATCTGAAATACCATTAGTCATGATAATATAATGTCACAGTTCCTGATCATAATCATGCACATCAACAGTTCATCTTTGCACTACGGGCCAAAGATATTCAATATAGCACCAACGGTCATGATTATACCAGATTCAGCCTTTGGTCATAATCATACCAAACAACAGTTCATCTTTGCACTACGGGCCAAAGAGAACATTCACTACGTGCCATAAAAGACACCGAACAGATGTATCGCCTTTAACCTATTATATCGCCTTTAACCTATCATCTGTTCAACAAATATATCACATCTGTGCCCCCGGCCACAGATATTTACAACAGCTTGATTCTTGATGATTAGTACAAATAACAGTGATACAAATGATGAACAGAAGAAACAGGATAAACAATAAGTATCAGAAATTTACTTTGTGCAGATTCAAATAATGTCCAAATTGTCAACATGATGTGGAGTGAAATTTAAAAATGATATTCAAGATCCACAGTTCAGAATAACGGTTACAGTTCAATAGAAAGGTTCACGTAAATAGGAAGGTTCAGTTAAAATAATGAAGTTCATCTATTATGGAACATATAATATTTTCAGGAATTATAGAAGCAATAGTTCCATAATAAATTTCGATTTAGGAGTATGAAAGAAAATAATATCCCTTACCGTAGCAGGTTTGAAAAAGGTGAAGGAAATTAATACAAAGGGTTATTCACCAACAGGCGATAATCCGCGCCATAAGTTATTCCCACAATTTAATAGAATTTGAGTACAAAGAGTTATTCACCAAACAGGCGGTCATCCGCGCCGTAAGGTTATTCTCAGAGATTAATAATGAATGAATACGAAAGGTTATTCACCAACAGGCGATAATCCGCGCCGTAAGGTTATTCCCATAATTTAATACATGAAAATAAATACGAAAGGTTATTCCCACAATTTAATACATGGAAATAAATGGCACATCTTATGAGTAAGAAAGAAACGATATTATTTTTGAGAATCAAATAATGATAATCCCTTACTTTAACACGTGACTGGATGAGGTTGATTAACTTGAACAGTACACGTACACTTATACATCTTCACAAATACTCAAGATGACTTAAGCACACTTAGAGAGAACTTTCACAAGAAGTATTTAGAGAGAGAAAGAAAGAACAAGTAAGGAAGTTTATGAAAAATCCTTATGTTAAGGCTTCTATTTATAGCCAAAAATCTTATCGTTCCTTTAATCTAAACCATTCATTTAAAGATCATCTTTTAATCTACACCATCCATTTCAAATTTTATATTATCTTTAATCTACACCATTCATTTCATATCACCTAACTTTATATTATAAACAAATAAATTCAATTATTCAACAATAATTCACACTTTAATCTACACCATTCATTTCATATCACCTAACTTTATATTATAAACAAATCAATTCAATTATTCAACAATACTTCACACTTTAATCTACACCATTCATTTCATATCACCTAACTTTATATTATAAACAAATAACTTTATCAATTCAATTTTTATGACTAATTGTTATAAATACAGTATAGTTAGCTCTTAGATATCAAGTCAATTAATTAATGAAATACAACTGTTTAAATAACATCATAATAGAGATAACAATAATGTAAAAGAAAGTATACGTTACTGTGTAATGACAATTATTGATTCAATAATGTGAATTACTGTGCATATGTTACTGTGACAATTATTAGGTTCAATAATTTTAAAAACAGTGCAGCAACAATTATTGACTCAATGATATAAAATACAGTGTAATGACAATTATTAAATCAATAATGCAAAATACTGTGTAACAACAATTATTGAATTGATAATATAAAATATTATGCAGTGACAATTATCGATGAAATGATGCGTAACAGTTACGGTGTCAATTATCAGACTAATAATATGAGACACTATGCGATACCGTGTGTTACTGTAGAGTACCGTGTGCTACAGGAAATACCATAAACTACCGTATGCTACTATTCTTTTATCACCGGTATTTTAACAGTTCCGTTGACTATTTTTATTTAAAAAGGATATTTCTGTCGTTTTCTATATCCGACAAATATTCCGTTGTGGGGTCCACCAATAATTTGTTATTTCGGCGCCGTCGTACGGCACGAATATTTCCCGACCAAACGAATATTCCCCGACAAAGCGAATATTGTCCGACAAAATAAAATTTGCACATAACATCCTTAACTTTTAACTTTATCGATTTAACCACTTACTGTTTCAAAAATATATATATATATGAAGAAAAATTAAATTTTGTATTTCATAAAATTCGGGGTCTTACATTTAGTCCTCCGGACTAGGACACTCTCGCCCTCATATGCCAGCCCTTCGGCATTTTTCGTTTTTGTCTTGGTGAAGCTTCTCAACCTATTCGGTCGTGTATATATTGTTCTTGCTTATTCACCTCTTCTTTTTCTTTTTCCAGATTTGCTCTTTTGTAGATCTTCGAATTATCTTTCCGTTGCAGATCTCCCTGATACAAATCTTCCTGTAGCAGATCTTTCTGTAGCAAATCCTTTCGTTGAAGCATGTTTAGTTTCAGACTTCTTTATGAATACTTTATTCATTTAGTCAGAGTATTAGTGCTCTGCAGATTCTGACTTGTTGACTTGTCTTCTTTAACCCTGGAGAGAGATGTCAGTCTTGGGTTCTTCCCAGTCTTCATAGAGTGGACAGGTCTTTAGGTAGAATATGATCGTTGAGACACAGTCCACTGATTTCTTGAGCCTGATGCATGATACTAGAAGTCTTTGCTCTGACACTCAGCACGCATAAGTCAGTATTCTGACATTTCTGACTTCTTCTATAGTAGATGCCATAGAAGTGTTGACGTGGATGTTTCTGAAGGAATTAACAACTCATTTTGAGATTACTGACTTAAGTGCTTAGATGTCTTTCAATCTTTGTTGGCACTTAAGTACTCGACGATTAATCCAATTGTAGCTTCTTGCTTCTGATCGTTGAGTCATCTACTGGTTCTGCTATTTAGCTCTACGATCTTGTCTGTCGTAGGCTTCTGATCGTTGAGTCATTTGTTGGTTCTGCTATGTAGCTCTACGAACTTGTCTGTCGTAGGCTTCTGTGTAGATCAGAGAGTGATTGACTTTACTAACTCTACGATTTTATCCGAGCCTTGCGGTCCTGACGATTTGCTCCTCATGCTTCGTGATTTGAACTGCTCTACGATCTCAGTTCAGACTAGATGCTGTAGATGTACGAGATCTTCATTCAGTTTGTTTAACAGCCCAAGGACAGCCTACTGAATAATCTTTATGAGGATTGCTGTCATGATTCTGAATACTCATGTAAAAGTTGCTCTTTGACTCTGCTTGGTTCGTAGACAAGATTAGGAGAATCGTAGAGTGACTGTCTATATGGACTCTACGATCCCGAGAGTTAGCCCTACGATGCTGAGACAACTCTACAATCTGCCGAGAGGACTCTTCAATTTTCCGAGCCTTATTCTGCGTTTACCATGCAGACTCTACGATCTTCCTAGGAGACTCTACGATCTTCCTTTGAGTGATTTCATAAGACTTCTATCTGAATGACACTTCACTTCTCAATCAGTCTTTGCTGATGGAGTTGGTGCTTGGATCTTCTGTTTGCTTGTCGGTCATTCAGGGTCTTCATACTGATGATCTTTAAGTAGACACTCTATGATTCTGCTTTGGAAATGTGAGCGTATGACTGGCTATGCTGATGGCTTACAGACTCTACGATCGTGAGTGTAGTCTGCGATTCTTGCTTTAACTCTCTTGCCAGACTGTTGTTCTTTTCGGTCGATCAGGCCTATCTATTACAATTTAAGATCAACCTAACAAGTTTGATCTTTCTATATATATAGTCCTTGTACATAGTGATCTTTTGAAGGACTGTACAATGCTATTATATCATATGAGATCAACTTAACAAATTTGACCTCGTCAATCTAAGTCCTTAGAACATAATGTTTATTAACTATTAAGGATTTTACATCTTTCATTAATGCAGACATATTTGCATATTGATTCATTTATCTTTTAAAACACATCATCAAATCTTATAATAGAGAAATAACATTCACATGCATATTCCAAATAATCTCCCCCTATTTGATGATGACAAAACAACAATACTAGATGCTTATGCATTTGATGAATGAATCTTAAGATACATTGAACTACTGTATTACTAGAGCAGAAAATGTGAATGTCATTGATGAAAACTTAAATACATATTACACAATATCCTAAATACTGGATCCAGATCTTACTAGTTCAGTTTGAGATATACCTTCCTTTGTACTTGTAAGTCTTCTACATGATTTTCATGTTGTTGCTGCTCATGACTTCATGTCTCCCCCTCAGCTGAAGACTCCTGGCTCATATCTTCTTCTGGCTCCCCCTCAGTTCTTGCTTTCATGGCTTTATCTCCTTGTCCTCTTTTCTGCTTCTTCTTGCTCTTCCCCTTCAGCTTCATTCGTCTCTGCTTGATCCTCTTTCTCTTTTTCTCCCCCTTTTTGTCATCAATTATCTAGGAGAGCTGCTGGATGTTTACCATGAGCTGCTCGATCAGGTAGGATGTGTTCCCAACTTCAATCTTAACGTCCTGCTGAGTGAGCTCTATAGTCTGAGACAGAGATTGGTTTAAATTTTCTATTTTCTCAGAAAGAGATGCAATAAATTCTTTATTGTTCTTCCGAAGTTTCAGGATTTCTTTCTGTTGATTTTCTAAGGACTTCTGATATGTCTGATCTTGTTGAAGGAGCTTGAAAGATATGTCTAAAAAGGATGCTTGCATTTTCTTGTGGAATTCTTCTGCTCTAGAGATAGCCTTTGCTGTAGTAGAAGTCTTGAAGATGTTCTCAAGAGCAGTGATTGTATCAAAGAAATCATTGTTCGATGAAGAAGGAACATCAGATAGTATATTAGTGGGAATACTTGGCATAGACTGGTTTGTTGCAGTCGTAGAGTCAGGATGCTTTACGACTATTGACTCCACGAGTCTATTTTTCTTCTGACCTTCATCTTGATTTACCAACAGTAAATAAGGAATGAATATACTTTCTGCATGGCGATAGACTTTGTAATGTTGACGATGTTTGATCAGCAGATTTGGAAAGGATTGAACTCTCGGGAAGTTTTGAGAGACCAACTTTAGATTGGGAAAGTATGAATAACACCAACTGATGAAGCTCGTATATCTGAAATAAATAGCTTTTAATCATGGCATCCAAGGGTAGAACCTTCTTAACTCCTGACCCTTATGGTCATATAAAACTGTAGTTCGATCGAGCTCAATGTCTTGAAACTTGCTCAGTAAATCTTCCATGGTTATTGAAGCTACTTTGACTTGACCATTGCCGTGATCAATCCATTTGTTTGGCAACATAGCCCCTGGCTTTTCAACTGCTTCCAGTATAATCTTCCTTCGAATACTTGATGATGAGGCTGCTGGAACATGATGATCAAGACTTTCTGACTCAGCACTTTCAGAGCTCGAGTTTTTTTGAGCTCTATCTTCGAATGTTGCTTCCTTTCCTTTACCTTTGTCAGAGTCTTTAGCTTTAGAAACTGATTCCTTTGAAGCTTTGACCGGTTCAGCAGCCGTATCGTCTAACTGTTCTTTATTTCTCAATGTTTCACTGACATCGTCTTCTCTTAATTCAGCAACTGTTTCTTCAGTAAACATTTCTTCACTTCCAGATTTTAACTCACTTGGAGTCATATCTTCTTCAACAGGTACCTCCTCACTTTCATCACTGAGATCAATGAAGTTAGGAGAAACATCTCCTGCATTTTTATTCCCTGGGAATTTCATCATTTGTTGAAGACGAGCGCTTTGTCTTTTTGCTGGCTTGATCTTTTCAGCTTTCTTG
The DNA here is from genome assembly GCA_947179155.2 of Hedera helix. Classification (NCBI taxonomy): domain Eukaryota; kingdom Viridiplantae; phylum Streptophyta; class Magnoliopsida; order Apiales; family Araliaceae; genus Hedera; species Hedera helix. The sequence goes on from OX359285.1 coordinate 25,730,497, forward strand.
AGGGATGATTTTGGTGGAATGAATCCAAATGATAGAGACTCGTCAGATGAATCATCTTTACTTGATCATGCTTTCCTTTTTCCTTTGCTTTCCTTTGAATCTTTCTTGCTGCTGCTAGTCATTCTTAACCTCTTATTTTCCATGGGATTCTTCTTCCAGTTGTCAAACAGTTTAGGAGACAAAACCTTGTGGACATTCAAAGCCTTTCCCTCATCATCCCTAATTTTATTTTGCAGGTTCTGCCTCAGGATGATGCTCAAGAATCTTCCATAGAATACTTTTGTGATTGGTTTCCCTGGAGCCTTTATTTTCTCAACCTCCTTGACTAACCAGTCATATAGCATCGCACCAAAGTTTATGTTCTTTTTCATGACAATGGCAGACATGATTCTTAGTTGAGGATCACTTACAGTGTCATGAGCGGTGTCTTTGCATAAGATACATTTGCCTACTATCTCTGCCAGGAACTCGAACTCTTCTGGAAACTCCTTTTTCTTCATACCCTTGAGTTGTGGATTCTTCACATACCTCATCAACCTTATTCCTTCAACTGTATCTATTTTTTCGAGAGATGATGAATCTTTAATGGTGATTCCCAGACATTTGTTGATTTCGGTATCATCTATCTTGAGTTTTTCTCCTCTAACTTTTGAAACCAACTCATTATCGTTTACTACTGCGTTCTGATAGAACTCTTTTACCAGAACAGAGTAGATCTTGGTGTTTGCTCCCAAACATTCTGAGAACCCAGCTTCCTGCACTATTGTAAGAATATCGTTGAATTTCTTTTCGGAGGACTCAAACTTATCAAAGCCAAATTGGATGCCGGAAACAACTTGACAGTTTTCCATATCAATGATTTTGTAAATTGGGTGTTTGGTCAAATGAGGATTTCAGTGAGTAACTAGGGTGTGATCGAGATGTATATAGATTTCTGGAATCTTTTGTATATAGGGTTTGAAGAGTTTCTGGGTTTCAACAATGGTTTTGGTATAGGATGAGTTTGTACGGTTTTGAGAAATGGAAACTGATAACTGACGGGAAAGAACAATTGTCAATTTGAAATTTCTTTGCTTATACCAGTTCCCTCGTAAGTTTGTAGAAGACACGTGTCGGATATTCATTTGCAGGACGTGGTCTTTATTTTTGCATTTATCATAACTGATGCATAACTAACCCACTTGAGTTTGGAGAGCGTGAACATTACTTCCCTGTTTGACAGACACCTTGATCAGTTCGTAGAGTGACTTGCTTTTCACTCTACGATTATCCAAAAAAACTTTGGCCAAAAGCGAATTCTGATGATTGAGATTTCTTTACCCAGTTCTCTTCTCCTGTTCAAATGGCAGGTGGATCATTCCTTGATGAAAGTCGACTTTGGTTTGAGAAGATTTCTTTTTCCTTTTACATCAGGAGCTCAGAAGGAAAACAGGTGATGTAGCATTCAGTCTTTTAACAAAGTTAAGGAATCTCAGAGAGGGCATGCCTCTTAGTCTGAAACTTAGGGCTTGGTTTGTCTCTGAGGCGCTTTATCTGAGGAAAGACTGCTTTGGTATGGAAGAGGGAATGTTAATCTTTGTATGACATGAACTGTGAGCAGGTAATTGGCTGTAATAGGTTCAAGGGAAGGATGGTTTATGGGGAGTGTGATTGTAAACACATTTTGTTCTACGATCTAGTTGTTGATCATAGTGACTCTAAAATTTGGAGCAATGTGGCTGATCTGATTTTCAATCGTAGAGTTTAGAGACTCTACGATTTTGGGATGAAGGTTTAATGGGTTTTGATAACTTCTTCACTTGTTTCTGATTATTGCTCCCCCATGGTCAATGCTTTCATTTCTAAGGTAGACGGTCTTCTAGTGAACATCCATTTTTGGTTAGTAGAGTACCTTCCTTAGTACTGTCTGCTCTACGATTCTCTGACTGGTGCTGCGATTATAAAGTTGGTCTGACATTGTTAGGCTTTGCCCTGTGTATTGCCAAGCTTGACGAAATGTTGCTCCCCCACACCTGTTACTGTCACCTTATGATTGGATTCTCCATCAATGAATTATGAATTGTTCTCTTCAAACTTTGGCTTTTCTAAAATCCCCTTTTCTGACATGATGATCATAGGCTTTTGCATTCTCAGCTTTCTGTGATAGTAGAATTGACTCGTATTTTAAAGAGAACCTTGTCCTTGCATTCCTCTTAAGTGGTCTTTGGATCTATCAAGACACCTGCAGGTTAAATTTTTTAATTTGGTACCCACACTTATTTTGGGACCTGAGAGGTTAGTAATTTTAAGTACCTAACATTATTTATATTTTGAAATCTCAGTGAGCATGGTAGTGAATTAATGATGACAGTTATTTTATGCTAAATGAGTATGTGTGTGAGAGGTTTAAGATTGATAAATCACTTTTCATGAAATACTGAGTTTTTGAACTTTAGTGGAGTGATGATCAGTTCTATGTATTGTGCTTCAATGGCTCGTAGAGTTGATCAGTCTCTACGATCCTTTAGAGTGCAACAATAGATATGACCATACTCTACGATTTATCAAGAACTCAGATTAAAACAAAATCGAAAGTAACTTGGAAGAAAGTTAAGGTAGGATAAATACCAATCAAGGCTATCTCTTTGGATTTTGAGAGAAACAGAGTTAATATAAGGAAATGAGTATTGCTAAAGATAAATCTTCAAGATTTCCTCAATTATAGAAGGTTAATTTCAATCTTAACACTAATTATTCTTTATCAATTGAAAGAGCTCTCATATGAGTACAAGTAATATTTAATAAATGATATGCCATGGTTTAACGAGAGTATTTTAGGAGGATAATGATTCCTTTACAAGATCCTTAGAAATGAGGATAAATAATATAAATAATTTTGTTATGCAATACAATAATTGATAACTTCAGTGCTTGGAGGAGATAGAATAAAATACCTTACTGTTGTCAATCACTTGACAAACAGTGGTTCTGATAGTTGATGAAGCATAGTTGTTATTGTAATGATTTGCAGTCCTTCTGGTTTTTATTTGAGACACCATAAATTTCTTCATATAGCTGCATAAACTGATGCATCGACCAAAAACCTTTGTGTTGTGGACATAATACTTTATTCCTGGATAACCTGGAATTTTAACCTCAGGTTCAGGTTGTTGAGAAGGGCAATGACACACATAGTTGAGAAGTCCATAGATTTAATCGTTTTGACTGTTGATGAAGGAGTGAACGTCCTAGTTCATCATTTGTAGAGCTTCTCAATCACTTTCTGATTATGAATTCCTTTTAAGTAGAAAGATTCATAACTCTTGCTGCACCTGTGTTCTTCCTCCATTACCCTACTGATTTCCCTTAGCTCAATTTGTATGAACAAGATAATTCTTTTAAGTACATGGTTAAGCATGGATGGCTTTAGGCAGCTTATTCATTGGATTCCCTGTACGAACAATTTTCAACTTGTGAGATTAAATTCATTTTGTCTTTTATACCCAATACCGAGATTTAACACTAATCTAAATTTGTGTCATGGATCAACTCAAAGCGTAGGCTTTAACATATTTGTGAGAACCTGCTCTGATACCAATTGTTAGTTCCCGTGGACACAATAATGATCTAGAAGGGGGGGGGGGGTTGAATGGATCATTATAACTTTTTCATTTATTAAGAAAGCATATTAGTTATTAATGATGGGATCAATTTAAGCACAACGGATTTATACCCTAAAAATAAAACCCCTTAAAGATATATGAGTCAGTTCAATAGTGTGTTAATCTACAGTCTGGGTGATAACAGATTTAGCAGTTATAGTGCAAAAGTGTAAAAGACATAAAGTAAATGACACAAGAGATTTAAGTGGTTCGGAGACTGAACAACTCCTACTCCACTCTTCTACTTTGATAAGTAGGAAATCCATTAAGGTTTAGTCCTCCGGACTAGGACACTCTCGCCCTCATCAAATCCAACAGACTTGGTTTCTTCAGTCACATTAAGACTAGGACACTCTTGCCCTCATCAAAACCAGCAGCTTTGGGACTGTAGACTAAGCCCAGCAGACTTAGAATCTCTTGTACCCTTCGGTACTCAACAAGTCCAGCAGACTTGATTTCTTTAGTTCTCTCTGTCGAGAAACTATGACCTTCATTAAGTCCAGCAGACTTGAATTATTTGTTCGTTGGGTTGTGCTGCTAAGTAGAACATTTGCTTTTCTTCATCTTTAGGTACTTAGCAGCTGCTTGTGATCAACCTTTGAATGCTGCTGATATTTGTCGTTGATGTTCTTCTTCTTTCTGTATTCAGCAACTACCCATGATCACCCGAAATGTACTGCTGAGTTCTTTCAATAAGCTTTTTGCTCAGCAGTTTTGTTGAACACTTAGCTTGTATTTCACACAGAATTCCATTATGTTCTTTTCTTTTCTCAAAGTGTTCTTGGCTTCTTTGATCCTTCGATTCTTAGCTCATATGCCAGCCCTTCGGCATTTTTCGTTTTTGTCTTGGTGAAGCTTCTCAACCTATTCGGTCGTGTATATATTGTTCTTGCTTATTCACCTCTTCTTTTTCTTTTTCCAGATTTGCTCTTTTGTAGATCTTCGAATTATCTTTCCGTTGCAGATCTCCCTGATACAAATCTTCCTGTAGCAGATCTTTCTGTAGCAAATCCTTTCGTTGAAGCATGTTTAGTTTCAGACTTCTTTATGAATACTTTATTCATTTAGTCAGAGTATTAGTGCTCTGCAGATTCTGACTTGTTGACTTGTCTTCTTTAACCCTGGAGAGAGATGTCAGTCTTGGGTTCTTCCCAGTCTTCATAGAGTGGACAGGTCTTTAGGTAGAATATGATCGTTGAGACACAGTCCACTGATTTCTTGAGCCTGATGCATGATACTAGAAGTCTTTGCTCTGACACTCAGCACGCATAAGTCAGTATTCTGACATTTCTGACTTCTTCTATAGTAGATGCCATAGAAGTGTTGACGTGGATGTTTCTGAAGGAATTAACAACTCATTTTGAGATTACTGACTTAAGTGCTTAGATGTCTTTCAATCTTTGTTGGCACTTAAGTACTCGACGATTAATCCAGTTGTAGCTTCTTGCTTCTGATCGTTGAGTTATCTGCTGGTTCTGCTATTTAGCTCTACGATCTTGTCTGTCGTAGGCTTCTGATCGTTGAGTCATTTGTTAGTTCTGCTATGTAGCTCTACGAACTTGTCTGTCGTAGGCTTCTGTGTAGATCAGAGAGTGATTGACTTTACTAACTCTACGATTTTATCCGAGCATTGCGGTCCTAACGATTTGCTCCTCATGCTTCGTGATCTTCATTGTGCTTTATGTATATAGAGCATAAGTCTATTGTGACGACCCCAAATCCGGGTTCCTTGAACCTCGAATTCGGTTCAACACGAGTACAACCTTTTCCTTATTGTTCATGAATTACAACAATATAATAATTAGTAAAGAACCATTTATTTACAATTTTACAACATCTCTTTCTATTCCAGAATCGCAATCTTTATACATTCCTAGTATGTCTTCATACCATACATGATACGACATTCTATTACAATCAATTTGAGATCATATGTATAATGACTAAATCACACCATCCTATTATCCTTATTCATAAAGGACAACGTTTGAAAATGATATTCAAATAATCTGTAAATGTTCTCTTAACAATTTAAGTTTGCTAATCTATAGCACAACAAAACATAAAACTCTTCATATCTACTTACACAAATGAATGAATTAATCTACCGCAAGGTTTTACTACAAAAGCACCTATGCTTCAATCTTGATGACTCGTTAGTCAATCTTCATCTTTGCCTCTACCGGAGTAATCGGCTTCCTCAAGCTACTCTGTAATGTTTTGTTTTAAGCAAGGGTGAGCACGACGGCTCAGCAAGTCTAACAGTTTCACATAACACGTGAAAACAATTCAATCATGCTTCATGCTTCATGCATCTTATGCTTTGCAGTACATACATTTCTCATGCATATCATGCCTCGCATTTAATCTATGCTTCATGTCTAGCCTCTATCATGACATATAGTTCAATGCAGAACAATTGTCTTAAATCAACTACCGCATATTAACAGTTCAAATCAACTTATTTAACAAAGGCACAATAAAACCTGTTTGCACATAACCACGTATGAGCACATCACAGTTTAATAACAACTTATAAATCATGTACATAATGCAACACGTTCTGAAAAACTTGTCTGGTTCGCTTCTACCAGTTACGCTTATTTGCGTCTTGCGTTCAACCTACAATTTATATAGGGAATTGAAATAATCATTAGATATAATGACTATTACTTAGCCTTTATATAAGACTCTAACTTTAAATTATTAACTCTTAAGATGTCCGACAAACGAACCCTTAAGTTCCGGACAAAACCCCTAGCCCAAACCTAGTTGGACATATCGGGTACGCTTAACCATCTTTCACCAATACCTTGCGTTCTTCATACAACCTATATTTTATAAGTTGTCTAATATTTAATCACTAATTGACTCTTACCTTGGTTTAATTCAATTAAACTTTCTTCTTTACGCAACTTAATGATTTGGACATTTAATAATGTACCAAATATCTCAAAATATTATTTACCTTTGATAATATATAACTACAATCAAATATTATTAACCCTTTAATAATATTTTAATCACTTATTAATATTATTAACAATTTAATAATATTTTAATCACTTATTAATATTATTAACCATTTAATAATATTTTAATCACTTATTAATATTATTAACCTTTTAATAATATTTTAATCACTTATTAATATTATTAACCATTTAATAATATTTTAATCACTTATTAATATTATTAACCATTTAATAATATTTTAATCACTTACTAATATTATTAACCATTTAATAATATTTTAATCACTTACTAATATTATTAACCATTTAATAATATTTTAACAACTTATTAATATTATTAACCATTTAATAATATTTTAATCACTTATTAATATTATTAACCATTTAATAATATTTTAATCACTTGTTAATATTATTAACCATTTAATAATATTTTAACAATCCTCAAATCCTTTAATGATTATTTAAATAATAATCTCTTAGTTAATTAATCTCATTTATTATTTAATATTCATTCAATAACAAATGATCCTTTTATTCACTTTATCTCCCTTTAATTATTATTTAATATCATTTAAATAATAATTAACTAATTATCCTTATTTATTAAAATAATAAATAATTACCTTATTAAGTTCATCTTTCTTTAATTACCATTTAATATCCTTTAAATAATAATTAATTATAATAATAGTTTTTATTTACTTTATTTATTATTTATTATAAATAATAAATAATTATTAAAGTTGGGTCCCAAATTAATTATATTAATTTTTAAGCAATTTTATCAATTTTGGACTTAAAAGACCCAAACCGACCCGACCCGAATGGCCCGGCCCGGCCCGACCCGACCCGGAACGGAAAACTCACTGGCCGTGAACAGTGTCAAGGGCCTCGGCCCTCCTTTTACAAAGGAAACAAGGGCCCCGGCCCTCCTCTTGCAGAATCTGCAAAATTGCCATTTTCTGATTTTTCAACTTTTGCTCCTTTGATTAAAACTTGAATAAAATGAAATCTACAAATCCAAATGACCTCAAATTGGTATCGATGGATTCGTATCTTCCTAAACTACAATATTCCATCATTGGATCAAATTTTTGGAAAAGTTTTGGTTATGAAAAATAGCCACAAAGTGGAATGTTTGCACATTGAGTTCTTAAAATGGCCTTCTTTGGTCTAAAAATCATATCTTGACCATAACAACTCACATGAACATTATACCAACTAAGTTTTGTTCTTAACTTATATATTTACCATATCAAAGAAGAAAATTTCAAACACAACCTCTAGCTTTCAAAATGAAATGCTATAAATCACAACCCCAACTAGGGTTTACCGGTAAAAAATCTATATGAACATTTCTACCATTTTCAAGCATACCGCTCATACCAAAACATGATTTAACTATATGAAATCATGAATCTACCTATATATCATAGATTTAGACTTCTAGACCATCAAAATAACTTTTGATCGGTTAAAAATATATTTTAACCGTTCAAATCATATCTAGACTACAAAAATGAACTAAATAAAGTTTAGAGCACTTTTTAACCTCTTAGACATGGATGCTCTCCTTCCTCTTGACATGGTCTTGGTTTGTGACTCCACCTTGATCATTCTCTAGTAATTTTCCTTAGTGGATCATCAATCTCCCAAAGCTTGCTTGCCTTTCTCTAGAATGCTCTCTCTATCCTCTCTTGTATTTCTTACAAAATTACTAACAAACCTAGCAAATGGATGGAGCATTCTATTTATAGAACCTCCCTAGACTTGCTTAACATCTACTAATCAACCAATGCTAGTCAATTAGGAGCTTAATCTTGCTTACTATGCATGAAATGACTACTTGATAGACATTTTGATTGACCATTTGATTGACTAGGGTGGTTGGGGGTTACTTGCACCAATTTACACTCCAAAATCATCCAACAAGCTAGCTTTATATCCATGTGGGCCCCAAAATTCGGGATTGACCATTTATTTATCCAACTTGACTTTATTTTTAAGTCCTATCTAATTATATAAGTATCCATATATATATACACCAATATATGTATACATATTCACCTATACAAACTTGTTGGGCTCCACTTTGGATCTTAGAATTTATTATATTGGGCTCCTCCAATTAAATTTGTTTGGGCTCAATTTATTTACTAAATTGGGCTAATATTAAATACCCTATGTTACATTTAATTAAAACAAGCATTGGGCTTGGTTAATTATTACATAAATCAATGTTCAAATTAAATTATATGAACTACTAGGTTAATTAATTTGACCTAGTTTAATAACTCAATTGGACTTATAATATAATCCAATTAGATTTGTTATAATTAACTCTACCACATTGGGTTACTTAATTAACTCATTCATAGTTAATTCCCATCACCACTTTCCTTTTTCTAGCAATTCACCAACGTTTGGTTAATGCTCTCTCATGTCTACTAACTAGGGTTATTCAATTAACCCTACATTAGTTAATTCTCTACACTCAATAATATTTTCCAACACTTTGACCAACATTGGACTTTTAAATGTTTGGGCTACATAGTTTACCTTCCATTGGGCTCTCTTATTAAATTACCCACCTTCATGTAAATATTCTCATATTGGGCTAACACATATAATCCTTTTGGGCTAGTCCACTAGTAGTAATTAAATTACTTGGACTCTATACCACAACTTAATAATTAAGTTAATTACTTAATCAATTAACTTATTAATATTGTCATTCTAGACAAACCTTCTAGTTTTTCAATAACTTTAAACCTTAACTAATATAATTAATTTAATTAATTATATTTCATGACTTTCCTTCTTACTTCATATTTAAACTAATTAATTTATTAGTTTTATTGAGTATTTAATCTACTCATCTTCTTATTGGGCTAATAAACACACATTAGGTGTATATATATTAATATAACCACCTTCACTTTTCAATTGAATTTATTTTCTTAAAAAATTCTCTACATGCATCATTAAAATATTTTCACATTTAATTTTTAACAAATACCTTATGTTAAAAAAAAAATGTTCACCCATTTTTCACACATCTCACTTCTACAACTCTAGGTTTTAAATCATAACCTTTAATTTATATTTAAAATCTTATTTACAAATCTTGTAAATATCTAGGATATTACATCTATAATCTGGTTTAAGCTTTAACAGATGATTTCTTGTCATAGACGATTGCTCTATGAACTTCAGGTTTGCTCGAACTGCTTGGTTCTATATGTCATGGAGGACTGCTCTATGAACCTTCAAGTGCCCGATCTTTATTATAGAGGACTGCTCTACGAACTTTTAGTTGCATTCACTGCTGTACAAACAATGGTTGTTTATGACAGGTAGCATTTGAATATCTTCAGCATGATTGCTTTGAACGTTGTACATCTGAACTTGCTTTATCATTTTACGACTTATCTGACTTGTGGTGTAAGTCGTAGTGTAATCGTAGAGTTATGATTTGAACTGCTCTACGATCTCAGTTCAGACTAGATGCTGTAGATGTACGAGATCTTCATTCAGTTTGTTTAACAGCCCAAGGACAACCTACTGAATAATCTTTATGAGGATTGCTGTCATGATTCTGAATACTCATGTAAAAGTTGCTCTTTGACTCTGCTTGGTTCGTAGACAAGATTAGGAGAATCGTAGAGTGACTGTCTATATGGACTCTACGATCCCGAGAGTTAGCCCTACGATGCTGAGAGAACTCTACGATCTGCCGAGAGGACTCTTTAATTTTTCGAGCCTTATTCTGCGTTTACCAGGCAGACTATACGATCTTCCTAGGAGACTCTACGATCTTCCTTTGAGTGATTTCATAAGACTTCTATCTGAATGACACTTCACTTCTCAATCATTCTTTGCTGATGGAGTTGGCGCTTGGATCTTCTGTTTGCTTGCCGGTCATTCAGGGTCTTCATACTGATGATCTTTAAGTAGACACTCTATGATTCTGCTTTGGAAATGTGAGCGTATGACTGGCTATGCTGATGGCTTACAGACTCTACGATCGTGAGTGTAGTCTGCGATTCTTGCTTTAACTCTCTTGCCAGACTGTTGTTCTTTTCGGTCGATCAGACCTATCTATTACAATTTAAGATCAACCTAACAAGTTTGATCTTTCTATATATATAGTCCTTGTACATAGTGATCTTTTGAAGGACTGTACAATGCTATTATATCATATGAGATCAACTTAACAAATTTGACCTCATCAATCTAAGTCCTTAGAACATAATGTTTATTAACTATTAAGGACTTTACATCTTTCATTAATGCAGACATATTTGCATATTGATTCATTTATCTTTTAAAACACATCATCAAATCTTATAATAGAGAAATAACATTCATATGCATATTCCAAATAATTATCTTAGTCATGATATTTTTTACTAGGCTATTTGAGCTCATTCTTTTGTTTCATAATTCTTTTCGAAAAATGATAGTGTAGTTGGGGATAGTAGGAGAATGGAGTAATGGTCCGAGTTTATAGTTATAGTAGCCTTCACCATATTGTAAATGAATGTGACAATAATTATAATGAAGACTTGGTGTGTGTATTGTTCTGCTTTATATTATATTGTAATAGTTTTGTTGCTTGTCGTTTGACGACTCAAATTGGGTTGTGTAGGCACAAATTTAAGAGCGTCACATATTAAATGGCCAAAACTCATACGTAGAACATACAAAAGGATATGACGTGGACTGATCACATCACTACGGATAGTGTAATGCCCCGGTATAAAGAGGATATGTCTATACTATCCTCACAAGTGATTAGCTCAAATATACCCTAAGGTTCAAACTATAAAACGTAAACCAAAAGGTTCAAATCACAAGAATTACATAGCTATTTCCAAATGATATCGAACTAATAAAAAATGTAAATGTGCTTAACATCTCTAAATATCAAAAGATAAAAAATAACTCTTGAATGTCAACTAAAATATATGAAGAAGGTTACAATCGAATAAAGTTTCAAAACATAGTTTGTCCAAATGACAAAATATTACATAACTGATATAGGAAATAAAACCACAATCAAGAAACAAATTACAAAATTCGTCACTGAATATAATATCAGAACAATTCATCGAAGTCCAAAAATACACCGCTAGACTCCCTCACTATAAATTAAACAACTTTAATATAATATAATGCCTTATATTCAATTTGCAGTTAGTTAGATATATTCTGATACAATGTACTAATAACACATTATAAAAAAATATATAAAAATAAACAACCAAATTTATCGAATATTACACATTGGATAACGGACAAATAAACAAAGTGATAAAAAAACACGTCAGTGGAGCTAACTCAATTTCTTTATACCTATATTAGTATCTGGTGGCACACGCGTTGTGTGTGTAAATATGTGGGATAAAATTAAAATTTTCTTAAATTTGAAGGAGTAAATAAAAAAATTAATACAAAAAAATAAAATATGAATTATCTTCAAAGTTGAATGACATTTTTAGAAGCCACAAAAGACTTCAGAAAATTGTTTACGTCCAACTTTATAAAATTAGACTAGACAAATTAAGAAAAACATTAACAACTTTTCTCACATATTTGCCAGTTGTGATATTTTAAGGGAATTGATATTTTCACAAGAGAAATTGATATTCTTACAATATCCCACTCACTTCAGGTGGGCCCTATTTATTATTCATGTGACGAGAGTCATGTGAAAATATCAATTTTCCTTATGAAAATATCAATTCCCTATTTTAATTACTAAACTGATAATGATGATATAATTTGCAGGTGATATTTGAATTACTTAATTGAAAAATGTTAGATAATTAGACAGTTGTTGGTTTTAGAGTTCAAAGTATAAGTAAAGTGGACAAGTTATGTCTAGTTCTCTAATTACCTAATATTATTCTTATTAATTTTTTGTACCTAATATTATTCTTATTAAAATAGAGAAGTATTAAAATTCGTCATTTGTTTGAACTGCAAACTAACACTATCTTCTAATAGATGGGAATGAATTAGAGGACAATCAAACATTGATTATCAATGCTAATGTGTAAAATATTTAATTATAAATTTTATTTTTTTATTTATATATAATTTTTTGAATATAGTGTGTTTCTATATCTTTAGTCATTCAAAATTGATTTGTTATGTCCTTTGCGAAGAAAAACTATTCCATGCTCCTGGAGCATGATAAATAGTATGCTTCTCCCCTCACATGCATGTGGGACCCTTTGTGATAGAGTCTGTAGACACCCAAATTTTGCACTTTTGTACTAACCCTGACAGGAGGGCAAAATCATCACTTTACCCGACATGCGAAAAGGAAGGTGGACCCTAACACGAAGCCACCCCAACAACTTACGGTCAAAGCCGCCACAACAAACAACGAGCATCAGGTTACATCAGGCAAGGCAAACAGCTGATCCAGAAGAACTTGATTTGATCACAAAAGACGACAAATGACCACTACGCTTACGATAGTCGGAGGTCTCGCTCCCCGGTAAGCGAGCGGCTGCCCAGCTCGCCGGTGAGCTGACGGGGGTGTAAGGGGGCAGCGCCCCCTGGAAACCAGGCACAAAGAGCAATTTATACATTAGGTAACAGCCTTCCGAAACAATACAACAAAAAATGATGGTTTAAGACTGCGTGACACGGAAATCGAGAAAAGGAAGCTGGGCAGCTGCAGATGCACCTGCGGCCAACGACAACTGGCATTTTGCGTGGCTCGAGGAAACAACACAGCAGCCGAGAATTCGGCGCGGACGGCCACAACAGGTAGCCGCAGATGCATCTGCGGCCAGCCGCAGATGCACCTGCGGCTGCTCTCAATCACCTATACAACGCCATTTTTGATCTGCCGAGAGAGAAGAAGGTTTTTTTCATGAAATATATATATAGAGAGAGAGAGAGAGAAAGTCAAGTTCTAGGGAGAGAAATGCTCGGGCGAGATCAAAAAATCAAGTATTTGTATTTATTTCTTGCTCTTCTTTCATATATTGAGTGATATACTACTAATATACAAGTATTTAAGAGTTTTTGGGGCGTTTGCAAGGTGAAAAAAGGCAATTTTCTTCCATTATTATGTAGTTATTGTTTCCGATTTTGAATATTATTGTTAATATTTCTAGCTTAGATCATTATTGTGGGTGTATTACGATTCGAAAAGTATATTTATGTAGCTTGATGTTGTGTTTAAATCCAATATAGGTTTGGGCATTGACGTCGCGATCCGAGGCTTAGGGTCAGTTAGAGAGGATTTCTTATGAAATTTCCTCCTAACCTCCCCGAGGATATCCTTGTGGCCATTTAATAATTTCCGCATGTAGTTTTCGTTACACATTCTCGTTGTAAATATGTAACTTTTGGGCCTTAACGCGATATCGATATCGAGAATCGGGTTAAGGCCCCATAATAGTGAAAAAATGTGATTGGGGGTGTTGGGGTTATTTATACGGCTCACATGCCCGTGGATAGCCCCGACACATTTTTAAATGCTTGGTTTGATTTACGATTTGAAAAAACGGTTTTTCAAAGGCAAACGACCAAGATTTTCTAAAAGTAATCAAATTAGGATATTAGAATCACGAGGTTTAAAATTAAGAGTTATGGTGAACTTTGATTCCTGTTTGACGAAAAGGCTACAAGCGGTTTTGAAATATCATAAAAAAATAATTTCGTAAAAATAGACAAACGTTTTCATTAAACTTTGGTGCATAGGGTTAAAGAGCTCCTAGAAGTTGCCTTCACTTTATTTGACTTTACTGTTAAAAGGCAATGTATAGTCTCGATTCCTATTTGACGAAAATTTAAAAACTTTTGTTTTCTAAAAACGACACCTAATAAAAAACCTCATCGTTTTCGAAATTAAATTCAATCTCTATTATAAAACAAAGCCTTGTCATTTGGGTCAAAAGACGTTTCAAATCACTTTCTAAATAAAGCACGTTTTCTACAGAAAGAATCAAAGCGGGTTTCCTCATCACAACAATCATTTAGGCACACACGCGCGCGCATACATATATTTTAGGATTTAAAGGACATGAAAGCATTAAGATAGCGGTAACCGTATTTTCACGGAAGTCGGGGGGTGCCTAACACCTTCTCCTCGCTTAAGCAAGCCCCTGAACTCTATGAATCTCGGTTTGCAGACCAATTAATTCGGAGTCACATATGAGCCATTACGATTACGAAAACAAAATTCGGATGAGTTGGTACATCCATTTCAAATAAACCAACTAGCGGCTCTGGTCAATTGGCTCATCATAAAATCAATCTTTTAAATCCCGTTGACACTCAAGCCGACCATTTTCAAAAAATCACATCTTAATCCAAATGCTAAAATTGGAAAGGGCAAAATTATAAAAAGCGAAACGACTTTTCCCGGCGTCGACAAAGCCCACATGAGATCCACATGCATGTGAGGGGAAGAGCAAACTATTCACCATACTCTAGAAGCATGAAATAGTTTCTCCTTTTCGAAATGTCGTCTCTAGATATATCCAAAAAGAAGTCGTATCAAAGTAACAAGTATATCATATTGTTGAGCTCAATGATGATCTAATCGCGTTCATCATTTTCCTCCTTAATTCTGGCCCCATTTCATAGACAATACTATCGGTAACTAGACGGCTAGACCAAATTATGACTTATTTATTTAGCCGCATATGATTGGATGTTTGTACTTGTAACCCAACTAATGGTTGTGTTTAATTGCGACAAAACATAGGATTACACCACTGAACTTGTTCAGTTTTAAGCATTTGGTCACTAATATTTTAAAAAATAGAATTGGGTCACTGTACTCTCTAAAATTTATTAATTAGGTCATTCCGTTAAAAAAAAATAACAGGCGTTAAAGGTATCCTATGTGGCATTGAAAAAAAATAAAAAATATTTATTATTTTCCTACATGGAATAGTGGTAGAAGGAATATATATATATATATATATATATATATATATATAAATCAAATGTTAAAGGCATGTTGATTTGTACTTTAAAAAAAAATCTTATACGTTTAATCTTGGTCTAATTACTGGATGATCCCAAATTGAGTAACAAATGAATCAAAAAATCAACTCCTTCACTTCCATCCATCAGCTCCACAATTTTCTCTCTCTATATCTATCACTTTCTATCTATATATCTATCTTCACCATGCAAGCTCTTCGATCTTCCCAACTCCGACCCTCCCCGCTCGACCCACTTCATAAAATCTTCGGCTCTGCCATTTCTAATGCCAAGCCGCTGATGAAGATCTCATTCATCACTACGGGAGAAAGATTCAATCGAGCACTATTCATCTTTTTCTCCTTTTCTTTCTCAGATCTATATGTATATATATTCTAAGATCTATATATATGTATAGATATATATATTCTAAGATCCTAAACATATCTGATTTTGAAGGTGAAATTTTTTTATTCAAAAATATTTTTTTCTAAATCTAGATCTAGATTTGTGGTGTCAACATTAGTACTTGAGATTTTTTGATTTGCGATTATGGCACCTAGATCTTATTTTTTTGATCTATTTGGTGTATTGAGATGGCATATCTAAGTTTGTATTTAGTCATGCTTGTTGGGATCTAGAGTTGTTAGAGATGATGATGTTGGCTTAATCTAGACTAGGAATTAGTGTAATGTTGATAATGATGAGGTTGGCGATTATGTACTAGTGTTTATTGGTGGTGGCAGGCAGGGTTAACGGCAGTTATGGCGGTAGGCGATGGTAACAAGCGATTATGTACTGACATTTATTTGTTATAGTTGAATGAAGATAGAGAGAAGAATGAAAGAAAGAAGAGAGAGAGATTTGTTTAATGTTATTCAAAATTTAAAAATAATTTTCAAAATTAAAAATAATAATTTTTAAAATTTTCATTAAGTATGTTGGTTTTTTTTTTGTTTTAATTATTTTATTTAAGTTTATTAAATTCTTTGAATATATTTATTATGAGATTTTATTAAAATTTTAAATTAAAATTTTTTTCCTCATAATTAATGATTTTATTTTTTTATATTATTTTTTTGTGTTACCACGTAGGAAAATAAGTCAATTGTGTCATATAAGTATTTATATGTCATTTATTAAAAAAAATTAAAAGCCACATTAGAAAAAAAAGTTGACGTCCGTCTGCTAAATTAAACAGAATAGTTGAATTAATAAATTTTAAAAAGTACAGTGATCTAATTTTATTTTTTTTAAAATTAATGACCAAATACTTAAAACTGAGCAAGTTCATTGATATAATCCTAAGTTTTGACGTTTAATTGCAATACCAATGTGTAGTAGGGAGTATCAATTGGTCCACTGACAGGAGATGCCGTTTTGTTCCACGAAGAACTTTCTTGAATTTATTTTATTTTATTATTATTTATTTTGCATTTTGCATTTTGCATTTTGCATTTTGTGAGTATTTAGTAATTTACTATGACAGTCTTAAAATTGTATGATCGTTGCACATTTAAACTTAGTATGAAATTTGATAGCAAGAGAATTGAAATTAATTTTTTAGGGTTAAATAAAATTTAAGCTATAGTTAGGGTTTATTTTTAAAATTTATGGTTGAATGACCACTTTTTAAAATATAGAGTTGTGAGACAATTTTATACTATTTATTATATATATAGACTAGTATAAAATCCGTGCAAGGCACAGGCTAATTAGAGGTAAATATAAAAAAATTAGACGATTATATATCATAAAATTATTGATTAAACTAAAATATTATATATAATTTTATCTAATAAAATGCAATATATAATTACTTGAAGACTCAAAATAATTCATTAAAGAAGTAAGTATTTTTTTTTATTAATGACTAATAAGCTGATTTATTTTATTGTACTTATGTATATAATTTAGTGTCCTTCAATAATTGTTTAATTTCTTTATTAGTTTCTATTGGGGTGTAAATATTTAGGTGATGACTCACCATTTAGATATTTATAAAGTCATGCAAGTGGAGAGATGGTGATAGTTTTACTTTATGAGATTTTGGGCGGTGAGGCATTACTAAGAAATATCTTCACATTAGTTAGTAGATTAGGGAATAGGCGGTCACTGAATATACTTTATATAAAAACATGAGAGAGGGGGATCGGGATGAAGAAAGACACATGACAGAGAGAGAAACACCACAAGATACAGAGAATATATCATCTTTTTTATTTCACTAAATATGAGATCGGAATGCTCCATCTTGGTTACACTCCGGCACACACAGATATAAACAGTTATAGTGATATACAACGTGAACACACAAGCACCATTTATACATG
This sequence comes from Hedera helix, assembly GCA_947179155.2. Taxonomy (NCBI): domain Eukaryota; kingdom Viridiplantae; phylum Streptophyta; class Magnoliopsida; order Apiales; family Araliaceae; genus Hedera; species Hedera helix. The sequence goes on from OX359285.1 coordinate 25,748,410, forward strand.
TCGGTAAACATCGGAGGGTAGGGATATACACCATGTGTATGAAGAAATATTGTTGTGTTTCGTTATAAATTATTATATTGTAACATTTTTAATATCATTCTAGTGGATTTCGATGATCTTTCTCCCGTGATTTTTTTCGATTTGGATTTCCACGTTAATTCCTGTGTTCTTATATTTTGAGTTCTTTTTTTATAGTATAATTTATATTTACAATATGTATTGGAGTACTTTTTGACCTGCTCTTTTAGTAATTTTGTTATGTACAAAATTAGACGTCAACAGTTTCATATTTTTCGGATTGTTGTATTTTGTGTAGGACATTCGCACCTGTGTAAGCATATAAAACTTGAATGGTTTTTTCTATTGCAAGCTATTGGAGCTCATGGAAATTAACGTTCTGAAAGTACCCGTACAAAATAACTTATGCATCATATCTTTGAAGAACTTTTGTTACGACTTTCTTATTATGTTTAATACTCTCCCTTCTAAAAAATACTATCAATTTTTTATTTTTTAAAATCATGTTTAGATATTTTTAAACTAAACATCGATATGAATTAATGTAATTTAAATTAAAATAAAATTTTGAAATTATAAACATTGAGATAATTTGTATTTGAAAATTCAAAATTTATAATTGTTAAGCTAATTTTTTGTATCTAGTGTTTTTTAAATTATTTTTTTTCATTGGAGATTGCCAAAGGTATCCAGAAAGTTAACATTGAAATTTTTTTTATGACTTTTTATTACCACTGGTTTCGTTTAAATATATTAATTTTGAGAATAGGAGAGCTCTCCAAAGAACTATTTTTGTAAGCTGCTCTTTACTATCTTTTACAAATAAATTTTAATAATTTATCGTACTATTTTTAGGCTACTTTTAATTTCTTCTTTACATATTAGAAAATATGAGAGCTCTTAAAAAGCAATTAATGAACACTTTCTTAAATAACTTTTCCTAGATTGCAAATATTCAGAATTTGTGTTTTTACCTTTGCTTCTTCTCTACCATATTTGTGATAATCGAAGGTAAATTACAACTAACATTTAATATTGTTGTTTAAAATAATATATAACAAGTAAAAAGAGCACATATTCAAACCATGTAGCTTATTTAGTTTTCGAGTGGCTTTTTTAAATTAAAAAAAAAGAAAAGAGATTGGAGCGGTAGGTACCTTAGATGTTGTGTTGGGAATTAAGTCAAGATAAATCAAACCATATAAAATAAAGAGTGATAATACAACACAAAATTAATTTAACATGATTTGGTATTTAATGACCTAATCTATAAAATAAACTTCAATATATTATTTTTCAAGTTACAACTTTTTATACAAAATAAAAACTGAAAAAATCCTCCCTCACACACCAACTCAAGACCCAATTATACGTACATTCTCTCAACTCTCTAGAATGTAACTATCTCTTGGTTGTGTAACTTCTCTCTAAACACAAGACTTTAGTCCTAGGATACTCACAACACCCTTTTTCAAATTTAATTAGGACACTTTTATATAATAAATATACCTATTACAAATAAGATTACTTTCCAAATAATATTCATACCAAAAGTAGGATTTCTTCTCATAATAGTATTCGAAAAGTTACCTAACAAACTCAAATTCCTAAATACTTCAACTTCACCTTTGAATGTCACTATATGGTTGCCCTTCTTAGTCTTCTTTCCATGCATAAACTATCCATCTAACATACAAATTAATTTTTTTATTCTTCTTACCTTGAAGAATTAATTTATCTTCTTTGAACATCTTACAGGAATTTCCTTGACTCATAATATATATATGTATATCCACGTAAGGATAATTCTCCTAAAGAAATTATATTTTCACTACAATCAGGGACATAACATACCTTCTTAAGAATCTTTGTAGAATCATCATGAAGTTTAAAACGAATACTTTCAATGCATTCAATCTTCACTCTCTTTATATTCACTATATTAACGTAGCCAAATTCTTCATCTTCTTTTAAATTTTCAAAGCAATCTCTCATATATATATGCAAAAAAGCTGTAGAATTCAATACCCATTCATCTTCATTATAATCACTTTTAACCGTTAAAACAACTTCTTCTTTTTTAACTACACTAAGCAAATTAGCATATTCAATTTTTTCTTTCTCCTTCAATTTGTCTTGATACTTCCTTAAACTCTTCATGTCCTCCCTTAATGTTTTGCATTGATATTGAATTTGACCATTATCTCCAAAGTAATATTGCTCTCTATCACTATAATCTCTTAACCTGAATCTTGATCTTCCTATACTATTATCTCTTCATTGACTATTTCTTCGATTAAAACGCTCCACGGTTAGTCTTTGGTCACCAATGTTATTGATTGCTTCTCCTATCAATTTTTTACTTTCCCACAAAATAGTAATCACATCATCTAAAATCATAATTGATTTTTTCACCAATAGTGTTTGCACCAATGACTTTTAAGACTTGAGCTAATATGACAATAAGAGTAATGATTTCTCCTCATCTTCTAATTTTTCATTCATATTTAACAGTTGAGACACTAACCTGTTAAAAACATTTAGATAACCATTGAGTTTTGTCTCTTCATCCATCTTGAAAGAATACAATTTCATCTTCAAGTACAATTTGTTAATTAGCGACTTTGAATCATAACTTTTCTCGACTTTTTCCATCAACTTTTTTGAATCAGCCTTTCAACACATCATAATTTATCTTAAGTGCTAATAACGAACAAATTGTGCGTACTGTCTTCTTGTGAATTATTTGTCAATTTGCTTCTTTAACCTTATTTGATTTTTCCTCCTCCAAAACTTGATCAAATCCTTCTGCCAAAAGATCTTTGATGTCACGCTGCCATAATATGATTTTTTTCCCCATGAAATATCATAAACTCAAATTTACCCAAATTTCGTCGTCGTAATATTACGCAAATTAATTTCCTCTATCTCGGATCCAATCAACCTGACTATGATACCACTTATTGGGAATTAAGTCGACGCATTGCAAACAATATAAAATAAAGAGATAAAACACTACAAGATTTAACGTGATTTGATCCTCAATGACTTAATTCACAAAACTAACTTTAATATATTAATCTCCACGTTACAACATTTTTATACGGAATAAAAATTAAAAAACTTCTCTCTCACACATCAACCCAATGATTAATTACACGTACCCTCTCTCAACTCTCAAGAATGTTGCCATCTCTTGATTGTGTTACCTCTTTCTAAATATAAGACTCTATTTACCCACAACTCCCTTTTAACTAATTTAATTAGGACACTTACATATAATAAATATATCTACTATAAATAATATTATTTTTAAAATAATATTTCTATCAAAAGTAGAATTTATTTTTATAACAAGATTCAAGAAGATACCTAACATGTTGCAATAACCGCTGATTTAATAAAAAGAACAGTAATCAAAGTTATTAAATCAATAAAATACAACTATATACCAAATTCATAAATTAATTGCAATTCATGAGTTGCTAAGATTATCACTGTAATGTAATAATCATGTGACCGGGGCGGAATCAACCCCTTGGTCTAGTGGGGGTGAAATTTTTTTAATTTTTTTTTTAAGAAGAAATATAAATTTAATAAAATAAATTATAAACTTAAATAATATTATTTATAATAATATTTTTTGAAATTTTATTTCTTGAAATTGTTATAATAATAGCCTTATTTTGAATAATTATAAAAATATTATATTCAATATAAATTATTAAATAATGAGAAAGAATGTAGACGGATGACCGTGTGGATAGAAATATGAGACATTTCGTATTTTTTAAATTTAAAATTTCATATTTTTATTAAATATTTAAAAAAATAAAAATTGACCCTTAAAAATTTTGTGGGGTCAATTGCAGGCGCGGCTTCTGCCCCTAGGCTGGATCCGCTTGCGATGTCATCTTCCTTGTGTGCATGCCTTCGTTAAATTACCAACGACTTGTTTTGAATACGAATTCGCCTTTAACCTAGTCTCTCTCTCAAAAATTACGGTACCTCTCTGTCGAATCAACGATCAATTGCATAAACACAGAGAATAATTTTTTAGAATTGTTATTTTTATAAAAAATAAAATAAAATTAATACTTTTATAATACTTTATTCTTATAAATGTAAATTTCAAATATTCTTTACTATTCACGTGGTTGGAGTTTTGTACAACTATTAATTTTTTTTATGGAAATAATAATTCTCTCTTTTATTTTTATGAACAACAAAAATTAAGTTACCAATAGACTCTATTAGTCAAAAGTTACCTCCAACCTTGTAGGTGTGAGCAAAAAATTCAAAGAACTGTAAAAAATATTAAGTTCATAGTTAATATTATTTAACGATTAAATGCTACCAATAATTAAAAAATCAATCAATATAATAACATGAAGTAAATAGTACGCTGGTTTTATTTAGCCTAAAAAAAGAAGACAAATAGTAAATTTGTTTTACTTCTTATGCTTTTTCATTGTTTGAAAATTGAGAGCTAAGAAAACAACTCATACCATACTCTCTGTAGTAAAATTAGATGAAAACCTGATTTGAATAATATGTGAGAAATAAATAAAAAAACACTCACTCAAATTTATTACTATGGAAAAGATGAGATCCATGTTTAAAGTTTTGAAAAAAACAAAAAAAAAAACATAAAGACTTTAAGCTAAAAAATCCAGGCAAACCTATTGGCTAAAAGTAATTTTATGAAGGAAAAAATGGTTTGATGAAGGAATGAACGACTTTAAGCGTACGGAACAGGGGTAGTTATTGCGAAAGATATACCTCTAGTGGAGTATTTATTAAAACAAGCTCATCAATGGTGGTGTTGAGAAATCAAGCACACAAACACTAAGATAATACGCGCACAATTGTATGAGATACGAACAAGAACACACAAGAATTTTACGTGGAAACTCAACTGGAAAAAATCACGGGGAGAGATCTCAGAAATCTACTATGAAATAAATATAGAGAATACAAACTCTCAACTGAGAAATAAACTAACTGCTTATTTTCTCTCTGCTCTCTCACACTCACTAAGCTTCTCTCTAAGAACTATTGAGCTTCTTTCCTCTCTTAGACAATTGTTCTCAATTGTGGTGTGTCTCAACTAAGGAACCAAAGCTTCCTTTTATAGGAGAAAAATGGTCTTGAATGTCATCCCCCAACCACTAACAACCAATGTCATCAATGGTTATCATAAATGTCATCATTCCAACTACCACCAACTACCAAGAATTAAAGCCATAGTCAACAATCTCCACCTTGGCTTTATATTCTCTGAATACTGTATACTCTGAATTTCTTTTTACTGTAGATGTATCCCTCTCCCTGGATACTCCACTACTAACTCAGCATTTGACAAAGTGAATTAAGTCTAAGCAATGCTTAAACTTTTCTGCCGTAACTGACTTTGTGAGCATATCCGCGGCATTCTCCTTTGTGTGGACTTTGCGAACTGCAATGTCACCACTATTCAGCCACTCACGAATCTTGTGATACCGAACATCTATATGTTTGGTCCTGGCGTGGAACACCTGGTTCTTTGCTAAATGAATAACACTTTGACTATCACACTGTATATGGATACTGCCCTGCTTGAAACTTAGTTCTTCAACTAATCCCTTTAGCCACAAAGCCTCCTTGCCTGCCTCTGTCAACGCCATATACTCAGCTTCTGTTGTTGATAACGCTACTGTAGACTGCAACACTGACCTCCAACATATACATCCTCCACAAAAGGTGTATACAAACCCGGTCGTAGATCTCCTTGAATCTAGGTCTCCAGCATAATCTGAATCAACAAACCCTATAACCTCACTTCTCGCAGTATCACGATCAAACATAAGACCGTAATTGGTTGTACCTGCTAGATAACGAAAAATCCATTTGACAGCATTCCAATGCTCTTTCCCTGAATTTGCCATATACTTGCTAACCATACTTACTGCATGTGAGATATCTGGCCTTGTACATACCATGGCATACATGAGACAACCTACCGCATTTGCATACGGTACTTTGGACATAGACTCCACCTCATCCTCTGTCTGTGGGCCCAACTGTGAAGATAACTTGAAATGTGCTGCCAACGGAGTGCTAACTGGTTTAGCATTGTGCATGTTAAACCTCTCCAAGACCTTTTGCACATATCCTTTCTGAGTTAACCACAGCTTTCCTACCTGACAATCTCTGTGAATTTCCATACCTAGGATCTTCTTGGCTGACCCAAGATCCTTCATTTCAAATTCATTGCTCAATAAATTCTTCAACTGAAGAATATCTGTCATCCTCTTTGCTGCTATCAACATGTCATCAACATATAATGTCAACAGTACTAGAGAACCATCATCAAGCGATCTGAAATACACACATGGATCATACTCAGAACGAGAGTAACCATGAGCCACCATGAAGCTATCAAACCGCATGTACCACTGTCTCGGGGACTGCTTCAAACCATAGAGAGACTTTTTCAAGCTACAAACTAAGCCCTTATTCCTTGGTTCAATAAACCCCTCCGGTTGCTTCATGTAGATCTTTTCTTCTAAATCACCATGGAGAAAAGCTGTTTTCACATCAAGCTGCTCCAACTCCATATTCTGTGATGCTACAATAGACAAGATCAACCGAATCGATGTGTGTTTCACAACTGATGAAAAGATCTCATTGTAGTCGATTCCTTCTCTCTGAGAGAATCCCTTTGCCACCAATCTAGCCTTGAATCTTTCACCTTCTTTATCAGACTGAGCTTCCTTTTTTCCTGAACACCCACTTGCATCCTATAGCCTTTGATCCTTTTGGAAGTTGAACTAACTCCCAAGTCTTGTTCTTCTGTAAAGACTCCATCTCTTCTGCCATCGCTATTGCCCATTTATCATTTTCCTTGGACTGAATAGCATCATGATAGCTAGTTGGATCTCCACTACCTGCAATCAAGGCAAAAGCAACCATGTCTTCAAACTCATATCTCTGCACTGGTTTGCTGACTCGCCTTTCCCGATCTCTAACAAGATTATAGGACCTCTCTTGGGGATCTGAAAGATGATCATCTTCAATCTCTTCAGCTTCTTTGTTCTCTTCAGGAAGCTCCACCTCAACTGGGTGTTTCTGCAACTCATTTGTTGTAGATTCTTCATTCTCGGATTTGTTCAGCATGTGTTTCTCATTAAACACCACATCTCTGCTAACAACCTTCTTCTTGGATACTGGATCCCATAACCTGTATCCCTTGACTCCATCTTCATATCCAAGGAAAATGCACTCATTTGACCTTGGATCAAGTTTGGACTGTCGCTCCTCAACCGGCAAATGAACATAAGCTGGACAACCAAAGATTTTCATTACAGAAAAATCAAATGGTTTCCCAGTCCATACCTCCTCAGGGATTTTGTAATCAATTCCAGCTGAAGGGGATCGATTTATCAGATAACAGGCTGTGTTGACTGCCTCAGCCCAGAAATACTTGGGCAAACCTGCATTCAACCTCATACATCTGGCGCGTTCCAACAAAGTTCTGTTCATCCTCTCTGCAACCCCATTTTGCTCTGGAGTTCTTTTAACTGAGAAGTGTCTGGTGATACCTTCATCCTGACAGAACTGTAGGAATGACTTGTCCTTGTATTCCATACCATTATCTGATCTGAAATACTTCAGCTTCTTGCCGGTCTGATTTTCTACTTTAGCTATCCATTGCTTAAAGATTCTGAAAACCTCGGACTTCTGCTTCATAAAATACACCCACACCTTTCTGGAGTAGTCATCTATGAAGCTGACAAAATAATGGGCTCCACCCATTGACGTATCTTTGATCGAGCCCCAAACATCTGAATGTACATAATCAAGTACATTCTTACTGGTATGTGCTCCTGCCTTGAAGCTGACCCTTCGTTGTTTGCCGTACAAACAATACTTGCAAAATTCCAAACTGCACGTTTTGACACCTTTCAGCAACTGCATTTTGTGAAGTTCTTTCATTCCACCTTCACTCAAGTGACCAAGTCGCATGTGCCATAATTCTGTGCAATCTCTGTTGGAATTATCCTGCACAGAAACCGCTGCTCCACCAGTAACTGTGTCCCCTATCAACTTGTAGAGGGTGCCCTTTTTCTGACCCTTCATAATTACCATTGAACCCTTGATAATTTTCATGACACCATCTCTGACTGAGATACTACAGCCTATAGAGTCAAGTACTCCAACCGATATCAAGCTCTTTTTCAATTCTGGAATATACCTTACATCACCCAATGTTCTGACGACCCCATCAAACATTTTAACTTTGATGGTGCCTATCCCGGTAACTTTGCAGATTGCATTGTTACCCAATATCACAGAACCACCATTGCAGGATGTAAAAGTATCAAACCAATCCCTGTGAGGGGACATATGAAAAGAACAACCGGAATCCATGTACCAATCTGTAAGGCTGCTACTGTCTCTAACGGATAAGAGATCACCTCGTGAAGCTTCATTTTCTGCCACTGTGTACAGCTCTCCGTCGCTGCAGACATCTGCTTTCTCAGCAACATTAGCAGAATTTTCAATTTGCTTACCTTTCTTTTTGTTCTCCTTTTTCAACAATGGACACTTATTTTTGAAGTGACCCTTCTCGTGGCAATGATAACACTCAACTTGAGATATATCCTTCTTGCCTGGTCTTGACTGAGACCTTCCTCGTTCCTTACCGAAATTCTTCTTCCGATTAGGACCCCTGCCACGCCCATTTGAAAATGCAAGAAGACTATCTCCTTGATCTCTGGAAGTAGTGCCCCTGAACTTATCCTGGTCCAGGACTGCAGACATCACATCATCAACTGCAAGTTTTTCCTTCCCTACAAGGAGAGTAGTCTGGAGAGTTGAGTATGAATCTGGTAGAGAAACAAGAAGCAATAAGGCTTTATCTTCTTCATCCAGCGTTACATCGATACTGGTCAGTTGGGTCACCAATCTATTAAACTCATTAATATGATTGGTCAAATCTGACCCTTCTTCCATCCGAAGCCGGTACAATTCCTTCTTTAAATATAACCGGTTTGACAGAGACTTCGACTTGTAAACTTTCTCAAGTTTCTCCCACAAGTCTTTCGGAGAGGTTTCTGTCAAAACCTGATATTTAATCTGTGGCGCCAAACTCAATCTGATTGTAGCCACAGCCTTTGCTTCAAGTTCTGCCCATTTGTCTTCTGTCACATTCGCTGGTTTCTTTTCTTTCCCTTCCAGTGCCTTCGACAAACCCTGTTGAACCAATACATCTTTGATCGTACTCTGCCAAATACTGAAATTTGACTTACCATCAAATGGTTCAACATCGTACCTCAAACTCGTGCTTGTCATCTTTGTATTTGTGATCTGCGAGATTTCTCAAAAACGGATCGTACCAGTTGGCCAGGAAAGTGTAAGTTCGGTGGGAGTCTCTCCGTGCTTTGCAACGGTGACTAATTAAGGAACCACACGTACTTTAGGCGTTTGCCTTTCGAACCACTTTCCTAGACACCAACGGCGTGAACCAAAGCTCTTGATACCAATTGTTGAGAAATCAAGCACACAAACACTAAGATAATACGCGCACAATTGTATGAGATACGAACAAGAACACACAAGAATTTTACGTGGAAACCCAACTGGGAAAAACCACGGGGAGAGATCTCAGAAATCCACTATGAAATAAATATAGAGAATACAAACTCTCAACTGAGAAATAAACTAACTGTTTATTTTCTCTCTGCTCTCTCACACTCACTAAGCTTCTCTCTAAGAACTATTGAGCTTCTTTCCTCTCTTAGACAATTGCTCTCAATTGTGGTGTGTCTCAACTAAGGAACCAAAGCTTCCTTTTATAGGAGAAAAATGGTCTTGAATGTCATCCCCCAACCACTAACAACCAATGTCATCAATGGTCATCATAAATGTCATCCTTCCAACTACCACCAACTACCAAGAATTAAAGCCATAGTCAACAGGTGGAATTGGTGAAACTTAGACAGGAACAGCAGAACACTAAAGCTCACCTTAAATCAATGGAACATAGGTTAAAAGGGACCGAGATGAACACATCAAATCATGGGCTTCTTGGCAAGAATTATTCAAAATCCAAGTTTTGTGCAGCAATTAGTCAAACATGACAGACGGAAAGAATTTGTTGTAGCAATTAGTAATAAGAGGATCGAGGAAGGCAATTGATCAAGGTCTTAGTAATGCTGAGGTCAGGGAATTCGGCCAAGGTGGGGAGGGGGGAAATTATGTAAAACTAAAACCTCAGGATTATAGTGATGTTACAGGATTTGAAGTTTCGGAGCAAAAGACTATGAACATGCAAAATCCAACTGAAAACTTCGAAGAAAAAGAGGAGAGACAAGATGGAGGACATAAATCACTTGATAAGGGGTTTTGGGAAATGATGGGACTGAAGAAGATATGGCTTTATTTGGTGTTGAAGCGAAAGGTGAAAAAGTAGAAGTGGATATGTTGGTTAAGCAGCTTGGTTTCATGGATTCTAGCCCAAGATAGAGAACCTTGTTCAAAATTTCAATTGCCTGCTTTAAGTGATCTCGAAAAACCATTCATGGGATGGCTGGAGCCTAGTATATCTGAAATGAGTGTTTGTTGTTGATTTGAAAATCCAACTTTTTCAAAGGGAGGAAGAAACAATGATTTGTGTGGGAGCCAAGCAAATGTACGTATGTATTCTTATACTGAAACTAGCTCCATGGTTTCTTAAACGAGGAAATGTTATTTAGGCAGGCACCTTAACTATCATAGTCTAGGAGCGCACATAATCTACATTCTCATGTGTGCTTGTATTGCTGGCACTGCTGTAGGGCAGGAGTACATGTTCATCGTTGATGTTATGATTTTTACTTCCATTACATAACTTACAAATTGTACTTTAAAAAGTTATTGCCATTAGTGTTACATCAGCGGTAGCTGATCTTGAAGCGTGTTAGGTCTAAGAATTCAGAACCATTTTCTGTGAGGTGTTGCTGTTCCGTTAATGTGGCAGTTCTTCATTTGGCTTTAGTGCATGTAAGTAAAAATTCTTGCCCCGAAAAATTGTCCTGGAAGTAGTTTAGACGAAGGTGATTCTGTTCTACATTGCCTTCTACAAAGCCTTTCTTTCAAAGTTTACATATTCCATATCCCCTCCCTTGTATGCCATGATGGGCATAATTATGTTTCCGATCGAGTTTATAACACTTTTTCTTGTGTACAAAATCCTCCTCCTAGTTAACTGTCTAAATAAACTAAAGACCTTAAAAAGACTAAAAACAAAACATCACATTTAGACAATACTACAGGTAAGTAGACGGCTAGACTAAATTGTTACTTATTACTCGGCCACATACGGTTGGATGTTTGTACTTGTAACCCAAACAATGGTTGTGTCTAATTGCAATACCAATGTGTAGTAGGGAGCATCGATTGGTCCAACGGCAGGAGATGCCCTTTTGTTCCGCTAAGAACCTTTTTGAAACAATTTTTTCTGCATTTTGTGAGTATTTACAATGACAATCTTAAACTTGTATGAATGGGATAATAGGAACAATGATGAAAGCAACCAAGGCGGTCTCGGCGCTCATTTGGATCTCCTTTGAAGAACCGTTAAGCAGGATTTCACAATAGGCCCATAATATTTATAGCCTGGACTGAGAACTAGAGTATACTTTTTCTGTGCAAGTCTCCATAATATTTATACTTCCCTCGGAGATTGAATGGACCAATTCTACTATAGCGGGACTGGGAACTTGTCATAGGAAGCTTCAAGCTCAGTCCTGATTGACATGTGAACTTTTATCCGGATCTTATTCTCATAATTTAACATGAACCAACACTAATTTACACTAAAGTTGTGAGATTTCATGAATCAATATTTACCCTTCTGTCGTGTGATAAGATTACGTAAAGAATTTAAAGTAGAGGAACAAATGGATCAGACTCTACATTCTTTGTGCTATTAAATTTCAGCTAAAATAATACAGAAATACAATTGAGTTTTAAAATGGACGGAAAAGAAAAAAAAATGAATGGAAAACTTAAAATTTCTTTTAATGAAAGGAAAAATAAAGAAATGAACGAAAAACTAACCACTTTTATTGAAGAACTTTTCTAACAAAAAATAAATAGATTTGGACGAAAAACTAAATAACATGAGATCATCTTATATAATCTCTGTTATACCCTCTAGATTATAAACATAATAAAACAAATATAAGGATAATTTGGTAATTTAAATGTGAAACTCGGGTTTTTTTTTTCTTTATAAACTCAGTAACAACGTGAAAGAAAACATACGACTTTTATATATATATATATTTTCATTATAAATTAAATTTCCATTCTCCTTTTTTTAATCCAAACTCAAAAATAGAGTGTAGATATCATAACTCTAAGCAGAGGTCGGCTCAGTAATACATAGAGCTTGAGCCCAATGCTAATGAGGCTTAACGGAGTTTGTGTTCAATTGTTAGAATCATAAACTTACAAAAGGAAGGTAATGAAAAGGAAAATAAGCTACTCAAAGTAGGGCTGTCAACGGGTCGGATTCGGATCGGATCGGGGGTGATCCGGATCCGAATCGATAAGAAATTATCGGATTCGGATCAGACCCGATAACTCGACGGATCTCAGATATTAAGGACCGAACCCGAATCCGATAATACTCCGATAACCCAATCCGATAATCCGATCCGATTAAGTTTAGTATTAAAATGTAATAAATGTATTAAAATTTATTCAAAAATTTAAAAATGTATATATATGTATTAAAAATGTATATATATGTATTAAAAAATTTAAAAATGTATTAAAATGTATATATATATATATATCATATTTTAGAATATATATATATTATATGTTATCGGATTGGAGTATTATCGGATCGGATTTATATCAATCCGAATTCGATCCATTTAATAAGCGGGTAATCGGGTCAATCGGGTAATCGGGTTTTAAAACTGAATCCAAATCCGGATAAACGGATCGGGTCCTGGTCAAGACCCGCCCCGTTGACAGCCCTAACTCAAAGGCTGTGTTTGTGAGTTTTATTTTGGAGGAAAAAGATAAAAGGGAAAAAAAAAATGGAGGGAAGAAAATGGATGGAAAAGGAAGGTTCTTTCTTCCAAATTTTTTGAATAGAGAATTTTCCTTCTCCTCAATAAAGCTCACAAACAAGAGGTGAAAGACTAAAATGCTTGTTAATTCGAGCACATAGATTAAAATTTTTCTATTATTTCATTTGTTTAAATTTGTCTCACCAATATGAAAATCATAATAATATTCAACTATGTAAATTCTAAAATTCACAACATCACTTTATTTAGAATAATACTAGACATCTCAAATGAGATTTTAAATAATATTATCATTATTATATTGATAATATTTATGATGAATGTCGTTTGGGATATGATTTACGAAGTCCATATAAATGGTTTCAGCCTAACATAAGCGCTCATTAGGCATTAGACTTACGGCCAAATAATCTCAATCAGGCCGATTTTAACTATGAATTCCAGTCCAACGTGAATAAGGTTACTCAGTCTTTGTCGAAATTAATTCATATTTCTATGAGTTTGGCTAGTCATTGTTGTCTGATCTTAAATGTTACTAATATATTAAGTTTTATGGGTGTGAACATATGTTATAACAACTAGGATTTTATAATTAATATAAAAATATTGTTTAGTGTGTAAATTATTGTAGAGTATATGAGACATCTAATGAATATAATAAACAAAAAAAACGAGACAAATTAGTGAACTTAGGTATTATTTTTTTTATTTTTTTTGTGATTATGTATTATATTTCAATCTTAAGTTCTAATAGTCTTAAAGGTAGTTTATCAATAATGCTAACGTTTCAATTTGTCCGTACATTCAACTACACAAGAAGAACAATCGAAAAATGCTTGACGGCTTGGGCCATCAAGAGATATCTCCGGTGTAAGAGTAAGTACAGACTTTAAAATATATTAACAATAGAGGTGCTAGTATTCAGTAGGCAATAATGATATTATCTATACTTCTATTGTCCCTTTTATCTTTTATATCAGCTTTCTTCTCCTCATATTCCTGGGTGGTCTTTTTTTTGGAGAAGGTAATTGTCATCTCAGTTATTGCTTGGAATAACTGTCATCTTTATTAATTGTCCGAAGTGAATATCAATTTGTAACTGATATGATAATCTGTAATTGATATGATAACTGTCATATCATTTAACATTCGTAATAATGAGCCAGTGGTCTAGGTCTATCGGGTTTAAAATCCCTCATATGCGTAAATGAGCTCGTGGGAATTTGACCCAAACCAGAAAGCCCATTTGCACTAGCTAAAATGCAACTCAACATTGCCCCCCCCCCCCTCCCCAAACTCCCCCACTCCTTTAGCATATGTAATGAGGTGGAAGAGTAGAGGAAAAGGTCTTCGAGAGCCGAAAAAGTTTCATTCCTAAAGGTAGTTGACTTAGAGAGTCCGGAGATATCAGACCATAGAAATAAAGCTTTTCGAGAGCCCACATACATTACACCGAAGAGATAAGCTTTTAGGAATTCAAAGGCATAAGACCGAAGAGGTAAAGCTTTCGGGAGCCCGAATGCATTAAACCGCAGAGAAAATCTTTTGGGGGTTTGGAGGCGTCAGACCAAAGAGATAAAGCTTTTGGGAGCCCGGAGACATCGAATTGAAAAGATAAGTTTTTGGGTGCCTAGAGGCGTCATACCGAAGAGATAAGCTTTCAAGAGCCTAAAGGCGTCAAACCAAAGAGATAAGCTTTCGGGAGCTCGGAGGCTTCGAACCGAATATATACTGTTTTCGTAAGATCGAAGAAAATATGCTTTCGGGAGTCCAAGGACAGCTAAGACCGAAGAAATACTGTTTTCGGGAGATCGAAGAAAGTATGCTTTCGGGAGTTCAAGGACTATTAAGACTGAAGAAATACTACTTTCGAAAGACCGAAGAAAGTATATTTTCGGGAGTCCAAGGACTGCTAAGACCGAAGGTGTAAATCTGAAGCTAATCTAATTAAAGGTTGCAGAAGTTGTTTGCCAAAGTAATTTTCTCTTCATTTGCATGTAAAAATACAATTTTTATAATACAATTTTCTCTTATTCTTCTTGACTGCTATCATTTATTCTATCAGATCTATCACCTATGGGATTGTTTATCTTATGATAATCATCATTGAATCTCGAAGAACCCCGAAGATTGGCGATGGTCTTTTTCTTCTCTATGAACTTGTTCACTCTGTCATAGGCCTCAATAAGAGTCTAAAAGGCTTTAATGATGATTTCTTCAATTAAGCAATTGTACTTGTCTACGTTCAAACCCATTAGAAGAACTGTACTGCCTTAACTGAGTTCAAAGCGAGGATTTCAGATGTTACTTCACATAATCTCTTCATGTACTGCCGAAGAGACTCATTTGGCTTCTGGTTGACTTGATGCAGTTAAGTCATCATTTTCAAGCGTCTTTTATTGTTGTCAAAGCGTGTGTGGAATAGCTCTCGCAGCTCTTCCCATGAATCAATGGAACTAAGAGGAAGCGCAACTATCCATTCTCTAGCAGTTTTCTTCAGAGTGGAGATGAAAAGATGGCACATCCCTACAACATCATATCCATAAAAGTGTATCAACCACTTATATGAATAGGTGTGGTCGTGCGGATCACCCATTTCGTTATATGTCTCCAGAGTATGAGCCTTGAGGGATCTGTCAATCCTGGCTTTGTCAAGCTCCTTGGTGAAAGGAGACGAGTAGGGTTTCTTTCTTTTGGCTCTAGCACGCCTCTCAAAAGTCCTTGGGGGAGATGTTTCTCTATAATGATTGTCTCGACATCGTTTCCTGGCTGACTCTCCACTTCTATGTCGTGAACGAGACCTTGATTTTTTCTTTCGACTATTAGAATTTGACTGAACGCTACTTGTTTCATGGTCATGGTGAGAACCATGGCGATCTGGTCAAGGAGGTGCCCTTTGCTCATTCAAAAGGTTGTTTTCAGTTCTTACCAACTCTGCAAGCTATTTGTTAAGTTCTTCACACTAGTGTTGAAGAGTTTTTTTTTTTTTATCTTGTATTTTTCGTTGGTGACGTTGCTTGTCAACATTTATGAGTCAATATGACTGCGAGTGTGCCTCCCCACAGAAATTGTTGTGGTGATTGCGTGATGGTGGTATTGCCCCCATGCTAGTTTTTGCTTAGAATGATTGAAAGATCTCTACTAAATACCAAAATATTCTCCTTCTAACATCAATGTTAATGCTTAAATCTGTCTGCACGTTCAACTAACGGTTTAGACGTAAACCTGCACAAGGAGAACAATCGAAAAATGCTTGATGGCCTGGATCGTAGGGGAATATCTCCGGTGTGAAAGTAAATACAAACTTCAAGATATGTTTGATAGTATTTTTTAAGCAATAATGCTATTATTCGTACCTCTGTTGTTCCTTTACCTTTTATATCAACTCTCTTCTCCTCATTCTCCTAGGTGGTCCAGCAGATTTTTTTTTAAAGAAGGTAGCTGTCGACTCAGTTATTATCTAGAATAATTGTTATCTTTATTAACTGTTCGAAGTAAATATTAATCTGTAACTGATATAATAATTGTCATACCATTTAATAGTTGGAATAATGAGACAGTGTGCCAGGTATATCAAGTTTAAAAGTCCTCATGTGTGTACTCTTAATGGGTCGTAAAAATTTGACTCAATACAAGAAGCTCATTCTGCTTTAGTTAAAATACAGCCCAACAAATATGAAATGAGATTCCTATTTAAAGATAGTAGTCTTAGTAATAAAGTAACTCTAATTAGGACCGCTATTTCTAATCAATTTCGAAATGGTGGACGACTTTGAGTACTTATTATATATAGAGATGAGAACTTATGGCCAGATATAATATTTCTAATCAATTTGGAAATGGTGCACGACTATGAGGACTTATTATATATAGAGATGAGAACATATGGCCAGATATAATATACACTTACTTTTAAATAATATACACGTGTGAATTGCAGAATAGGCTACAAGAGGAGAGAGTAAAAATAGAGATAAAAGTTAAGAAAACGTAAAGAAAAAAAAAATAGTGATAAAGGTTTAAAAAAACAGTTATTTTTACTTTTTTTTCTTAATAATATAAACATCTAAGATATTTCGATTCGACTATTAAAATCGTTTAATCTTTGATTTTTATTTTTATTTTTTTTATGCAAATAAAAATACAAATGTTAACCGATGTAATAAAATAATAAAATTAAAATTAAAATTATTTTCAAATTTGAGACATTACTCAACTTATTTACAAACATACTTCAGCATATTTTCCAATAAAAAGACCTGGTGAAAAATTAAGCATTACATGGTTGAAAGTTCGTTCTAATCAGTAGAGTTAGGCGGCCAGATCCAACGGTTATAACCGCCGCATACATAATCAACAGCTCTACATGTTTCACACCATATCTTTCTCACCCCTCTCATCTCTCTATACGAGGTTCTAACGGAACAAATATACTACGGTTCCTTTTGTTGGATCGAAATTCATCAATAACATCAAAGATATCTATCTCAGTTTGTCGTACGCCGGCGTACCATATCACTCCCAAAATCAACCGCCGGCCCCGGAAAAGTGCGAACAACGGTGATTGAGTCGACTCGTCACTGAATCACGTTGGACTCGGATTTGGGGTCGAGTCCATTTTATTGACAGTGATGAGGACGAGTATGCTGAACCGTCGGACGGCTCAGAGGTTCCGGCAGGTGGCGATGTCGGCCGTCGGATCGGTCAAGTTCAGGCTTTTAGTCTGTTGCTTAACGATCTTTACACTTTTCGTGCTCGCAAGCCGAACGCCGTCGTGTTTAGGATGGGAGCATAACACTTCTCCTGATTTGTACTCTGTTCAAAGGTAAGTTACCTTTTTTCAATATCGTACTCATGTATATAATTAATTAATCTTTAATACAAGATTAATATCAGTTAGTTTGTTAACTAACCAACTAATGATCTACTTTTGTTTGTATAATTGTATTAATTGCTATATATTTGCTTCTTAAATGCTCTTATTTCTGTAACCAAAATAAGAAGAAGCTCAATTTAGCATTTGTAACTTTTTACCCAGTATAATTACTTTATTTTAATTTCATAATATTGATTTATTTCCTGTTGTTCTGTCTTTCTCTCCCCCATAGTTATGTATATAGATAAACTGTTACTATCATTTAAAGTTGTCTGCTTTTGGCTGTAGTGAGTTTGTTTCCAATATTTTCCCCAAAAATTTGTTTGGCCAAGTAAAGTTGGAATCTTTTACTTTAGTAATGTTTCCGAATGGAGAAATATAAGCTTTTCCTTGCTGATGTTTGTTTGCAAGGACTATTGATGTTCAAGGGATTATAATCCCATGGATTATAGTCATTGGATTAGTAATCCTATCACTATTTTATCTTTCAAAAAAAAAAAAAAATAGTCATGTGTTTGTTTAGGGCCCCGTTCGGGAGCGACTTTTTTTTTTTTTTGACTTAAAGTTAAAATTTTAGTCGATTTATAATTTAAAATTTTAGTTGATTTATAAGTAAAAGTGTTCGGCATCATTTTTACTTATAAGTCGGGAATTATAAGTAATAGTCGTGGATGTGTTCGGTTAATAATGACTTATAAGTTAAAATAAAATGTTAAGATTACTAAAATAACCTCAAAGGAAATAACATGTTAAAATAAAAGAGGGCAAAATAGACATTTCAATAAGTTTGACCAAAACTTAAAAAATGACTTATTAGTCAAAAAAAAATAAGTAAGTTTTACTTATTTATTTTTTCTGACTTATAAGTCATTTTTTAAGTTGACTTATAAGTTCCAAACGAACACTTTTTTAGCAAAACCAACTTATAAGTTGGGTTGACCAACTTATAAGTTGGCGCCGAACAGGCCCTTAGAGGGGGATTATATGTGGGATAGCTAAGATAAGGGTGTTTTTGTCTTAAATTTTTAATACTTGGGTCATTTGAGGGAGGGACTATTTAATACCTAGGGAAGGGGATTAAGTAGTCCTCCATTTTGGGGTATTATATCATCACGGAATAATAGTCCGAATTACAAATTTAGAAACAAACATGTGATTAAAATTTTAAAGGACTAAATAGTCCTATCCCCTCAATCCTTGCAAACAAGCATAGCCTTAGTGTTGGGTAACTAGAAATTTTAATATGATCCGAAAGTGGTGTGACATGTGCAATAAGTTAGATTGCTGTGGGCTTATATGTAACTATGCTTGTTTCCACTTCTGCTATAGATGAATAGTAGTCTAATTTAGCAATATTCAAGTTAATTGGGTTGAGGGATTTCTGCATTACAATTGAGGGAATCTGTATATTGTTTCCTCCGTAGAGATGCAGAGGTTTTAGCCAAATGTTCCTCTTGGGAGATTTGAACTTCATGCTTTATGTGTCATCTTTAGTGAAAATGTAAATCTTGGAAATATGTTTTGAAACCTGTAACCTCTAAATATAAACGTAATTTGCTAATTATAGATCCACAACCGACTATCTTTTCTCCGTTGTGGAAAATGCCAGATCCTCTAATTGTCCCCTTCTAAATTTTTTGTCTTCTACAGGAAAGGATATGCTCTATTGATTAACACCTGGAAAAGAAATGATCTTTTGAAGCAGTCCATTTCTCACTATTCATCATGCCCGGGGCTTGATTCAATACATATTGTCTGGAGTGAACCTAATGCTCCTTCAGATTCTCTTATAAAATTTCTAAACGAAGTTGTACAGTCAAAAGCTAATAATGGTCGACAAATTGAATTGAAATTCGATATAAACAAGGAAGACAGTTTGAACAATAGATTTAAAGAAATTAGGGATTTGAAGGTGGATGCTGTCTTCTCTATTGATGATGATATTATTTTTCCATGCTCTTCAGTAGAACTTGCTTTCAGTACTTGGCGAAGTGCACCAGATGCAATGGTGGGATTTGTTCCACGCATTCATTGGGTTGATCAATCAGTACGTCTTTGATATGTTGCTCTGCATTCTTTTTTGTATTCATTTTCCTGATTAAGTGCTACCACATAGGATTGCTTCAGTTGCTACAGGAGTTCTGCAGTATTCACTCTTAATTCCATATGTTTACATTTGCTTTGTGCTGTCGATAGGAGATAGAGCAAATCCTTGAGAGAGATTGTGTGGCGTATTTTGCATTAGACTTTCCTATGTTACGTATACCTGGTATTGCATCATTTCCAATCAACAGTTTATGAAATTCAATTTATTGTTTTTATGTCTCAATCCACAGGTTCTTGTGATATATCCTGATCCTTCTCAATGTTTTTCGCAATTTTTTCTTTCTTTCTTTCTTTTTTATTTTTTATTTTGTGAAAGTGACACCTTAGGTGCTATCAAATTCCTAATGATATATTGATGCACTTATAGCATTAACTTTTAGAGTTCTTATTTCATTCTCCTAGTTCAGCTCATTTACATCAAACTACAGTCTTATTTGGAGCCCTTTAAAGGCTGATCCTAGCGTTTTAGGTCAATCCATTTTATTTTATTTTTACTTTTGTTCTACTGATTGGCTTGAGCTTCTTTTGGATGTTGGCATGTCTAGATTTGGTACTTTAAGCTTTTGGATCTCCAGTAAACCTTCTTGCTTGGCATTTTTCAAGCCTCAAATAGCCAACTACATGTATGAGAGTAATTTGTCTAACCTCCATTTTATACAGAAAGGCAATATGAATCACTACATTTATGGAGGCTGGTGGTCTGTCTGGTGGATGGGTAGATACAGCATGGTACTCTCCAAGGCAGCCTTTTTCCACAAAAAGTATCTGAGTTTGTATACTAATGAGATGCCCGCTTCAATAAGAGAATACACAACCAAGAGCAGGTTTTTCTTCCTCTTAATTAAATCTTGGTCAATCTTTGATGACCATCTATTTTGTCTATTTATCTTTATCTCCATAACCTCAACAAAGCCTTTAATTGTATCATCGTTTCTGGATTGGATGCACCAGGAACTGTGAAGATATTGCAATGTCCTTCCTCATTGCAAATGCAACTGGCGCTCCCCCCATATGGGTGAAAGGTAAATCAACATTCAAGCCAGCCCTTTCAGATTTCTCTTTTTCTGAACTACTAGTTTTCTTTATATAATTTCTTCTGCAGCAGTAAATTCTCTGTTCTCATTTATATTTTGTATTTTCATATGCCCTTGAAAATGAATGTGTTCGCAAGTTCATTTCTACCCCAATTCTTAGGTTAAAACAGCATATGATTACCTACATGTATGCTTATCTCAATCATGTCATCATATATGATTATCTACATGTATGCTTATCTCAATCGTATCATCATGTTTATTGTAGGTAAAATATATGAAATTGGATCAACTGGCATCAGTAGCTTGGGTGGTCACACTGAAAAGAGGACAGACTGCGTTAATCGGCTTGTTACTGAATATGGACGAATGCCTTTGGTATCAACATCCGTGAAAGTTGTTGATAGCAGTGATACCTGGTTTTGGTGATGCTCGAGCTTCTCACTTGTTTAATTCTGAATTTTCCACTCTTTTTGTAGCATTAGTGAACTCTAGTTTTTAGTATTCCCCAACTATTTATTAATATATAGTTCCAGTGTATGTTGTATTTGTAACATGTAATTTGAACCTATGTTCCGATATTTTCACAGATTGGGATGTCAATTTATTGCATTACAGTGACCATAATGAAAACTTGAGAATTTGATCTCGGTATAGAGAAATCCTAAAATTCTTGATGCAAAAACATGACAATTTAAAAGTCAATCAATGAACTGTCAAGTCTAGCTAGGGTTTTCGTTCAAGATGGCTTCATGGAGGAGCAGCAGCAGCAAAATCGATTGAACTCTGTGCTTCGACAAAGATGAGAGCATTATTGAAGTGTATTATATTTCTACTAAAATTCTATATAGCTAGACAAAATATTTTGACTGTTAAATGCAGCAACTTCAACTGGGGGACACTTCAAAACTATAAATATACATAAATCTCTTATAGCATCTGTATTGCCATTTTACATGTAAATTATTCATTTCTGCTGGACTACCACTCAACCCACAAAGTGTTTCTTTAAGGGCGAGAGCATTTTCCGCACCCTCCATCTGATTATTGTCTACGAAACCTAATAATCTAAATCAAAATTCACAATATCAAACAACATATTTTGCTGTCATTATAGCGCAAGGATGTAATCCCGACCCTTTCCAGTGGTTGGATGGGCTTATGATTCTTGGTTATTCTACAAATTTGATGCCTTGATGTTGTTCTGGGAAGTATGAAGAGGAAAACATGTTTCTTCATCACCGGTGTTCCATAAGAAGTTGGCATATCTAGATGTATGATAAGGATTGTCTGGCTCAGCTGCCAGGGCTTGGGCTTGTAGGTATCTTTCTTCTGCACTCCACGAGTCCTTTCTCGTCCTCTGCTCGCGGATTCTGCATCGGGTGGTTTAACTTGTATTGCTCGTCTGAAGCACTCCTCAGCCCTATAAAACTCCAAAATGTTATGCAAACATAAACTCAAGTTTCAACTGGAAAAAAGTAAGTAAACCTAAGAAGTTTATATGTGGAGGATCAATAAGTTTAGAGAACTTCTAAATAAGATCAAAAGAACTCATGATTATTGTCTAGAAGTACCCTTCATAATGCTGATTATACATGGCAATACCATCAAGGCAATAATAGCTCATCACTCTGTCTATTCAAAATACCTTCTCTGGGATAATGCAATTTTATTTACTTTTGAATTTATTATTAAACTTTAATCATTTTTACACAGGAAGGAAAATGAGGTAATTA
Source organism: Hedera helix (assembly GCA_947179155.2). Taxonomy (NCBI): domain Eukaryota; kingdom Viridiplantae; phylum Streptophyta; class Magnoliopsida; order Apiales; family Araliaceae; genus Hedera; species Hedera helix. The sequence goes on from OX359285.1 coordinate 25,771,253, forward strand.
GATTGAGCTCATGCATCCAGGCATAGAATTTATGCTATGAATGTCTAACATGATTCATCATGTCACAAGTCTTTTGTATTTTGATTCCCCAATGCTATCATATTGCAAAACAATTTTTACTCATAATTCATTATTAGGCGGCAAATAAAAAGCGTGATTCTTTTCTCCTCTGAATGTTTAATCTTTCATGTTTCAACCAGAAGAGTCAACTTAGAAACTAGGTACAGACAATCACTGATCACATAAAGATCAAATTGGCTATTTATATGGAGTCGGACGTTATGTATTACCTAAAGAACAATATCACACTGAATGACATTCATAAATAAAAAAATGGAATAGACATTGAAGTAAAAAGACCATCTAGATATAAGATTACCCGTCATAGTCATGTGCTACAACGTGAAGAAACTGTGCGTAATTGCAAAGCGGAAGCGAGTTGTTAGGCTCCTGAGACAACCCCATCTGGTACATAAGATCAGTTCTAAAATAGCCCATGTAATATCATCTGGTTCAAGCTCAACTGTCACCTGTGACACAAACCATTTCATCTCCTTATGATCAGGGACAACTGAAAGTAGTATGCCCTCAAGCCAATCACATTTGATGTGATAAGCATATACTTTGTAATCTTGTTCATTTATTAATAAAAGTATCAAGGCATTTCTTTATTCATGATTAATTACTTGAATTAATCAAATGGATAAACCCATAGTTTTCGAGCAATGCTTTTAGAACCATGATGAGGATCATGCTAATGAGATCTAAATTCAAGATAGCTCAAAACTAAAATTGTTGCTAATCGTTGGATCACTAAAAAGGGGATTAGTAGATCCGGATAGATTGGTACATACTATGCTTGCTCTTATGAAGAGTATGATTGATCTCATAATCATTTGTGTAGAGACACTAAAGCAAGTATGTAGGTGTTTATTAGAGAATAAGTTCACTGAATGTGGCTCGCTCAAGGAACACCTAACGGAGTTTTACTCGTCTGTCAATAGGAGTTCCTTATGTGATAGTCGTACAAGTGATCCTTAGACTTGAGATCATCTTAGTATCTTGTGTGTACTAAGTTATACTTTGACATATTCCTTAAGACCTATTGGTATATCAAAGGATGTGATTGGGTATAATAAGGTACACATGGAGATAGATGAATGATCAACAAAGGATCTACCACTTCCAGTAAAGGGAGAGAATGTCCTATGCGATTCAATAAGTGACAACTCAGAAATCCCTGGCCAGAGTTGCATGAAATTAGAAAGGAGTTTCTAATTTGCATTAACGAGAGTTGTGTATTTGTGAATTGAAATGCATATAATCAAATAAATAAGACTTGACAGAAATTCCGTATCTTATATTTGATTGGGACATTGTATGGTAGAAGGATTGAATTGTACGGTAACTATTTACTGAAAGGTTCTTTTACGATTAAATGTTGAAATCTATATTATCTGGAAAGTCGACTAATCGCTAAGGGGGCTTACCCTTATTGTGGAATAATTATTTATTCTGAATTAAAGAGTTAATTCGTAATAAATGAATTAGAATTGTTCTAATTTATTTATTATACAACCGATTTAATATGGAGAACCTAAAGGGTCACACCGCAAAAGAGTAATATTTATTTTAGAAGTTGATGGCATAATCGTAATAATAAATTAAGTATATTTAATTTATACTATGGTGATAGAATAAATTAAATAGCTTAATATTTATAATTTAGTATTTTAGAAATACTAATTATAAATTAATAAGAGGAGTCTTATTATTATTATTATTACTATTATTATTATTACTACTAGTATTATTATTTAGTTCCTAAATGGTTTAGGAATTAATTAATAAGTAGTAATATTATTATTAAATAATTAAGTTCCTAAATAGTTTTGGAATTATAATTATAATAATAATTAATTAAGTTACTAAATGGTTTAGTAATTAATTAATAAGAAGTACTCTCATTATTAAATAATTAAGTTCCTAAATGGTTTAGGAATTGTAATTAATTAATTTAGTTCCTAATTAAATTGGGAATTAAATTAAAACCCTAATCCTAAATAGTTTAGGAGTGTTGACTAGATCTATAAATAATAGGAGTCTTATCATAGATCAAGGTTACACACTCTTTCATTAGATTAGAGAGAGTACTCTATAATTCTCTAGATCTAAGAGTTAGAGAGAGAGAGAGAAAGAATTAGGGCTAGCCACCCATGGTTTGGAGAAACCAATATCCACTTCTTTAATTCATAGATCTCTTGGTGGATCACCTCTAGAGGCTCAACACTTGGGGAGTTAACATTGATCCGTGGAATCTAATCGGTGAATTTGAAGAAGAACGTGATGGATCAAAGGGAGATGAACTTGTACCCGTGGAAGCTTGGTTCTACAAAGGTATAAATTCTTTTATCCTTTCTCAATTAATAATAGTCGTATAAGAAAGATTCGGGTTATTGGTTTGTACAAAAAATTTAAAATCTGATTTTCTTGTTTCCGTTGCGCTTATATAATTTGATTATATGTATGCCATAATTTTTGCAAACCAACAACATCTCCCAAACTGGCTACTTGCATCTTTTTAGCTTCACCCACCATAGAGTACCACAATTTCATTTCCCCTACACTACCAAATTCCTGAGAAATTTTATGATCAGGAACGACATTTGGATAGTCCGGTGCCGGTGATGATCTGCTCAAAATGCCTGTTCTCATCTTCAAAACTATTGCCCGCAAAAGAAACAAACTCTATCCAAGAACCAATTTTTGAATATGGGTTTTCTTAACATGTGCCCTAAGGACACATGCTAAGCGCAAAAATCGAGAGACGAGACTTACTAAATATTATTTATTTATGTATTTGCACTGAATTTAATGCATAAAAAATAATATATTAATAGATCTCATGTATTGAATTCAGTACATATATATAAACAAATAAAAGGATATTGCCAATTCTTTTTTTCTATTGCCACTGCCTCCATTGCAGTCTCAGTTACCGATCCCATGATTAAAGGCTCAAAACTACCAATGTTATGCGCAGTGGAGTATAAACTGAAATTTGATAAAAGGATCATCGTATTGATCATCAGCACCGCCAAAAAACTTGTTGAAACAACCACACAAATGATATATGCATTTCTTGTTGAACTTTTGCTATAATCCCTTCTAAATCTTCGTGGCAAAGTACTTTTCTCATTTGTAGTGCATAGCTTTGGAACTCGATAATAATGAATTCCATTGAAGAGAATGCATTTTTAACTGAACAACAGGGTCGGCCCTGAGGGGGGTGCGAGGTGGGCGACCGCACAGGGCCCCCAAATTCGGAGGGCCCCGGAATTATTTTTTTTTGTATATGTGTACTTTATATAAATATTGAAAATGTGGCTAATATAAACAAATCTTACCTTGGAGGTGCTGGCTAAAATTCTTAAATTCAAAGCATGTGACACGAGTTCGACTCCTACAGAGGACGAATTTTTTTTGCGTTTGAAAAGGACCCCTATTTTTTTTCTCGCACAGGGCCTCCAAATCCTTAGGACCGGCCCTGAACAATTATCCGAATCTCCCATATCTCTAAAATCCTCTTGCCTTTGTTGTTTCTTTTTTATCTTCTGAAGCGACGAAGGAATTTCAATCATATTTGCCTTCCTCTCAACGCTGGCACGCAAAATCTCTTCCCTTTCTGGCCAATCTGGTGGCTCAGGCCTTATTCCAAGCATTAGGGGCTCTAAGTAATCAAGTTTGGGCATGCTGCTCCTATGTTCACTTGCTGAAAAACTCGCTTAGGATAGTGTACAAATTGAATTAGTCTTTGCTATTTTGTTCTTAAATTACTTCATCACCAGATAATTCAAAACTCTGGGCTAATCCTTTCATATACTCTGCTGAGAATTCATCGAAAACTTCATCCAAATTTTCACTACATGCTCGTTTAATGGTATACCCTCTTGAAATAGGTATGTGGAAAGACTCAGACATTTTCGATATATTAGTACTTGAAAGAAAGATCTGGGGGATTGGGTCATTTTTTTCCTACTTTTTGCTGAAGCAAGTGAAGAGATGGGTTTTGGAGGAGCAAATGATAGAGTGATGACATTGCGTGACCATTGTGACGGGACAAGTTTTAGTCCCATATTTAATATAGGAGAGAGCTCAAGCTGAGAACAGAAACAGAGAGGTACAAGTAAAAGATTCAGAGGAAAGAGAGAAATGGTGAATATGAAGTGGAAAAGGGGAAGAAGAATTAGTTAAAATACAAGAAACAGAAAAACCGTGTATAAAGGTGGGACTTTTCAGTTTTCCACAGAAAAATGAGGCACCCTTTCAATTAAAATCGGATCTTGGGTTAGATTTAGACTGTAGAACTTGCTTTTGGTTCAAAACTTGAATCAAATCTTGTGAACGCAGCTGGAAAGAAACACATTATATGGTCTAAATTTCACTCTCATTTCACAATCAGTCAAAAAAAACCAAATTTAAAGACAATGATTGAAAAATTGATACATTATTTAGGCCTTATTTAGAAATTTCAAGCTTACTCCAGCCGAAAATGTGGACTTGGGAGAATGAATATGATCTCTAATGGCTTCTTCTTGGTATGAAAGTCTCACATTTAAGAGAGAGATTTTGGATTAAGAAACCAAAGAAATTTCAAGAACTTGATGGAACGTTAAAGGATGGAAGTGCTAGTGGATATGGTGACCAAATATTTTTTTTTCTTGGTGTGATTATCCCCTCCATCTTTTATTATTTGTTTTTTTAAAAGCTGCCACATATATTAAAAAATATAATTAATACTATATTTTTTATGTTAAAAATAATTTTAAATATCAATATTATCCTTCTATTGAAATAAGAACTTATTGGATAGACAATGGTAAGAAAAGCAAAATTATATTTATGACTTCAAATAATCTTAAAAGCTAAGCAATTACTACTTATTTAAAATTCTTAAACAAACAAATATTAAAAAACAAAAATATTTTTTTAAAACGATGCCGATACGGAGTATTTAAAAAAGATCAGATGGAGTCGTTTAAGGATATGCATACACTCGGGTTAGTCTTCGTATTCTGTTACGAGTAATGTGCCTCTGGGGAGGGTGGTAGGGGTGCACACAAAATTAAAAATAATCGAAAAATCGACCAGATTGAGTCGAGCTGTTAAGAAACCGAGCCGAACATTACAAAACCAAAAAACTGATAATTATAAAAATAAAAAAAAATCGAATTCGGTCGGTTGTTTTTGGTTTGCTTTTTGTAAAAAATCAAAACCGACTGAACTATTAAAATTATAATATAATTATATAATTTATATATTTTTTTAATAATTATTTATTTTACATAATTATAGATTTATATATTATAAAATATAAATAAATTACTTTACTATTCAAATACTGAAAAAATAGCCTACAGGCATGGGCAGTGGGCTGTGGCGATCTTCTAAAGGCTGTGGCCCTCCATGGCTCCATCTTCTTTCACTTCTACTACTTTGTTACTTGAGTTTTTATAAACTACTAAATCGATTTAATCGATAATTAAATAAATTAATAACCGATTACGGAATAAAAATTTAAGTATTTTTAATTTTTAATTTTTTATAATTAATTTAAACATTTTATTTTTTTATTTTTTTATTTTTTTATTTTTTTTATCAAATCAATCGTTATCCACCCTAGAGGGTGATACAGGATTCGACGAGGGGATAACTATGAACATTGAACACGGTCCACCTATGACTTGTGGTACTTCCTGACGAAGTAAACCTTTTGTTAGTTTGTATGCTACAATATAATGACCGAGGTTAAAATTCGGAAGTATCCAGTTAAATTTATTATATTCTCTATGTCTAAATTTATTTATTTCAAAATTTTTATTGATTCTTTTAAATTTATTTATTTTCTTTTTTTTTATTTGTACTTTTTTAAAAATATTTTTATTTAATTTTAAAAAATTATTTAAAATAATAAAATATATATTAAAAAAATAACGTTATTAACTTTGATATTAAAAATACAATTGTACTTTTTCCCCCTCTCTCTTTTATTTTATTATTTTAAGAAAAAAGTAAAAGATTAAATATTAATTCTTGGGCACCTCCATTATCCATATATTCAAAAAATAAAATAAAAATTATTTTTGCTTAGGTCAACCATTATATTTTCATAAAATATTTTTGGCATAACTTTTAAATGAAAAAAAAAATAGAGTATGGTTCCATGACCGTAAGGGTAATTCAACAAATAAAATAAAATAAAATTGTATACTTGCTCGCTAATAAGAATGAATGAGAGGGATAAAATTTTACATGAAGATTAAAAACAAGGTTTAAAGTACATTAGCATTTAGCACAACATTGACCCAAAAAAGAAGAAAAGGTAATAATAATGATATACAATCGCTATCAACTTTCTATTCCCCGTGTATGTCGTCAACCCAAATATTCTTTCTTCATCAACCGAGTTGACTCTTCTTTCTTCGACTTTCATGGCTGAGCCAGTAATCTCCCAAAAACGTCTTAGCAGCATCCAAGCTCGGAAAATACGTCTGCTCCAAATATATCTGCCCCAACAAATCGCCCGAATCCACCTTCACGAATTTCCCCTTCGCCTCCAAACTCCCCATAACATTTACTATCAACTGTTTATACGAATAGTAAAACCGTTTCAACGCGGATTCGATCCCTTGCAACGCTTGCAACAAATGAATCCGCTCAAGTCCGCCGGAATCCTTCTTCCGGTACAACTTCATCGCCGCTTCCTGAATCCGCGGTCCTCCCGTCGGATCCACCTCCACGCCCAAAATGTACGGCACCTTGTGCCTCAGTTCCTTGGATAGTTTCGTCATCTCCACTAATCCGCGCGATAGGAAGCAAAATGCTTCCGATTCTGATGACGCTTTGATCGCGAGCTGGTTTTTTAGTTTGAGGAAATCGTCCGGATCCATCAAAAGGTGAAGATCTTCGATTTCTGTTAAGAGTTTCCAAGTTTTTTCCAGTATCCAGCAATCGCTAGATGCGGATTCGAATTCTCTGGTTTCGATTCTCGTTCCAATTCGTTTGAGGAGCTCTTGTGATACGTTGATCCAGGATTCTAGTATTTGATGAGTTGTGTAAACCGATTGATTCTCTGAGTTCTCGAAATTCGTATGACTTTTCTTCAGGGGCCGGAGCTCCGACGGCTTGCATATCAGATCGTAATCTAGGCTCGGCTTACCGCTTAGATTCGGCTCACCTAACCCTAATGTGTACGGACAATTCCGCATCTCGCACTCGATGGAGTACAGGATTTTCTGTGCAACGTCCTCCGATTTCTCCCACGTAGCGAGCCGAGGTAGCAAGCTCGATTCACTCGCTCGGCTCACCACCGTGGCTTCTCCGTGGAGCTTCCACACCTCCGTCGAGCTGTCTTCTCGACCTAGCATGCCTCTTGACGAGCTCAGATCAGTAATCGGCGCGGTTCCACGTGTCTCGTTGTTCTCTTCCTCGTCTTCGCATAAGCGAGCTATGATTTGGAGCTGACTCGTCGCCAGCGACTCCAGCCGCCGCTTCCATTCCCTCCGGTTCGTGTACGGTCTAGCATCGGACATAATGGTCGAGACGAACCGGAATGTAATCTCCAAACCTTGTAACGCCGGTTTGAGTACAGACTCATTTTGCCAATTCTGGAATTCTTTACTGCTCCACAACTTCTTCAGCTCCGGCAGCCGAAGATAGTGCTCGTACGCCGTACAATCCGAGTCAGCCGCCGGTACTAAATCGGCGACACGAATCGGTGGTGGGGGCACCGAGAGGGTAAGCTTATTAGATAATCTGGGCGATTTGTTTGGTGTATTGGAGGTAAACATCTTTGCTTTCCAATCCAAATCGACCATTTTTGTGTGTGATGGCAATAGATATAGAAATATGTATGTATAATATAAGTTTAAACAACCAGTTTGGTTGTATTGAAATGGAAGAGACAGAGAGATGAATTTATAGGTGGGTTCGTTTTGAACATGTACAAAGAGAGAACCGCGTGTGAAAAAATGTAGAACGGAGACCGAAGAAAAGTAGCGAGTTTTCAATATTTAAAAATCATTTTTTAATTTGAATTTTTGAAATTTTGAAAAATTAAAATTAAAATAATACCAAAGCTTATCCATATACCGATATAGATACCTAACGTAGTTGTGTCAATTAATTAAATTTGTATACTAGTACTAGAATAAACCTGGAGTCTAAAACTCAGTCTTCAATTGGGTGGTGACACGTGTAAGATTAGGCGGAGTTAATTGAAGACACATGTGACCCTTTTTTTGGGACATACTACAATTCTTACACCGTGTAAGATTATCTTAGGATTTTATTCCAAGCTTCGGCTAGATCTTGGTAGGGATATCAGCGGATCCGGAATAGAACATGTTTCTACAGTTTGTTGAACTAGAAGGGACTAGAAATTTCCCCGTGTTTTACGGAGTATAAAGTTGACCCGGTAAATCTACCGGAATGATCAATGAAGCTCAAGTACTCCCATTCAATTTTATTGAAAATTGATTTCATTCGTATTTTCTAGGCAAGTTTTTAAGTACACATGCAAAAAACATGTCACGTAAATTGATTGTCATGTAAATTCATTATGGCAATTTTTTTTGTAAATTTTTGTTTAATGATGTTTTTTTTATCATGATAGTATGGTAGATAAAAATGAGACTAAAGATTATTTATATATTTTTGTTGATAACTTATTTTATTGTTAAGATATTTCACATAAATCTCACATTAAATAAATTCAATAGTGTAGATGAATTAATAAATATTATAGGGTCTCAGCCTAATAGGTTAACTTTTTAGGTAAGTAGATAATCTAATATGTTTATTGGGTCAGTATATACATATGTGCATTACATTGGTGATGAATTGATGTGAGATGAATTGTTCAATTCCGCTACAAATGGTATCGAAGTCATGACTTCGGGCTTAGGTCATAGATACCTTTTAGGTAAAGAAGTCATCTAACATACTTATTGGGTCAATCTACACAGGTGTGTACTAAATTAATGATGAATTGAGATGGACCATTCAATTTTACTACAAGTGGTATTAGAGCCCATGGATCGAACGGTCCAAGTAATCAAGTTTGTACTTCATGGTGGAGCTTTCGCAGGTTGCGTGTTACTCCATTCACGTGATGAAACAAATAGAGTTAAGTTAGGTAGAGTATAAGGGATCGGATCACTCTTGCGTTTGCCATTATGCGGTGAAGTATGATTTGAGTCAAATGGAGCAAGGTTAGGATAACTCTAAAAGCTACTCAGAGTAAAGGGTTCACAAAGAGTAAGGTTACTCTCTCATATTTGCCTCTGGCGTGGTAGAGTAGTATTAAAGTAGAGTATGGCTCTTGAAGGAAAGTGTGTTTAATAGTGATTATTCTAGTGTGTGATATTTGTGATGGGTATTCAAGTGAAACTTAGAGATTGTTTGAATATTTCGCATAAATCTCACATCAAATAAATTCAAAAATGTTAATAGATTAATAAGTATGGTGGAGTCTTAACCTTATAAGTTAACCTTTTAGTTAAAGAGGTGATCTAACATGCTTATTAGGCCAATATACACAGTGTGCACTGTATTAATGATGAATTGATATGGAATGAATTGTTCAATTCCGTTACAATTATTATAATTCAAATTTATTTATAAACTTTATTATATGGGCTTGGGGAGAATATGACAAAATGGTCTTCTTGGAGAACCTGATGAAGAGGCCAATAAAGAAATTAGGAGAAACAATTACTGTAGCTAAATTAATTTTGACTATAAGTGATAGATTCGAACTTATAATCTTACACACTAATGCGATAGAATGGAAGAAATTTGTTTATTTATTTTTAGTCGACTTAATTATCAAAAAAGTAATAAATGTTTGTTAAGTTACCTAAAAAGACATGTAAACTACTTTTTCTTAACATCAATAACACTAAACTTTCAAACAATTATCAAAATTACCCAAATTTTAACCAAGCCACCAATAATGATTAACTGGACATAGCATGACAACTAATGTGCCTTAATGAGGTAGAATATAAATTATTTTTTTATTACCTTCTTTGATATGATGATTTTAAAAATATAAAACTACAATTATACCAAATACTATTTAACCAAGAATAACAAAATAGAAAAAAATAAAACCAAAAAACTTACCACCACTACTACCTTACCCTGCCTCGCCCCACCCCGCACCACCACCACTATCGCACCGTCATAGTCACTTCGCCACAGTCGGACCACCACCACACCACCATCATATTCAAGTCCAACATCACTGATATGAACATGTCTAACTCTATATCAAAATGTAGCTCATAAGAGGAGATTTGCAAACCCATATATATAACACCCAAGGCTATCATCGCTAAACGATGTGAGACTCATCATTTTCGACCCATTTAGACTGCTAACTTGTGGGACTCATCATTCCCGATCTCTTTAGACTGTGCACATCCTCGTGCAGACAACCTTTATACATAGGCCATCGACCAGTGCAGAGAACCTTCATACATGATCCACCGATCAGTGCAAAGAACCTCTCTGATACAAAATGATATGAACATACCTAACTCCACCTCAAAAGCTAGTTCATAAAAGGAGGTTTGCGAACCCATATATATAACACCCAAGACCATCTTCGCTAACTGATGTGAGACTCATCATTCTCGACCCCTTTAGACTGTTAATTAAACGATGTGAGACTCATCAATCACCATCATCAAACACCCCTTTGTTGCCAAAATCCTAATTTGATCTCAAATTTCATAATTATAATATAATCTTAAAGCTTTTACCTTTGAAATTCATAGATCTGAGAACAAAATCAATAATCATATCCTAAAAAGTACACATCTCGCTCTAATTGAATAGATTTGAATTCTTTAATTGTTTTGTTGATCATTAAGAAAGAAAGGGGCATGAGTAGTGGTAGGGGTGTTCATCAGTAAAAATTTGTATTGAACTGGTTTAACTCGTACCGAACTGATTATCGAATATCTAAAAAAATGAGTATCGATACCATTACCGAAATATCAGTATCCCTTACCAGTAAGGCCGATTCAGTATAGGGACGGTATCAGTAATATCGATTATGTACCCATTTTATTTTTATTTTTATTTTGTTAATTTTTTAAAAATAATTTTATTGTATTTATGTGGCCATAATTTGAGATAAATAGTAGTATATATACAGTGACATCATTGAAATAGTAATTAGAGCCACTAGCCAGTAAGTTTTTTTTTTCTTTTTTATTTATTAAGCAACAATAAGCTCCCATATGGTGCGATTATATATATTTTTAATTTTTTTTGTTCTTTATGTTAAAGTTATTGTTACTAATAAAATATCTTTTATTAGTATTAAAGGTTAGTTTGTAATTCTTATTTCTCCAATCATATCATTTCTTAATTCTTATGATACTTCTTAATGAATAAATCTAAATATTTATAGTATATATAATATAATCAGTATATACTAATACAGTGCGGTATACACCGTTTGAAAAAAAAAAATACCAATACCATTTGAATTTGGGTCTTCTTGTTTTTTCCTTTTTTTTAATTTTTTAATTTTATTTATTAATTTAGTATACTTTAGATAATTACTCTTTTATTCACTTAAGTAGAATTCTATTTAATTTTCAAAGTTTTAAAATTTAAATTCTAATACTAATTCTTTTCAAAATTTTAAAATAATAGTTTTATACTTGATAAAATGTCTCTCTTTTTGTCCTTTTAATAAATTTTCTTAAGCTATTTTTTTTTAGTTTAATAAAATAATTTTTATAAATTAGATATCATGTCATATACTATATCAGCACTAAATTACACATCACATGTCACACCTAATGCCACATCATCTTTAGTTAATCATAGTCGGAGGTTTGTTCAAATCTATTTTTGTCAATTATTTGAAAGTTTAATATTATTAGTGTACATAAATAATTTGTATAATTTGTTTGGTAGTTTAGCAAAAAATTATTAAATTTTCGATAATTAAGTGTTTTTAATGTATATAAAACAACTAGCAAGTACCAAGTTAAGGCTCCTAAGAGGTCTCCTAGAATGGCCGACAAAAAACAATGGTATCTTTCTCTTTTTTTTTATGGTAAAAAGTAGATTTTTATTTTTGAATATTGAAGTTTGTGTAGATAAGTATGGTTCATGGTGGGACAATAAACGACGAAATATGTTCCACTAGAAATAATAAATAAAAGAAGAAGAAAAGTGTCGTGGATTCGATTTTTGGCTTGCATGTCTAGTCAAACGCAGGTGGGTAGTTTCGTAACTTACTAATATTAGATAAGTAAATCCCAGTTTTTTCGGCTCACTAAAGGAAATTGGCATGCCAGCTAGACGCTGGTGTTTGACTATCTTTCGAAGATGGTGGGCGTTGAAAAACCAAAAAGAAGCACCACAACACCGAATTGGAGTCGATCTCCGTGCTTACCGCTTCAAATCACGCTTATTTCCCACCGTCTATGTTAAAAGCATGCGCATTTTAGATCGACAGTTTCATTCTCGTGCCATAACAAATGATTTATCCACCGACTAAATCGTACCCACTATATATCGTGAATTATGTCCAAGGTTATTTAGAATCTCAGCTATTAGACTACGAGTTATGTTATGTGATAAATTTATATTAAAATACAAATAAATATAAATACACAATAATTAAATATTACATTAAACATTATATTTATTTACATTACTAAAAAGTGAGACATGATATTAAAATCTGTGTCATACCTCATCTTTTAATGGTATAAGTAAATATAGTGTTTGATTTAGTATTTGATTATTATGTTTGTAGGCTTATCTTTAAAATATATTTCAATATAATAAAAATTCTCATATATAATAATGTTTTTATTCACAACATATATTTTGATGTTATATATAGTGTAATATATTTTTCATCCTCAAAAGTATGTTTGTGAGTACATTAAGATTTTCTCTTCTTCTTTTATTTTAAAATATAAGATTAATATAATTATGAATAATATAAACTATTTAAAATGTATTATTTATTTTAAAATTTATTACTTTTGAATTAAAATTGCATCAGTTTTAAATTTAAAAATATCTAATTTTAATTTTAAAAAATTAAACTTAATCTTATATTTTAAAATGAGGGCGTTAGAAGTAATATACAAATCGACATAAAATATTAAACAAACACTAAATTAGATCTAGTGCACTAATCCTTGTTAAACCCTATTTTCAAGTTAATTATGGTATTCGTGTTGGTCCAAACAAAGGGGTTGGAACAAATTTTATTTCTTCTAATTTGTTAATTTTAATTTGAATGCGTACTATATTTTGGGAAATGATATTAATCGCAATTTTGTATAATAATTTTTTATTATTAATTACATAAAATAATATGAATTCTTATTCTTTTAAATAAAGATATAATATGATGAGTTACTTCTATGATCTTTAACATTTTTCGTAATTGTAATTCTACATAAAAATAAAAAAATTTACATTATATATCAAGATTCTTGTATTTTTGGATAATTATTTTGAAGACAAAGATAATAATATTACTCATTGTATGGGAATAACCCATAATAAATGCTATAAAAATGCATAATTATCACTTCGGAGTTTATAAGATACTACTATACAAATAAATGGTTTTTAGAAACAGCTTATCCGTACGTGCAAGTTGCAAATCCAGCTAAGCCGCACCATTATTTTTTCATCCAGCTAATAATATACATGTCTCGCTAATATACGTGTCTCGACAATGCTACTTGCTTGAGTTTAAAATTATTTTGAACAACTACTATCTCCGGACACGTGGCGAACGATCACGTGTCCCCACCCACCGTTTCTTAGCTACTCAAATCGGTCTGATAATATATTAGAGTAATTATTTGAGTTAAGTTTATATAATTTTTAAGTTAATAATTTATTTTTTTTATAATAAATTTATAATTACAAATAACGAAATATTATTAAAATAAAAAAAAATTATTAACCTGAAATACACTAAATAATTTTTCTAATATGCGGATGCTTGTGGTTGGTTGGCTAGTGCCTGATAAGCAGCTGTCCTACTGCCACGTGGTGTTTACAGTTGGGAACGGTTATTTGGCTTGCACGTGTGTGAAGTACTACCTCCATTCTTTTTTACGTCTTTTTAGAGAAAAAAAAATTGATTTCTTTTTATTTATTATTTATAAATTTTAAAAAAATATTAAATACTTAATTTATTAAATTATTCTTCATAATTAAAAGTTAATTTATTTATAAATTTTAGAAAGTTAATATTAAAATTTTATAATAAATTTAGACAATCAAACAAAATATTAATTTTATTTTTTAATTTATATACATAATTTAAAAAAAGTGAATAAAAAAATAGATAAGTCTACACACATAATAACTAATAATTATATTTATCTATTAATAAATAGAACATTTTATGAATTTTAACGTCATACTTTATTTTATTTTATTTTTTAATAATATAAATAAATATAATATTTAGTATAATATTTAATTGTGGTATGTTTATACTTAGAGTCCGCTTAATGTGTGCCCTAAGGGCACACACTAAGCGCGGAAAACAAGAGATGAGACCCGCTAAATATTTTTTTTTTTATATATTTGCACTGAATTCAATACATGAGGTCCACTAATATATTATTTTTTTATACATTAAATTCAATACAACTATATAAATAAATAATATTATGCATTAAACTCCGCATTTAATATATACTCTAAGAACACATCCTAAGTTTTCCCTTATACTCATTCAAAAGGAATGAAAGTAGTAGCTAGAAAAAGATGCGGCATTTGTCAGTTTATCCGGAACAAAAGGAGGAGCACCGTTCAGACCATATTAATGTTTATCACTTTTTAATGAAATTATTAGAGACAAAAAACTTGTTTTATGTTTTTTTCTTTTGACTTTAGGAAAACAAAGGGGATCTGTCTATCTAACTGGTTCTAACTTCTAACTAGTTATTAATTATATATAGTACAAAGTAATATGGTGTGCTTGAATATAAAAAAAAACTTAGACGAATATTATAAATAATTATTTGTAATATGTGATTATTACTTTTAAATATATTTTTGATATTTTTAATAAAAATTTCCCTCTTACATAAGAAGCCAATTTGTAGAATAAATGAAAACATGCACTTACACTTGTGAAATTAACAGTGTGAAAGCATATGAAAACAGGTAAGAGCACTTGTAATAAAGATGAGATAGCGGATTTTTTATTTTTTTTTATTATTAATTTGACTCACATATCCAAACACGCCTACGTACCTCAGCTTTGAGGAAACTTTCTTGGCGGAAACTTTAAGTGGAACTAAAATAATACTAGTTGAAAAGGTTGAAAGTTTGTACTCTTACCCAGCAGCATCTTGTTTCGGATGAGGTACAACAACTGTTAATTCTTGGTTGTGGTTTTATTTTATTATTTACATGTTTATGTTAATCGCCTACAATCCACATTTTACATAAATTAAAATTAATTGAGATATAAATTATTCTAGAGAGACGCAAAGAATAGAGTACAAATATATATATATATATATATATATATATATATATATATATATATATATATATATATATAGGTTATGAGCTAGTAATTTACTAATTTATAATATGGAAGGAATGGACAAAGAAGACCATGCTGTTGATAGTTGGACTTTAATTTGAAGGAATTAATTCAATTTCAATTGGTGGTGCGCATAGCTTGGTCAACCGTCAAACTCATGAGCTGCACCGGTTTCCTAGCAATGAAGCATGTTTTATTTGGACTCGCCTCCTCAAGTCTCCATTCCTCCTCAAGTCTTCATGGAATGGACTGCTACAGTTCATCATTCATCCCCCCATTTCTTTATATACTATTGAATTTTGGTTCTGCTCGCCCAATCCAAAGTTTATCCACTATATTATCTCTCTATTTTTTTTAATTATTTAATAATAATTTAATATATACTAGTAGAAATACGTATGTGTTTGACTTTTAATTTATCCAATTAAATACTGGTGATAATGTATAGGGATAGGAATTGAATTGATAGTGCGCATGATTCATGAGAGTTGTTCCCTTAATTGCGCATTATAATGTCTTTTCGGGTATTAGGTTAGGCAGCAACCGTCGCGCTGTGGATTTGTTCCGACCCATGCATGCATATTTATGTTACGAATAAGTTTATATATACAAAATTAATTATAAAAATTAATTATCATATTAATATCGACTATTAAAATATAAAATTTTACACTAAAATTTATGTTATATCTCACTTTTTAATAGTTAAGATTAATATAATAGTTGATTTTATGGTTAAATATTGTGTATATAAATTTATCATTATGTTATTGGTGAAGTATAATATTCTAATAACTTTAATTTAAATATAATTATAAAATTATTCAAAAAAAATAAAATAATAGATTTGTTTTTAACAAACATTTTTGTAGTTGTATAACAGTATATTAAGAGAGAATCTTAGATTATGTTATATACTCTTTTTTTTTTTTAAGCCAATCCATCTGTCGTTACTGTAATCTATCCAAATCCAACCATGATATAGTATATACGTCCACGCGTTACAGTAAATGGTTGTTGTGAACGGCAATGTTCAAATATGAACCATTAATGATATTTTACCCAAATAAATAAAAAAAACGTTAATGGATATCTATCAACAATGAAGATAATGTCTATTTTATTTTATATAAATTGAAAAAAATGAAAAAGAAGACAGATTATAGTAGCTGTCATTTGAAGACCAATGTTATTTCATAAAATCTTCAATTGTACTCTAATCTTATCAATATATAACTACTTTATCTTAAAAATTGTACTCTAATCTTATTAATATTTAATTACTTGAAAAAGTAGATCTATATATATATGTGTGTGTGTGTGTGTGTGTGTAATATTGGCATAAGATAACAAAATTAGGTACATAAACTTGAGTTTGAGCTCATAAACAACTTTCAGTTCTACTTCAAAAACATTATATCGATAAGCCCATGTTACTCCCTCTGTTGAATATATTGTTTCATATATACTTTTGAAAATAATAAGTTTTAATTCCAGTAATATAGCCCGTTAATAAAATTATGACGATAAACTTAAAAAAATTGTGTTGTCTTATATTATTATCACAAAAAATGTATTGTTTTTTTTATAGAATGGAAGGAATACGAGTGAATAAATTATTTACGCTTTATTGAGTGGAGCATTTGGCCTAATATTTCAGGCAAGTCTTAATTATAAAAATGCAAAATTCATGATTAAAATAAAGAGATACATCGAACAGAGGGAACAAGACTATCATCCACGATATGGTAACACATCTAGCACAATGTTTGCGTCTGTTTTCGGTCAGAAAACAAGTGCATTCCTGGATACATATGTAACTATGAGATTATTTTCAGCAATTTTATATAATCTATTGATTTGATTAAAACTTATTTTGATAATCAATAGAATACGTAAATTGGTCAAGTTTAGTAATACAACTTGGTAGAAAACAACAACTCTTGAAGCCAAATAACGCGTAAATGAGCAATGCCAGTTCAAACTTTGGGTTGCTGTAGGTTGTCTTTTTTTTTTATTTATAAAAAAAGTCCAAATTAAATCTAAAGATTTGTATGTTTATAATAAAAACCGATATTAAATTAACCTAGCTTGAGCATGAAACACACAAGTTCTAGACGAAACTTGAGCATGAAACACGGACGTTCTAGACTTGTGTGTTAAGTAATAGACCTAGACCAAGATCTGACTGTCGTAAGACAATCTAATTAAAGATTTTGGAATCCAATTTTGTTCATTACATATCATTGTCTGTCTGATGATACAAAATATTAATTTATGTAATAAACACACAAGACGTACGGAGGCAACCCAATTGGAGGGGTGACTCGAGATAAGTTGGGGTTTAAAGTGAAATTTTTAAATGAGGTTTTTTATGTTTGGTACGTCATTTATTGACTTTTTATGGTTAAATTTACAAATTTTTAAATTAATATATCTTATTATTATTTAATATATATGTAAAAAGCCTATAAACATTATAAATTACATACAATTTAGTACTAATATCAATATTTACTTTTTTTAAAATTTAAATATATATCTTTAATTGTTCATTTAAAAATGGTCAATTTGACTACAAAAGTCAATGAATGACTTTTATCTTGAGACGGAAGGAGTATTAATATTTTTTTTATTTAAGTGAGATTTTTTTTTTTATACTGTTAATTTTTTTAAGTATTTAATATTTGGATTGGACTATGAGCCCTAAATGATTGATTGAACTTATATTTTTATAATGTCTTTTTTATATAAGTTATTTATGGCGTTTAAAAATTTAGAGCCTTCTTTTGAAATGAGACCTAAAGCCCAAGTTTTATTTTTATGCTATACCGGCCCTGCCCGATTGCACTTATTTAATTATATGTTTCTATTCAGTTTTATTTTTTGTTTTTATTTTTCCATATAAAGACTTTAGGTTTAAGGCATAGGGAGTGTTACCAAACTTTAAAAAGGACACTATTGCATTGGCCAGTGACGAGATTTTTCATTGATTTTCTCTTCTCATCTTATTGTTGATAAATAACTGTTGTGTATTATTGACAAATCACATATGTATACTGCAGAAGAATATCATCAGTTACTACAAGTGCAAATCATTCAAAATGTTTTATTTTATTTTTTCCTTCAAGCATAAAGTTTCAATTAAGTTCGGCTAAAAATTTACAATTACAAAATACCTCAATAGATGTAAACGCTTGCAAAGCCCATGGTCTACCTAAAAGAATGCATAATCTCCTGAGGTGAGGTGGGATTCACCGACTACTTATTGAAAAGTTGAATAAGTGACAGAGGTTCAAGACATGTCTTCTCATTAGAGAATATTCTCACAAATTAAAAAAGCATCATATATCTTTCTCTAAATCAATGTTTAGTGTTGGTTTTGTGTACACACAACACTAATCATTCATAAACATGAAAAATATAATAAAAAAAACTTGCAATTTATATGCAACTCAATTCAGTCTTCCAAATTTAATTTATGGGGTACTGCGAGTCTATTGTATATCCCAATCTATAATAATCACACACATTTTAAAAAACTTCCATCACACATCGGGGTAAAATTTAATAATAATATTTAGGACGTAAAATTGTCACTACCGTGTTGTAATAAATACATGTTTTAAGATTTTTGGGGTAGTTTAAATATATTTAAGAATTTTATTAATCCAGTCATAATTTATTTAATTTATTAACAAAATTTATAAACCTCAAATTTCATGTATTATAAATTGAAATTTATTAACCGTTCAAATATAAGAACACAATGTTAAGAACACAAGTCCATGATCACAATATTTTCATAACGTGCTGATGGCACACCAAAAATCATAATAATATTTTGTCATGAAAGATATAATAATTTTTTTTCCAAACAGCTCAATGAAGATTGGAATGCTGTAAAAATTGGCCCTTGATCTCTCCCTCCGGCGCCAAACGGTACTGTCTAGCGGGATGAATATATCCATCCTTCCATGTTACGGTAACATCAAGCGATTGGTGATATGACCCATGACCCACCCAGCCCATCTCTCACTTAACTAAATCCAAACCCGACATCAATCACTCCGGTGCGTTCTGCCTTTCATTTCACCAATGATTTCCGCCGGAGCTTCTAGCTGCCGAGACCGGACCTCAGAGTTCCGATCATTGTTAGAAACATTAAAGAAGATTGGAGGAATATCAGCTCCGAATGGATCACAGAAAGATCCATCCTCCTCAAATCCTTCTCCTTCGACAACTTTAAATCGATCTGAATTCAACAAAAGAGCTTCACGAATCGGATTGGGGATCCATGAAACATCTCTGAAGATCGGAAGACTCGCCCAGCGTATGCCTCTTGGCCCTCTTAATTTTTACCCCTATTGATTCCTATTCACTTTATTGATGTTGCCTGACAAAGCTTATTCAATTTCAAATTTGGGTTTGTCTCAAATTTCTCTCTGTCTATATATTTGACAGATGATCATTAAATTCAAGATGAAAATTTGATGCAAAATGGGGCAACCCTAGCGTTTCTTTGGAGGACTCGTTGTCCTCCCTATTTGTGTAGTCTCTTCTATATAACTAAATCTTTTATCAAAAAAAGTTAAAATAATATAATTACTTTATTTGCTTTCAGATATTTGTATTGAAATTTCACGCCTTCATGCATTGTGCACTGGATGTCATGCCCTTTACACTGCCCGCAAATAAGAAAACAACCTCTGTCATTAACCCAATTATTTGCATTCCCTTTTCAATACAGCTAGGAGATGTTCCGATCCATCAAGTGCATCTACTAAAATCTTTCAATATGCCTCAATAGTTACTATCTCTTTCTTTGTTAGACAGACATCTCAAAGCACTAATTGAAAGTTTAATTTCTGAAGCCGTTTTATTTATTTGTTAGAGGTAATGTATTGCAGGGAATTATGTAGCTGACATATGCTGACCTCGGGTTTTTATATTTACATTTGCTTGGCATGCAGTGGCCAAAAGATCATCAATTTTCGCCGATCCATTAAAGGAGATTCAAGAATTGACTGCATTAATAAAAGATGACATTACAGCACTTAACATAGCAGTTTCTGATTTGCAAACACTTCAAAGCGTGGAAATTTCTGATGGAAACTATTCCAAAGATAGAGCTGTTCATTCAACAGCAGTTTTTGATGACTTGAAGAACAAACTTATGGGGGCTACAAAACAGTTTCAGGATGTGTTAACTACTAGAACAGAGGTCAGATTTAACTTGAATGGTCTCCGCCCTTTTACTCTCTTTAAATAGGCACTTGCGCGCTTGCACGCACACACACTTGTGCGTATACAATAACTCCATATGTCCTTGTGATAGCTATCATCATTCTCATGGTCATCCATACATTCACAGAATATTAAGGCTCATGAAGATAGGAAACAGCTATTTTCCACAAATATATCGAGAGAAAACCCATTAAGGCAACAGCCAAGTACTATAACAGAGCCACCCCCTTGGGCCAACTCATCTAATTCATCAGGAAGTTTGCAACCATCACTGTAAGTTATTCTTTCTTAGTCGGGATTTTGTTTTCTCATCTTAATCTGAAGAATATGTATGCAGGTTCACATAAACTAGTTGTTTGGTGTGAAGTTTAATCATTTCTTCTGAGTGTTATGATGTGAACCACATATTGCTAAGGTTTTTTTTTTTGTTGGTCAGGATTGTGAGATTGGATGCTTACTTTGTGTCATGCATAGTCGTTCTTCAAATTATTACAGTCTGAGGCAGAACGCAGATTCTAGGTAGCAGGCAACTAAGCCAACATGATCCACAAACATTTAATCAAATTACTGAGAAAAAAAAAGTAGCTTTGTTTTGCAGTTGTTCTGATATGATTTTCTATTAACTAATGCAAAAAGCTTTGGGCCTATTTTTGTCTCACCACCTTTAACCTTTTAAATACTTCTAACTATTAGTTCACAATGTACTAATTTTCATGTCCTTGAGCAGTAACCAGTCTGGAAAATGGTATAGTTTCATAACCGCATCTTACTTTATTCACTAGACATGCAGATTCATTACAGAAATGCCAGTTATGTTTGAACTATAAAAAATGAATGGTTCATGTGCTAGTGCTAGAAAAGAAACCCAAATGTCACAAGTAATATTAAGACACTATTTGGCAATTTATGATTGTTTGGATTTAGCTTAAGATTGAATTAATGTTATTATAAGGTGATCTACCAAGCTTGATTCGTTGAATGCTTATGCCTTCCATAAACAATTATGCTTCTTCTTATCAATGACGAAGACTTTCTAATGTTATGTTATATGAATGATTGTGCTTTTCTTTTACTCGATGCAATTTTCATAATCTAAAACTTTATTTCATGTTTTACTCTTCATGAGTTAATAATTTTTCTTACTCTCACACTCTTATCAGGACACCATCAAATGCAGCTCAAGTTGGCAACCAACTGAGGTGTGCTTTCATGTCAATACCAATGCTTAATATATGTTCATTCATTATGGTTTGTTTATAACTTGTGTTGTAGGCATGCTACCGTCTAGTTGAATGTGTTATCTTTAACATGTCCTAATATAGCAGAATCTAAAGTAAATTGAGCTCTTATGGGAGACATTATTTTTGCACGACAAGTTGTTGAAATTTGGGAACAATGATTTTTTATATTTCTCCAGAGTTAAATTCTAAGAGCCAGGTTGCAGGATTTTAAATTCATGGAATAAGGAGTCTCTAAATATTCTGTTGAAAGTGGAAGGTATTGTTTAACTGGAACTAAGAAAATTTTGTTGACTTTGATAAGTAACAAATAAGTGAGTTTCTATAGCATTCCCTATTTAATTTATATTTTTTGGGATGGGGTTAAAACTAGAGTGTTAAATTGAAATCTGTGTTTGATAAGCATGTGAACATGTGAGAAGTGATGCTGCGGAACGCATAAAGAAGAGTAGGGGTGTTCAAAAAAACCGGACCAACCAGTATTTAGTGTATACTGTACCGGTTCAGAGATTTGGTAGTCCGGTATATCCCGAACCGTACCGGTTATCCTATTTTTTTAATAATAATAATTATTATTATTTATAAATAATTAATAATAAAAAAAAAAATAATAATAATTTTCGGTAAAAACCGATACCGAACCGGTTAACCGGTCCAACCGGTATCGAGTTTTTGATAAATTCAGTACCAGTCCGGCCTGGTTCAGTATTAACCGAATGAACACCCCTAAAGAAAAGAAGAGTAACCACTATAATTGTAACTTATGTACCCATAGGGAACTTCAAAGGTCAGATACAGTAGTCATATCAAGTTAAGTTCAAACAAATATGCCCGCGCACACACATCACAGCAATATAACCCTGTTTGATCAGTATCACATGGAGTTCCCTCCGTTGTTCTAACTAACAAGCATTACTTGCTAGACCAGCGAAAATATTGAGTTTATCTTTGGTGGTAATATACCAGAGAAAAAGCTTTCTAGAATACTTGTAGATAAAAACCTCTAATTTTCCTTCATAATATGATGGCTTATTGAAAACGGTTAAGTGATGTACTGTTGGGTAGAATTTTAACTTCTTGGTTTTCTTTGCACCCTCAGGTTCAACTCCAATAGCCAATGGCCTGTCTTAAATGAAATTTATGATTAAAGAAAATTTAATAGGTGCGAGTCATCTGATCTTTGTACGTGTAGTATATTGTGAATGTCCTATCATTTTCTGATAAAGAGTTTTGTTGACCGTAGTGTATTCAGTAGATACCTTAACGCAATGATATCATGCTCTCTAGTGTATATAAATATCCTATCAATGTTTGATGTATTTATTCATTTTTTTAATAATAATTTATTCCCATGCATTGCATATCATAGGTGTACATATTCTCTTGTGCATCTTAACAACTTGGATGAAACCTTACACCTTTCAGACGAAGGTTAGCTGCGGATAGTACTCCATCCCATCAAATGGAAGTGTCCATGTTGCAGCAGGTGGTTCCACGGCAAGAATATTTTTTGCAAAGTCGTGCAACTGCACTTCAAAATGTGGAATCCACAATTTCTGAACTCAGTGGGATTTTTACGAATTTGGCTACTATGGTTGTGCATCAAGGAGAATTGGCCATCAGGTTTGCTATATTTTTTATGATTTTTACATTTCAATATTTAGTCTGGTAGAGTTTTTTATGCTGGAGCGCTTAATATACTAGCATATATTTAGGGTATTACTTGGGATGTTTTTAGATCTGAAAGAGAACATTATAAATGCCATTTCTGTCGTCTTATTAGGAGTTTTTTAGTGTTTTGTTTTTCTTATGACAATAATCTCGATGACCTTGGCTTAACATCAGGATTGATGATAACATGGAGGAGTCATTGGCAAATGTTGAAGGTGCTCACAGTTCTCTACTAAAGCATTTAAACCAGATATCATCAAACAGGGGGCTTTTAATCAAGATATTTTTTATTTTAATATTTTTCCTGATTATATTCATCTTCTTTTTGGCTTAGTGTGCTAACCCGTGATTTTTTCATCTACTGCACTATTAGTTTCCCCACCACTCACACCGTCAAGGATCTGATGTCTTTGTCAAAACAATCTATAGTTTCTCAATCGTGGGACTGGCCAATTTATGAGATGCCTGTGTATTTCCTTTTTATTAATGTAAATACATACTGTAAACCCCCCCACTCCCCTAAAACTTGTTTTAATACCTTATTTTGAACGGGTTGTTCAATATTTTTTTTATAAATGGGGTGCTTACTTGTTACCGGTTCAACTATTTGATTAATCTTTCTTAGATTAATAAACAACTGGCGTTGGTTGATAATTTTTCTTGAATCTATAGTCATATGCCACAGAATAGACTGAATAGTTGCGGTGGATCATCTTCTTCCAACTTCCTAGCTCAAAGGTTCGCATTACTTTTATTTTTTGGTTCATATTATCATCCTGTTAGTGTTAGATATGTTCTTTGAACTTTTGATCCTTTTCTGTGTGCTCGATTTTAGATTTGTCTAATCTTAGGGAAAAATCCGAACAAGAAATTTCATCAGTTAGGTTCATTTGAGCGTCAACTATGGTTGAAACTATTTGTAGCAATTAAGTACTTGTAGATGTGTTACATACTGAATCTTTTATATTTATTTATACTAGTTTAATTAAGAATTTTTTTTTATCCCTGAATTAGTTTTAAAATTGTTATATCAGGACATGTTTTCTTCTTCTTCTTTTTTAAGGTCATTTCTGAGAATTTTGAGATATCAATGCCCTAAAAGTAAAAATATAATTGAGTATTGTGAATAAATATTTGACGATGTTAGATTGCGATTAATATGTAAATTTATGTAATATGATAAAATAAATTAGGATAAAATTATTTTTAATTCATATATATTCCATGTATATATATTTGCAATTATAATTTCACAATACATGGTAGGATTCTTGTCATTTTAGAACTAATCCAATTAGGAAATTGATATTTTAACATATGTTTTTAATATTTTTACATGATTCTCTGTCACATAAAAATAAAATGAATTTTACATTTATATAAGAGAATAAAAATAACAAAAAATACATGTGAAAATAGTGCTTCTTAACTAGAGTAGGGTTTTGAATGATAACCGAAAGTTTTATATTCATTTGCACTGTATTTAAAAAAATAGATATTATTCGTATTCAAAACAAAAAAATATATATCTGTATTTGATTTTAAGATATTCAAAAATAAACAGATGCAAATATGAATATAAGCGTATTAATATTTGTTTAACATTTAACCATAAATATATCATACGGATATTCGGTATTTGATATTCGTATTTGGAAGTCGTATGAAAATAACTAGTATATGTGTGTGTGTGTGTGTGTGTGTGTGTGTGTGTGTGTATTGGGACCAAATCTTCTATAACAAAATTTTCATGTATCCCTATTATGAGGTTTATAGTGACATTTTTTAGGGTCTATGTCGACAGTTCATCTAGTCGTCGTAGCCCTATTCTATGGTAACGGGACAAATTGTCACCATAGACCCTAAAAATCGTCGCTATAGGTCTCGTAACAGAGATACAGAGATATTTTGTTACAGAGAAATTGAAGTCCTGTGTATTAACAATTTAATTATCAATCATCATATATTAAGTAAATATAATATTTTCAAATAACATTCATTACATATATAATAATTAGTTTTTACTATCATAAGAAAATTATTTTTAAAATGTCATTTCACTTTTAGAAAATAAAAAATAACACTTTTAAATGTAATAGTAAAAATTGAAATAAATTCATTTAATTTTAATTAATGTATTTTTATTATTATAAAGTGTAAAATATTTAAAATATATCATTTAATTAGAAAATTATATTCTACAAGAATAAAATTATAGGTTATTAATTTGTTACAAATATTTTCTTTTCAATGCTTGCGTGTGAGAACAAGAGTAGATGATAATTTTTTATTAAAAATACGATTAATTTGATACTTTCTCTAAGGTGTTTATATTTTGATTGATTTTCATGATTAATAATTAATGATAAGGTACTTAACAAACTTTAAATGGTGATGAGTAACTATTTAATTTTTTATTTTAATTTTTGTAAATAATTTGAATAAATTATTTATTATCAGTTAATAAACGAATTCGGATACCCAAATATTTGAATAATTTATTCATTCGGATAAAATAAACAAAAATAAATATTATCCGTATTCAAATATTATTTCGAATACAGAATACGAATAATATTTTTAAAATTTATCAAATATCGAATACGAATATAAATAAAATATTAATTTTTTAAATACGAATACTACCATATATCTTAAGTGTAAAAAAGCGCATAACGATACTAAGGAGTAGAGTAATAAAAATAGTCCAATTTATTGGAGTGTCATTACAAACAAAAAAACCTAAACATATAGAGTACGATTATAACTTCTCTCTTTATATAAAGGGGTAGACATGCACAACAGGCCGGCCTGCCCTGCCTCGGTCTGGGCCTGTCAGACCTTGATCGTTGACCAGGCCGGGTGGGACCTTTGACTTTTGGCCTGCAGGCCAGGCCGGGCCGAGTTTGACGCTAAAAAAGGGGGCCTGTTGAGGCCTGCAGGTCAGACCTTAGGCCAGACCAGGACTTGGGCCAAGCCAGGCCAGCCTTGGGCCAAGCCAGACCAGTCCAGTCCGATTCGATTCATTCAAACAATTTTTTTAGTAATTTTAAATATTATTAAAACACCAATTAAAATTTTAAACTTAATTGATGTATTAATTAAAAGTAATGTATTACAAGTTACAGCTTTCAAATTACAATAATGAAAATTATCTTTTTTATTATTATTTTGCAAATGACTTTTTAGTTGTTACGCTAAATATCTATTAAAATAAAGATGTAATGAAAGATCTGTAAGAAGTGTAGGTTGCTAGCTAGGTAAGGAAAATACTTATATATTACACTAGTCAATGTGTTTTCATGAATTTCTTTATTTATATATAAACAAACATGCATGAATGAACGTATTAAAATACGTCAATTTTATTTTATTTATTGAATGAGTTGTTACAAAGATAAAATTTTCGTTTGCAGTGGGAGAATTGAAGTAGCGAATAAAGAAAATCTGCAGACCGGACCAAGCTTTTGGTGAATCAGGGCAGGCCAGACCCAAGGCCAGGCCCCAGGCTAGGCCTTAGCCCAGGCCGGGCCAGGCCTCAGGCCGAGCTTTTTGGCAGGTCAGGTCAGGCCGGATCTGAGCCAAAAAATTGTGGCCTGTTCTTGGTCTTCAGGACAGACCGAGCCAGGTCAGACCTTGACTAGGCCGGGTCCAGACCGAATCAAGATCGGATCGCAGACCATTTGTGCATCACTACAAAGGGGGACAATTTTTAACCCTTGTGTGGAGTAAAATAAATTGGACGTCAAAATAAGGTAGAGAATTAAAAAGCAAAGTACCAACCATCAACCACCTACTTCCCACCTAAATAGAAAAGGAAAGAAGAAGAAAATGGGAAGATGGCAAATAGCAGTTGTAGCTGATCGGTGTATCTTGGGAACAGAAAAAACAGAGTGAGAGGTCAATAATATATATGGTAGCAAAATAAGGCTTTGTTTTGAAGTGAAGTAATGACTGAAAATATAATCCTCTATACTAACTAGTACTGCTATATGTAATGGGATTCCTAGTCTTTGTCTCCATGATAGATTTTTGTAGAATGCAGAGGCCAGAGAGAGGTGAGGTCGTCCACTGAAAAGATTGATGATAGATACGGCAGTGTGATGGGCTGAGTAGTCATTTCCTTGGGAATTTCGCACTAGCTATATATATATATATATATATATATATATATATATATATAAAGAGAGAAAAATATAAAAATACACAATCGTATAAATTTTAAAGTTGTACGATCTATGATCGTAGAAAAAATTAACTCAATAATTGTTAAGTTAATTTTTTTTATGATTAAATTAATTTTTCGATTATAAATTTAAAATTTATATGACTCTGCGTTTTTGTATTTCTTATATATATATATATATATATATATATATATATATATATATATATTGATATAAAGGGTGCCGCTCTATAATAATAGTGATTAGACTGCCTTGACTGACTAGCAAATTTTGTATGTTCATTCGAGATTTAACAGTCAAAAGATAACGCTAATATATATATAATAAAACATAATTTTTATTTGTTATAATTTATTTTAAATAAATAATTATATAGCCACTCATAGCAAGTTAAAATGTTAAAAATTAAAATTGCCATTCGTCACTATTATTAACAGATAACTAATAATAATAACTGACGGCACAATGACATTAATATTATTCCTAATTTCAGCAAAATAATATAAAATAATAAAGTACTGTACGTTAAAATTAGTAGCAGATAAACAGAAAGTTCATCAAGACTTCACTACTAATATCAACGAACTTAAATTCACTTGATCATCCGTTACCATACGTTGTTGCTACCATCTAAAACTGTGCGCTCCTATAATTTTCATCACTTCTACGCATCCCTTTGCATCCATCCATGCACTTGCATGATAAACATAATAAAACTGTGCATAAAATATTTGCCGGGTATCAATCAAGTACTATATCAATCACTCTAAAGAGGATGTATCATTGGGCATATTTGGCCATCTCCTGAGCCATGCCAAAACAAATTCTCCAAACAAAAATATTTCCAATTTTCTTATATTTAATAAGCATTAAAAATTCAATATGATGGATTAACTTTTGAAGAAACCACCTTCGCTTATAAGCACCAATCAAAACTCTAAAAATCACACTCAAATAAGTAATGAAAAAACTTCAACTATCAGCAATAGAATTTGAAGAGGATCAATCATAAAATAGTTAATCTATAAATTCCAATAAATGAGGAGAACATTAATTTAATAAAAATTTCATAATTTGGAACAAGGGGAAGAAAACCCCACAAGGAAAAAATATTACCCAATATTCTTTACCTCAACAAGTTAATCTATGCAGATATTTCATTATCAAGTGAGAGTTAAGAAGACAACAACTGGTCATCATATATATTCTCGTCTTGAACAAATGATTATGCACATCTTTTCATTATGTCATTTCGTTGGTGTCTAATAATGTTGATAATATTACGGTGATGTTTGAGGTGATACCTTGCACTATCAAATAAGTGCATGGCTAGTTACATAATTAGAGACAAAACTAAAAATATAATGAAATACATTTTACTATTTTTGTATTTGCACATATTTCTCGCATTCAATGGTTTGGTATGCGTCTCTCTCGTTATTTTGTTTCATATAATTGGATAATTGTGACTCTTGAGTCGTAAGGTTTATCTAATCTGGTCTTCAACAATCGAAGTTCCTCTCTTTAGAATAATAATCATATGCTTGTCACAAAAAGAATGATGGAAAGAGAAAAGCATCGCGTGTCTTAATTTTATTGGCATAATAAAGTAAAACATGACCTGCCATCGGAGAAGAATCATTAAAGAAAAGTTGCAATTATTCTAAGCTATCATTAAAAACCTATGAAGAAAGACAACATAAAACTCCAATTAGGTCAAAATACATTATATATACCGACACTCAATAGTATATGCGTTATGTATGTAAATTATATATAATAAAATAAATAATTTATAAAATTTGAAGGATAAATAGAAAGATAAAAAAAAATTATATAAAAAAAATAAAAATATAAATATAATTAAAGTTATAAGAGTAAAAGAAAAAAAAATATATGACACAAATTCATCAAGCCACCAAACGGCTAAAGAGAGCTATATGGTACACACATATATATATATAAACACACACATGCATGCTACCTCCATGCTCATAATTAAGATGTCCCTGGAAGGTTTTACATGATTGAATATGTAGGGACTACAAAAGAATGTCCTCCTAGGGTGCTTATTGCTTAGAATCCAACCAGAAAATATTTTAATTAAAGAGAGAAGAGAAGTGACTTTAAAAGAAGAAAGGATAACCAATAAACGGATGAAAGCTTGCAATTCGCAACTTTATTGTGTACTTCTCCCATTGGAATTTTGAAAAATCAAAACAAACTTTCAAGATACGGAAAAACCAAAGCATATCCACCCCTTACATTGAACTTCAAGCTATTTTTTGTGGTGCAAGTATAAGTTTTCTTCTAATCATGAATTAATATTTTACAAAAAAAATTAATATTTTTATAAGAAAATTGTTGTTATAGGTCTATATCGATTTTTTTAATTATCGTTGTATGTCTATAGCAACGATTTTCTTATAAAAATATCATTTTATCTTATGAAAATATCAATTTCCTAAATTTAAAGGACCTTATGATTTTTGCTCTTTGTGGGAAACAAAAAATACACTAATAATTCCGGTCAAAATTGTCATGCTAAACCAATCACATACTTTAAAGATATAATTTTATTTCGTAGTACTCACTCTTAAAATTAATTGTGTGATATAGTAATGATGGCATAAGCCGAAATTAATAATTAAACTTGATAATATTGTGAGAAAAGGAGTTTTTAGGGGTTTGAAAAGGGTCCCAAACCATAATTGCGCGTTGTATGTCTATATTAACCAATGTATTAGTCAAAAAAGAGTTTAATGAATTAAATGGGGACATAATGGATGTTTTATGGGAACCTTTGATAAAGTTTGGGGTTAATAACCGAGGAGAGGCCCCTCTGCCATTAAACGAGATCATTTCAATAATGATAAGAATCTCTTGCTCGTTGAAAAAAAGGGGAGGGAGGTTGGTTACTATTAATGCAATGACACATCAAGCTTCATTTTAGAAATTCATTCCATCATTAAAATTGTTGATTTTTATTAAAAATCATTCTGAATTCAAGTTTTATAGGAATTCTTATGTATTCACTATTCATTCAACACAGATTTATCATGTCATTACTATTTGAATAATAATAATTATTATTTTAAAGATAAATATATAATGAAAAAGTATTCTTAATATTGATACATAAAATATTTTTATTTAAAATGGAGAGAGTATTATTTAAAAAATTATTAGTTAAAAAATATTTTTAAGTATGTTAAATACAAATATTAAAATTTGAAGAAGAAAAGATGGTGGACTGCTATTTTGGTAGAGTAAATTTTCTTAATTATGAAAGAGATGCAAAGAAAGAGAGAGATACCAAAATTGGAAAATGAAAATCTGAAAATAAGTACTCCACAGTCCACTCTGCAAAACGAACCAAAGATATAATAACTGTGCCAGCAACTTTGATAACGAAAAAATATTTAGACGAAGAGGACAGAACAGAGAGAGTTCGGCAGAGGAGCTTAGATTTTCTTGATGTTTCGCTTTCCCCCATAGATTTATATGCTTCTTTCAAATATTACAAGGGGGAAAGTGTCTTCTTTTTCCTGCAAATGCGGCTCCCATTTTCTCTCTCTGTTTAATTTATCTCAACCTCAGAACTTATTATTAGAGTATGGTGTTGTTTGTTTAAAATTCAATCAAACACTTCTGAATAGTTAAGTAATCTGAATGAGCCGAATGAATTAAAATTCTGAATAAAAACAATTATTTAATAACTGACATGTCAGAACTATTTGAATAACATATTTTTACTATTTTATTACTTTGAAAAAGTTCAAAATTATTGTAAATTTATTTAATATTATTTAATATAATAATATTTTTTTTTTTTTTTTACTTCATTCAATTGAAATTTATTCATTCAGCAAAAAAATAAAATAGACTTAATCATTTAACCTAAAATATTGACCGATTTAATCATTCAGATCATTTTTATTCAAAATAAACACAAATAAATGATCGATTCAGTTCTATTCAATCCCAGACAAACACAACCTAAACCTTCCCCCCAGATCTCCAGACATTCTAACTGAGGGGCATGATTTTTTAGTGAATTAGTATAAAAGGTGCAAACTTTTTTCTCGGGTTTTCTCCTTGAGCTCTATATTTCCCTCTACACTATTTAGGTGTCTTTTTTTTATGTCATTGCCTCAACTTTCCTCCATTAAAAGCTGCATTTATTAAAGGTTATTTGGGTCAGTGTGTGAGAGAGAGAGTTTAGTTACTTAATATATGAATACGGGTTGTAATTATTAAATGTAGAATGGCATTTATGTTGCTGTCAATCTTGGAAAATAACTCTGTTCTGCCGTAGAAGCTGTAACCTCGCACTGCAAGCCGAGTCCTCTAATCAGTGGCACAATCTCAGAAAGGTGAAGTCTTTCACCTCAATTCTATCTTTTAAAGTAATTCGAAGTCCACTGGTTTTCAGGTATACATACATTTGACTATATATATATATATATATATACAAGCTTCAGTTAATATATTCGATTGCATATATATGAATATGTACACCCAACTACCCAAGAAACAGACTCACCAACCAAGAAAAACAGAGAATTGAAGACTACTCTGAATTTTGGGTTGTTTTTATTTTTTGGGTGTTTGATAAATTTTCACATTTCTGGGTTTTTTTCGGTTTTGTCCTTTATTTTGAGTCTCAGATCTCTAGGGAATTGTATTGAATTGAAGAAGCTCAATGGCAACTCAGAAGCAAGGGGAAGAAGCCATAATGTCTGGGGGTTTCAATGAAACAGAGCAAGATGTCTCTGGAGAGGGGTTTGATCAGCAACCCACTGGCTTCAAAAGCTTTCTTTGGCATGGTGGGTCTGTTTATGATGCTTGGTTCAGCTGTGCATCAAATCAAGTAATTCTCCTATTTCCCACATACCTAAATATTATGAATTTATACAATTTCATTTTTTATTTCTTATTTTTAGGGTGGGGTTATAAAAGATTGAATTTTTTTTGGACTGTTGATTAATTCAGGTGGCACAGGTTCTGTTAACTTTGCCCTACTCTTTCTCTCAACTGGGAATGCTTTCAGGAGTGATTCTGCAGGTGTTATATGGTATACTTGGGAGCTGGACTGCTTATCTCATCAGTGTGCTCTATGTTGAGTACAGAACCAGGAAGGAGAAAGAGAATGTCAGCTTCAAGAACCATGTCATACAGGTAGCTTGGCCTTTCAAGAATTCTTCTTTCCTCCTAAGTCTCACCTATTCAATGTTTCACAGTACAGAAAATGTAAATGATAAATGCACCCCACATTTTACTTAATTAAATTCACTCTATTACAGCATTTGCTCTATTTTAAACCAAATAATAGAGAGCACAAATGGTGAAAAGTTGAGTCCATTTATGACTTTTTCAAAAGAACACCCGTTATCTAGAAGCCCTATACTCTCTGTCCAAAATGAAAGTGATTTGACTTTTGACTTTTTGTTTACATATATTAAATTTTCTTTTATACATTTTTTCTCTTACTAAAATTTGTGATTTGGGAAAAATAGTATGCTCTCATTTATGGATGGGGGGTTGAGGGACCATCAATAAATAATTCTCAACTTACATAAATTAGTTATATACATATATATTTAATGTATGTATGTGTACAGTGGTTTGAGGTGCTTGATGGATTGTTGGGTCCACACTGGAAAGCTGTGGGGTTGGCCTTCAATTGTACCTTCCTCCTATTTGGGTCTGTTATACAGCTTATTGCTTGTGCGAGGTTAGTTCTATTTTTTAAAGATTAATTAATCATAATTTCAATTAAATTTTTAGGAAATTGGATACCAGAGTAGGAATGGATCATGTTTGATTTATTATAACTATGTTTTTTAATCTTTGGTGATTACAGTAATATTTACTACGTAAATGATCATTTAGACAAGAGAACATGGACATATATATTTGGTGCTTGTTGTGCTACTACTGTGTTCATACCATCATTTCACAACTATAGAATTTGGTCTTTTCTGGGGCTTGGGATGACCACCTACACTGCCTGGTACTTGACTATTGCTGCCTTAGTCCATGGCCAGGTAATTTAAGTATTTATTCGATAATATCCTTAGTTATCACGGTGACATGTGATTATAACTAATATTCGCTACATGATCTTCCGAAACTTTTTGACCATAATCTGTACTCGATTACCTTATTCTTTTACTGCTTCTAGGTTGAAGGAGTAACTCACTCGGGTCCAAAAAAGCTGGTCCTGTATTTTACTGGGGCAACCAACATACTATATACGTTCGGCGGACATGCTGTCACAGTGTGAGTGTTTTATTTAGTTTTTCAGCCATACATTAAATCTTCCATAGATGTGAAAGATTTTGTTTTACCATTTGTAGTACTCCAACCATCTATTATTCCATACATTGATTTAAGGTATAAATTGACTGTTAATTTTGGTGCCAACTAATGGTGCAAAATATGTGTCATATTCATGCTAGAAATGGGTAAATTTTACTCTTGATACAACATTTTTGGATGACTGGTAGGTGTCATCTGTTGGCCATACTTCTTTGCTAACTGGTAAAACTGACTATTCACTGTTACTAGAAAGCAATGGCTTTGAAAGATGCATTCCTAAGAATTGTACGAGTATATATTAATGATCAACATCAGTAAGATCATTTTGAAAACTCTAAACTCTTGAAGAAAGTTGCAGTAATTTAAGCACCTATGTGCGATCAATCAAAGTATTAATGTGCTTAGTCATTTATCTTATGGTCCTAGTTTTATTGATACCAAAGTGGTGAGAAATTAAAATAGATTTTGGGATGTGTGATAAAAAATAATATGGGTTCCTAATGTTTACAGGGAAATTATGCATGCCATGTGGAAGCCCCAGAAATTCAAGTACATATATTTATTTGCCACCTTGTATGTATTCACACTAACTATTCCATCAGCTGGCGCGGTGTATTGGGCTTTTGGTGATCAACTTCTCAACCACTCGAATGCCTTCTCTCTCCTTCCCCGGACTGGCTTCCGTGATGCAGCAGTTATTCTAATGCTAATCCACCAGGTCTTAATACAGCTTTAAATTAAATTCATCACTTAGTAAGTTTACCCAGTATTTGGATGCCTCAAAATATAAAAAGCATTTTTATCTTTGACATTGATATGGACCATGTATTAGATGAACCGAGTTAAAATCAATATGACTGAGAATTTGCAACACTTTTTCTTTCTTTCTTTTGGGACAAGTATAATTTGCATCACCTACATTCAAATAATCAAAAAAGTGTCTATTACCTGGCAGCGCAATCATAATCATAATCATAATATTAGAAAATTGTGAGGAATGTACCCATCCATAAGCAGCCTCAATTAATTCACATGAATATCCATCCACTTGGTTGATTTTTAACTACATTTATTTATTTTGCAGTTCATTACTTTTGGGTTTGCTTGCACGCCTTTGTATTTTGTGTGGGAGAAAGCTGTGGGGATGCATGAAACAAAGAGCATATGTTTAAGGGCACTGATGAGGCTGCCGGTTGTGGTTCCAATATGGTTGCTGGCCATTATATTTCCATTCTTTGGGCCAATCAACTCAGCTGTGGGGGCACTTTTGGTTAGCTTCACTGTCTATATTATCCCGGCTCTTGCTCATATGCTTACTTACAGGAAGGCTATAGCTCGGCAGGTAGTCAATCAATTCAATTTAACTTTCTTATATTCATCGCTATCTGCTATCTTACTGGCATTGTCTAGTAGTGGTGCCTATGACCACCGTTGTTCAATTATGTTTTGCATTCACCTCTAGTGACTCTCATTAATCATTAAAGGTACGATTCATTTAAGAAATTTAGTTTCTTCTTTCTTCCGCTCTTTTCTCATGAATTGGACAGAGATTTGCAGTTGTCCATCGACTTTGGGTCCTACCAAATTGATCATCCTCCTATTTGATGGGGTACACAGCGAATAGATAGATGGCTGTGATTCTCTTAGAGAATGAGAAACGCACGCTGTTTATTTATTTGTTGTTGGGGTACTAAAGCTAATTTGATTATGGATATTAGCCAGTCAATTTTCTTGGGTGACCTATATCAACCAAGAATTATTAGACAATGACTGAATGTCAATTTATTCAAATTTGATGGAGACGAATTTGATAGAGGTAGGCATCCGTGGTGGGTTTTAGTATTTTATGTTAAGTTAGTGGCCTCAGTAATTGGAACCCTTGTAGAGGTCACACATGCATCATTTTCCCGGACATTAACCCCTATCTTTCGCTAAGTTGCTCCGGAAAAGGTTGAAGAGAAAGAAAAAAATGAGGGGAGGGGGGTTAATATGGATCACTAGAAGTACTAATGTTACATCTGATGAAAATGCACTAGTGTTTCAAAAAAGGACTATAATTACTTCTCCCGACATTTTTTGTTTTTGAAAACTTATACTATTACAATTCAATTATAAAATCATTTCATCTTAGGGCCTAGGGTGAATCATTATCTGACATTTTTTTTGAGTACTTATGGTTAGGCTCGAACTTGTGACATTGCACAGTAAAAAAAAATGTTTTTACCACTAGATTATTACCTTTGGTTTTAATTGTACTGACATTTGAAATGTGACAAGGTGTTGAGCATAAACTCCAAAATTACTGGAAAAACAACTACTCATGGTGGCTTGTACCCAACCCACCTAGAGGTTTTAATGGTGTAATTATAAAATTTATGATAGAAGATATGGATGGTGGCACTTCCTTGTCAATGGGTTATCCGTAGCCCCCGTATTGGTACCCTTGTACTAGCCACATATTAAATTGAGCCGGGCAATTGACCCCTGCTTAGAGTTTCCAATACCTTTGTCAATTATTGTCCATTTATTGGGACCAGCTGGCAAACTAACGCGTTGATCAACTCCGTAAGCTGGTGATAGAAATGTTTGGCTGATAGGACCTTCCTTCCATTGGTCATCAAATGTTTTGGTAGGGTACATTTGAAAATCTCTTAAAAAATCCCAATTTTATCTTTCTTTCTAGTTTCAAATTTTAGTTCCGAGGATTATTTTGCATTTGATGTACAATAATTATATGGCCTGATTTCATGTTTTTCCTACTTCGTATATGTCATGTAATTCCTTCATTTTCTCTATTTTTCTTATGAGCAGAATGCAGCAGAGAAGCCTCCTTTCTTTCTACCAAGCTGGACCGCCATGTATATTGTGAATATGTTTATTGTAGTCTGGGTTTTCGTGGTTGGCTTTGGTTTTGGAGGGTGGGCTAGCATGACCAACTTTATCAGGCAAGTTGACACATTTGGCCTCTTTGCCAAGTGTTACCAATGCAAACCTCCGCCGGTGCATCATTAGGTTCAAGAAAATTCCTTAAACTTTCATTTTTGTTTTATAGAATCTAGTTAGGGGGTTATTTATCAGTTTCTCTTCCCCGTGCCTTTATAAATGTTTTAGTGTAAATTGTGACCATGACATTATCATGCTCGTGTGAAGAATTTTTAAGATCTGCATATTTATATTATTTTTAGAATATGACCGTTTTTCAAGAATTTTCAGAATGTGTACTGTTGTTGCTATGATAAGCCCTATTTCTCGTCCCGGTTACTTGTTATTTTATTTGAAATGATTATTATTTCGATTTTTCTTATTGTAAGATTTTTATCTTTTATAGTAAATTATAATTTTAATATATTTTAATATAAAAGACCGTGTGATAAAAAAAAGGTTTTAAATCGATTTAATTTATTTATGTTATAAAAATATTAAATATCATATTTTAGTCCTCCAATTTTAAGTAATTCTCAAGTTTTAAATATTGCGTGTATTATCATTGCTTCATCACTAAACACTAAAACGACACGACACCAATTTTGGTTTAATTTCTTTTTTCTTGCACCAAAATTGTGTCTGGTATGTTATTATTTTGAAGGCCGAAGGTGATAACTTAGTGATAAGGTTTGTCTTTTTATTATGTAATGTCATAGGTTTGAATTTATCTTTCATCAAAGTCGGGATCAACATGCGTAATATAGTGAAGATAAGTTCTCCCTAGTTCTTCTCATAGATTTTCGCCAAGTTTCCCTAAACCCTACTGATTGAAATGTATTCCTAAAATGAAATTATAATATTATTTCTGTTCAAATATATTTGTTCTAATTTTAAAATACATGGTTATTAAGAAAAAAAAGTATCTCTAAATTATCCATTTAAACCACTTTATTATCATTTTTTTTATTTTAATTAATTTCTCAACTCTTTTTTAGAATAATAAAATAGAGAAAGAGAGAGAGAGAGAGGAGAGAAATGAGTATGATAAATTTCTAATGTTAAAGTTAACAGAGTTGTTTTTTTCAATGTATGTCATGTAGTTTTCAATAAATTCTTTTATAAAGCTAAATGAGGATAATATTAAAAAAATAAAATAAAAAATCAATATTTATATTTAAAAGTAAGACCTAAAATCAATTTTATAATTAATTAAAGAATTAACCTAGTTAACTTCATTATAATTCATAGTATCAAATCATGTTAACTCGATTGTATTAAATGTTTAGTTACAAATATTTTTTAAGTATTAATGATAGATGTATTGTTAAGATATTTATGTTTATTTATTTTTTAAATTTTATTAATATATCTAATTATAATATTATTTAATTATGTGTTTTATAAAATATAACAAACTGACGTTCAATACAAAATATTTTTTTTTTTACCATATCCTACTACACAGCTTACCCAAAACTAAACCGTTAATTCCCTTCCTTTCTCTTTTATAATATAGATAGATATAAATCTAACGTGTGACACTTTTTGAAAAATCAACATTAATTTATTACAATAAAATGTTACATGAAAAATCATCATTAATAATTTGAATGTGTTCAACGAATGAAATCGAAGAGTGTTTAGTGGTGATTATCATAAGTAATTATACAACTATTTTTAATAAAAGATTTTTTAAAAAATATTTATTAATATTTGTAATAATTGTCTTTACTTATTGTGGTAATCTCCGAGGAAAATTACACGCATTCACATAAAAGACGAAAAATAACAATTATGATCAATTGTCTTTAGGGTATTAATATTTTCCTATTAATAGAAAAGTTAATTTTTTTATTTCTCTATTTTACCCTTTAAAAGACAGGATTAGTTACTCAAAAAATTTCATTCTATCCCCCCACTTATTTATCAATTCTTGATTTCTCTCCAATATTTTCTTATTCTTTTTACACATAAGTAGTGCGTGTCAGGATACTAATAATTATAAAGTATTTTAAAGACATTAATGACAAATTTAAGATAAATGTGGTATTAAAATTTTTATGCTTCTATCATAGGTTATGCTAAATTATATTTTGCTACTTCAAGATTATTTGTATTATTTCCCCCAGTATTTTTAGCCTACACCCGCATCTTCTTATATCTTCCTATTGATGAAATCACAACTATCTACATGTTTATATGCTAGTGTTGTATATATATCACTTGGTTTAAGAGTATTTCTTTTTAAAAGATATAACAAATATACTTCTTTTAACGATAAATTCGACGACAGTTTAGTCCGTCACCATAAGTTCTTCTGTCGCTATATTTTTTAGAGACGGACAACAGATAGCGACGGACGAACCACCAAACTGTCGTCGGGTCGGTCATTAAAAGGAATATGCTAGGTATTTCCTTTAAAGGGGTATATATTAAAAAGAATATGCTAGGTATTTCCTTTAAAGGGGTATATTCTTAAACTTTACTATATATATATATATATATATATATATATGACCAAGATGGAAACGGAGCCAAACTGCCATCATTATAAATTATATAATGTTGCATTTGGTTTTAAAAAATGGAATTGAATAAGGAATAAAATAATTTTAAGTTATTTTTCAAATATATGTTTGATTGTTGGTGAGAGTGAGTGGTGTAATATGATGATAAAATTATTATACATATTCATTTTATTGAAATTAATTTTATTCCACAGAATAAAAATCAAAGAATTGAATGAATTTTTATTCTGTTAGAATAGTTTATACTTTAAAATAATCATTTAATTCTCTTTTTCATTTCATTATCTCAACCCAAATATAATACAAGAAACAAAAATAAACGAAAAGAGAACCTTGGCATAATTGTATATGCAAGCATAACCAGGTCAACACGGATGAACATGCCCAGATGCCAAGGATCTACATACTCAAACCATATTTTCCGTTACTTTATTTTAAATTTAAAACTGTCTCCATTTTAAATTATAACATCACTATTGATTTTTAAAGTTCAATTTGAGATATTTTTAAATTTAAAATTAAGATAATTCTTTAAAATTTATAAAATAATGAATCTTAAAATGAGTAATACTTTTTTGATAATTTACGAAATTTATCATTTGTATTAATTAAAATTAAAAGAATACATATCAATTTTTAGTTTAAAAACATCTTCAATTAATTTTAAAAAATCAATAATAATCTTATATTTTAGAACGGATCATCCCATAAATTATACATTTCAACAATAATTGAATGAAATGCTTAACAGTTCAACGAAGCAACAACATCGAGACGGCACAAATACTTCAATTTATAAATACAGCCAAGTCAATGTGATGAAATCAAATGACATGCCATTCTGATTAATCTAACTTCATTTACTACAAATTTATTCATTGGACTAATTAATGTGCATATGGTACCGCGTTGGCAATCTGCATGCTAACTATTTAAACAAACATAAGCACATCCAATTTCATAAAAATCATGAATTTGTTATCTACATTGGTCATGATTCATGTACAATTTGTGTGTTTGTTTCTAGTCATCTTCTTGTTCGGTGCCAGGGATCTACAACAACACATTTTATGGCCAAAATCCTCATGAAATTGGTCGATTGTTCAGGATGCAGAGACTTGGCCTAAATATGAATAACTTTGAAGGCGAAATTCCAGCAAACATATCCAACTGCTACAAGCTCGAGTACCTTGGCGTTGGTTTCAACAAGCTAGTTGGAATTATACCACAAGAGCTTAGTGAATTGTCAAGACTAAAAACTCTTGTTGTTCGTAAAAACAGTTTTACAGGCGGCATCCCATATTTCTTTGAAAATCTGACTTCTCTAGAATCTCTATCCGCCACGGACAATCTATTTGGGGGAAATATTCCTGATTCTATAGGTCAGTTGAAAAATCTGAGCGAATTAGGATTGGGTGACAATAACATAACAGGTATGATCA
Source organism: Hedera helix (assembly GCA_947179155.2). NCBI lineage: Eukaryota > Viridiplantae > Streptophyta > Magnoliopsida > Apiales > Araliaceae > Hedera > Hedera helix. The sequence continues at coordinate 25,812,446 of OX359285.1, forward strand.
CTCCAGTTTATAATCTGTCTTTGGAAACTGTTTTATCTTTGCCTGATAATCAACTACAGGGGAGTATACTGCCTAGCATAGGCTTGATGCTCCCCCGTCTTCAATACCTTCAGTTGACAGGTAATGGTTTTACTGGAACCCTTCCGATCTCATTCTCTAATTGTTCGGATTTGGAAGTACTTGAAATAAACGAAAACAACTTTCATGGAAAAATAGCTGTTGAGTTTGGAGGGTTGAAAAGTATATGGCATATAGTTCTGGATAACAATAATTTTGGAAGTGGGGAACCTGATGAAATGAATTTCATTGGTTCTATAGCCAATTGCAGCAATTTGGAAGTACTAGATCTGCATACTAACAAATTGATGGGGTTGCTACCAAATTCTGTTGGTAACCTTTCAACTCAACTGTTTTATTTGAATTTAGCAGCAAAGTTTATATATGGAAGATTACCTTCAACAATAGGTAATCTTGTTGGCGTAGCCTCTTTGGGTCTAGATGGTAATCAGTTCACAGGCCTAATTCCTACTAGCATGGGAAATCTTCGAAATATACAGAGATTGGCATTTGAAAGAAATAGATTTTCAGGTACGATTCCAGATTCGATTGGAAATTTATCCTTCTTGACAGAACTCTATATGAAGATGAACAGGTTAGAGGGGGATCATTCCAATAAGTCTTGGAAATTGCCAAAGATTGTTGTTGTTAGAGCTTTCAGAAAATAACCTCACTGGTCCTATTCCAAAAGAATTACACTGAATCTTTCTCGGAATCATTTGCTTGGATTTCTACCAGTAGAGGTTGGCAACCTTAAAAACTTGGCCAGATTGGATCTGTCCGTGAATGACTTGTCTGGTGAAATTCCAAGTAGTCTTGGTAGCTGCACTAGCCTCGAAAATCAATACCTTCAAGGAAATTTATTTCAAGGTCCTATACCACCCTCACTTAGTTCTTTAAAAGGTACGATAAATCTTGATCTTTCTCATAACAATTTGTCCGGACATATTCCAAGATTCTTGGAGAAATTCTCCTTGAAGTACCTGAACTTGTCGTTTAATAATTTTGAGGGTGAGGTACCGAAGGTTGGAGCTATTTCAAATGGAAATGCAATATCGATTGTTGGGAACACTATGCTATGTGGCAGCTTGCCTGAGTTTCAGCTTGGCAAATTACTTGGGTCATTGCATTGAACCAATCAGTAGTGATCAGCTGCCACGTGGTTGAATATGTTGCACTTGAGACATTCTATGCAGTCCCATATGTTTGGTTTATCTTCTGCAGCCGTCCCAGAATGGTTTGCAGCAGGAGCTTTTGGATTAGTTACAGTGTTCACATTACTTCTACGAAATGTTCCTGCTTTGCGGTCAAACTTATTGTATGTTGTTCATTTTTCATCTTTTTGTTATATGTTGTGTTAATATATCAAAATATTTATCAACCCATTACTTTTCTTTGAAATACTATGCTAATTCTAGTACTTGCTCCCTCGTAACTGAAGTCTATTATTTGTGATGACATTGTTCTGTAAGTTTTTGTTCCTTGCAGCATGTAATTTACGTTTCTTGTGAAAGGAATGTAAGATGCAATATTATTATTCTTGATTCTTTTTGCCATCCTTTACATGTTAAATATTCTATAAAAAAAAAAAAAACTTGTCCTTTTTCCTAGCTAGGAGGCTTCCTCCTTTTTAGTTTTTTGGTAACATCAGCTATGTTGCATGGATTCATCATTTTTCCAGAATTACCCATGTCCAGAGGATACGACTTGGGTGTTGGAGTAGATACTGGACACTCCAAAATAGTGAGCGAGTGATGTGAATAAAATTATGTACACTAAGTGCATAATGTAGAACTGATAAGTATAAGTCGAACCACAGAGACTAGATTAATTTCTATGTATCCTTAATATGTATTTCAGGCGAATTAAAAATAAAGATTGAGAATTATTTAATTATAATTAAACTAATTAGAATATGAAAACTAATAATAAGGAAGCAATCTAGGAATCTAAATCCACTAAATAATAAACATAACAAATAATCCAACTTTTTCTATTTTTATAACTCAAACTGCACCGCAGATTTGGTGTACATAATTCGGAAAATAAATCAATTAAAGTCCAAATAAAAATTAACTATGGTTTTTATCTCCCTTCCCTTTAATTTATTAATTTTATAATTAATTTGGGTAAGCATAGACTATAAAAATTTAAGAATTAACTATAACCAATCAAAAAGCAAGCATGATAATCTATCAAAACTTCTTCATTAATTTAAAATCACATAAGAATTATAAAACGAAGGTATTTCAATAAAGAAACAGGAAGGCAAAATCAATTAAACATTAAAGCATAAATAATAAAAGAGAAGAAAAATATTATCATGAATAATTATTTAATTTCATTTTTATCCTAGATCAAAAAAAAATTAGCTGGACATTAAAATAAATAAGATAACAAAAATAAAGAAGAAATAAACTCCTTTTATTTAAAATCCTTCAACGAGTGTACTGTAATATCCCAGATATTTTCAAGATTTTAAATAATATCTTAATTGATTTTATTAAAGGTTAAGGTTTAAAACCTAGAATTTGAGAAGTAAGATGTGTAGAAAATGGGTGGACATTTTTTTTAACATAATTTATTTGTTAGAAATTAAATGTGGGAATATTTATTAATGCATGTAGAGAATTTATTAAAGAAATAAATTCAATTGAGAAGTGAAGGTGAATATATATATATATACCTAGAGTTGAGTTTGCTAGTCAAACAAGATGATGCGTGAAGTAAATTAAATACTCAATAAAACTAATAAATTAATTAGTTTAAGTATGGATTAAAAAAGGAAAATCATGTAATATAATTAATTGAATTAATTATATGAGTCATGAATTAAAGCTAAGATTAGCAAGTAGAGAAGTGGAATATTGCCTAGAATGACAATATTAAGAAGTTAATTAATTAAGTAATTAACTTAATTATTAAGTTGTTGTATAGAGTCCATTAATGGATTTGAAACAAGCCCAATATGAGAATATTTGCTTAAAGGTGAGTAATTAAATAATAAGCCCAAATGTTGTGTTGATTATAGTCCAAGAGGTAATTAATATAAGTCCAATTAAATTATGTTGGCAAGTATTGTGATAGTCCAATTAAATTAATTACCAAGCTCAAGTTATAAATGATATGTGAATTGTGTTGGGTAGCTCAAGTACTTAAATAAGAAAGCCCAATGCAAGGTAAGCTATGTAGCCCAAACACTTAAAAGTCCAATGTTGGTCAAAGTGTTGGGAGATATTGTTGAGTGTAGAGAATTAACTAATGTAGGGTTAATTGAATAACCCTAGTTGGTAGGCAAGATAGAGAATTAACCAAACATTGGTTAATTGATAGAGGAAGGAAGGTAGTGTTAAGAATTAACTATGGATGAGTTAATTATGTAACCCAAGGTGGTAGAATAAATTAAATCAAGTTTAATTGGACTATAATATAAGTCCAATTGAGGTATTAATCTAGGTCAAATAAATTTACCTAGTAGTTCATATAATTAATTTAACATTAATCCATGTAATAATTAATCAAGTCCAATGCTTGTTTTAATTAAATGTAACATATGGTATTTAATATTAGCCCAATGTAATAATTAAATTGAGCCCAACTAATTTAATTGATGAGCCCAATATATTAAATCCTAGAGTCCAATGTGGAGCCCAAATGGTAGTCAAAATTGGTCAACAATTGATCATATGTGTGTATATATATATATAGATGTATATATGTATATTAAATGAAGAAAATATAAAGCAAAAATGGAGAATAAAAGACCATTTTGCTGAGATTTTTAGGGGCCCCACATGGGTAGCTTGTTTCTTTCATGTTGCTTAAATCACACACTTGGTGTTGGTGGTTCAACCACCCTAGTCATTCACCATGTCAATCAACCAATCAATCCATCAAATAGTAATCCCAATTAACCTCTAATTTGACCAATGCTAGTTGATTAGTGGATGTTGATGATGATTAAGGGAGTGCTATATATAGAGTGTTGCACCAATGATTTGTGTTGGTTAGTTCATTTGTAAGCATTTCTAGAGAGAAAAAGTGAGAGCATTCAAAGAGAGAAATAGAGAGAGCACTTGTGAGTTGAAGGAAAGTGCTAGAGAAGGAGCTTGGTGGATGTCACATAGCTTCATAACATACTTGGGAAGGAGAAGAAGAAGAGCACACAAGTCCTTAAGGTTAAAAAGTACTCTAAACCTTCCTAAGTTCATTTTTATAATCTATATAAGTTTTAAACGGTTAAAATATAGTTTTAACCGATCAAAAGTTATTTTGATGGTCTCGAAGTCTAAATCTATGATATATAGGAAGATTCATGATTTGATAGGTTTAAATCATGTATTGGTATGAGTGGTATGCAAATAAATGGAAGAAAATTCCATATTGTGATTACCGGTAAAACCCTAGGTGGTTCGATCTTTAAATTTCGTGTCAAACGTTTTCAAAAATGTGATTGAACCATGAAATATTGTAAAACAAGAAGTTAGAAAGACAACAACACTTAGTTGGTGTCATTTGGATTTGAAGAGTTTATTTTATTCAAGTTTGAACCATTAAAACCAAGGATTTGTGATTTTAGTTTTCACTTTGTCCTTGTGAGCAGTTTTGAGTCCACTTACGTTTGGAATTTGGATTTGTAATCTAAAGAGAAATTGTAGAGGGGGAAATTCTGATGAGAATGGACTCAAGAATCACCTCAAAATGTTTTAAAATGAAGAAGTTATGGCTGTCGGAGCGTCGAGCAGTCAAAAAGTTGACTTTCGGACCAACTGGCCGAGCGCACCTGCGCTCGGTGTGGGCGCAGCTGCGCCCAAGCAATCTGCCAAAGCAGATTTTTATGCTCCGGGTCGGGTCGGGTCGGGTCGGTCCGGGTCGAGTTTTCTTTGAAAAATTAAGTTGAAATAAGTGTAAAATGAATGTGTTTGGTTATTAAACCAATATATATGAAATCCATTAATGATTAATTGGTAACTAAATGTTTAAAATAAAGACTAAAGTTAACACAATTAAGAAGTTAACTATTAGTATTATTTGATGTGTATTTAAAATATTATTAAATAATTAATAACATTAGTAAGTGATTAAAATATTATTAAATGGTTAATAATATTAATGCGTAATTAAAATATTATTAAATGGTTAATAATATTAATATGTGATTAAAATATTATTAAATGGTTAATAATATTAACAAGTGATTAAAATATTATTAAATGGTTAATAATATTAACAAGTGATTAAAATATTATTAAATGATTAATAATATTAATGAGTGATTAAAATATTATTAAATGGTTAAAAATATTAATGAGTGATTAAAATATTATTAAATGGTTAATAATATTAAAGAGTGATTAAAATATTATTAAATGGTTAATAATATTAATGAGTGATTAAAATATTATTAAATGATTAATAATATTAATATGTGATTAAAATATTATTAAATGATTAATAATATTAATAAGTGAGTAAAATATTATTAAATGGTTAATAATATTAATGAGTGATTAAAATATTATTAAATGGTTAATAATATTAATGAGTGATTAAAATATTATTAAATGGTTAATAATATTAATGAGTGATTAAAATATTATTAAATGGTTAATAATATTAATATGTGATTAAAATATTATTAAATGATTAATAAAATTAATAAGTGATTAAAATATTATTAAATGGTTAATAATATTAATGAGTGATTAAAATATTATTAAATGATTAATAATATTAATAAGTGATTAAAATATTATTAAATGATTAATAATATTAATAAGTTGGTTAAGTTTACCGACATGTCCAACTAGGTTTGTTGAGCTAGGATTTTTGTCAGGAACTTAAGGGTTCGTTTATCGGACAACTAAAGAGTTAATAGTTTGAAGTTAAAGTCTTAAGTTAAGACTAATTAAAAGTCCTGGTAGCTAATGATTATGTCAATTTGTTATATAAATTGTAGGTTGAGCAAATGACGCAAATAAGCGTAAATGGTAGAAGCGACCAGACAAGTTTTTCAGAACTTGCTCCTATGTTCCTTAACATGCTATGATGTGATATTAAATTGTTAATAGAAAGATATTGATGATAATTGTGATATGCATGAGGTATGATTAAATGTAAAATATGAAGCATGAAATGCTAGATGTTATATGTGATGCATGAGCAGTATGACATAAACTGAAATGCATAAAAAGCATGATGTAAGTATAAATTGCAGAGTATATGTGAAGCATGCAATGTGTTATGTGTAACTGTTAAACTTGCTGAGCCGTCGTGCTCACTCTTGCTTAAAACAAATATTTTCAGATAGTGCAAGTTAGTTGAAGTTCTCGATAAAGATCAAGGAACAGGAAAGCATATTACTTTCACTAAAGATCTAAATGTCTATTATAGATATCAGTCCGATTTGGACAGGTAAATGATTGTGTAGTATAATACCTAGTTGGTATATTATATGAGTGTTAAATACTCAATTTGATTGTAATAGAATGTCGTATCATGTATGATATTGAGACATACTAGGAATGTATAAAGATTGCGATTCTGGAATAGAAAGAGAAGTTGTAAAATTGTAAATAAATGATTATTTAGCAATTATAATATTGTTGTAATTCATGAACAATAAGGAAAATGTAGTACTCGTGTTGAACCGGATCCGAGGTTAAAGGAACCCGGATTTGGGGTCGTCACAAGTTGGTATCAGAGCTGATAGGTTAAAAACCTTAGGTAAGAGTACCTTAGGTTATAACCGTGTAGAAGATAAGTAAAATGATAAACGAATAAATTCCGTAAGAGTTTAAGTTATAAAAGATGAATTTGAAAAATTCATATAGAGAAGATTATCCAAAGATGGATTTGAGAAGATATAAGAGAGATGAAAAAGGTCATGTTGTACCTAATTTGAATAAATAATAGAAAGATATCTTATGATAAGATTTTGAGAAGCATAAAGAAAATGCTAATGAGATCATGAAATGATCTAGAGGAATGAACTCGTAATGAGGCAGATGTGCTAAAATATGAATGGAGAGAATTCGTATTCAGGTAAGAAAAATTAGAGGTTTGTGGGTTTTTAAATTAAACAGTCATATTAGTGACTGAGTTGTATGATTTCTTGTATGGGCGGGAAATTTATGCTTGGTTTTAGAATCGCTTAGCTTCCTATATTAATATAGTGGTTGAGTTGAACGAACCCTTGTATGGGCGGGGGCTATGATATGTCAGCAAACCAATTTGGGAGATGCTGCTGCGAAACTTGCACGATCAGTGTGTATCGAAGAAGAAAGATATGCACTGGTGGCACGTGTTTCCTTACAGTGTTGAACAGTTGGAAAACTGATGTATTTGTTCTTGGTTTAACGACCGCTTGACTTCCTATATTGATTAGTGGCCGAGTTGACCAATTTCTTGTATGGGCAGGAGATTGTGTTTGGTTTGACGACCACTTAAATTTCTATAGTGATAATCGATTGAAACCTGGTGTCGCGCTATTCGTTATATGTATGTTGAGAAGGTGATACTTTTCTCATGTGCATAACGGATAGGTAGAGGATGTTAAGATAAGTTCGTGTTCTGATAACCGACACGCATGGTAAGTTCGTGACTCATAGTCATGTGGTGGAGCCCCTCAGCGAATGAGCGACTTTGGCCTGACTAGGACAAGCTCCTCAAACCATATGATTGTGGTAAGTTCCTGAACCCAAATACGTGGTAAGTTTGATGAACAGTGAGTATGAATAGAGTTAAGTAGTCAGGTTAAGGCTATACTAGATATAGTTATTAAGCTGGAAAAGAATGTGGAGAAAAATTTGAGGTGTTTTGAGGTTTTAGGATATTCCAAATCTTCTAGCTATGCTAGATTTTGAAATTCTTAAAATCGTGCTAAATTCGCACTTTTGTGCTTTTGAAAAGACAAATGAATTTTCTTGTTTTATTATTAAGTCGCAGTAACACGAGGTGTGGAGAAGTCCATCGTTACTTGTGATGAGATGATAAACGATGGAGTCATAAATGCAGAGTAACCTAGTGTTGGATGTATTTTTAAGCCCACTATGGTATGATGTAATATGACAAAGTCATAAAATAATTTTCAGTATTTTGAAACGTTTAAAAAGAGTCTATGCTAATTGTTTCGGCTAGACAAATTGATTTAAAAATATCAAAATGTATTTATAAAATCATCACACGCCATTAAAGTCATGGTGCAGAGATGAAAAAGACGGAATCCTCAACGCACTGTTGCAAAGGTGCGGTATCATGAAATCCTATAAATGAATTTTAGTTACTTTAACTAATCTGAAATGATTTTTGAGTCGTAATATACGAACAGTTCAATGATGTGAGTCTATGTCATTTATTTTGACTGGACACTTTTGGTCAGAAATGACTCAAGTTTTATTTTCCAATCCAACATATGCTGGAGCGGAATTTTATAGTAAGTCTGAGGTGAACAACCCCATAATGGGGGATATGTCAGAGCCATGAATAAAGAACCCGCGAGGGGGCGCCCAAGAGTGGTGGCATGCTGATAGAACAAAATATGGGCTGGTAAATCCAGAGAGTTCAACCCAAATCGAAGTTGTTGTGCACAGCGCTAGAGTACGATAGGCTGATCACCTGGCGTACGAAACCATTGTGGTATGTTTTCAGTCTTTGTGATCGATAAACATTCTCGCAGTATGTTCACAGTCTTTATGACTCCTCAGAATAGTATGAAAGTTTTAATGAATATTTTGATTTTCAATTTATTCTTTTGTAAGATATTGATTTTCAATTTATTCTTCTGCAAGATATTCCATTGTTCTGGAATTGTGAAAAGTATGAACTTCCTAGAAAAGGGTGGTCATAGAATGTGATGAGTGAAGATATATATTCAGAGATGAAAATTTGTTAGAAATGAGTATGATGAAATTTCGGGGACGAAATTCTTATAAGAAGGGTGAATGTAATATCCCAGATATTTTCAAGATTTTAAATAATATCTTAATTGATTTTATTAAAGGTTAAGGTTTAAAACCTAGAATTTGAGAAGTAAGATGTGTAGAAAATGGGTGGACATTTTTTTTAACATAATTTATTTGTTAGAAATTAAATGTGGGAATATTTATTGATGCATGTAGAGAATTTATTAAAGAAATAAATTCAATTGAGAAGTGAAGGTGAATATATATATATACCTAGAGTTGAGTTTGCTAGTCAAACAAGATGATGTGTGAAGTAAATTAAATACTCAATAAAACTAATAAATTAATTAGTTTAAGTATGGATTAAAAAAGGAAAATCATGTAATATAATTAATTGAATTAATTATATGAGTCATGAATTAAAGCTAAGATTAGCAAGTAGAGAAGTGGAATATTGCCTAGAATGACAATATTAAGAAGTTAATTAATTAAGTAATTAACTTAATTATTAAGTTGTTGTATAGAGTCCATTAATGGATTTGAAACAAGCCCAATATGAGAATATTTGCTTAAAGGTGAGTAATTAAATAATAAGCCCAAATGTTGTGTTGATTATAGTCCAAGAGGTAATTAATATAAGTCCAATTAAATTATGTTGGCAAGTATTGTGATAGTCCAATTAAATTAATTACCAAGCTCAAGTTATAAATGATATGTGAATTGTGTTGGGTAGCCCAAGTACTTAAATAAGAAAGCCCAATGCAAGGTAAGCTATGTAGCCCAAACACTTAAAAGTCCAATGTTGGTCAAAGTGTTGGGAGATATTGTTGAGTGTAGAGAATTAACTAATGTAGGGTTAATTGAATAACCCTAGTTGGTAGGCAAGATAGAGAATTAACCAAACATTGGTTAATTGATAGAGGAAGGAAGGTAGTGTTAAGAATTAACTATGGATGAGTTAATTATGTAACCCAAGGTGGTAGAATAAATTAAATCAAGTTTAATTGGACTATAATATAAGTCCAATTGAGGTATTAATCTAGGTCAAATAAATTTACCTAGTAGTTCATATAATTAATTTAACATTAATCCATGTAATAATTAATCAAGTCCAATGCTTGTTTTAATTAAATGTAACATAGGGTATTTAATATTAGCCCAATGTAATAATTAAATTGAGCCCAACTAATTTAATTGATGAGCCCAATATATTAAATCCTAGAGTCCAATGTGGAGCCCAAATGGTAGTCAAAATTGGTCAACAATTGATCATATGTGTGTATATATATATATAGATGTATATATGTATATTAAATGAAGAAAATATAAAGCAAAAATGGAGAATAAAAGACCATTTTGCTGAGATTTTTAGGGGCCCCACATGGGTAGCTTGTTTCTTTCATGTTGCTTAAATCACACACTTGGTGTTGGTGGTTCAACCACCCTAGTCATTCACCATGTCAATCAACCAATCAATCCATCAAATAGTAATCCCAATTAACCTCTAATTTGACCAATGCTAGTTGATTAATGGATGTTGATGATGATTAAGGGAGTGCTATATATAGAGTGTTGCACCAATGATTTGTGTTGGTTAGTTCATTTGTAAGCATTTCTAGAGAGAAAAAGTGAGAGCATTCAAAGAGAGAAATAGAGAGAGCACTTGTGAGTTGAAGGAAAGTGCTAGAGAAGGAGCTTGGTGGATGTCACATAGCTTCATAACATACTTGGGAAGGAGAAGAAGAAGAGCACACAAGTCCTTAAGGTTAAAAAGTACTCTAAACCTTCCTAAGTTCATTTTTATAATCTATATAAGTTTTAAACGGTTAAAATATAGTTTTAACCGATCAAAAGTTATTTTGATGGTCTCGAAGTCTAAATCTATGATATATAGGAAGATTCATGATTTGATAGGTTTAAATCATGTATTGGTATGAGTGGTATGCAAATAAATGGAAGAAAATTCCATATTGTGATTACCGGTAAAACCCTAGGTGGTTCGATCTTTAAATTTCGTGTCAAACGTTTTCAAAAATGTGATTGAACCATGAAATATTGTAAAACAAGAAGTTAGAAAGACAACAACACTTAGTTGGTGTCATTTGGATTTGAAGAGTTTATTTTATTCAAGTTTGAACCATTAAAACCAAGGATTTGTGATTTTAGTTTTCACTTTGTCCTTGTGAGCAGTTTTGAGTCCACTTACGTTTGGAATTTGGATTTGTAATCTAAAGCGAAATTGTAGAGGGGGAAATTCTGATGAGAATGGACTCAAGAATCACCTCAAAATGTTTTAAAATGAAGAAGTTATGGCTGTCGGAGCGTCGAGCAGTCAAAAAGTTGACTTTCGGACCAACTGGCCGAGCGCACCTGCGCTCGGTGTGGGCGCAGCTGCGCCCAAGCAATCTGCCAAAGCAGATTTTTATGCTCCGGGTCGGGTCGGGTCGGGTCGGTCCGGGTCGAGTTTTCTTTGAAAAATTAAGTTGAAATAAGTGTAAAATGAATGTGTTTGGTTATTAAACCAATATATATATGAAATCCATTAATGATTAATTATTAACTAAATGTTTAAAATAAAGACTAAAGTTAACACAATTAAGAAGTTAACTATTGGTATTATTTGATGTGTATTTAAAATATTTTTAAATATTTAATAACATTAGTAAGTGATTAAAATATTATTAAATGGTTAATAACATTAATGCGTGATTAAAATATTATTAAATGGTTAATAATATTAATGTGTGATTAAAATATTATTAAATGGTTAATAATATTAATATGTGATTAAAATATTATTAAATGGTTAATAATATTAACAAGTGATTAAAATATTATTAAATGGTTAATAATATTAACAAGTGATTAAAATATTATTAAATGATTAATAATATTAATGAGTGATTAAAATATTATTAAATGGTTAATAATATTAATGAGTGATTAAAATATTTTTAAATGGTTAATAATATTAAAGAGTGATTAAAATATTATTAAATAATTAATAATATTAATATGTGATTAAAATATTATTAAATGATTAATAATATTAATAAGTGAGTAAAATATTATTAAATGGTTAATAATATTAATGAGTGATTAAAATATTATTAAATGGTTAATAATATTAATGAGTGATTAAAATATTATTAAATGGTTAATAATATTAATATGTGATTAAAATATTATTAAATGATTAATAATATTAATAAGTGATTAAAATATTATTAAATGGTTAATAATATTAATGAGTGATTAAAATATTATTAAATGGTTAATAATATTAATATGTGATTAAAATATTATTAAATGATTAATAATATTAATAAGTGATTAAAATATTATTAAATGATTAATAATATTAATAAGTTGGTTAAGTTTACCGACATGTCCAACTAGGTTTGTTGAGCTAGGATTTTTGTCCGGAACTTAAGGGTTCGTTTATCGGACAACTAAAGAGTTAATAGTTTGAAGTTAAAGTCTTAAGTTAAGACTAATTAAAAGTCCTGGTAGCTAATGATTATGTCAATTTGTTATATAAATTGTAGGTTGAGCAAATGACGCAAATAAGCGTAAATGGTAGAAGCGACCAGACAAGTTTTTCAGAACTTGCTCCTATGTGCCTTAACATGCTATGATGTGATATTAAATTGTTAATAGAAAGATATTGATGATAATTGTGATATGCATGAGGTATGATTAAATGTAAAATATGAAGCATGAAATGCTAGATGTTATATGTGATGCATGAGCAGTATGACATAAACTGAAATGCATAAAAAGCATGATGTAAGTATAAATTGCAGAGTATATGTGAAGCATGCAATGTGTTATGTGTAACTGTTAAACTTGCTGAGCCGTCGTGCTCACTCTTGCTTAAAACAAATATTTTCAGATAGTGCAAGTTAGTTGAAGTTCTCGATAAAGATCAAGGAACAGGAAAGCATATTACTTTCACTAAAGATCTAAATGTCTATTATAGATATCAGTCCGATTTGGACAGGTAAATGATTGTGTAGTATAATACCTAGTTGGTATATTATATGAGTGTTAAATACTCAATTTGATTGTAATAGAATGTCGTATCATGTATGATATTGAGACATACTAGGAATGTATAAAGATTGCGATTCTGGAATAGAAAGAGAAGTTGTAAAATTGTAAATAAATGATTATTTAGCAATTATAATATTGTTGTAATTCATGAACAATAAGGAAAATGTAGTACTCGTGTTGAACCGGATCCGAGGTTAAAGGAACCCGGATTTGGGGTCGTCACATGTACAATAAAAAAATAATTTAATTCTACTCCTACACCTAACCTAAAACTAATAATAAAATTAATCTAATACAGAATTGATACATAATTCTCTCTTAGTACTCTTCTATTTATAGGCATCAATTACTTGTGCTCTAAACCAGATGCAACAAACTTGGTCAATTTTTCTTCAATCATCTAGATAAAATCAAACTCATCTCTATCTTCTAAGTGTATTTTTTTGCACATATCTTTATTGGAGTCCAAATAAAAATCAACTAAAAAGTTTTTAAAACTCCATTTTCAATTCAACTTCATTTATTTATTTATTTCCTACAAAACAAAATAAAATGTATTACTTAAATAAAAGGAACATATAAAATAATAAAGATGGGAATATTAAAATGCATAATTAATGTGTATATCAGTGAGAAATAGTGAAAAATGTTCTAAAAAAAGGGAGAGTCAAGTGTCGGACATTTCTGTGGTACTTCAGGGATCCAGAGTCCATGTAACATAGTTACATGTTTAAAGCTTGTTTCTTCTCTGTTAAATATAGAGATAGAAAAGGGTCTGATAATTTTTCCATAATACGTTTTTGTACGATTATCGTAATGGTTCTGTTGGTTGCATGCAAGTGTGTGCATGAAGTTCTTTGTTTCTTTTCCTCCCTTCTTTCTCTCATTAGAAAACCTATTTTCTTAAAGTTAACATCGAACATAATTATTTGTTTGCAATATGCCAGATCAACTTTTGACAATCTCGACTCATTGAATAATGGTCTTCCTGGAACCCTAGTAACTGCACTTGTTTTGGGTGCACATGAAATAAGCCACATTTTAGTTGCAAGAAGTTCTGGAATTAAGCTTGGACTGCCATATTTTGTTCCAAGCTGGAAGGTGAGGTATATGGGTTCCTGCCTTATCATATGGATCATGGTTCATTCTCAATTTGTTTAATGGTTGTTAAAGAGGATTGTAGGATAATGTCTATAGGCATTATTAGAGTATATTATTATTATTAGAATTTGGTCACCAAGTATGCTTGGTGCCCACACATAGCCACTAGTGGTTACCATGCCAATGGGCAGCTTTTTTGTTTTTCTTTCTTTTTAAATTAGAAAATCTGTGTGGAGAATTCATTTTTTACCTATAGTTTCTATTAAACTTCGCTTATGAAATAGTTGCTTGTTGAAAATAAGATTTTATGCGTCTTTTGATCTCTTTTGAGGCATCAGTATGTCTATCCATCTTTTGGTGAATTTGGTAATTAGACGAAACTGGCAGCTGATGTCGTTAGTGTGATCTTCATTGACCTTCCTTACATGGATCATCTAAAGAATTGTCTTTTGTAATACTGGGAAACTAATTGCAGCAGATGACATCAGTTTAGGTAGTTTAACACTTTTGTCTAAACATGCGCTGATACATGTATGTTCACACAGTATCCACGCACAACACTAGTATGCTTACAGTGCCTTTTCCAGATCTGGGAAATGTCTTTTAGTTAATACTGCATCTCTTCCATCATTTAAAATTACCAGTAAGCCCTTCCGCTTTAATCCTCTCGAGCATATTTCAATACATTGAAAGTCTAATGAGCTATTTTGGTGGCAGATAGGCTCTTTTGGTGCTATAACAAGGATTTTAAATATTGTACCGAAACGTGAGGATCTTCTGAAGGTTGCAGCAGCAGGACCTTTAGTTGGGTTCTCCTTGGGTCTTGTTGTTTTGCTTTTAGGGTTTTTCTTGCCACCATCTGATGGTATAGGTGTTATTGTTGATGCTTCCGTGTTTTACGATTCACTTCTTGCTGGGGGCTTAGGTAAGCAAAGTGGTCTTTGCATGCTACGGTCTACTGTATTTTCAGTGTTCATGTGTGCAAATGTTCAATAATAGGGTTATGGTTGCATATACGTTTTTAATGGTTCAATTTGTTTTGAAGTTGTCCTTTTTCTTTTCTTTTCTATTTTTATTTATTTACAACATCTTCTGGGGAATCACCTTTTTTCAATAAGCAATGTCAGAATTTAAGAGAATAAGTGTAATAACCCAAATATTTTTAGTCTCACATTGCCTAAGTTGTGTTTTTTTTTAAGTCTTTAGTCCCACATCAACTAAATGGGAAACCACTTAGCCTCCCTTACACTATAAATAGAAGTGTTTGTCTTTATTTTCTTTCACCACAAATAAGACCTCCAATTTTGAAAGGCTTTGTGGTGGGAGGGCTTTTAATAAAAGACCTCCTTAGTTAAGAATTTTGGTGTCGAGGGCATAGGCAATCTTCGGTATTCATATTTTCGGGATCTGTTCGGCTATTAATTTTGTGTTCGCCGATATCGAGGTAGTATTTTTCAAATTGTATAGTATAAGTGACTTTTTCAGCTATTTAGTATTTTTAAAATTATATATTGTAAGTACTTTTTTGAACTATTTAGTATTTTTGAACTGTATAATGTAAGTGATTTTGCAAACTATTTGGTATTTTGAAATTATAGTATGATTTAGAAATTACTCGGATGCCCAAATGTATTGTTTCAAAACTTGTTATATTTTATTAAGGCCTCCATTTGAATATTTTGTTAAAAACTTCGGATCAAGTATTCATTTTTGAATTGTGAAACAAGTATAGTTTCGAATATTGATAATGTTTAGAAATGTTTTGAACATGGATACTATTGAGAAATTGATTTTAGAAACCTCAGTCCGGCTATGTATTGAACTTCGTTAGTGTTTCACGTTAGTTCCGGAACTATATAGGACCTACTAAGATGCACAACTTTAGATACCCTTCGGGGGGCACCTTTTGGGGTGCGTGCTTCATCGATCCCTTAGTAGGGTGCGTGATCATTAACATTATCGAACATAAGGGCCGTGTTACAGGGCTGCTGTAACCTTAGTCGTTCTGTGGATTAAAAGATACATCGAATATATTGAACTTATCGAAATCATTGATCGAATATATTGAACTTATCGAAATTGTTGATCGAATATATTGAGCTTATCGAAATTTGTCTTTGAATTGTGTTTTTGTAATTGTTGATTTTGGTTTTGAAAGTAAATATTGACTATTGTTATTGAACAAGAAAATGTTATTTCAAAAAGTATATTTATTACCGTTATTGAACAAAAGGTATTTCGAAAAAGGTTATGTAAACTGTACTTGATCTACCTAAATAGTAAAGATTGTTACTTGCTGGGCGTTACCGCTCACCCTTACATTAATTTTTACAGGATACCTTATTAAGAGCCAAGCATTGTGGATACTTTTGGGGAGGACTGAAGTTCTTTTAGTTATGACGGTTATTAGTATTTTGAATTTGATAAGACTTTTGTACAAGGAGTTGTGTCTCCAAATTTATGCTTTCAGTTTTTAGTTATTGAACCTTAATGTAATTTTGATAATGAAAGACAGTTCGATTTTAAGATAGTTTTATTATTGTGTTTTCGTTTGGGTTGCGCTATTGATATTGTTGTCTTGCGAGCCTTCAGACTTGCGGCGTGTGACACTTCGGACATGTAGCGGGTTTGGGGTGTTACAATAAGACAGTCACTTTTCCTCCGTGTTTGTAGCAAAACTGCGTTTTGGAGATGTTCTCAAGGAAGGCACTCAGATATCTGTAAACCCCTTTGTCATATGGGCATGGGCTGGACTTCTCATTAACGCAATTAACAGCATTCCTGCAGGGGAGCTTGATGGGGGAAGAATTGCATTTGCCATATGGGGAAGAAGGGTTAGCCTTTAAAGTTTAATAGATATTATAGAAGACATAACAACTGAACCATGATATCCTACTGTCGAGTTTATAAACAACCTGGCAACCTTTTTACCTGCTCTGTCTGTGGACCTGACACCTTGAGTGCAGGTATTAATAAAAGTAAAGAAGACAAAAATTTGAGGAAACCTTAGCCTTTAAATTGGGTTAAGACATGGAAACCTATTCTCCAAATGCTAAGCAGAATGTTATAATTTTAGAGAAGCTTCTGCAATCAAGTATTACGAATCTAACTGCATCTAGAACAATTTAGACTTATAGGCGGTGATCAGTACAATTCTTAAGATTCAACCTCTATCTAAGCCCTATAATTTAGCCAATCAGCCATAATTTAATTCCATTCAATCCCTGGTTCACCCCTAATGCAAGCCGTTACATTATGGAATCAAACTAGAAAACTCTAGTTTAGAGTTTAACATCTAAATATGTAACGTGAAAGAATTGGGGAAAATGGCCAATAAGCCAAGAGAATGGGTATTAAGTGAGCTTGTTCTCTCTGACAGGCTTCGACTCGCTTTACAGGAGCCTGTATTGTGCTGCACGGACTATCTTCATTGTTTAATGATGTAGCATTCTATTGGGTAGCTCTGATTTTCTTCTTGCAGAGAGGCCCAATTGCTCCACTCTCAAGAGGAAATCACAGATCCAGACAACAAAAATGTTGCACTTGGAGTCGCAGTTTTGCTCTTAGGACTGTTGGTATGCTTGCCATACCCTTTCCCTTTCTCAAATGAGCCCATGACAAGTTTTTAGTGATGCTGTAAATAATCCACCATCAATATGCATGGGTCCAGATAAGTCTGCTATAAATTTTGGCTCCTTGAAGTAGCTGGCAGACACTAGAATAATGGGCAGATGGCTCCATATTTGATTGCTTTATTCACTTTAAGTAAAAGATGTAATCTTTTCTTGTATATTATCTACCCTTGGAAGATAGAAATTAGGAGAACCAAAAAATGTGTCATTCTTACTTAAATTTAGTCATTCGATCCAATACCGGAAAAATAAATATGTTTCTGTTTGATAACCATAACATGTTGAAAGATTGTGTTTTACTCTGTTTGTTTGTCACGAATGGATGAAATTGCTGCATAGTGTTGCCCAAACGAGCTGGATACATTGGTTGTAATCTTTGACATTCTTTGTTGTTTCACCGTGGAGGCTTTGAATTACTGACACCGCCGGGCAATAAGTGGGCATGAGGAGATAGGTGGTGCTCCCAGCTTCCTCATTTATATTTAACAGTTGGCCTTATCCGCAATAAATTGATTTTAGAAGTGGCTTGAATGTTGAAATAATTAATGTGGTCGGATGTTGGTGTCTTCTGAGATGAGATAAATATTCACAACTAATTAATGTGGTCGTTGATGTTGCTCTAGGCCATGATTTTCTTGAGTAGCATTTAAGGGTGGGTTCCTGATTTTCTTTTAGTTTTCTGATTTGCTAACATAGCTGGATGATGTTTGGTTTCAGTTTTAAATGTCCTGCTGGATCTCTTCAATTTAGACCATTTGTGTGTATCCTTCTAGTTTCTCATTTGGAATTTTGGTTCAGTATTTTTTGATTAAAAATAATGTGGGGCAAAGGTATATTTATTTATACCTATGCCATATTTTAGGAAAAATAATAGTCCATCTAATCCACAGAAAGAGTTCAATTTGTAAATTTTGAAAATATTAATTATGTATTTTTATTTCATGTAAATTTTTCAAAAATATAAGTTAGTTTAGTGGTGTAGAATGATGATGAAATTATAATGACAAACCGAAAAATATTATGTTATTTTATATTATTATCACTTAAAAATACACTATTCTAATAGGAAAAAATCAAAATAACTACTAGTAGTACTCTTTTTTAGTAGAAAGTCTGAACATTTTAATGCTACTAGTTCTTTTATCCATCTAGTGAATCCTCAAGCTTTGTCGATTGACTTGATTTATTAAAAGCTCAACTATTTTTTGTCAAAAAATTCCTTGAATATTAATAACCCACAAAATTATTTCAACAGTAAAAGTAAATAATTGTCAAAAAAGAAAATCCAAAAGTATATCCTATCCAAACTTTTTAACATCCCAAAAACGAAAAGGGAATTGATATTTTCACACGTCTTTTTGATATTTTTATACGATATTTTCTCACATGAGAATAAAATGAATTTTATCTTTATGTGAGAGAAAATTATATAAAAATATTAAAAACTCATATAAAAATAGTGTCTCCCAAACAAAAATATATAGCCATTTAACTAAGAGAGATGTACTACTTTGAGTAATTTCATTCCGAAAAAAGTCTCAACTCAACTTATTACAATCAATTTTATTTTTAAATTAGAAATTAATTTGAATTCATTTATTTTTAATTAATACTATTGTGAATACCATAAATTCTATATGAAAAGTACCTTTTTATTTCAAAATTTAAATATATTGACATTAAATTTAATAATTTTCTTATTAAAATTAGACATTTATTTGATGCGGAGAGATTAGTTTTTTAATACGAAGTGATGTTAATCGTCCTCTGTCTATCCAAAAAAGGGGTTTTATTATTATTTGATGTTGGCTTCTTTTCGTTACCTGTCCCTCCAATTTCTCTTAATTGAATAAGCATTAAATATTAAAAATAAAATAAATCTCTATCACTAGTAAATCTTATTGAATTGTATCAAAATAAAAAAATTTCTAAGTAATGGCATATTTTAGAGAAATATTATTTTTTATATTTTTCTATAATATTTTTTCACATAAAAGTGAGACTTACTTTATACTCGAATAAGAAAAGACCGTGTAAAAATATCAAAAATACATATAAAAATATCAATTTCCATATTTTATTTACCATCACATGAATATGCGCATTTGTAATAAAATTTGAATGGTTGATATTCGTTATTAATATCTAACGACAAAAATACATTTAATAATTCCAATCTTTTGCATATTTGATCACATTATAACATAAAATACTACTAACAATTAAGGGAAATTAGGTGGAGAAATGTAATAAAGAGTAGTCAAATCCGATTAGTAGCAATAGACATGAACCAAACCTTAACAATATGAATACAATTAGACAAACCCTGAAATATAGGCTTTGTATTTTGCCGAACAATTAATGTCAGTTGAAGCTCATATCCAATTTTTATGTCCTCATAAAAGAACTCTAATATAAATAACTCTTTATATAAAAAATAAGAATCATATTTAATGTTCGTGACTTTTATGTTTCCTTCTTATATTCGTATTATCAAAACACACATAAAATATTTACACTTATTCTTATGAATGGATTATCGTGAAAAGGAGGCTTTTAATTTTTTTTTAATTAAAATTTAATATTGTATAATAAGTAATTATATCTGTATATATTTTAGTGATGGTATTAATTAGTGAAATAAATTTATCTAGTCAAGTAATATATATTCCATGCACAAGTGAGGGACAAAAGATTAAATTTAGAGATTTTTTATAACAAGTCATTTTAATAAATTATTTTATATATATATATATATATATATATATATATATATATATTAAGACCGAGACTTTTAGGCCATATTTATTTGCAAGGATTATAATCTAAGATATAAATTATAATCTCAATGTTATGTTTGTAATAATTATACTTATGATACAATTATTAATTTTAAATATTTTGTTTGTTTTTAAATTTGAATTTGAGACTATTAATCCGAGATTATAAAATAACTTAATACTCTTGGGATTATAATTCTTGATTGAATATGATATTAAATAGTCATTCATATTAAGTCATTTTATAATCGTTAAATTAATAGTTCAAGTCCAAATTTAAAAATAAATAAAAAGACACTTGAGATTAATAATTTTATCTTAAATATAATTTTTATAAATAAACATAATTCTTAAAATTATAATTCATGTATTAAAATTATAATTTCAAAAATAACCCTTCCAAATAAATGTGACCTTAAACTTTTAAATTTGATCTTACTAGAATCACGTGAATTTGTTATTTTTTCTGAATGTGAGATTTTAATTTTCCGCCACTCATAGCAGTCCAAAGTTGTGAGCCATAAAAGAAAATATCTAAGTTGAATTCCCAACTCTTTAATAGTATTCCGTAGTATTTGATTGAATAAATGTAATAAATTGTATAAAGATAATTGCAATAAATTAATTCATTATGAAGAGACCATAATAATTAGGGCTGCTATTTTTTTCAGTACAACCAATTTTTTGGATAAATCGGGTCGGTCTGAACTGAGCGGTTCAGTACAAAAAAGGATCGATTCGATATACGGACCCAACTGATATCGGTTATTGATTTCGAAGGTTCGGTATTTATCAAATCGTACCGGTTATATCAATTTTTTAATTTATTATTAATAATAAATAATTAATAATAATAATATAATAATTATTATAATAATTTTTGATATATATTTCAATAAAAATCGGTATCGAACTAGCTTATCGGTTTAATATATCGATCAAGTCGGTAGCTCGAAAGGAATTTAGATTCCTCATATACTTGACCTCAAAGACAGGGATAGAGCTATTTGACCCAAAATCGATTGATCTAGTCATGAGCAGGTTAAAGAGAACTCTAAGAGGCCCCGGAGGATTGATAATTTCAGTATCAGTTCAATTTGGTATCGGTCGACAATTTATACTGGTTTCACACCCCTTTAATAAGTGTGAAAAGAAATTATAACATTTCTCTACTTTTATTAACATTATCCTCTCATATTTCGAATTATAAGATTAATATTAATTTTTTTAAAATTAATTTTAAATATTTTTAAAATTGAAATTTATATGATATATTTAATTTTTGAAAATAATAAATCTTATCATTATCATTAGGTATTATTTTAAAAAAGTATATTATATTCATAATTATATTGAGATAAACTGCTTAAATACATATTCATTTTGACTTTTGAGTATATAATGTTTTAAATTAACTTTTAAAACATACGTATTGATCTTAAATTTGAAACATATATAATATAATATTATTAAATTGAGTATATAATATAGTGACTTAATTAATATATAATTATCCATAAATAATAGATCGCGTATTGAGAGAATTTATTAAATTACTTAGAAAATAAAAACTTCTTAAAAAATTACTATATGCAATATAAGATTTATTTGTAAAATTTATTATCAAAGATTTTGTACATTTAATTAAATTATGTCTCCATTTTAAATTACATAGTCATTATTAATTTTTAAAAGTCAATTTAAGATATTTTTAAATTTAAAATTAAGATAATTCATTAAAAATTACTCTATCCGTTTTAAGATAAAAATTCTTATTACTATTTTAGATAGTATCAAGTTAAATGTTTACTTACCTTAAATAATTTATTTTTTACAGTAATTTGCTTATAATATCTTTAATATTAATTGCCACATTTCTATTCTCTATAAATATTTATGAAGTATTACTAGTCATATACAAAAAATTATGCAATTAAATAAAAATTTAAATATAAACAATTTTATTATTTTATTTTCTTTCTTAATATGTGTCAAAAGTCAATTATAACTTTTATTCACAGAGAGAATATAAAATAATATTTATTATTATATTCGTTAAAATTTAAAATATATATTAATTTTAAATTTAAAAATCTCTTCAATTAACTTAAAATAATACGAAACATTATAATAGTGCGAGAAGTTATTCGGTGGTCCTAAGATATGTAATATCTCAAATTATTAATATATTATTATTTTAATATATACAATAGACTTTTTTACTGCATAAATTAAAATGACCACATGTCATTAGTCACGTGACAATATCACGTAAAATAATTTTTCTGATGGCTCTCTCTCCTCTCTCCTCTCTCCTCTCTCCTTAACTGTGGTACGAAATAAATACTCCAATATACAACTTCTCTTCGTTCAGCCTCTCTGAGTCACTTGATTGCTATGAAAATGCAAGCCCTAAGTATGTCCCACCGGTTGTTTCCGTCTGTTCACAGTCACTCTACGGTTCCAGTCACCTCCATGTCCGCCGGAAGGAGCTCAAGCTCTTCATTTTCACTGCGCCTCCGTACTCCCCAATGCTGCGCTATCCAGTCTCCCTCTCAAGGTTTCTCTCTCCAATATATATATATATATATATATATATATATATATATATATATATATATAATGAGATGATTCATTGATCATTTCCCAACTAATTTATCGTCAGCCGTTCATTACGACACGAACGGTCAAGATTAAAAAGAAAAATTAAGTTTTCGCGAAAAAGTTTGAGGATAATTAATGTTAAAAAAGTCAAAAAAAATCATTCTCTCCTGATTTAACTTTTTATCTTTTTTTTAATCAAATTTTGAAATTTAATAATTTTTTATTATAAATTCAAAATTATTAATCATTATATTATTAAAAAGCTCTCCTTAACATATTTAAATTAAGATATCTTTTTTTTTATTTAGTTAAAATGACTAAAAATTTTGTATTTTGAAATAGTTACAACTTTTAATATTTTGATTATATAAAAATATATCAACAAGACCTCTTATTTTGAAGAGTTTTTTGAGATCTTTCTAATGTCGCATAGTTTGATAATTTTAAATTTATAACCAAAAAAAAAATATTGAATTTTGAAATTTAGTTGAAAAAATGGAAAATTTTATTTTAATAGAGAAGGAGTTGGTGATTGCAATGAAAGACTGAAAATGAGTTGAGTGGGAAATGATGTTGCTCTGTATCCAAATCATGCTAAAATGCGGGAAATAGGGAGAAGTTTTAAATTTCTGATTTTATAAATTTACTAGTAGTTTTGTTTAATTGAAGAGAATTATTTGGTTATTCGTTGTTTGTACTTCAAAATTCTAATGTTGTTGTCCATACTGTCTTTCAGTTACGGATGAATTGAAATTCATTGAAGCTTCGAGGATGGGAAATTTAGTACCACTTCACAGATGCATTTTTTCTGATCACTTGACTCCGGTTCTTGCTTACCGCTGTTTGGTTAAAGAAGACGATCGCGACGCTCCTAGCTTTCTATTTGAGTCGGTTGAGCCCGGTTTTCGAGCTTCTAATGTTGTAAGAGCAAATCTTCTAATGATAGAAAATAAATATCATGTTAATCAAAGATAAACACACGTTGATAACTTAAATTATTTGTACCTGTCCCATTTGTTGATCCATGTTTATCCTGAAATTTATTAGTGTTTAGTTTAATATGTATGACACAATAATGAAGTTGTGTTATTTTATAGTAACATCAAAAGAAATGGGACTCTTTTTGAAACAACAAATTTCACCAAAATGGGGATCTTTTGCTGGAATAGAGGGAATATTATCCTTCTATTGAATGATTTAACATTGGTGTATTTGCATGAAAATGGTTGGTGTTAAGTTTAATGGTTGTGATATGAGTTGGAAGATATTTGATTGTATTTTTTGCTTACTGTTGAATTTACTTTTGTTAGGGTCGTTATAGTGTAGTTGGTTCTCAGCCCACAATGGAAATTGTAGCTAAAGATAATAGAGTTACGATAATGGACCACGAGGAAGGGCGCTTGATCGAGAAGATTGTAGACGATCCGATGGAGATTCCGAAAAGTATTTCAGAGGGTTGGAAGCCCCAACTTCTTCATGAACTTCCCGATGCATTTTGTGGTAAGAAGATTGTGGTTGGATAAATCATACAATCAGTTTGTTGCTCTTAGCTAGGACATCTCTTCAATATTGTTGGAGTAATTAGTCGTTATTAGAGAACATTCACCTAACATTGGCAAGGAAGCATGTTTACTTGATTGTATCCTTTTTAGAAATGTTTAATCTGTGAACTGACATAGGAGCCTAGTGGTTAAGGGGTTGATGTGTGGGAGCTTCTAATCTGGACGTCCCAAACTGCCTGAGGCTAGTTACATAATTTGTTAACCACAATCTTCATATTTTACAAAGCAATTTGGTAGGTGGCATGTATGGAAAAGAAAAACCCAGTATAGCTCCAAGGATTCTTACCCTCGTTATTGTGTTTAACAGAATGGTTTTACCATTTGTAGTTTTTAGGGAGCCCCGAGCATTTTCATTGGATGTAGAGGCTGTTATAATAGGCTTTATAGCAGCATGATGCAATGCAATAAATTTGTATAGCTGATCCCAAGTAGTGGGTTGTGCCGCTTAGTTGAGTTTTACATTTATGGAGAAGAATCTTGCTATGTACTTTATTTGTAGTTATTATTATTGCAGGTTTTCATTTAAGTTATTAAAACTGTATCCTTTTATTGGTCATCATGAATAGGTGGTTGGGTTGGTTATTTCTCATACGACACAGTTCGCTACTTGGAGACAAAGAAGATGCCATTCTCAAGTGCACCACCAGATGACAGGAACCTTGCAGATATTCATCTAGGACTTTATGATGATGTGATTGTTTTCGATCATGTGGATAAGGTACTCTTGGCCAATTAAATATGGGTGAGCTCATATGCAGGATATATGAGTCTGAGTTGTTTACCTACACTTCACTTGTTAACAAAAAAGTTACTTAAAAAATAACCCGAGTTGGTTGACTATCATTCACATGCCTAACTTATAACTATATTCTAGTCAATATTCTTCTACTCCGTTGTCAGTATTAGAAAACCTTCTTGAAGGGAGAGGCTATACAAATAGTAGACAACAACATGGAATGTGGCTGTCACTAGACATAATTCTGTCATCTCAAAATCACTCAAACCTTTTATTCAGAATGTTAACAAGTAAGTTGGTTTTTAAGGACTTAACTTACTAATATGGAGTCCGTCTACCCTTCACTGCATATCATCCTCTTTAGATTGTTATTCTGATTTCACTCTTGATGTAATTAGTCTAATTGAGGCCTTTTTGGAAAACCTCTCGACAAAATAGGAGAATTAAACATATACATAACAAACAGTAATAAATAAATTTGGAATTATATATCCAAAACATATTGGGAGTTTGCTTTTCATCAAAAGTACCCTTCAATAATTAAGATAATCATCTCCTAAAAGAGGAAAATTATTCAAATCCTAAGCCTAATATAAATTGGCCTGATCACTCAGACGTAATTCAGGTATACTGTGCTTATAATAGCTAAGTTTCTCTATATAAAGACTAGACTTGCCAATCTGGAGTAGGTTCACTCAGTGGTGGATCAGCTCTATTCAGCTATACCCTCCACTGCACGTTGTCATGTTAAGATCATATTTGTTTTCTCTCCACTTTTCTCTAACTCTATAAGGCATTTTTTGGAAATCTTTTTCACTGTCAGAAAGCTCATGTAATTCACTGGGTGCAACTTGATCGCTATTCATCTGTTGAGAAAGCTTACCAAGATGGAATGAACCGCTTGGAGATGCTCGTGTCCAGAGTTCTGGATATTGATGCGTGAGTAACTGTCTTCTCATCTTGCACCACAAAAAGGGATTTACAAAAGTCATTTACCTATATTTTCTTATCTGATTCGATTGTTAGCCCGAAGCTATCTCCAGGTTCTGTTGACTTATACACACACCACTTTGGTGCTTCTTTGAAGAAATCTAACATGACAAGTGAAGAATACAAGAGTGCAGTAGTACAGGCAAAAGAACATATTCTTTCAGGGGACATTTTTCAAATTGTACTAAGTCAGCGCTTCGAACGCCGAACATTTGCTGATCCATTTGAAGTCTACAGAGCATTGCGAGTTGTGAATCCAAGTCCATATATGACTTACTTGCAAGTTTGTACAAGAACTATGAAAAGTTGTCCTACTGTTACATGTGTTCTTGAGTACTCCAACTATATTTTAATTTCTAAATTCTATTTGTATCAGGCTAGAGGGTGTATTCTGGTTTCTTCAAGCCCAGAAATACTTACATGTGTAAAGAAGGCAAGTCATTTTTTAGTACTTCTTACTACATTTATCTGAGATATCATTAATTTAACTATCATTTCACTGGATTAGATTTTTTTTCTACACGTGTAAAGACGATGTTCATAATATTGATATTTTGTAAACATTCTCACATTCAATGTGAATTGTTGACAGAAGAAAATTGTTAATAGACCACTGGCTGGGACAACTAGAAGAGGGAGGACTCCTAAGGAAGATGATATATTAGAAACGCAGCTGCTAACTGATGAAAAACAATGTGCAGAGCATATCATGCTGGTTGATTTGGGGCGAAATGATGTTGGAAAGGTTTTTCTTAAATCTCCCTCTTTATGGGGAACTTGTTGCAAAGCATCCTAACCTTTAAGCTAGTGTCTAGACATACTCCCTTTGTTCTATCATCCATGTTTGTGAGTCATGGTAGCTGAAGTATTTTTTCACTCGTTTTAGGCATTAGTAAGGATGTCCGTAGAAAAGAACTGTTACACCATATCTGACTTCTAAATTATTAGTCTCTTGGTAAAATGGTTAATGCCTAATAGGAAATGATCCTTTCTTTGTCCGTTGGTCAGCATACTCCCATCTGACTATTTGCATGGTGACAACTCATTTCAACAGTTTGATTGCATCTCTTCCTTCTTTCAGATATATCTAATGAAGGTGTTTTAGATATTTCTCTTTTTTTATCTGTTTTGCTAAATGTGTTTCAGATATTTCAAATTATGTCTCGAAGAGATTTATTATGGGAGTTGGTTCCTAGATATATGTTGCTGTACTAATTATGAAAAACAAAAAAGATATATTTTACTGCACTTCTTCATTGAATGATGAATTTCAAATGATTTTGTTGTTAACTTAGAGAAGCATTATTTAAAAAAATGTTTCAGTCAATCATTGTAAAGATATTTCTTGTTGGTGATATGATAGGATTTTGGAGCAAAACTCAGACCT
This sequence comes from Hedera helix, assembly GCA_947179155.2. NCBI lineage: Eukaryota > Viridiplantae > Streptophyta > Magnoliopsida > Apiales > Araliaceae > Hedera > Hedera helix. The sequence goes on from OX359285.1 coordinate 25,840,254, forward strand.
CTCTTTTTCATGTTTACTGGTTGGATGAATTCTTTGCTATTAATTAACAACTGCAATCACATTGTCTTTTTATACTTCAGTCATGTTTGGTACTATGGTAACTCCCTCTTTTTGTCCTTTCCAATATGACTTGAACATCCAGAGCTGAAAAAGAAACAGCAGGAAAATTATTCTGTCGAGTACAACTTGCAATCTAAGTTTTCTTGTACAATTTTGTTTAGAGAATTGTTAAATTTAATTCCCATGGAACATTTCTGGAGAACATAAGTGACATTCAATAAATGTTATGTAAATTTTACCTAAAGATGGGTGGTATAGTCTATTACTTGTTATTCTAAAGACTGGTTTTTCCAGGAGGTTACTGTGCATGGGTTTACTGTGGGTGGAATCAAGGTCAGATAACTGGGTGCAATAAAACTTACTAAATACTACATGGATAAAAAAAACATTTAGAGCTTGATAAAGCAGCTATCCATTTTTTGATAGTTGCCTTTAAGATCAAATAATATCTGAAGAAGTTTAGGCATCTCTTCTGGTTCAAACTACTATCATAGTCTTAATGAATTAAATGTCTAACTGCCTATTGATCTTTTTTATTAATCATTCTTATAAAAAGCCATCACTAACATGTCAGCTCATGCTCTAGCTGAATTATATTTTTTATTCCATGGATATCTTGTCCTCGTCATTTTCAACATTAAGTTCTTTTTTGCAAATTGTCATCGCTTCTTCTTAATCTTGATCTTGCTGTTAACACTGATTCTTGATGTAGGTCTCGATATCCGGCTCTGTGAATGTTGAAAAGCTTATGACTGTTGAGCGGTACTCCCATGTGATGCACATCAGTTCCACGGTAAGCTTACACTAGCTGTCTAGACAAGGATTAAATTTCCAACAAGGGAATTGCCCATATAGTAATAATCGGGAATTGTCCATAAAGTAATAATCTCGTGGAATTATAATAATAAAAAAAAAGGTAGATGCACTACACACCTTGTCAAAATGGTGTGTAAGATTATTAAATAAAGGATTTTATACATGTTTTCATGTTAGGGAACCTAGGTCCTTATTTAATGTTTGGTGGTTTAAGTATGTTAAACCTATGAAAATAATGCCTTAAAGAAGCTTCAAAGGCAGTACAAGTGTTTATATTGGCGAAAACCTTGTCATTTTCTTATATTCACACTACACAGGTTACAGGAGAGTTGCTTGACCATCTGACTTCTTGGGATGCCCTTCGTGCTGCATTACCTGTTGGAACTGTTAGCGGAGCACCAAAGGTAATCTGTTATGTCAACTATGTAGTTTATTCCCTTTTAGTCACCTGTTTCACTTGTTGATAATGGAGTATTTCCTATTAATGATAATCAGTTTGAGCTCGTACAGGGACCTTAAATCTTATTTTTATGTCAATTATGAAATCTTTTGGTATTCTGCGGTGCTTTTACTGTGCAAGCACATAAATCCTCTTTTTACCAATATGTATCAAGAAGGGATCTCTCTCCTCTCTCTCTCTCTCTCTGAATAGCTACAACTGCAATATTTTGTCACCTTCAAATTTGCTGATGCTTCAGTATGATTCTTCCTACCATTTTAGTTGAATCTGAGCTGCATACTGGGAAAATCCAAGCATAAGCTTGTGCGGGTACCTTGGAGTTTGCCAGATTTGATCATTTGACCTCCCTATTATGGAGGAGCAGATGCCATTGAGCCAATCCGTTGGGGGTTTAGGTAGATAATCCTGTCCTACAGTATGGCGTAAGACATCAAATTGTATTCTTAAGAGGACCTGTGCTATTCTTGCCAATAACTTTATGGTAATAGGAAAGTGGATTTTCCATCATCTGTGGAAGAGCACCCACCATTAATTAATGATTCAAATCCAGTAGTAGACTCAGTTTTTCATGGTGGTTTCCTCTGTTCAATCATTTAAGTTGGATGCATTCTTGCATAAATTTTAATACTCGTATATCTTCTCTCAAGTCTTCTAGTGTTTTAAGTTCGGATGCATTCTTGTGTAGATTTTAAGATTTTCTTGCAAGGCTTTCTAGTATTTACTTTGTTCTGATCATCGGCTGCAATGATTAACAGGTGAAGGCCATGCAGTTGATTGATCAGTTTGAAGTAACAAGGCGGGGGCCTTATAGTGGCGGATTTGGATGTATATCTTTTTCTGGCGATATGGAAATTGCACTTGCTCTCAGAACCATTGTTTTCCCAACTGGAACCCGTTACGACACAATATACTCGTACAGGCATGCTAGCAATCGGCAGGAATGGGTTGCGTACCTTCAAGCTGGTGCCGGAATTGTGGCAGACAGCATTCCTGATGATGAACAGCAAGAATGTGAAAACAAAGCTGCTTGTCTAGCTCGTGCCATTGACTTGGCTGAGTTGGCTTTTGTGAATTGATGAGATGTGCCGTCGTCATATCTTCGGTTTGCGCGAACCCAAATTCTCAGAAACCGATTGTACTCGGGATGAAGTGAGGGTTTCTTTCTCTGAATTCAACTCATATTAGAAAGGAAATTGTAGGCCAGAAGTGAATGAAATATTTTGTGCGCTTTTGTAGAATTAAAATATCATCAAGCTAAGTGCTTTACAGCCAGATCCATGTCAAACTGACATTAATTCCTTTAATTGGAAATGAAGAATATTTAAACCATGATTGGCTCGACAGCTTTATTTTCTTTCCTTCAGATTATTCTCTTGCAGGACATGAATGTATGCCGATGATTCAAGAATTGCGATGAGATGAATATTCAAAAAAGGTAGATAAATCAGTACGACTGAGCAATTAAGTTGAAAATCGTTTATTGCAAAAGTCGCTTTTTATATGCTTCAAAAATTTAGCTATGGTGGTGGAATTGTCTTGTGATTTGATTATCATTTGAACCCAAAGTCTTTATCTGATAAGATTACTTACTGTTGTTTAATGAAGTCTTTTTTCACATAATATTTGATTTTATCCTTCATAAAAATATTCAGACTGGGTTGAAATATTGCCTAAAGAATTTGGTTCCACTGCACTCAAATTGCTGCAAAGAAATGTGGGATAAGTTTCCGAATAGACCTAGACTATGTTTGTTTATAAAAAATATACTTGAGATTGAACTATTTATATTAATTTAACACAATTTTGGACTATTTTATCCCATAATGAATAATTAATAGTCTTTTAAATAATCTTGTGGACTATTTTTTTTTATTATTTATAAGGCTATTTATGCAGGATTATATAATCCCATGCAAAATTTGAAATTAATAATCTCTCTTATTTTAAGCTATTAAATGACTTTATGAGATTAATAGTCCAACATTAAGATATTAATAATCCCTCATTAAAAGATTAAATAGTGCAAAATAATATTAAATTAAGATAAATAGTCTAATCTCAAATATATTTTTTGCAAACAAAGATCGGAACAGTGGGATACGTTGGCTGGAATTTCTCATTCAAAGTTCGTACGTTCAAGCCCAGTGTTTGCATGCAGCCTGAACAAGCGATCACGTTCTGGAAGAATTTCACCTTAGAAAGTGTGGTTGAACATGTTTAGACTCGAAGGAAGCTCGGATTTACCAAGCACGAAGACAATGGACCTACAACCTCTTTGGATTTAGAATCTAATATAGTGATTCTTTGGTGGTGACAATTGACTGCCTGAAGGATCATTCCACGAGCAAACATACCTAGTTTCGCACAATCAAAGATGAAGAATGATATCTAAACTTCTATTTATTGCTAGCATAATCATTTCAAAAAATTATAGGTTTATCGATATTTCACTCGAGATGCAACTGAAAAAGAAGTAATCTTACAGGTTACAACTATAGAATGAGGGACGTGCTTACTATTCCTCTACACAATCAACACATTATATGAAATTCTACAATGTATCTCATGACAAATGAGAGCTTACCACTGCTTGTTCCTATACAAAGACAACCCATTCACACTGTAGGCATTATAAAGGGGAAGGCAATACAAATGCATACTACAAGCACAACTGGTGTCATAGCTCTTATTCTTCTGGCTGAAACATAGCGGTGACAATGGACCAACATGAGTTGATAAATTAAACAAGGTTGGTGCTATCAATTGCCGCCAACAAGATATTCACCAAAGCCGACCAATTGGAGTATACAAATCAATTTATATGACATTATGAAGAATTATGCATACAAAACCTATTTATTTTTTCTTCCAAACAAAGTTACCTACCAAGAGGAAACAAATTATAGATTCCAACAAACAAGAAGGCCCTAACACAGCAAGAAAACCTTCAGTTGACATAAATTTCTCTTAAATTGAGCACCTCAACACAGTTTAGATCCAATCTATGGTTTAGAATAAACACACACAGAAGTTACGCTTAAAATGATGAAACAAGAAACAATATTTCAATCCATATGCAAATTATAAAGATGACGTGAAAATTAATCTAACAAAACCTAGAAGAAGAGACAACACATACCTAGTTATTAATAATCACCAACTGCAGATCAATCTATAAACTTGTAAAAAGATGGTTATCAAGATAACATTCAAGATCTGGTCATGTCTCAAACCAAGCCCTAGTTCTTACCTTCTCCAATTATCTCAAACCCAAAAAAACTTTTTTAATTTTTTCATGATACCTTCTGAATACAGATATTCCATCAGCATAGGTTGTATGTGATTTTGTGACTTTTTGTCACTGCTATTTGATTTGATTCCTTACGACCTATGCTGAGGAAAATTTGCGAGTGTTTCTCTCTCTCTCTCACTACACTCTTTGACTATCATCTTTTCATCTAATCATATGTTGTGCATACCTAATACCCCCAATTGTTCTTCCCTTATCCTTCCAAACCAAACTCGGGTTGTTATACCTTCCCAATTCTCTCAAACCCAATTTATTTTTTTATCCATGACACCTTCTGATACAGATCTTCCATCAATATAGGTTGTATGTGATTTAGTATTTGATTTGATTCCTTACAACCTATGCTGAGGAAAATTTGTATTCAGAAGGTCTCATGTTGGATAAGAGTTGGATTGCTATATTCAATGTTGGATTAGTTATAGATTACAATACTTCAGTGTTGGATTGCAATATTTCAAACTTACCAGTGTTGGATTGCAATATTTCAAACTTCCCAGTGTTGGATTTCAATATTTCAGTGTTGGATATCAGCAAACAACAGTTTGAAACTAAGTTTGGCGACCAGCCTGAAAAAACGTATTACTTATTTGCTTTGATGTTGCTTAGTAATTTCAAGTTTTGACTGTTAAAGAATAAATTTCTAACATTAAGTTTTTTCTATTAGTTTTGCAGATTCTATGTATTACTGATTTGTTCTGAATTGCTTCTGCTGCTGCTCTGTTACAATTTTACACGACTTGAGTGATAGTTCATACTTGTTCTGCCTTGTGACAATTACTTTGTATTTAGAATTTCTAAGTTGTGTAAGTAAAAATATATTCTAGATATGCATTTAAAGGTTTGAAGTGTATTTGCATAAACCAAAAAAATAAAGTATTCTTGAAATTTTATGGAATAAAATCTTCCCTGTTCAAATTAAAATTCCTTACTTAAGCTCGTCAGTAGGATGTTAGCAAAAACAAGTCAAACCGAATTGAATTCGAGTAATTTCGAGCGAGTCTCGGGTCGATCTTGAGCGCCAAAAACAAATCCCACATATAAACACACTCCCATCCTTCTTGTTCTAGTCCACCATTTCATTTCACTTATAAACACATCCCACATATAACATGGAAATATAATCACATTATCATAAACCAAAAAAGAAATTAATTTTAAACTATCAATTGACTTGAAACCACTAATTCTAGCTGTCATAAGAACGAATTTATTCAGAAAAAGCAAAATACTCTTAGAATTACAGGAGAAACAAATTTTCAATTCATTTACACTTCAACACAAGATATAAAATTTATCAAAGTACCTGGGAAGAAAAGATCAAACTCACCTAAATTTACAAAATCACCGAAACTCCATTGCTCAATAACATAATCCACGATTTCACTTTAAGTGATATACAGATTTGATTCCCCTCAAAACAGCAAAATGATCAAATTACAAAGGAAATTAAGATAAAAAATCATACCTAATTGTGCAGAATGACCGACTAAAATGCCAAATCAACGCTTCTATTTCCTGCTATCGTAATCGACAACTTCGTTAACAGTGACGGAGCGCGAGTGCTGAACAATCGACCGTCCGATCGAATTGATCCAATCCTCTTTCTCTTTCTCCGAATCAGCGATGAAGTACATGGTCTCGGATCGTGTGGAGAGCTCGAAAGCGAATTGTTTGTGGAGTACATCTTCGGCGCCCTTGACTGTGAGGCAGGTGGCCACTGGGATCACCCCACGTGGAACGGAGCCGCGGGTGACGATGGATTCCTTGAACCAGAAGAGCTTACCTTGCTTGAGGACGAACCAACGGCGACGCCAGGTCTTAATGTACTCGCCTTGTTTGGTGAGCCACCCGGTTCTCTCCGGGTTCGACCAGAACTCCACGCCGCCGTAGTCATCGGGGTTTTGGGCAGCCCCCATCACGGCTCGCCAGAGGCTAGCCATGGTGGTGGGCCTGTGGTGGTTTGATTGGTGGCACTGATGGAGAGAGAGAGAAAGAGAGAAACTGTACAGAGGTATGGGTTTCTTTGTCTTAGAAATGATTTTAAGCTGGTCCCGGTTCAAAGCATTGCTCAAACAGAATGTTTTCAATTGAAAAGTAAAAACAAAATAGAGTATAAGCCAAGCCATAAGGCCTTTATTATTCATTTTCTTTGCCATTAGCAATTAGGGTTCTTTACATAAGTATACAACTTTTATAAAATAATTACAAGAATAATGCACTAAATAAATAATTACAAAAAAAGTGCAACAAGAATAAATCTATTAAATCATTATCCCTTAAATCAAGGAGAACAATAACCACCCTATTTAATCTTTTTTATTTAATTGTCTTAATAACCAACATCATATATATATATAACAAAATAAACATGCAGCTCATTGGACGGAGCCCACCCCCACCCCGCCCCTGCCCACTCTGACCTCTCCCACGATCTCCACCAGGACCACCACCACTGCCATTCATCCAATGCCTGCCGATACTTGTATCTTTTGGATGTTGAATTTTTTAATTTTAGTGTTCTTGATGCCATTCTCTTCTTGTAAATTTTGCTGTTTACATGCTTAATATTCTCTGCTTAACCTGTATGTTCTTCCATGTTCTAGTCGTTGCCTTGGTTCTATGCCAATTTATAATTGATTTTTTTATAATTGCACTAGTTACTACACATTTAGGAATTGGTTACCTCCATACTAGTGTTTGGTTACCTCCAGAAACCTGCAGATTGTGTTTTAAAAACAGAGCACCGTTTTAAAAACCTGTTGATTGTGTTTTGGTTACCTTGGTATGAAGGTTTGGTTACCTTGATATGAAAGTTTGGTTACCAACTGCATTATGAAATTCATATTAACAAACTCACATTAACAAAGACAAAATAAAAGGAGGAAGAAAACTAGTATTTGGTTACCTAGATTTACCAAACGAAAAAAATAGTTACTACACATTCAGGAATTGGTTACCTCCATACTAGTGTTTGGTTACCTCTATTCTATTGTTTGGTTACCTAAATTTACTGAACGAAAAAATTAGTTACTACACATTAAGTCTTTCAGTACTATCATACTACCTAACTCAAGCATAATCAGGCCCCTTCTTCGCTCTTGAAGTAGATTGAAGCATTGTCCTGGCTATAAGTGAAAAGTCAAGTACAACCACGATTCAGAATTACCACCTCAGTTGGCCATTGTAGAATACCATGCCTTTTGTTGTAGTGGAAAATGACTATTTGCCGACCATTATGGTTGAGAATTCCATTAGCAACTTATAGGTTACGCAACTTTCTCTTATAAATATGTTTCCCAATATTAAATAGAAATAAAAGTCTAACGTTACTACAGGACAAAAGACCCTCCTATTAATTACTCTGCAAAATAGGTCAAAAAACTCAAGCAAATGCTTTCTCAGTTTCTTCCTTTATGAGAAAATTGTTGAATTTTTATGTGTGAAAGAAACGAATCAGAGATGAGGAGAGGAGGAAGAAAAAGAAATGGAAGGGAGAGAAATTGAGCAAACACGCCACACTTCCACGCCACTAACTATGGAGGAGAGAGAAGATGGAGGAGATAAAATGGAGGACAAAGAAAGGAATAAAAATCATCTAATTTGATTTTTGAATTTTGAAATTTGAAACCAACTACCCATTAAATCACCTAACTAAATTAAATGAATAAAAATGCACTAATTTATAAATTAAATATTGAAGATGCACTAATTTTATAAATATTTTATGTATACACTTTTGTTGTAATATTTTAAAAAAATGTATTGGTAAATATAAATCTCCCTAGCAATTATGCTCTGACAATAGTAATTTTTATTTTCTAAATTACATAAGTTTAAAATAATATATATATATTTCAAAAATATATTAAAGTAGAGTCCAATAATTCTATATAAAAAAAACAAATGTTATTAGTATATTCCTATGGTACTAGGAATAAATTATAACTAAATTTATTACATTTTTTAATGTGTAAAATGTATACTTTTCACATTTTTGGCGGGACAAAAAAAACAGCAATTGTTGTTAATTAGATACACATATTATAATTTTTAGTGTGTGTTTATATCATCACGCTGTATTTATAAGTTTAAAAAAAGACAAGTCTACAAACATAATAATCAAATATAAAATTAAACATTATATCTATCTTAATTATTAAAAAAATGACACAAATTTTAATTTCATACTTTATTTTTTAATAATTAAAATAGATGCAGTATTTAAATATTGTATACTTATATTTATTCTTTAAAAAGGATGGGGGGGGGGGGATAATTAAGAGAATTTTATAAAAAAATTCTTTCAAATGTTATAGTTCTGAGTTTTCTTAAGGCGAGAAAGTGAAGGAAATGGGTAAAACAATAACTTAGCTTTTTACTCAATATTTTTCAACCAAAATTGAAAAGTTTTGGATGAAAAGGAATCTTACCTCTTTAAAAAAATTCACTATTTTGTTGTATTCTTTCTTTTTTCGCTAAATTATTTTGTTATATTCTTAACAAATAAACACCAAAATTTAATTTTTTGCATGCCCTTTTTTAATTTCTGATTTCGAATCAAATCATAGAATAATAAATCCTAATACTTTTTCTCAGTAGTATATTTTTGGATTATGTTAGTTTACCACAAACTCATCCAAAAACTGCATGTATTAGCAATAGCAACTTAAGTCCTTATATACATACAATATGAGATTAGACTATTACAAACTCCCCCACTATATATAAAACACAACAGAAATTCTGAGTTTGAATCAAATCATAGTATAATAAGACTAAATACGTTTTTTCAATAGTATCTTCTTAGGTCATCTTAATCTACCACAAACTTACCCAAAAGATCACGACTAAATGTATTAGTGATAACAATTAGAGTTCTTATATACATATTACATTATTTCACATATTAAGATGTGGAACTAAATATTACAAACTCCTCCACTTAAATATGTGATATCATTGTCAGGCCAAATACATAATCACTCAAACATTTGAAACCTTTGAAACCTTTGAAACCTTACCTCTTTAATTATTATGGTATAATATCAGTGACTTACTAGGTTTGACTTCGAGTCCCCATCTTCGGCAATTCTATCAAATTACTAGACCCATATTTTCAAAAGTCAGCTCTGATAACATATATAACAACACAGGTAAAATCTTGAGTTCTAATCAAATCATAACATAATAAGATCCAATTAATTTGTTTTTTCAATAATATTTTATTGAGTTATATTAGCTCACCATAAGTTTATCCAAAATATTATGACTTTGAATATTTATATACATTAGTCACTTACACGTACAGACTATGCATGTGAAAAAAAATTAAAAATAACAGTAAAATAAAAATAGACTGTATTAGAGTGAGAGAATAAAAATGGAAATAGTGTAATAGAAAAAGAAAATTTGTGACAGAATTTCAAATGAGACAACTGTTTTCACTACTCTTCGTTTATAATATAGCTATCACACTAAATCTATATATCTATAATAATAAAAGACAATTGTTTTTGAATTTCCCCCTCAATCTAATAGAAGATCTTGGCCGTCGAAAATTTGAGACAAATCTCACCGTCGATTGTTTAATAACCTTCCTCCTCCCTCTCTCTCGCTTACAAATCCGGCTACCCACATTTCTCTTCTTCCTCTTCATCTCTTTCATTTCTCAGTGCCGTAGGCACGGGCCAAACTTGCTCTCTCACTCTTTCTCTATTTCTTTTCTTTAATAACGTTTTTTTAGCATGAAAATAACCTGAAAACTTTCTAAAATTGACATAATTCCATTTTTTTTATTTTTTTATTATTATCAATGAATGTGAGAGAAATGTCCCATAGTACCTAACTTCAACTCTAAAACCAATTAGACCTCTGACAAGGGTTATAAAAGAAGGCGTTTGGGCATGAATTTTGTTCCTGCCTTAGATCAGAGGTCATCAATGTACGCAACTCCATTACGACTTCTACTTTGGGAATCAGACATAAACTAAGTTTTTATTTTAATGAATTCTTTCTGCGGGCATAAGAAGATTACGTCAACAGTTATTCAAAATTTTATTTATCAAATTTTACTTTCATTATTTTTATTTTTTCTGTGAAAGACACAATTTTTTTTGAATAATTCACCATGTTATATTTGATTCATGCATAATATTATAAAATATACAAATTTTTGACTTATACTTAGATTTAGTATTGCCAATACGTCTGAAAAGGCATTTAAAAATATTAAATTTAGATATTTATACTTTATCGAATACATTTAAAATTATTCGCTTTTTAGATGACCCTCTAGAAAAAAATGACTATGACAACTATTTTAGTTACTTCATTCTCTAGTTACATCTGAAAAAGGATTCCGAGTTAGAAATTGTTGAATCTTGTTTTCAGTCTGTTTATTATTTATTTTTTTGACTTGAACCAATTAAATACAAGTCTTTATTTGAACTCTTATTTGGTGAGAGGCACTGCAGAGGTTGTTTTAGTAAGACCATATAATGTTTGCTCTAATTATATATTTTATTTAGTTATATATATATATATATATATATAAAACTATTAGAATTAGAATCATCTCATTACACGTTCTTCAATTTTTCTCAATTCATAATTAATATCACATATATTACATTTAGCGACAAAATAAATTCATTGCAAATAATTAGCAACACAATAAAATTTGTTGCAAACAATTGTGATGCTAAATAAGTTGGTTGGAACTAATTTTGTCAAAAAATCCAACGGAATAAATTATTACTGATGAAATTATTTTTGACGAACATGCCGTCAGTAATAATTAATTCCGACAAAATTAAATTTTGTCAAAAATATTAATTTCCGTCAAAATTAATTTTAAATATTGTAGAGTTTCAAAATTTTATTAAATCGATGCGTTAGATGTCTAATTTCGCCTAGGTGTCCAATTAAGTGTAGGAGGTAGAGGACGTTCTTAATGTCCAGGTGAAAATTAAGAAAATTTAGGCGAGAATATTTAGAACATTGACGGAGGCGATTCAATGTATAACTGCTTGGTGATTTACATTAACAAAAATTATTTGAAACAACCATTGGATATTATGCAAAAAAAAATTGAATTAAATTCTTAAGGAATGTTGTTATAACAAATTTTTTTAATTATTAATATTATATAGGGCTATATGTATATATACAGCTGTATAGTATACAGTCGATTATGGTTTTTTTGGACTACAGCGACAGTTCAACCGTCGCCATAAACCAAAAATATCTATGGCGACGATTGAACCGTCGTCGTAGCATAAAAAAATCATCATTATAGTCGACTGTGCAGTATACAACTATGTATATATATTTTTCCCTGTTATATAATATATAATTTTGTCATAAATATAGTATATTATAGCCTTAATTTATTGCCATAATTTTTTAATTATTGCCTTTGCTGAACAAAATTCTTGAATCCGCCCCTAGTCATAGATATGAATAAAGAAATAAACTTGATGGACATGTCAGTAGTAAATAAGAAGTTACTTGGAAAAAATGCGATTAACTCGTTGATTTATAAGCAACATATCTATCGGTTATACCTCGGTTGCAACAAACTGCTGTTAGAAGAGCATCACAACATCGCATTCGTGACTATATCGCGATAGTTGTGCAAATGAGAATATCCATTGTCTGTCACCAATGAACCAATTTCACGTAGTATTTTTTTTTCTTTTCTAATTCTAATTCTAAATAGGATTTTGAAGAGAGCAATATTCCCTTCGTTTTATTTGATTTTTTCAGTTAACTGATCATTTTTTCACTCATTGGCTTGGATGTGTCTCGCAGCAAGCTAGTGGGGAAGATTCCAGCGGAGCTTGGCTAGTTGGCTCTCTGCCGTCAAAACTTGAATACATTCTTATGAACAATAATAATCTAATAGGTGGTATCCCTATTTCTTTCGGGAACTTATTGTCCCTCTCTGCTCTTTATCTATCCTGCAATAACCTTGTCGGTAGTATCCCCAGCCACAATAGGACTACTCACAGAACTACAATTCTTAACCTTGGCTGAAAACAGGTTGTCAGGTACCATCCCTTTCTCTATCTTTAACCTTTCCCAGATGATAGAGTTTGACGTATCAGTTAACAAAATTCAAGGGATCGTTCCCTCATACCTGGGCCACGCTTCTCCTAACCTTGAATTCTTTGGCATTGCTGTAAACCAGTTTACTGGATCAATTCCAGCTTCGTTGTCCAATGCTTCAAAACTCGTCTACCTTGGCACAGCATTCAACAAACTTACAGGTAAAGTGCCTTTGTCAAAAAATTGGAATAAGCTTTCTCAATTTGTCCTTGGTTCAAATGAACTTGGCGGCAACGGAGGGGTCAATGACTTGGACTTCATCTGCTCATTGATCAATGCCACGGACTTGGATCATTTAGATCTAAGGACGAACAATTTTGACGGGATGCTACCCAAGTGTTTTAGCAACCTCTCGAGTAAGCTTTCAAGGTTATATTTGGTGTAACGACCAGGGTCAAATTCCGAGTCCGAATCAAATTACAACAGAATAAGGCCCAATGAGCTGTCTCAATAATATCTTCTTTGGTCATCTTAGCCCACCACAAGCTCACCCAAAAGGTCATGACTGAAGGTATTAATGATAGCAACTTGGGTCCTTATAAACACATCCAAATATCACACATTAACTGATGTGGGACTGGGGTGTTACAAACTCCCCCACTTAAATACCTGACGTCCCCGTCAGGCCGAACACATAGTCACACAAGGCCCATAAACTTTGTCTCTCTAGCCATTGTGGGATAATACCAGCGGCCTACTAGGCCTGCCTTCGTGTTCCCACCTCTGGCAACCCGATCGAATGACCCGACCCGAGTTTTTGAGAGTCAACTCTGATACCATCTCTGTAACACCCCGAACCCGCTACAGGTCCGAAGTATCACACGCCGCAGGCCCGAAGAGCTCGCAAGGTAACAATATCAATAGCGCAGCCTAAAAACAACACAACGATTTTCACCTTATTCTATCTCCAAAATCTTAAATTACTCCTCAAACAACACAAATATTTTTACCTTATTCTATCTCCAAATTCTAAATTACTCCTCAAACAACACAAAGATTTTCACCTTATTTTATCTCCAAAACCTTAAATTTAGTCAATACTATACCCACCACTGCTCTGATACCATATGTAACGATCCGGGTCAAATCCCGAGTCCGAATCAAATCACAACAGAATAAGGCCCAATGAGCTGTCTCAATAATATCTTCTTGGGTCATCTTAGCCCACCACAGGCTCACCCAAAAGGTCATGACTGAAGGTATTAATGATAGCAACTTGAGTACTTATAAACACATCTAAATATTCCACATTAACTGATATGGGACTGGGATGTTACATTTGGGGTGAAAATCATATATACGGAAGCATTCCAGCAGGGATACAAAATTTTGTCAACTTAGCAATTTTTTATTTCCCCAACAATCGATTGGAAGGTAGCCTGCCGACTGAAATAGGAATGCTTTAAAGGCTACGGCACTTATCTTTATTAGATAACCAATTCTCAGGGACCATTCCATCATCTCTAGGAAACCTAAGTCTTTTAAACTACCTCCATATAGATGACGATCATTTTCATGGAAACATCCCACAAAGTTTAGGGAATTGCCAAAATTTGATTGCATTAACCCTTTCTCACAACAACCTTAGTAGCAATTATACCTCCTCAGATTTTCCTTCTTCCATCTCTATCTATAGGTTTAGACATATCTCGAAACTATTTAATTGGTTCCCTTCCCATGGAAGTAGGTCAAGCAAAAAGTTTGCAATATCTAAATGCTTCTGATAACATGTTATTGGGTGAAATTCCTAGCACTCTGGTAGCTGTGTAGGATTGGAATACTTAGATATTCGAGGTAACTTCTTTCGAGGGAGCATCCCTTCATCTTGGAGTTCCTTAAGAAGCATTAGAATTATGGAACTTTCTCGCAACAATATTTCGGTTAAAATACCAAATTTCTTGGGCACCTTTGCATTAGAATATTTGAATTTTTAATCCTTTTGAGGGTGAGTTACCCAACGAAGGAGTTTTCAAGAATGCAAATGTAGTTTTTGTAAATGAATATCTTAAGCTTTGTGGTGGTATACCTGAATTAAAGCTTCCTAACTGCAGCTTTAAATGATCTAAGAAGAAAATGCAAACTGTTAACTACAAATTGGTAGTCCCCATAGTTATTGGACTGTTGGGACTAATTAGTCTGGTATTGTGTTTGTTAACTTTTTGTTGGCTTAAAAAGAGAAGACGAAAGCGTCCTTCAGAATCAAGGGACCATTCACTTCTCATTGTATCTTATCAAACTCTCGATAAAGCTACAGACGGGTTCTCTTCTGCCAATTTGATTGGCGTGGGTGCTTTCGGAACAGTGTATAAAGGAATACTTGATGATGGAGGACAAGTAGCCGTGAAGGTACTCAAACTCGAAGACCATGGGGCTGCTAAGAGTTTCATAGCTGAATGTGACGCATGGAGGAACATAAGGCATTGGAATCTGGTCAAAGTAGTAACTACTTGTTAAACCATTGATTATCAGGGAAACGACTTCAAGGCTGTGGTGTATGAATTTATGGTGAATGGGAGCCTGGAGGAGTGGTTGCATCCAGTTCAAAGCCAAGAAAAGGCACGTGATGAGCTAAGACACTTGAATCTCATTGAAAGGTTTAGCATTGCTAATTTGCTATTGATGTTGCAACTGCGCTTGACTATCTTCACAATGATTGCCAACCTCCTATTGTGCACTGCGACATCAAACCTAGTAATATTCTACTAGATGAGGAACTGACTGGGCATATTGGCGACTTCAGATTAGCAAAGTTGATTCTAGAAAGAACTGATGGCTCTTCTGCAAATCAAGCAAGCTCCATTGGAGTTCGAGGTTCTCTTGGTTATACTCCTCCTGGTAAACGCCTTGACTTCTCACTTTTGAATAACTAGATTAGCAATTTTCATTATTATATTCATCCTGATACAAACCTTTTAGAAATTGCATTTTGAAATTTCATTATCCTGATACAAATGATGACAGGAAAGAGACCAACCGACGCCATGTTTCATGATGACTTAAATCTCCATAACTTTGCTCAGATGGCATTACCACTTACCAGACCAGGTGATAGGTATTGTGGACAAATCACTCTTGAACAATAATAAAGATGAGGTTGCTTCGGCAACAAGTATTAATCAGAGACAGAGATGCAGCAACCAAAGAGTGTCTTATTTCAGCTATCAAGATTGGAGTATCCTGCTCATTGGCTTCACCACAAGATCAAAAGAACATACATGATGTTGTGCGGGAGCTGCATTTACTTGGAGGTATCCTTTGATTGCCTGCACCATAACTTGTTCATGTTAAACACTGGTAAGTATGAAGGCTTGAAGACTGATTTTTGATTGGTTTGTTTGGATTGCATATTGATATGTAATGTAGTATTAAAAACATGCTTATGCTTTTGAGTTTCCAATTGTTGTTTGTGGGTTTTTCGCTGTGATTTTTGTGTTTTGTAAGTAAGTTCATTAGAAACCCTTGGTAAAACCACTTAATTAGTCTTTTCTTGATTGTTATTAATTTAGTTGGTTTGGAATGATGATTGGTGTTACAGTTAAGACCGGTGTGTTTTGTTAACCAATAATTAGATTTGTTTTGGGTAAAATTTATTTAACTACATGAGATTCTCCCAAAAATTCCCATGACCACCTAAAGTCTGAAACGCCTAACCACCTAAATTCTCTAGTTTTCTGGGTATTCATTGTGATTTTAATGTTCTTTGAAAGTTCAGTTAATATCAGTAAAACCCCAAGGTAACTCAAGTGGTATGATTTTACTTGATTAGTTCAAGGTGTCTTTTGTTTAACTAGAATTGGGTAATACTTGAGAACATTTGAAGGGACTTAATTTGAATGCTATACAGTTTTAGTAAGTCGATGTACGTCAACTGAAGTTAAACTGTATCTCAAGCAAGTAATTGGTAGGAAACGGCCAATGGGCTAATGGGAACAACATAAACTGTCTTCTCAAAAATCTTTGGGGAGTTTGGTTGTCTATTCCGAAACTTGTGGTTAAAAACGCAAAACTTTTGAACTTGGAGCCACATTTTTGTCATTAGCCCAAAGAAAATTAACTAAAAAATGATTTTACATTCTTCCCTCGTTGAATTTTCATTCTAGCGAACAACTTATTGCAGGATCTAATTTACATGAAGGCTATAAAATCGGATGCTGAAGACTTATAATAAGATAATTTAAAGAGTGGACACTTAACTTATGATCCATTAGAATATATATCTATATATATATATATATATATATATATATATATATATATAATTAATGCATCAACATATATTAGTAGAGAGATTAGGGAAGTTATCGGAGTGCTGTTAGGGGTTTGGAATCTCTAAAGCTAGAGCTATTGTTGGTATTATTGACTCGAGAAGAATCCTCTCAAAATGAATTTCCTCGTGTAATTTTCCCCACGTTAAAACCATAGTATATGATATATCCATTAACAACGAGAGGATTGATATCATCGAGTACAGGGGTTTTCTCCTGTGCCAACCACCAAACGAGGGAGGGGTTCATTCCAAATCTACCAAGTCTTCTTATTTAAAATGGAAATTATAAGTAGACAAGTATTCACATTAGTAGTTGAGCGGCTACGTTCTCTCTCAAGAAGACAAATATTCAATTTGATAATTGAGCGACTACGTTTTGTTTTAAAAGATTTGTAGTAACCTTCTAATTCCATCATGATTTATATAATTTGTGTGTTGATTTATTAACGTTACATTTGATTTGAAAGACTGAAATTAAAAAATGAATGAATAAAATAGATAAAAGAATTAATTAAAATATAATTTATTTAATGATTATTATAGTACATGGATAAACCATTATGATAAAATGAATTTCATTCATTTGATTGTTACTTCATGTGGGAGGTATAAAATAAAATTCATTCTAATTAAATGGATATATATACATCTACCATAACAACAATCAAGTATACACTTTAAATGCTAAAAATTCATTTTATTCAATTCTTTCACTCCAATTATTAGTCCGTCATTTAATTTGATGACTCGAAAAAAAAATTATGTAATACAATTTTTCAATTAAGAATTGGAATTATAATCCCCCGTCTTTAAAATGACTAAACATAGTATATGAAATTAAATAACGAGTATTTATCAGATAAAATAGTCGGTAAAAATAATAAATTAATACATACACTCATATTTCATCCATTATTTTTACAAACAAATGTACCTTAAAAAAGTTATAAAAATAGGGTAATGTTGTTCTAGGCAATGTATTACATGATGACTGATGCACCTAGCCCTGTTTTTAAATTCAAATTCAACCATTAAAAGCGTCCACAAGCATCCATTGACTTGCTTGAGAAATTGAGATCATTAATGTTGAGATTTTCATAATCAATGTGAAGGTACAAATATAATAAAACAAAAAAAATCTTAAATAAATGTTCACTGACAAGTCTATAATTTCTAACAAGTTGGTAATTTTTGTTTTCATGCTCTTTAAAGTGATAAGCAACAAGTAAGCAACTTATCCATAGAAATTTACAAGCTAGGATCCATTTAATTTTGGTATTTGGGAGAGAAAGTTGTGTTTCCCAATAAAATCTATAAATAAATGAGACATGAAAATGCACCAAAATTAACAATAACCTTATTTGCAGCCTAGTTATCACTCCCCCTCCTTCACCTTGTGATGACAATGGCTACTGCCTACAATCATAGTACATTAGTACTAGCCTTTGCAACAACTATTCTCTTTCTATCCGCTAAAACACTATCGAAACTTGACAACATTAATTCATCCGAACCCAGAATAGATAGGTTTCAGCCTAAAGCTCATTCACCAAAACAATGATCAAAACCATCAACCATTAGTAAGATTCAAACATACTTGAACATCTCTAAGGCTACAAATGCAACTACACCAAATGCGATATCCATCGGTTCACCTGTGACCGTTGATGGCAGTTTCTATATGGTGCAAAATTGGCATCGGCGCTCTGGCCATAACTAACTATTTACTGTTACGTGCAGGAACCGGAGGCAGTTGGCTGAAAAGCCGAGCATGTACAATTTGTTTCCCACAGGCAACACAAAAGGCATGACCATCTGACTTCTAGTACCTACAGAAAAGTCCCTGGCAACTCATTAGCTGGTTGACCGTCAAGGTTACAGATTCATTAACAACGAATGGATCTACAACAGTGGTGCAGGAAGACCAATGAGGATTCAAGGTATTCTCTGTCTCGATAAATTTTCCTTCCTATCCCCTCGCAATCCATTGATAATATTGCGTTTGGTGAAACAAGAGAAAGTACAGCATCAGGTTTGGCCCTGGACAACAAATTTCTGGAGCTTTAGGCTTAGGCAGGTCTGTTGATTCTTTTATGTCTCAAATAAAAGATAGTGTTGGTGGAAAGTTTTCATATTGTTTATTTCTTAATCCGGTAAACAGTGTAAGAGAACCTATTTAAGGTTTGGCAATGACATTCCCAGAAGAAATAATTTGCAAACTATACCATTCGTGGTACACCCTTCTTTCATAACTTCCTACGTCATAAATTTGGTTGACATAAGGTGTTGGTGAACGCCGAATGAATTTTCCACCGGCAACCTTTAAGATTGAAGGGAACAAGGGGGCTTCATTATTATCCTGGAAGTTACTGCTCTCCTATTGATAGGCTCGCTTACGATTATACAGCATTTTAGTCAAAGGTTTCACCTCAACCCAACTGCAAACCACCCCTACATTTCGTCAACTTGATCTTTGTTACAGGATTCCAAGACACTTCCCTGTTGATCAAGGTCTTGTGGCCCATCACATTTCACCTTTGAAGGAGCAAATTTAAAGGTTGGATATTTAAATGCTTTCATTATTATCAACCACCAAAGCCAACAGATGTACCAAGCACCTTGGGTTCACACCGGCAACAAAATTTTCGGTTCATTTATGATACTAATGCAGGAGGGACGCTCTCCTTTGCACTGGATATTTGTGCTGTTACTGATAGTGGATAATTTCTATAAATTAATGTGTTGAATTGACTGTAGCTAAATAAATGCAAGATCCAATTTAATATACTCCTACAAACAGTACTTTCTTCCAAAAATAAACAAGAGAGGGAGAGGTCTACCTTCAATCCAACTCAAGTAAAATGGAGTTCTGGGATTCGATCTCAGATTCATATTTAAGCATCAATAGGGAACAGTCCGCAAACACAAATACAATGAGACAGAAAGATGGTTCAGTAAGTTTCTAGAAATACAAACGCTTTAGATGATAATACACCTAATCGGTCCATCTAACTTTACATAAATCATGTAGGCATTAAGCCACATATCCTGTCAGTTCTCCCTGGTTATCAAAGAAACAGTACTTCCACTCTAATGCCAGTAGAGAATCATATCAAACAGTAAGTGTATTAGAAAACTAACTAGTTTATATCGTATCATAAAGGGCACAAATCATCACCTGGCCCGTACGCTGGCAGGGGATCCAACGCCTCTTTCACTGTTAATGTCATCTAGCTCGCTTCTGTCCAAACAAAGAGCATTGTTGTTGACACTCACTTCAGAACTGGCATTACTGCTAGTTGCAAGAGGAGGCGAGTCTGAAATATAATCCATCCTGCCTCGTGGTGCAGGCCCTGATCTCACACTATACATGGAGGATGCTGGAATATTTGTCATTAATGGCCTTAGATTACCTGGAATGCTTCGTCTGATATCCTGCTCCAGAGAGCAATCCAAATTAAACAATATATAAGAAACTTGGTCAAATTTACTAATAAACAAAATTAGTAAAGAAAAATACAAGACGATTATGTTAACAAAAAAAGAAGAAGCAACATATCTTAGATTTATAATTGTGGGAGATTTCTTTCAAAATAAAAGCCCGGTAGATTATTAACAACAGCCCACTCCTGTGGCCCTCAGCCCCCAACCAAAACTCCACCAAACTAACTCCGGAGGCATGAGTTCCAACTCTTCTTGCAGACTCCTAAACTAAAACGACTTATCGGCCTGAACCTATGCTTTATTGTCTACAGTCATAGCTGTGAGAGAAATAAGATACGTACCATATGCCTTATAGCCATATCCAAGGATTTCTTAGAGAGAGTTCTTCCGAAGCCCGAGCTGTCAGGTGATGAAGACTTGCCAGATAAGTTACTGAGGGGTGAATGTTTGTCATCCTGCCTTGGTGGCACCAATTTACGCATATTTATAACCCTTTCAACCATCTTTGTTCCATACATAACAGGACTCACATTGTCATTAGCTTTAGCATATGCACGATTCAATGCAGGAACAGAGCTTCCACTGTTAACATGGAGGCCATTGGGAGGTCGTCCTCTCGAGGGAGAACATGATTGTCGTCTAATCCTTCCGTTAGGAGCAGGTTCAATTGATGTTGATCGGATGCTTGGTGCTCCAGGCCTACCCCTAGTGGCGGAAATAGGCCTGTCAGAAAGTGATGTTCGTAAATTTGGTGGTGCTTCTAGGGAGAAACCAGGCATCTCTGAAGGTTTCCACGGTCTCGGTTTTACTGTCGGAGAACTAGCACGTGGAGGCACTGGATTTCTTGCTGTAGTTGGAGCTACTTTTGGTACTGACGCAGAAGGAGATTTAACTGGAGGAGCAGATGGATTTGTTGCAGTTGACACTGTAGCTGGCCTACGAATTGGCGTCGTAGCCCTGGATGAAGGTTTGGATGCAGGTACAATGGCTCTAGCCGTTGGTGTTGAAGATCTTGCAGTAGACCTTGCTGTAGGTGTTGAAGATCTTACAGTAGATCTTGCTGTAGGTGTTGAAGATCTTACAGTAGATCTTTCTGTAGGTGTTGAAGATCTCGCAGGAACTGTGGGCTTAGTTGAAGTCAAAGTGGCACGAGAGGTGGGTGTTGAAGACCGAGAAGGCCTAGATGCAGTGGTAGATGAGGGTTTAGATGCAGTGATAGATGAGGGCTTAGGGGCTGAGGTTAACATGGGTTTGGATACTGAGGTCAACATGGTTTTAGATGATGTGATCAAAGTAGGGCGCCCAGTTGGTGTAGCAGGTCTTGATCCTGGACCCCCAGATGAAGAGGGCCTGCGAACTATTCCACTAGAAGTATTCAGCACAGGAGAAGAAGCTGACTGTCTAGATGCTAAGTTGCTCCTTGCAGTAGGCTCCAGCAGGGGATTTGCTAGCTAGAATCATATTAATAATGAACAGAACGACAAGAATTCATGAGTTTGTGAGTTAAAAAGGGCATATGCAAATTCAAAATATCCTAAAGTAAATTAAAAAGGGTATCATGAATTTGTTAGAGGACTATGAGTCTATAACTTCTTGAGCACAAAGTCTTTTGCATAAGGAGCTCATCATACTAAAAGAGATGCCAGCAAAAAAAGCAGACATCCTTTAAACAAAGATGTACGTTAAGCACTTGACATTGTAGGCATCATGTCCAACATTCAGAAAGTATATTTTGTTGACATTGTAGGCATCATGTCCAACATTCAGAAAGTATATTTTGTTCATATGCAACGAGGCATTAATTCTGTCAAATGTTCTTTGATACTTCTTGTAATCCAACTAAACAGAACATCATCTCCATATATATTAATTTCTTGGAATCAAATAAGTTCATTTCCCCATCAACAAAAGAGGAGGAGAATCAATGTGGTTTCGTCTACATCTTTTTACAAAATTAAAACTCACTTTCAAGCTAGCACACCCTGGGAGGGGCAGGACACGAGAATTAATTTTTTGAAGCAAGCATATGAAAAAGCACAAATATGTCTGCTTCTGCTGATAAATCATATACGATACGTCTGATGAGGATAGATAAACACATAAAAAGAAGGATTAATTTGGCTTTCATTTGTATTGTAAATTAGGATTAACTCTAGCATTAAAGTGGCTTTACAATAATAAAGAAGGATTCTTGTGAGTGATAATTAATTACATGACACAACCTTCTTTTTTAGTTGCAGTCAACCTAAGTTTGAGATAGTCTGTAACAGACCAGAGGTTTCTTATAGACTTAAATGTTGTAGTGGTTAAACTATCTTTTTATGATTAGTTGATTACTTGCATTAATGCTACTAGAGTCGCATGTCTATTAATTACTAAACCGAAATTTTCTAAAAAAAATTTTCAAATAAATAATTAGACTGAACATTTTTAGTTTTTTTAGATAAAAAATTACACCGGACATTAATATCATCTAATAGATTGAATATTTACTGCTAGATGGGGAAAAAATGTGTTCTTACTCTAGATTTCAGTCCAGTTGGGCGAGCTTTAAGAGTTCCAATCTCGCTCATTATGGTTTTTTGTGATTCCATCTCCAGTGAAGGAAAAAGAGGAGTGCCAGGAGGGGCTAGAAGCCTGAAAACACAGAGAATCCTAGTAATTACCAGCTTCAAACTAAATCCAGATATTCACAAGAAAATGAAATCTCCTAGCACTCCCAACCCAATCCACCAACAGAAAGATAACCAGCAATAGGTAATAGTGATCTTGAGAACTATGCAACTTTAATTGCAGACTCAAATAAAAGAGAAATTTAACAAAAATTTAAATATCTGTCATGCAAATGTCTCCAATGGACATATTGCTACTGTTTAATCTTAGATAGACATTCAGATCCTGTCCTCTTAAATCTGATAATGATGTATATGATAGATAGATATATATTCTGTAGGTCGGCTGTTGGTATAGAGGTTTACAAGTTCTTTCAATATATAATAGTCCCAAATTAATTATTTTATTCAGGGTTGTACAAACTACTATCAACCAGAATTCTCATACCAATACCTCCTCCTATTTATGAGAAATGGGGGGAAAATGCGAAGTACTTTTTTTTTTCTTATTTGTCAACTTCTTTTCTTTTCCTTCGTAGTGATTATTATCACTTCATTATGGCCTCTGGTCACATTCATTAAAAGCAAGAGTTCTCAAGGTAAGGTGGTTTGGTATGTTCTGGATCTGGAAGAGTTGAAGCCGATACAAATTTATGTGATCTGACCATGGCACTCCAAATAAATGTGAAACAGTGAGGTTCCACCAATGAAGCTCAGTGAAGAATGCAGCAGACTTGGGAAAAGTAAGGACACAGAAAAAAGAAGCAGAGAAAGAGCTCCATGCAATTAAAAGGAGTTCTCAAGTTAAGGATCCCAGCTTGCAGCATGAATCTAGAAGAGTTTAGTTTATAACCATTCTCACTTGTGAAGAAATGATAACATAACTAATTACTAACCAACATTTATATTCTCAGAAATCGAACTGTAACCTTTTGTCCGAATAAAAATTCTTCTAAGGATACAATAAAATACAACAGTGCAAAATAAGGCAGAGGGGCAGTGGGCCAAATGGTACCTTTAGAGTAGACTACGAAGAGCAACAAAATTAAAAAAGAAATTGTAATGTCCGAAACCACTTTAAATCCAAATAAATAATAAAAAAAATGTCAAGACCTCTTAACCTTCAAAAAAAGGTTAGAAATTCCATGAGATTTACCATTCGTAATCATTTTTATCATTCTCAGAATTCAGAAACTCATCAACAGCAGTCTTTCGTACTGGTGCTGGTGTAGCTGATGCAATATCGAATATGGGAGAACTTCCCACTGTTGATCCTGCGTGTTATTAATATCACCATTACAAATTAAACTCGACACCCAACAGTAACGACCAGAAGTAACTAACAAGCAAAAATTTCCGTATAAGTCGGAAAATATTATCCGTACTATAAATCACAAATTTCAGAACAATTCTTTAATCACAGTATCCAAATCATCATGACGGTTATAATCAAAATAGATTCACGGGCCAATCAAACAACAGTTAAGAATCAAAAACTCAAACTAACATCAATTCATGTTAAACCCATAAAAAAAAATTAAAAAAAATAGCAAAGAGCATTTGGAAAATATAATACAACTCATACCAAGTGGAGCATCGAACTCATCCGAGTTCTGAATAAGTAGATTGATCCGCTCCTTCTCCCGTTTTCGCATTTCGAGGAACAACGCAAGTTCTTCTTCCTTCTCTTTCATCACCGATGCCCTCATTTGCTGCCTCTGCTTCGCCATTGCCGGTTGCATTCCCCTCTCCGGAGCCCTAAAACTCCTATTCATCGCAAAATCTACACGCTTTAGACCCTAAATTCCCCAAATTAATCAACAAATCCAAACCCCCACCACCAATAAAACCATCAAAACCCTAACTTTTCACTCGTCATTCAAAAATCAACGTTAATCTCTCTCCATCAACGAAATAAACACCTCCAGATCTGAAATACAGCTTTAACAACCCGCATTTTCTATATTAGTAAGCCAATCAAAGCTGTTTCCACTTGGAACAATCTAAACATAGCTTAAATCTAGACAGAAAAATGTCACACACACATATATATACAACAAACATTTATAAAGAGATTAGAAATGAAATCTCTCAGCTTGAAGAAACATCCACCACTGAAAAAACAATGCTGTAAAGGGAGAGAAATGTAGAGAGAGAAACGAATTGAAGATGGCATGGAGAGGGATAGAGTGGCATTGAATGTTAATAAGTTGAGATTTGGAGGTCTGAATGGGAAGATGAAGAATTTTGCAGGGTTTTTAGTTGATCGTGTGTTTGGGAGAGAAGGGGAAAACAGCTGTAATTATTATGCAACCAACTGCAGGTTTTGGCTGTTTCTCTCACTTAAAAGTCACGTTATCATAATCCAGATAGTTTTCTTTCATTTTCTGGGGTGGCTAATTACATTTTAGTCCTTCTGTCTTGTTCTATTTGAAAATTCTGTGGGGGGTGTATTTTAGTTGGGAATATAAAATATAAAATTTGAAAAAAGCTTGTACTTTTATTATTTTGTGGTGTTAAAATATTTTAAATGTAAAGATTTGTCAACGAACCTGACGCGGTACCATCGTCCTCCTATTTAATTAGGTGAGTTTTTTTTTTATTTTAATATATATATATATATACTAGTAATTGTCCGTGCCTGAAGGCACGGCATAACGAAAAATTAAATTAAAATTTGAAAAATAAAAATATTATTATTATTATCTGTATTATTATTATTGTCGATATTATTATTATTATCAGTTTTTTTATTATTATTATTATGAATATTATTATTATCAGTATTATTATTATTATTACTATTACTATTATTAACTGTATTACTATTATTATCGATATTATTATTATTATTATTATTATTATTATTATTATTATTATTATTATTATTATTATTATTATCACTATTATTATATTAATTATTATTATTATTATAATTATTATTATTACCATTATTACTATTATTAGTATTATTAAATTAATTATTATTATTATTATTATTATTATTATTATTATTATTATATTAATTATTATTATTATTACTATTTATTTTTTTAATATAATTATTGTTATTATTTCTATTATTATTATTATTATTACTATTACTATTATTATTATATTACTATTATTATTATTATTATTATTACTATTATTGTTACTACTATTACTATTATTATTATTATTATAATTATAATTATTATAATAATAATAATAATTATTATTATCATTATTATATTAATTATTAGTATTACTATTATTACTATTATTGTTATTATAATTATTATAATAAATATATTTATTATTATTATTATATTAATTATTATTACAATAATTATTATTACTATTTTTTTTATTATTATTACAATAATTGTTATTACTATTACTATTACTATTATTATTGTTATATTACTATTATTGTGACGACCCCAAATCCGGGTTCCATAACCTCGAGTTTGGTTCTCACTATTCAACATATTACTAACAATTAAATACATACATTGCATTTAAATATCGCGGAATAATACATATTGGTTCCCTTACAAAAAGGTTACAATACCAGGGTCTATCAACCTTAACATAATAACAGTTCCTATCACAAGGAATTACAAAAGGTTTAACAACCGTAAATACATAATTAAAGATCTAATTAGCATGCATAAGCTAACTTAAGCTCTGGTTTTTCCTTTTCCTTTATCCTTCTTTGAGCAATCAGGATTATCTGAAAAATGGTTCATGATATAGCAAGAATGAGCAACTAGTTTGCTCAGCAAGTTTAGAACAATCATATAGATTTAATATATCATGAATGAATGGGAAATATCATCAATGATTCAACAATAGATATAACAATTGTGAATGAAATAGGATTCAAATTTTAATAAACAGAATATTTGAATCTTAAAATGCTGAGTGGTCACTAAGGACCCTGAACTAACGAGGGTATAATAGAGTTTCCTCTGACCCTTTGAGTTGTTTGGTTTTCAAGGGGATCAGCCTATTCAACCCGCTGTATATGCATTACATTTAGTCACTGGCGCCCAAAGTCGGTTTCCCGACACAAAATCCCCTAATTTAGGGTTGTTCAATTCTCAGACTTAATATAAGAAATCTGCACCCAACAATGGTTTGGATAAGCTTTTAAAAGTATTCAAGTTATTGAATTTAGAAACGCAATGTCTAGCTGAACTATTAGCTTCAGACATTTTTAATACAGTTCATGAATCAAGAACTAACAAGCTTCAAATGCACTAAGTGCGATTGTATAAACAATATGGATGTGGAATAATTTTAAATAATTAAACCACTTCAAGCTTTAACAATAAATACAAGTATGGAAACTTGTTCAACGATAATAATTGAGTAGGGTTAGAGAACTTGTCTGTTTGCTCATCTACAATAATTGTCTAGCTTTAACTAACTTGCTTTGAAAGACCTAACATTAATAAAGTCGGTCTAATAATTAGTACGACGTATTTGCATAATTATACGCTTAATAACGAACTTATTTACCACATAAGTACTAACACATAAATTACATTAGTCAAAACAATATTATTAACCTTATAGACACTTAATCATTTTAGGTTAATAATTTAATAAGTTAGAAAATATTTTTTCTTAAGTGTTGGACACTTATTAAACCCTTAAACAACTTATTATAATTGTTTAATTAAATCATAATTAAATTAAATTTATTTTATTAACACAATCTCTATTTAATTACTATTTAATATTGATTAAATAGAAATTAATTAATTAACTCTAGTTATTATTTAAAATAAATAATAACTAATTGTACTTACTTATTATTTAATTATAATTAAATAATAAATAATTATTAACTTAGTTTTAACCTTCTTTAATTTAATGTTAATCAACCAATAATTAACTACGTAATTAACCTTACTTATTATTTAATTAAGGAAATTAAATAATAGTTTACTAATCTTAATCCTCTTTAATTATTATTTAATGTCAATTAAATAATAATTAATTATTTAATTAATTTTAATTATTATTTAAGGTTAAATAATAATCAAATCATTCTTATTTATTATTTAAATTAAATAATAAATTATTACTCCAATAACTTAATTTCCATTAATCGTTATTTAATGCTAATTAAATAATAATTAATTACTTAATTATCCTTATTTATTATTTAATAATATTTAAATAATAAATAATTAATTTATAAATTTTATCTCTCTTTAAATATTATTTAATAGGCATTAAATAATAATTGCTAATTTATCATCTTTATTTATTATTAACATTTAAAATAATAAATAAATAATAAATTTATTTAACTTAACCATGGTTTAGCTAACTAGATTAATATTTAAAATATTTAAATATTAAACTTAATGAAAAATATCCTCCCATTATTATTTTTGTATTATTATTATTTTTGTTATAATTTTAAATTAATTTTTCAATATTTAAATTAATTAAAATTAACCCGAATGGCATTTTCGTAATTAAGTTGAAAAACCGGACCGATGGCAGTTTCGTAAATAATCAGAAAACTGATCGGAGGGCAAAATGGTAATTTCGCCGAAAAAAACACGGAGGGGCAAACTTGTAATTTCTCCGGAAAAATAACTACCGCGCATGGCGCGCGTTATAATCTTTTCGGACCAAAACGGCGTCGTTTTTGAAAGGCCGGAAATGGCCTCCGCGCATAACGCGCGGAGTAAAATTCCACGGACGCCAAACGACGTCGTTTGGCTCCGCGTCCTCGGTGAACAGTGACAGGCGCGCATTGCGCGGAAACCCTTAAAATTTTTTCTTCCGACAGAACGTGAACAGTACCCATTTTAATTAAAAATATACCATCAAGTAAACTTTAAATCCTCAATAAAAATCCAAAAAAATTACCAATCACCTTATATTAATTTATAACATGAAAAATTAATTTTTCATGATTTAATATCATTATTTTTTTATAAAAAAATTTTACATCACATAAACTACTATAAATCATAACTTTTTGTGTACAACTCCATTTTGAGTGATTCAAACTTTATTTTTCTCATGATTTAATGTTCTATAATATTAGAGCATTAAATCTAAATATTATCAAAAATTATCGTTAATCATTATTTTGAGATTTATTTTCACACCACCAAATACATGTTTTTCATTCAATAAAACTCATAACACATAAGTTAAACACATGATCAACTATATAAACATACATAGCATGATATTAACCGTAGAAATTATTGCACTAATATTTATACCATAACTTGAAAGAAAAGCAAGATTATGGTTTAAAAATAACTACCTTGTTTTGATAGCTATTCTCCTCTTCTTTCCAAAATATGTTGTGAAGGAGGATGGCATGAACTAACTTAGGATTTCTTCTTCTTACTTGATCTCTCAAATATTATGCTCTCACTTAAAGTTTTCTCTCCATTCTCTCTAGCTCTCTTTTGCTTGAAAAATAAAATGAAGTATATCTCACATTTCAAGTATACTTGAAATATTACTAGATACACAAATTATATCTAATAATTTTAGCCCATCATGCACCTATTGGATACTTACACAAGTTAACCACATTAGGTGAAAAGAGGCATGGTGCATGTACTACAAAAATTAAAACAAGCAACCCTTTTATTAATTAAATGAAAAATCAAATAATAATAATAATAATAATAATAATAATAATAACAATACACTCTCTCTCCTCCTTGTATGCTTGGTCGGCTGATAGCTTGGCTTTTTGTCCCAATTTTATTGTCACAAACTTATTTTTTTATAATTAATAGTTTAAATTAAGTATTTTCCAAGTGGGCCAATCATTGGGCTTTAATTTAAAATACCAATTGGGTTTCTAATAAATTGTTTGGGCTACTAAATTGTCAAATTTTATTATTTCCCACTTGGGCTACTAATTGACCCATGTTGGGCTAATTTAATAATTTACACATTAATTATTCAATCCATGATTAAATAAATAAATAAGTTGAATAAATAATTAAATATTTTAACCCATAAGTATTAAATTACTAAATGGACTAATAAATATTATTATTAATATTTCACATTATTTACATTAATTAATAATCATATTAATTAATTTATTATATTTAATTCACTCATTATATTCAATTTAATTGAATATTTAATTAATAGGAAACTTATCAATTATTTTGATATTAAAACTTTAGGGTTTGTTCACTAATTTAATAACATATTAGTGACCCCCTTTAATTAATTTTAGTAATTATTTAATCATTTAATCACATAATTATTTAATCACATAATTAATTAATCACATAAAAAGATTTAAATAATCTCGCAAACTAACTCGTTGGAAATTAAATTAATAATTTAATTAATAAAGATGTGGAAATTCTAGGACATTACAATTATTATTACTATTATTGTTATTTCTATTACTATTATTATTGTTATAATTATAATTATAATTATTATTATTATAATTACTATTATTGTTATTACTATTACTATTATTATAATTATTATTATAATAATTATTATTACTATTATTATTATTATCATTACTATTATTGTAATTATTATTAATATTATTATTATTATATTAATTATTATTTTTATTATTATTATATTTATTATTATTATTATATTAATTACTGTTATTATATTAATTTTATTATTATTACTATTATTGTAATTATTATTAATATTATTATTATTATTATTATATTAATTATTATTATTGTTACTATTATTTTCATCAATATTATTTTTATTACTATTATCAATCTGATCATTGGATTGCGTGCGGTAATAGTAATAAGAAAAATAGTAAACGGTTAGTAAACGGTGATGAGATTGTGAATTTGTGATATGAATTTGAAAATTTTGGCTGTTAAGACTTAAGAGTACTAATAACAAGCTTACCCAATATTTGAATTTTCAAAATATAATAACTATAATATTCATGTATAGGTAGGGGTACCTGGCAGGTCAAGATTCAGACTATTGAGCTTTGGGACATGAGCCGAATCATGTTTTATAATTCATATTATTGGGAATGAATTTTGGGGGGAAAGTTAGTTGGGTAGAATTAATCTGGACTATTGAATTTGGGTAAATCAATCTGAAGCGTTCTTGTGGTTTCTCAAATTTAGGATTCAAAAATGGTCCTATTTTATAGTATAGATATATATATATTCTATAACAAGTGGCCTTATTTAAATAATATTGTTTGTTTAATTCGCTTATTAAAAAAATAATAAAAAAGAGTTTAAATGATGAATTTATAGTTTTATTTAAATAATATTATTTGTTTAATGATGACTAATATCATCAAGTTTACTACTAGGGTGCGTTTGGATAGCTTGATTCGATGGATTGGTATTGAAATTGAGGTCTCCAATGCTAAATCAATTGTTTGGATAGTATATATATAAATAGATTTAGTATTAAATTTTAACACCAAATATCTCAATACCATAAAATTAATATAATGATTTATCCTGAAATTTTAAAAATCAATTCATTGTGAAATTTATAATAAATTTATATTGGGTTCATACAGTGAACACCATAAAAACACACACACAATAACTGAACTCTTTCCTCGTTCGAAGTTCTCTATCGTCTTCTTGCTTCCCTCACACTTTCTCCAAAATCATCCGATTCATTCAGTCTTTTATCGTTAAACTCTTTTTTTATATTCAGCCCTATTTAACATCTTTGCTTTAGGGTTTTTCATTATTCAAGTCAGCTTGATTGATTGAAAGTTAACTATAGCTTCTAAAGGTACGTTATTGTATTCAAATGAATCTTATTGGCTTAGCTTTTTGGTTGTTAATTGTAGCTTTTGGACTGAATAGTTTGTAATTCAAGTGGTTGATCGAATCATTCTTTTTTTTTCATTTCCAAGTATTTGATTATGCTTCAATTGGGTACATGTATACATGTGTATATCTAATTATGAACAACAAAAAATTCTAATGGTTGCTAAGTTTCAGGTGAAAGACTAGATTGAGAGTTTCTTTTACTTCCCTTTGCTCAATTTTCAGAGAGCCTCGAGCGAATTTGCTTTGGCTCTTTCATTTGCAATGCTCAATTTTCAGTGTATACAGCATGTTTGTTAAAATGTCTCTATGAAGTCATTTGTTTTGCTAGGTATGGGTTGTGAAACATTTAAACCTTTTCATGTTTGTTTAAAGGGAAGTGATCTATAGTAAATATTTGTTATGACACTATTTGGACAAATCTATCTTTGACCGTTTATAAGAAAAACAGATGGTCTAGATTTTATTTTTTTTAAGCCTTCTGCCAATATTAATAGTGAATAACACCTTTAAAATCTGAACTGTCTGTTTCTCCTATGAATAGGTCAAAGATTGAATTTGCCCAAATAATATCGTAGCAAACATTTGCTATAAATTGTTCCCCTTGTCTAAATGCGTAAATTCTAAGCTTTGATGCTAATATTTTTAACTACGAATGCTGGTTTTATTCTACAGCTTGATGTACAAAAATTAAGAAAAGGCTGCTACAGCCTCATCGACATGGGGATGAAGATACTACACCTTTCATCAGTTAAATAAGAAGAATTTTTTTGTCGTTTCAGATTCTAAGGTTGATGAGGTTTTTGACTTGTTTAGCCTGTATACCTCGTCCAAACAACTGTTGTCATATATTTTGTGCTTTCTCTGGTGAATTGGTTGATAGTGTCTGGTGTTCATGTTGAAAAATGTTATTATAATTTTTTTTAAATTAATAATATATTTTCAAATTAAGGTTCTCATTTTTTATTTAATTCCCTTGTGAATGTTTTAGTAGAACATGTAAAAATGACAAATTTAATAAAGAACTTGACAATATTTTTTTTTTTATAATTCATTTTTTTGTGTATTTTGTTTATAATGGATACTAGTTGTGTTTTATTTTATATGAATATATTTAATTATGTTAATTTTTTAATATTGAAAATAATACGAAAACAAAAATTATCCAAACGTTAGTTTTTAAATTTTAACACAAATACAATATGAATTCAATATGTTAATTAAATAATAGAATTGTTTTGTTTTAGTATTGAATTTTAACTATTTTTAATTCTATAGAGTTACAACTCAAATTGAATTCTAAAACAATTTATGCAAACACACCCTTATAGTTTTATTATCATCTTATCATTATTAAATTAAACTTTCAATAATTTTATGAAAAAAATTTATGTTAGAGAGAGGTTTCAGCCTCTTTTTTTTATTTTTAAAAATGAGTTTCAAAATGATACGGCATTAAATATTATAATAATACTTGATTAATTATTATAAAAAATGTACTTAACCAATGTATTATACAATGTTATTAAACTTGGATCAACCGGTACGACGGGTTGAACCTGAATCCGGTTCAATGTCCAGCTTTGTTTGGACTAATTTAATTAATTTGGTCAAAAATCGATAGAATCGGTTGACCACCTGTTCGACTAGTAGTTCAACTGGTAAAATCGAGTAATTGGCCTGATTGAACTAGTTTTAAAGTGTTTTTTAATATTATTTTTTTACAAAAATATTTTTATTTTTAAAATTAGATATTTGTAATAATATTATAACATAATTTCATTATATTTTAGCTTACAAAAAATTAAATATTTTAATATTTTATTAATTATTAATAATATATATTTTTATATATTTATGACGTCAGTGGTTCGATAACTGATTGAACTAGTGATCCATCCATCTGGTATTCTTTTTAATTCAATAATCAGTCCAATTCTGAAAACATTGGTATTATACCATCTTATAAAAATACTTTTTAAACATAAAAATTTTACCTTTGTTTGACATCA
This sequence comes from Hedera helix, assembly GCA_947179155.2. NCBI lineage: Eukaryota > Viridiplantae > Streptophyta > Magnoliopsida > Apiales > Araliaceae > Hedera > Hedera helix. The sequence goes on from OX359285.1 coordinate 25,874,142, forward strand.
ACCAAGGGTTCAATATTTCAATAAGTGTTGGACTGAAATATGAAATGACAAGTAAAAAAAAAAACTGGCAATGAGATGTTGCTGAATTATATGTTTGGATTGCAAATATTAGAGAGAATGAAATTAATGACACGTTCTCATAAAATGAAGAAGAAAATAATATGCTTGGTTGTTTTATTAGCATGACATGAACTATTTTTATTTTCATTAAGTTTGTGAATTTTATTTTTTAGAGTGGAGTATGAAATGATGCAATCTAGTTAAAAATAAAATAAATCATTTCACTTTTTATTTTATTTCATTCTCCACTCCACTCCACTCTATTTACTCATTTTATTTTTTCAATTCAAACATAACATAATTGTATTTTACAATAATCGATTACAAATAGTAGTAGGGTCATGCGATGAAAAATATGTATTTGTTATTAAAAAAAAGTGTATTACTATCTTTGTTCTAATCATTATTAAATTTTTAAAGTTAACTTAAGATATTTTTAGGTTCAAAATTGACATTTATTTTTTTAATTTTAATCAATATAATAATTAATAGTATAAACTATTTAAAAAGTATTTTATTCTTTTGTCTCAAAGAATGTGATATCATTGCATTTTAAATATTTATTTAGTTAGTACTCTCTCTGTCCTGTAAAAATTGACTTAATTTAAATTTTAAAGTTAAACTGACCATTTTAAAATCAAAATTTATCCCATTTTTATTTAAATATAAGTAAAAAAATTATAACAATAAGAAACTATGTTTAATAAATACTACAACATTTAATTTTTAAAAGTTTAAAAATATAAATAAGTTTAATTAGTTATCAATTCTAAAATTGGTATATTTAACCAAAAAAGAAGGACAGAGTGAGTATTATTAAATATTTTTTTTTTTTTTATTAAATATCATGCATTTAAAATTAGCAACAAAAAAAATTGAGGGCTACCTTCGACTCTTGCGTAAAATAATATTTAAAATAATGTGGTTTTATATAATTAAATAAATTCTCTTTTATATTATGCACAAAAAAAAGCTCTTATAATTTTAAAAAAATTATTATTATAAAAGAATACCTCCCGTGTCCTCTTTAAAATTTATTTGAAATAAAACTGTAAAAAAACTCATGACATTATAAAACCATAATTAATAAACTTTTCATTTCATATTTTCAAGTTATTGAAATTGGAAAGAAAATGATGGAAGCCGACATACGTCACCTGACTAACATGACTTTTAGACACATGGGTGAATGACCCTTGAACTTGAGTTTATTTACGTGCTATATCCGCATTCTAGTCGGCATGTTTTTTAGTTGAATTTTTAACCCGAGACAATATTTTTTGGAATTATTATTATAAAATACGTCAACGTATGCATGTGATTAAATATAATTATAAAAGTATATTTTTTAAATAATATATATTAAAATAAAATTATTACTAATGTAAGACCCCGAATTTTATGAAATACAAAATTTAATTTTTCTTCATATATATATATTTTTTAACAGTAAGTGGTTAAATTAACAAAATTGAAAGTTAAGGATTTTATGTGCAAATTTTATTTTGTCGGACAATATTCGCTTTGTCGGGGAATATTCGTTTGGTCGGGGAATATTCGTGCCGTACGACGGTGCCGAAATAATAAATTATTGGTGGACCCCACAACGGAATATTTGTCGGATATAGAAAACGACAGAAATAACCTTTTTAAATAAAAATAGTCAACGAAACTGTTAAAATACCGGTGATAAAAGAATAGTAGCATACGGTAGTTATTGGTATTTTCTGTAGCACTCGGTACTCTACAGTAACACACGGTATTGCATAGTGTCTCATATTTTTGGTCTGATAATTGACACCGTAACTGTTACGCGTCATTTCATCGATAATTGTCACTGCATAATATTTTATATTATCAATTCAATAATTGTTGTTACACAGTATTTTGCATTATTGATTTAATAATTGTCATTACACTGTATTTTATATCATTGAGTCAATAATTGTTGTTGCACTGTTTTTAAAATTATTGAACCTAATAATTGTCACAGTAACAAATGCACAGTAATTCACATTATTGAATCAATAATTGTCATTACACAGTAACGTATGCTTTATTTTACATTATTGTTATCTCTATTATGATGTTATTTAAACAGTTGTATTTCATTAATTTATTGACTTGATATCTAAGAGTTAACTATACTGTATTTATAACAATTAGTCATAATAATTGAATTGATAAAGTTATTTGTTTATAATATAAAGTTAGGTGATTATTAGGTGATATGAAATGAATGGTGTAGATTAAAGTGTGAATTATTGTTGAATAATTGAATTGATTTGTTTATAATATAAAGTTAGGTGATTATTAGGTGATATGAAATGAATGGTGTAGATTAAAGTGTGAATTATTGTTGAATAATTAAATTGATTTGTTTATAATATAAAGTTAGGTGATTATTAGGTGATATGAAATGAATGGTGTAGATTAAAGATAATATAATATTTGAAATGGATGGTGTAGATTAAAAGGTGATCTTTAAATGAATGGTTTAGATTAAATGAATGATAAGATTTTTGGCTATAAATAGAAGCCTTAACTTAAGGATTTTTCATAAACTTCCTTACTTGTTCTTTCTTTCTCTCTCTAAATACTTCTTGTGAAAGTTCTCTCTAAGTGTGCTTAAGTCATCTTGAGTATTTGTGAAGATCTATAAGTATACGTGTACTGTTCAAGTTAATCAACCTCATTTAAATCAATATCCAGTCACGTGTTACGGTAAGGGATACCATCTTTTTCATCTTCCATTATTCAAACGTACTATGGTAAGGGATTATCATTATTTGATTCTCGATAATAATATTGTTTCTTCCTTACTCATAAGACGTGCCTTTTATTTCCATGTATTAAATTGTGGGAATAACCTTACGGAGCGGATTGCCGCCTGTTGGTGAATAACCTTTCGTATTCATTCATTATTAATCTCTGAGAATAACCTTACGGAGCGGATTGCCGCCTGTTTGGTGAATAACTCTTTGTACTCAAATTCTATTAAATTGTGGGAATAACCTTACGGAGCGGATTGCCGCCTGTTGGTGAATAACCTTTCGTATTCATTCATTATTAATCTCTGAGAATAACCTTACGGAGCGGATTGCCGCCTGTTTGGTGAATAACTCTTTGTACTCAAATTCTATTAAATTGTGGGAATAACCTTACGGAGCGGATTGCCGCCTGTTGGTGAATAACCCTTGTATTAATTTCCTTCACCTTTTGTTAATCAAACCTGCTACGGTAAGGGATATTATTTTCTTTCATACTCCTAAATCGAAATTTATTATGGAACTATTGCTTCTATAATTCCTGAAAATATTATATGTTCCATAATAGTTGAACTTCATTATTTCAACTGAACCTTCCTATTTACGTGAACCTTTCTATTGAATTGTAACCGTTATTCTGAACTGTGGATCTTGAATTTCACTCCACATCATGTTGACAATTTGGACATTATTTGAATCTATACAAAGTAAACTTCCGATACTTATTGTTATCCTATTTCTTTTGTTCATCATTTATATCATTCTAATCATCCAAAAATCAAGCTGTTGTGAATATCTGTGGCCGGGGGCACAGATGTGATATATTTGTTGAACAGATGATAGGTTAAAGGCGATATAATAGGTTAAAGGCGATACATCTGTTCGGTGTCTTTTATGGCACGTGGTGAATGTTCTCTTTGGCCCGTAGTGCAAAGATGAACTGTTGTTTGGTATGATTATGACCAAAGGCTGAATCTGGTATAATCATGACCGTTGGTGTTATATTGAATGTCTTTGGCCCGTAGTGCAAAGATGAACTGTTGATCTGCATGATTATGATCAGGAACTGTGAATTTGTATTATCTTGACTAATGATATTTCAGATGATAAAAGTTGATGATGTTTTTCCTAAAAAGAGAACCGAGTGAACATTATAGTCTGCATTATTCTTCTAATAGATTACTCATTCCGCTGCTATTATTGATCTGAACGTTGTTTAAGAATTTAACTGCAGTTTTTGATATAAACCTTGTAGTCTATTGTATTCTATCAAGAACTCAACTGTTGAAGACTAATGATAATTTATTCGTCATTATCTTAGTCATGATATTCTTTACTGGGCTATTTGAGCTCACCCTTTCTTTTGTTCCATTGTTTTTCAACAGGAGATGAAAACATAACAGGGTCTAGCCAGGGAATGGAGTGAGGGTCCGAGGAATAGTTATCATAGTCTTCACGTTTTGTAAAATAGTGTGGCAATAATAGTGAAGACTTAGTTGTGTATTATTATACACTGTATTGTTGTACGTTGTGCTTTGTTGTAATAATTTTGTTGTAGTATTTTGACGACTCAAGTTTGAGCTGTGTGGGCCCAGATTTGGGGGCGTCACAACTAATCCATTCTCTTCCTCTATAATTTTTTAATTAGTAGACTCGTTGAAAGATTAATTAAAAACAACAAAATTGAAATAAAAAACATGAGAAGCCAACACTTACGGATGCAATGTGTCACAACAGAGAAGTTCAAGTACGACTCTAAAATTCTCACCGAAATTATAAAAATATTTCTTCCACTCATTCAAGTAATAATTACTCATATTTTACTTTAATTTTATTTTATACGTTATGTAATAGAAGTATTTTTAACATTTAAAACAATATTTAATGTAATATTACTAATTAAGCTTGTTATATAATAATTTTCAAGTACGAATGACACGAGTTTAACGTAATCACACATTATTATTTTATTATAAATTCATTACGTTATGAATTTATCTATGGACACTACTACGTTACTAACAATCAAATACAATATAGAATATTATATATATTTTTATCATTAAAAAATAAAGTCTGATACAAATTTTTCTGTCATACTTTATTTTTTAATGATAAAAAAACGTATATTAGATACGTATTAAATCTCATTTTTTTTAATAGTGAAGATATATATTATATTTGGTCGTTGTTGTCTTATAATTATTCTTTACTTATTGCGTTGCAAAATTAATGATCAAAATGGATGCATCAATTTTAGGTAGGAGTTCTAACTAGGGGCGAAGGAAACAACAATGATTGCGCTATGATACTCCTTGATATCTACTCCACTCCACACCACAAAGGGAAAATGGACAACTTTATTAGTAAAATCAATCTCATGGGAGTGCTATGTACTCCTTTCGTATTAAAATATAAAATTAAATCTGATTTTCTTAAAATAATTATAAAAAAATTAATTTAAATTAATACTGTGATTAATAATATTTTTTGTATTGTCTAATATAAAATAAATTCATGTTAATTTTAAATTTTAAATTTTAAAATATTTCATGCTTATTAATTTAAAGAACCAATAATATCCTTATATTTTAAAATGAATAGAGTATATATGCATATGAATAGATTTATTTATATCAACGTGTTACCGGGATCTTTTGTTATTATTTGCCTTGTTTGTATTACCTTTTGCTATTATTAAGTCCCGAAAGCCGAAAGGTGGTGCACAACTGCAAATACTGTCGGTACTACTAGACTCGCAATCACTGGTTCTATGATTCACTTACTATATATATATATATATATAATGAAGAGTGAAAAAAATAATTTATATTATTATAAACACTATTTCAACAAACGCTAATTCAGCTTTCCATTCCGCTGTCAAGAGTAGCAAAAGTGAAAGATTTGGTAGCGATACAGGAAAAGACCATAATAACCCTTATTTATGTTAAATTAAAACTTCAATTAATTTGTTGCTAACCGTTTGTTTTACCAGCGACAAAATCCGCAAGTTTGAGCCTTGAAGTGTTATAATGAAGGATTGGATATAATTGAATATTATATAGCTATTAATTAATTTAGTATAAATGAATATTATTTTATAATTATCTCAATGAAATTCATTTAATAACTTAACGTCTCCTCCAATCAAAGCCTATAATGTAACATTTGGATTGAAAAATATATTTAGATTGAAAAAATAAAATAAGTAAATAAATTAAATAGAAAAAAGAATAAAATAAAGAGTAGAATGATTTATTTTATTTAAGGTGTAATAAGTCATTCTTTTCGGAAAAAATAAAAATAATCCATTTTATTCTAATGAAACAATCAAATATATATATATATATATATTTTTCATTTCATAAGAATAAATCATTCTATTTTTACGTTCAATTATCCAATCTAAATGTAGCATAAAAGATCAAAACCGTGAAGCAGGCTAATGATTAGAACTAACTCATTTTTAGTCCTATTATTTTCTATTATTTTAGTTTAACTAATAGTTGTGTCAGTTTTTATACAATTTAATGAAGAATTAGTTAAGATAAATATTACATAATTAAGAGGTGTCCAATCTTAATTCCTACCTATACCTTCTCATGTATGCAAATACATTTCAATTATAATTTGACTGAAAACTTTCATAATGCATAGCAACACTCAAATAAAAATAACCCATAAACCTTGAATTGCAGAAACGTATAAACTGATCAAATGACTTTCAAATGAATATTAACAATGGTGACTGATAGATATCATTGGGGCCAATTGAAGCAATCCCCCAAAATAAGAAATCAATTTGTTTAGTAAGAACATTAGGGGAAGAAAGAAGGTAGGGGTAAAATTAAACATCATCTGCATCACTTCCACCAACATGTGTTTCATGACTGGCCCAGTAGTTTGATCCGTCGGGGCCTGAAATCTTAAACCTGCATTACAGAGAAAAACCAATCTCAAAGATAGTGTAACTAGGCTCAGAGCGACACAAATTGCCTTTAAATAAAACTAATTATCTACTAACCGCTCAAGGACCGATTTGCCTTCCTTGTACTTTTGGCTCTTTTCGTGGGCAGTCTCCTGAAAGTCAAGGATTCAATTAACAAAAGACTTGCATGTTGAATTGGAACACAGAGAGCTCATAATTTTAGAATATCTGCCTCCTGATCTTACATATGTCCAACCAACAATTGACCCACATTTGACGCAGAATATGTCAGCAACTGTGTGCAATCAGGTCATCATCATTCTCTCTTCCTTCATCCCTACAGTAATGTTCGCTCTGCCAAAATAGAGGAAATTTACATGATATATTGAAGCATCAAAATCAGAACGTACAATGCCAATGAAGGGTTAAGGTTCTAGTAGACCATGTAACTAGCCATGCGGAGGTAGTACCTGATCAAATTTTATTCTACATTTTGCTAGCTTACTGAGTGTTGATACCTGCAATTACAAATCATACTCCTCTGCCCATTCCCATTCTCATATCTTCAAAAGTACAATAAATACAAAACAGGATAGGTTGACTAGTGTCTGAGATGAGCAAAATTACAATGTTTTCTCCTTGTTAAATGGTAATAAGAAGATTTGACAAATTCAAAAAAACAATGATAATTTCAGAAACTTTTTGAACGCTCTTTTGGTACCTCTTACCTTCTGTGTAAATCAAAACTTGCTTGAGAATAGGAAAGTGCAGATCCAAAGAGAAGTTAAAATTGATACAAGTACAAACACGAAGTAAAGTCTACTTAATCATGCTTAATCTACTTTCTCTGAGAACTCAAACCATATCAAAAGGGGGGAATAGAAATACAAACAGAAGAACACAAAACAAAAAGAAAGATACATTCAACTTTAAGGAATGGTAGTCCATGGAGAACCATGCTTATAATGAACAAATGCTTTAGTTGTGTATATATCTTTTCAGAGAAGGTAATAATTTACTATAACATTCATACAGAGCTTATGAATTTAAAGCCATTAATATTCATAAGGTGGTGTATGATGTACATAATACACACCACTGTATACATTTATTATCTTCCTTGTCTCCAAACGTTTGTACTACTTTCTTAAGTTTAAGAGTACAGATCTTTTCATGATGTGTTGTGCTGCATTCTTTTCCATGCTTCATAGCAGAGAAAGTAAACAATATGTAAATGCCAAAAAGGATCTGTAACATTTTAGATATTAAATCATTCCTCACAGCATAACGAATCAAGTAAAACATGAGGGCAGGCTGGGCAGCACACAATAACTATTTCGATGGTTTTAACAGATGATGAAATTCGGAAGTTTAATGAGTGTGCTCACATAGTAAGCAAGTCATATTAATATGGTTTTTACGGAAAATTTTAGCAACATATGAAACTGAACCTAAGAGGTTTCATGAATTCAGTGGTTCAACATGCCTATAGTTGGAGATGTTGGACTACAACAGAAGATAAGCTACTGACATAGCAAATGTTCGGGCACATCATATGCTTGAAAAAGTAGTGTCCAAAAAATAAAAAGGAATGGTAAGATGCAAGGGAGGTCCAAAATCAAGAAAAACTTACACCTTACTGAAGAGATAAGCTTTCCCATGCCTGCTGTGGAATGACTGGATGAAATAACAGAGGGAAAATAAATAATCAGAAAAATTTGGTCCTTACAACTCGAATGTTGGACACCAGAAAGGAACAAAACAGAAATAACAAAAAAAAAAACAAAACTATGTTTAAAGTGTTTATAGAATGCTATATTTCAAGAAACTTGTAACCAATACTGCCAGTCATTCCAAAATCTATAAGCTTCACTAAAAAAGGCTCTCTGTCTTTTCATAATTTGATAATTACGGGGACCATATCTTTTATTAAATAAAAATATTCCAAGTTGTGAAGATGCATGAATACATACATGATACAACCAAGCAAAGATATGGATTTGGGAAGCATTGCTAATCTATGTACTTATGCAAGCGAAAACAATTGTTTTCCTATTATAGAAGAAGAAACTGAGATTAAATATCAGCTCATTCATCTTAGGAAAGTTAACTAAAAGACGCTTGCAAAGAAAAAGATAAAAACATTCTAGATAAAAAGAAGTTATTTTCCAAGTCACTATGCTTTAGAAATGATAACAGAAGAGTAAAGTTAGGGAGCAGTAATGTATAAACAGCACACACACTGTCTGGTAGATTTCAAACTTCAAACTTCATTTAAGCATGAGTAGTCAGTAGATAAAGGAATGGCAATATTATTAGAAGCCAAACTTGGATCCAATTCAGCTCACTCTATAAACACTCTTACTAATTCATGTCTACAGGAAAAGGGCCAATATAGAAAGTTTCATTGTTCTTGTGCAAAACAAAGTACAATCACAATCTTCTAAACCATTAAACTCTCTACAATGAATCTGGATGCATTTACTGATATAAACTGTGTGAGGTGGCCAAATTCAGCAAATAGAAACCCCAAAATGATTAGCAACTAACATAAAGTAACCCAACCTTATTCTTCCACTAAATATTAGACCCAGATCAATCCATTAATTAAATTCAACAAGTCCTCATTTTTCTGAAAAGAAAATTTTCCATAACATATCAGAGACTCTTGCAGATAAATTTCAAGAGCAACCCAATGATTAGATAAGCTATCACCTTGTAATGCAATTATTACTTTTGTGGTTGAGAAATCATTGACTCTTACTAGATAAAATCTAAGACCGACCCACTGATGAGAAAATTGAACACCTTGCAGTACAATTATTGGCAATTATCTTAATTTAGTTATTAAATAAAAAAACAAACGGGTCCTCAATTGCCAGCCAAAATCACAAAATACCCTCCAATCAAAGGAACTAAAAATCAAAAACCCAAGAGAGAGAATGAACTACAGAATAATTAAATACCATAAAGATCAATCAATTCTACAAAACACCCATAAAAAATCCCACAAAAATTAGAAGAAAACAAGAACTAATTGACTTATCGAATTGGGAATATACCTTAGAAACGATATCTTCACAAAGAGCAAGATGGGTATGGCAGTGCTTGCAGGTATAGATCTTCCCCTCTAGATTTACCACAAACAACCTCCCCATTTCTCCCAAAAGCGTTTTCACCCACTTTGCTTTGCTAAAAAAGTTGGATTTCCAAAAGAAAACAAATTGAAGCAAAAAGATCGATTAACCTATAAACCCAATCGGAAAACGTAATTAATTTGATAAGGTGGATGAAGAAATGAAGAATGGAAGATACGGGTGAATGCACTCAACCTCAACGTGAAGAAAAGGATAAAAATAAGAACAGAAGACCAGGCAAATAAGAGAGAATCGTGATTGTATAAACAAACAATTTTTTAATTTGAGCTATTCTTTGTTGAAGAAGGAGAAGAATGAGAACTCAAGTTACAAGAAATACAGGAAGCTGCTCTGAGCTATCACAAATACACAAACACTTCTTATATATGTCCATATTTTTTCATTTTTCATTTCATACATTTATGGGCTCATTATCGAATTTTTTTTTTTATGTTTTTGAAATAAATAAATAATTTTTTTTTTTTCATATATTTATAAGTCGCATCACAAACAAACTCCACATATATGTATGAAAAAGAAAAACATACTCGTAACTTAATTCAACAGTACGAAATACTCTCCTCATCATAACACACTTTTTCTTTTGCTGGACCCCTTCACAATAATCCTTTATTTATTTGTTTTTTTTTCTTTTTGGACGATGGAGATAAAAAAGAGAGGATACTTTGGATAAGTTTACAAACATTAATATTTATCTTATTAAAAAATGCGGTATGTTACGAGTTTTAGTGATATATTTCACTTTTTAATAATTTAAATGTTGTTAGTGTTTAAATTTGTGTATTATATTTGTGTACTTAGACTTATTCAGATATTTTTAGAGATTTATAATATTTTGTATTATTTTAATATAAAATCGTAATTTTTTCATACAACAATATAAATACTTTTGGCGAAATAAATTGGAGGAAAGACTCTAAAACATTTCTTCTTATAATTTTGGATAATTTTTATACTAACTAGTGCTTATGACACACGAATTTGTGATATTGTGAGAGTATAGTTGAATTGGGTATATCTTCTAATTATGTTAAATTTAGAGTAATTGGTGGAGATTAGGTTTGGAGTTCTTAACAAGTTCTCATAATACCAACTTTTAGGAAAAGTACCGTATCTTAAATATTGCGACAATTAGAGAAAAAAATGTTGACTTTCTTAATTAAGTTACATAAAAATGTACTTTAAGTTATTCTTTGGATGATAGATGCAGCATTTATTTATACAAATTTGATATATATACACTTGTGCGAAGCACGAGTTATGTCTCTTTAAATTCATCAAAAAAATCGTCTAACGTATTTGTAATTTTTTTCATATCGAGATTTGTCAAATCTATTGATTTCAAGAATCTATTTGTTATGTGTCCTCTCTTTTTCGTCACCTTTTCGTCGTTGGTTACCTCATGTCTCTTTAGACATGTTCTTCCATTTCTCTCTCTTTTCAATTTTTTTGTCTATTTTTCTTTGCATTTGGACGAGACTACATATACATAACTATTTATATTGATTGATTTTTAAGAAGAAGAGTCTATAAGAAAGAAAGAGTCAAATTAAAATTTTACAAGAGAAAGAAACGAAACGATAATATGAGATTTAAGAAAACGAGAGTTCAACTATAAAAAAGGAACAAGTGAAACGTTATGCAGAACGAACTTCCACAACTTATCGCTAACACCAACTCAATATAATGAGTCATGAAAAATCAAGTTACACTTAATTATTTGTTGGGTTAACTCGGATGAATTTTCAAATAATTAAAAATTGACTAACTACAAAAATGTTAAATATAGGTATTGATTGTAATTATCACCAATCAATTTTAATTAAAACTTACATATTCCACTTTCTATCTTACTATTTTTTATTTCGAATAATTCCATATATACAAATTATACAAAAAATTGTGCACCATATGATTCATGTATTGTACATTAATAAAAATGTATAAAAAATTCAATGATAAGTTTAGTTTCTAGTTTTCTCTTCTCATTTTGTACGGTTTGTACATAATTTTTATATATAATTTATGTCAATGACATTACTTTTTTCTTGGGCAAATTATAAAATTGTCCCCTCATATTTACACCCAAAATGTAACATAGACGCTAATATTTTAATTTTTATAATTTCATAGATAACATTTCAATTTTTTTACAAAATTGTCTCCTATGATAATTTTGGTCAAAATAAATAAATCACGTGCACAACAAGTGAGTTTTTTACGCACTAAAAAATATTCTTTCTAATTAGAGGGATAAAATCAAAAATATAATAATAAAATATTAATATACGAAGCAAATTTTTTATTTATATTTTTTATGAGATAATAAACTATTATTCATTAAGACAAATAATTTAAAAAATAATCTGAAAAAAAAAATAGTCTGAAGTTATAAAATATAGTAAACCAAAATAAATAAAGAAAAAAATTATTTCTGAGTATATTATTTGGAGGTATTAAATCCGTTTTCCCTTTATTCATTTTGATTTATTATAATTTACAATTTCAGCCTAATTTTTTTATCTCATAAAAAATATAAATAAAAAATTTATTTCGTATATTAATATTTTATTATTATGTTTTCGATTTTACCTATCTAATTAGAAGGAACATTTTTAGTGCGTAAACAAACTATTTTATTATTTAAAAACTTACATGTTATACACATGATTAATTTATTTTGATCAAAATTAGTCAAAGAGGATAATTTTACAAAAAAATGAAACATTTACTATGAAATTATAAAAATTAAAATATTAATATTTATGTTACATTTTGAGTATAAATATAAAAGGACAATTTTGTAATTTGCTCTTTTTTCTTTGTCATGCTAAAAGAAACTTTAGCCCGAATAATAGAGTGTGTCCAAAGAACCCCTCCCCTTCCCCACGCCATCCCACCCCTTTACTGTAAAGAGAAACTTTTATTTTTTAGGCATTAGGAATATTCGAATAAGTTAATGAATTTATCCGAAAATACATTTCCATCCTCTCGGTTTCTACGACACTTGTGGCTTTTTAAAGTTTAAACCACTATTTTTTAACAACTAAAGATTAATTTAAACTTCAAATCAGGCATACATATAAGTTCGGGAATGACTTAAAATGACTTATAAATTATTTTAAGGGATCAATTATAAATAAAAATATTTAACATCATTTTAATTTATAAATCAAAAATTAAGTTAAAATAAATTATGAAGATATTTAACTAAAATAACTTATAAGTTAGAATAAGATATAAAAATTGCTAAAATAAGAGTAAAAAAGTCTTTATATAATTATTTTAAAAGGACTTGCAAATTATTTTTTAAAAAATAAAAAATCATTACTTCTCAAAAAGTACTTATAGATCAGTTTATAAATTAAACAATAAATTACATACAAACATTAAAATAATGTAAAATTATTTATAAATTAATTTGATCAACTTATAAATAACTCCCTAGTTATGTCTTAAGATGATTGGAGGGCTTTACACTCTTGACTCCACCATCCAAGTTGCAAATTTTACTTTTTGGATAGCCAAAATTATTAAACTAGTAAAATGGATCCAAAATTATTAAAAAAGAATGTAAATGTAACTTTCTCTCCCCACAAAAAAACAAACAGTGTTTGCTGCATGATCTTGTTTTATTTTTGGTGGCCCTTCAGAAAAAGAAGGAAAAACAACAACCCACTTGGTGTTGTTTGTTATTAGGTCATTAGACTCATTGGTGTCAATAATTTGGACCACCCTGCCCGATTACAAGGGTGCTTTTTTCGTCATTTCCCAAATTTTTACTCAGCTCTGTTTTAAAAATAGAGGTATAATTTAATTTTTTATTAATTATAAAATTTTAAATTAATATGTGTTTGTTTGACATTAAACAACTAGCAGGTAAATTCATATAAATTATAACTAATGTGTACTGACTAAGAATTACTTTCAATTATTATATTTGTTTCTTTCATAATTTAAATACATTAAAATTAATTTTGAATTTTAGAATTTTGTAAATAGGCTTAAAGTTCTAAATATATCTCTTATTTTAAAATAGAGGGCCATAAAAAGAGTCCCATCGCAAATTTCAAGAATATATTTTTGTTCTAAAGTATGAAAAAATGATATGTTTCTGTTTTATATTTGCCCTTAAACTTATGGAATGTTTAATTAATTAGTAGTGATGATATTATAATGAAATGGTGATTATAAATTTAAGAATATTGTGTTATATAGAAAAAAATTTAATAACAAAATTATTACTAGTCTATGTAGCACACACTATGTGTGCGCAATTAAAGAAAAAAATTAAAATTTTAAAATAAAACTTGAAAAACATGAATAAAGAAAGATAAGAGAGAAAATAGAGATAAAAAGTAAGAGAAAGAAAAAGTTATGGGTGAAGTGATTTGTTATGAGCTAAATTGGTGTAAAAAATATAATTTTATTAGAATATAATAATTTAAATTTTATTATAAATAGACTAATATAGGGTGAAAGAGCAAGAAAATTGCTCGCGTTTTATACATAGATTAGACCCAAATCAGGTTGTATAGATCATTTATTGTGCGACAGAAGTGGACAACCTTAGTCAGCGGCTACTACAAAGTCTACGATCCACACTTCATTTGTATCAAGGAAAGCCTTTTTCATAAATACTAAAATGAGGAATGCTCGATACATTTTATTATAAAATTGGACCGCGATTAAATTGATATTTTAAATAATAAGATAAAATAAATTAATAATTGATTATTTCAATTTTTTCCTATCTTATATATCTAAATGCGTCGCTATTTATAGTTGACATAAATTTCTCAAATCTTGAGTTTTTACAAAAAAAATTAATGTCGTAATTTATTATAATAATTTATCTTAACATGGGGAGGAGGATCTATATGGGAGAATGAATAATTAACTGTTTTCATCGTTTTATTGTCGCTTTCTAAACTTTTGGATTTGTCTTTAAGACAATCTGTTGTCAATAAGATTTGAACTCTTAAATCCTATATTGATAGAAAGTTTCTACAACATTCTAATTAGGAAACTGATATTTTCACATTCTTTATTGATATTTTTATATGGTAAGACTCACATTTTAGAACTATTGCGACAGTTATAGATGTATAGCGATAATAAATCATTCCTATAGCTCTAAATATGGGTCCTAATCAAAAAAAGGTGCAAAAATATCAATTCCCTCTAATTATTGTGGAAAATTATTCTCAAAGCTAAGGATAGCTAAGGATATGATTCATTGGATTGTGCGGAACGGAAATGACTTTAACTGGGCTGAGTTGTGGGCTTTGCATGATGGGCTGAATCGTTCATTGGATACTTAGGGTTTCAAAAATGTGGCTTTGCATGATGGGCTGAACCTTTATGCTGGATATTAGTCCTTTTAAGCTGTTTTGATGACAAAACGCCATTTTTGGTTATATCCAAATAAGAGGTATCTCCTCCAATGTTGCGTTTGAATTAAGGAGATCAAATGAAAGAGGGAATAGAATGAAGGAGGGAATGAAATAATTTTTAAGAATTTCAAGTGCACGTTTTGTTGGTGTTGGGAATACATTCAAGAATAGAATAAATAATATAAAAATGATCTAAATACCCCCCAAATGTTCAATTTTAATTTTAATTCACTTTATATTTAAAATTGGACTCATATTTCTCATTTTTTTTAATTTTATAATTCTATCTTCTTCTTCTTTTTTCTACTTATAATTTTTCTATCCCTACTTTTCTTTATTTTTTTCTTTACCTGTATTATTTTCATAACTTATAAACAACTATTAATTAATATTAATAGGATTATAGAAAAATTAGTTAAGCTCATAACCACATACATTTACTAGCTAAAGTCATAACTTAACATGACATTTTTTTTTCTTAATCCAATAATTAATTCAAGTCCTCAAACCAACCTATTAACTTTATTTTAACTTATGACAACTAAAGATTCGTGGTGTAAAATATAATACAACCAATAAAACTAAATCAACTAGTATAACACACTAGTCAATAATATAAAGTGATGATAAATCCAATAACATAACTAATAATTTTATCATTCAACAACATAATAAAATGTCTAATCAACTAGTAATACATCTCATCAATAAATTCTTGACAAAAACCTAATATTATCATTCAATAGCCAACAACATAGTAAAATATCTAAATAACTCGTATAACACCCCACTCAATAAATCCTTGACAAAATCCTATTTTCACTAATTGGGAAGGCTAAAGAAGACCACCATAAACTCATTCTCACGAGCAAGCTTGCACATGACTTTGTTATGCTCACTATCAGTTAGACCAAACACATTACTCAATGCATTACTAAGATTCTTGCGTTGCTCATTTAATGAAGTCTCCAATCTAAGAAAATTAGCAAATTGAGCAGATGATTTCTTGAGTTGTACAACGAGAATAGTAACAACCCTCTTTATGGCAGATTCAGAATCAATATCTATACTTGACTTTCTTCCCCTCTTCTTGGAACTAGAGGACTTGTTAGAGATTTTCTCATTGCGGATTGGAGTCAAACCATCATCTCCATCATTTCTTTGGATCGCTTCATCTAACTCAATCATTTCTTTGGATCGCTTCATCTAACTCAATCATTTTCGCAACCAATAAAGCGTTTTTCCCAGTTGTTCTATCTTTACTAAATATAGTACAAAGATCTAAATAATTTAGAAATTTCTTATTCTGCCAATTTGCTTTCTTCTTGTGCACCTAAAACAAGTTAAAGAGAAGAACAATTAAAATAGCAAACAATTGAATAACTTGGTACTTCCATGTCAGAATACCATAATCATTATATAGATAATCAAGGAGGATATCTAAGCTTACAAAACTATCAGGTTTATAAAGATTGAAAATAAATCACTTACCGCAAGATATGATATCCAAACAATCCTTAAAGGCTTCAAGTACACGATTTTCAACATCCCAACCAAATTCATTGTTGTCTTTTTTATTCAACATATAATACACAACTGCCCATTCAGCTTTTAACATTTTCAACCTTAACTCAATGTGCAACTTTGCCTTTATTCACGCTTCGAGCAATTTCTCAGCCAATGCTTTCTTAATGGCCAAGTAAAACCCAGGCTTAAAGCCATTATCCGCCCTACATAAAGTTCTAGTGGTATTTAATAGATTTAGCATAGATTTTACAAGCTCATCATCCTCATTTTCAACCCATTTGCGCTTATTCTTGCCTGCCCCCTTTACTTCATTATTTACTTGAGAATCCATCATAAATTGAAGTTTAACCAAATATAAAGTTACTTTCCTTTCATTTTAACTCATTACAATTGTTAAGGAAAAAATAAATAAGCACTCACATATTTTGATTTAAAAAGGCATTTTAAGAATTAAACAAAAAAAACACTAGATTCTATCACATCTCAATCTCAAAAACATTGAAATGTACTAACAACTACTAATGAAGATCTCATAAGTATTATATCAAATCTCATTAATCGATACAATAAACATTAAAAGGTACTACTAATAAAAAATAACATAATTTTAAAGTACAAATTATGGTTAGCCCTTTATATATCAAACATCTTAATGGCAAAAATTTATTTAAAATTTGTCTACGTATGAGATGTCTCAACTGTGTTGATATAGTCTTCATCCACTCTAGTTTCCTCGTTGTTAACTTCTATCTCCCCATCCTCGAACGGATCAATAGTCATTTCTTTCCTTATGAAGTTGTGCATTAGGCAATAAACAATAATTATTTTATTTTTTGTTCAAATAGGATAAAATGAAGGACTCTAAGAATTCCCCATCTTTTCTTTAAAAGGCCAAAACAACGCTTTATGACATTTCTAGCAGAGAAGTGATTCAAGTTAAACAATTCTTTGGCAGTCGTAGGTGTCCATCTAATCAATCATTTAAATGATATCTTTAACCTTTAAAAGCTGTAAGAAACCCCTCTCCATTGGTATATCTCTACGAGGTAGTAAAATGATGTTAAAGTTGTTTATATATATATATATATATATATATATATATATATATATATATAGAGAGAGAGAGAGAGAGAGAGAGAGAGAGAGAGAGAGAGAGAGTAAAGTTCAAAAGCATACCTCTTTAAAGGATATACTTAGCATATCCCCTTTAACGACGGATCCGATGACGGTTTGGTCCGTCGCCATAGGTTCGTTCGTCGCTATATATTTGTCTGTCGCGATATGTTGTCCGTCGCTAAAAGCTTTAGCGACGGATGAACTTATAGCGATGAACTAAATCGTCGCCGGATCCGTCGTTAAAAAGAGTATACTTGGTATGTTCTTTAAGGAGGTATACCCTTGAACCAAGTCATATATATATATGCATTGTGTGTTTGTTTGTATTCGTGAGTGTGTGTGTGTGTGTGTGTGTGTGTGTATGTATATAAATATTAATATATATTAAGATATTTCTTATTACGATGCATTGCAGAATAAAGTACCCTACTGTCAGTCGCAGACCATTCTCAACCAAGTAAGACAGAGATAAATTGCATTTTCAGGGAGTAAACACTGAAACACGTTAGTTATAATCTCATTTCAATTTCGATATGTAGGCTTATCTTCTTCAGGGACGTGAACCTTTATGTATGTTCCATCCAAAGCCTTTAAACAACCCTAGTAAAAAGTACTTGTCTTTTTTAAAAAACAAATAATAAATATATAATTTTAAAAACAAGTGCTAGTAAAAAAGAAAATATCTGACTTAAAATAATACCTTGAACCATTTTCACTTATCGTTAGTAGAGTTTTCACATATAGGCTCCAGTTTCTTAGGAAATGGGCCTTCTAATCCTACGGCATTGAGTACGTTGTTGAAGTGCTTGCTAATTGTCTCACTGGATTGATGAAATTGTAACACTATGATACGATTTTTCACATGATGCGCTAGCACATACAAGAAAATGACAATTTGTTCGTCTATTTGACAGTACTTTGTACTACTAAGTTTGCCTGTGGTATGTAAAACATCACATAATTTGGTAAAAGTTGCCCTATTCATTCTAAGGTAATTATGACATGTAATATCATTGTCATACACTAGTTCCCTCATAAATTTCAGCCCACTTGAGTAAGAAATGGTATATCTTGGTCAAACAAGTGTTCTCATGTATCTCGGTCGTGTCATTGATATAACAAAATGTATGAATAAAGTAACTATGGCAACTATTTCAAGAAAAAAAAAAAAAAAACTACTAATCTCTTTATCCTCTTTCTTTTGTCTAATCTACGGTTAGTCATGACTGTAATTCAATTAAAAAGTAAGAGTAAACTCAAACAATTAAAGAAAATAATTGATGAGAAGACAATAGATCAAGGAAGCTAATACAATTTGCCATATGATAAATGATGATATATGCTAATTATAAAAAAATGGAAAATTAAGTATATGTAATATACTTTACAGTTTACACTACTTTTTTGCCAATCTACTCTCTCTCTCTCTCTCTCTCTCTCTCTCTCTCTCTCTCTCTCGATATTTTAGTTGATTAAGTAATTTTGTTTGAAACTATATACTCCTGTGCTAGATATTTGAATAAGTTTGTTTCAAGGTGGACTCTGTAATCATTAATTCAGTAGTTAACTTGCTCCAATAAGTTTATGTGAGGAAATATCTAATAATATACTGTCAACTGATATCTAAACAAAAAGACACTGTGAAAAACCACAAATCTAAAAACCAAAATAATAATAATTTATAAGTACAAATCAAATGAGAATATGGATTGGATCTAGTACTTACTCGAACTTGTTCTTCACTTGACGTCCTTGTCTATGTACAGCTCAAGTCATTAAAAAGTTTAGTGAGTTGACTCGGTAAGATATTTCATATAATGTAAGATAAAAAATAATTTTTTAGTATTCTATTAAAAATAAATGTATGCACGTTAATTCATATATTACCAATTTACGGTTATATTTTTTATCAATTGATTAGTAATGTCTTTACATGCATGAATTTGATATTTTATCTTCCTAAAAAGAAATAGAAAGACACATTTTTTGACTAATTTTTGTTATATATATATATATATATATATATATATATATATATGCTAAATATAGAATTCTTAGTAGTCATGTCATATTTAGTATACATGCATTACTAATAAGAGAAAATTTGATGATTTTGATTGACCTTGCTTTATATAGGCAATATAATATTTATATATAAAAAACATTTATTTAGTAAACATATTTATTGAAACAAACATTTCACATAAAAGCAAAAAAATAAATAAAAAATTACTACTTATGAGACAGTTGTAAGAAGGAATTTTTTAATTAAATTATATTTTTATTGATTTTTTAGAATTAACCTGTGTCTTGTTAGAATAATTTATGGATGGCTTGGTTGGGCTAATCGGGGTGGCCCAGGACCTAAGTTAGTGATAGACCCAACCGATTTATTGTTTATTCAATGATCCTAACTAACTTTCTCCCTTAGCCCATTCTAAGTCAACCCAACCCAAAATACTATGTGTTCAGATAATTGGCTCAGCCAAGTCCAGTTCATATCAACCCATCCCAAGCCATGAAGAACTGTAAAATTAGCAACATAAATGAAATATTAAGAAACGTGGAAATAGACGATGATAAAAGTCTTCTTTACGCGCGGTGTCCTGAGCAAATTAAAAGGTGACAAGGCGCTACCAAAAAATAGTCTAGTTTACTTTAACAATTACAACTTTAATTTTTGAATCCTACATAACATAATATTAAGGTAATTTATAATTTTATTTTCTTTTAGAACAGGTCATTTCTAATAACTTAGTTTGGTGCATGTAAGATCGAGAAAGGTCACAACAGTTTATTGGGTTAAATGGTGTCCTCTTAATTAACTAATTAAGGGTTTTGGTTTAAAAAAAATATATAAGTGAAGAAGTGTTGTCGCAAGCACCCGAAAATAAAATATTACTTTGAAAAAATATTTATGTAGTAGTGTAAGAAAGAGTTGATCCCACAGAGAATGATTAATTTAATTTTATGTAATGTAAACTAAAATTGGGGGATTTTAAATTAATTATAATTAACTAAATAGACAAAAGTAAATTAATAAGACTAACCAATGAATTAAAAGTTTCAGTTCTTCAGTTCAATTTCACCCTTACAATTAATAATTCAATAAATCAGAATATATTTCTATCATTCCATGAAACTAATAACCCTAGGCAACAACAAACTCTGTTACCTGAAATTTTTCTTAATTGTAATATAACAAAATAAACTTTTCATTAGATTCTAACCATTATACAACTTAGAACAAACTATCTAAATTTAATATAATGGAATCATTAATATCAAGAAAATTAGATTATTCTAAACAACAATCTCATAAGTTTGGACTGTTTAATTTATATCATGATAACCATAGTAATACACAAAAGCTTGACCACAATCATCTATCACTATTCACTATCAACAATTAGCAACAATATCAATTATATGTAATGTAATTCCTAAATCTAGCAATTAATAATAATTTGATTAGCTCAACAAGCTAAAATTAAATCAATCAAATCTAATATCAAATAAACAATTAAAACAGATTATCATGAATAATTTCATATAAAGAATAATAAATAATATTACTGAATTGATTTAACCATTAATTGCAATTGAGTTTAAAATCCCTTAGATCCGAATTGAAGAATTTAGCCTGACATGCTCTGAATAGTAATTTCTATGAATGAATGAATGAAAAAAGTATTCTCTAATTATGTCTAACATCATTTATTTATAGTTACATAAATAATCCCTAACTTAGAAGGAATTAGAATACAATTAAGAATAAAAATAACTCCAAAAATCTACTCACAGCTGGCTTCTTTCATGCTTCCCGAGAAAAGTCAACGCTTTTTTGACTAACTGACACAACTGCTTCACCCTTCCATGTAGTTGCGTCAAAACTTACTGTTTTCGATTTCAGATATTGACGCAGTTGCGTCACTTCCTTACGCATTTGTCTCGAACAGCCACGCATCTGCGTTAACTTCCCATGCAATTGTGCTAGAACTTTCTGCATCCAGCCTTGATCGCTTAATGCACCCACGCAGTTGCTTCATAATCACACGCAACTGCGTTAATTTGCAATTATTTACGATTTTGTCATTTTTCCTATAAAATCAAATAAAAATAAATTATAAATATAATTATATACAAAATAATTATAAAAACTAAGGTTGAAGGGATAAAAATATAATAAAATACATTTCTATCGATAAGTCGGATTCAAATTGCATCACATGACATATCTGTTAATCTTTAAATCAAACTGAACTTGTTTTATGGGGTTTTATTTCACCTAGTTTAGAATTTTTTCAATCTATGGAACCTTGTCATCTTATTTTGGAATATTCTCATTTTACAAAGTTTCTTCATATTTATGATCTCTACGTGAAAGAGTTTTGATTTGCATTAATCGTTGAAGAAGATTTGTTCATATTTAAGTGTGAGGTTATCATAACGACCATTTTTTTGAGAAATACTAGAGATACGCATGCATCATAATAGCTTCTGTTTTCAAGAATTTTGGCCACCTAACATGAGAAAAGGTTTGGCTGTGGCAGAGCAAAAACATATAAAGGAATACAAGAGGTTTCGAACTATGTTTCATATCATGTCTTCTTTCAGCCCTTTTTGATTGATAACCATAATCTGCGATTTTTCTTGATGTTTGCTAGAGGAAGGTATATATGATTGCATGAATTATATTGTAAATGTTTTTTTCTTGATGTTTGCTAGAGGAAGGTATATACGATTGAAACTGAGACACAACTTGAAGGACCAAAATCGTTCAGCCATGATTATATTATAAATGTTTCATCTTAGCCAGTTCATAGACGGGTAGGATGAGTCAAGCTCCAAAATATAAGATTAATTGTCTTTATAAAATATAAAAGCAACATATTTATACAAAGATGATCTTATATTTTAGAACAAAAAGAGAAATAGGTTTTTTTTTTTTAATTATTATTTTTGTATAATACAGTTGCTTTTATCATTGGGCGCGAAGGTGTAAGCGTAGACGCATGGATTTTTTGATCTAAACCATAAGATCCACAATGAGTGGTCGGACAGAATTTAAATTAAAACTTCAAATCATATTGGCGCCAAGAGCGTGACTATTCCACGGGTAGGATGAGTCAAGCTAATACTAGTCATGTGGGACGCGTTTGCAAAATTTCAAAGATTTTAATTATAATTTGAATTGTATTTAAGTGTTATTTGATATATTTAAGAAACTGTTATTTTGTCTAAGGGATGTAAAAGTAAACGAAAAAAATTGAATATAAAAACATGGCAATTTTTTTATTATTTTAGAGTGGTTTAGATTAATTATAGTCACATCTTGATTGTTGATCATTTAAGTTGGGGCAATGATATTTTAGGCCAAAGTCTTTTTTTAATAGCATTATATTAATTATAAACTTATACTATGTTTATGTAAAAGTTGTACATTTATCCTAAAATATTAGTTATTTGTTGCTAACAATATCATTACCCAAAATTTGGCATGGATTTGTATATGTATGATTATCGCTATCATTATGCCCCAATTTTCATACCCCAATTTTCATATGCGGTTTGTATATGTATGATAATCATTATCACAATTTTACAATTGTTCATAATTGTCTGATCACTCAAATCTATGAAACAATTAAGATTAATAATTAGCTGTAGATCAAAAAATTATTATATCTTAGAAATAATTAATACTCAACTAAATTAAATACAACCGCGTGTATTTGTGTTATTTAGTTTCATCGATCTCTCTAATTTCTAAAAAACTGTTATTTTGTCTAAGGGATGCAAAAGTAAACGAAATAGATTTGAATATAAAAACATGGCAATTTTTTTTTAGAGTAGTTGTCTGTAACAGTTTAGATTAATTATAGACATCTTGATTGTTGATCATTTAAGTCGGGCAATGTTTACGAAAAGTTGGACAAAAATATCAGTTTCCCTTCCCCCCCCCCCCCCTAACAATATCATTGCCCATAATTTGGCAATGGGTTTAATTGACAAATGATTTTATATATTGGAATAAAGAGGAAAATAGTCTTTTTTTATTTTATTATTACTGTTTTTGTATAATACAATTTGGTTTTACGAATGAGTGTGAAGGTGTAATTGTGTAAGCGTAGACATGCATTTTCTGATTTAAAACAGAAGGGCTATAACGAGTGGTCAGACAAATTTAAAGTCTTTACTTGGAAAACTTCATATCATATTGGTGCCAAGAGCAAGGCAATTCCATGGGTAGGATAAGTCAAGCTAATACTAGTCATGTGGTATGCGTTGGCAAAATTTCAAGGATTCTAAAATATTATTATTATTATTATTATTATTATTATTATTATTTTAAACGCAAAAACAGGGCAATTTTTATTTTATTTTTTAATTTTAAAATAACTATATGTAGCATAGTTGAGAGTTAATTACAGACATCTTAATTGTTGATCACTTAATTTGGGGCAATGATTTTTCCCGCCAAAAGATCGTTTTTTTCATAGTAATATATTAATTATTTAAAAACTTGTACATAAAAGTTGAATATTTGTTCTATAATATTGGTTTTTTTGCTAACTGTATCATTACCCAGAATTTGGCAGGGGTTTGCATATGTATGTTGATCATTATCATTATGTCACAATTTTCAATCCCCAACTTGTAGTAATAGTGACTTAACAAACACACAGGAATCTCTAAAAAAAAGTCATATTTTTATGGTATAAAATGATTAAAAAAAAATGTCAAGTTTATCACTAGAATTTTATAGTGATTACATAACAATTAAACTAAACATTTCATAAATTTTAGGTAAACATGGAGCAGCAACTTGTTAAAATTAATATTTATAAATGAGGCTCTTTCGAGAATGAAAAAAGTATTATTCTTCGTGTTTATATTTCTCCTCTAGGGTGGCTCATAGTTAATAGACGAAGATTCAGAAATAGAAAATTGAAAATTTTATTTTGTTCGGCGTTAAAACAACTTGTAAAGAAAGATACATGTTCACTCTTCAGAATAAAATTACATCTGCAATTTACTTGTTATCATAGTCATGGTTATAAAGCGCAATGTCGGTCGACAAAACATATGATTAGTTTCTTAGAATATAAGTTCGACAACAAAATTAAATATCGTTAATAGCAATGCCTTTGTCTCTACTCTTTCAAAATTATTTCAATCCTTGCTATTAGAGAAAGAAAGAAAATTCACATTGGGCTATATCCAGTACAAGTAAATGCTATTTGCTTCTTGTTTTTGTTTACCCTAGAACATGAGTAAAGGTTATAAATGCAAAAGTAATTTAGCCTAAGATATACAACAAGTTCTGGTGCCAGACTAAAAGATCATTAGAATTCACACATAAAGCTCATAAATATAGTTCAAACATCAATAAAAATTTGAAATTACAAAATGCACAACAAGAAAAAAAATGTGTATGTGTCGCTTACCTTGGATCTGATGTGGCTAATTTCTTCTTCCACAGTGTTTGTATCCTCTCCTTTGTGGCCTTCTCACCTTCCTGCGAAGTTCTCTTTCGACAATTCCAGTAAACCATTTTGGTTTCCCTACCAAAAACATTATATATCCAATAACAAATCCCAAGACAATTCCACACCCGTATCCCGTCAATACTGCTTCCCAAGTAAAACCACCCATAAAATCTGAATCATTTTCTTCTTTCAGAACTGATAATTGTGGCATTTCCCCTTTTCCACAGTTGCTCAATGGAAATTCACACAATGCCAAGTTCCCATAATATGAATCGTTCGAAAAAGTATTCAATTGTGTTCCTGAAGGAATGCGTCCTCTAAGATGATTGTGGGAGAGATTTAGTTTTGCAAGAAAATTTAGATTTGCGAGTTCTTGAGGAATCTCTCCAACAAGCTGGTTCGAATTAATGTCTAGCGATTCAAGCACTGATAGATTTCCCAAAAGTGAGGGAATGCGACCAATGAGGTTGTTATGGGATAAATTTAGCTGCCGGAGGAATTTAAGATTTCCGATTACATCTGGAATCTCACCTTCGAATTTGTTGCTAGACATATCAATAGTTGTGAGACTAGTTAGAATTCTCGCAATCTTCATGGTCACTCCTTTCATCACCAATACGACTGAACTTTGATAATATCTAGTATCCCCCACATATTCTGTTTCTTTTTTATTTTCATCAACATATTCCATTGCTTTGAAATTTTTGAAAAATAATTCTGGTAGGGAGCCAGAAAACTCATTGTAGGAAAGATCGATGATTCGCAGCTTAGGAAAAGGATTTTTATTCTTGGAGTTGGTGTTTATTGGACCATGGAATCTATTAAAGCTCAAGACAAGAACGTGCAGCTCCGGAAGAGTTCCCAACCAGTTTGGGAATGTATCATTTATCTTGTTTTTCCCAAGATTAAGAACTTTTAACTCAGCACAGTTTGACAACGAACTTGGGACCTCTCCTTGTAATTGATTGTTATACAAGTCTAAATCCTTAAGGAATTGAAAAGTTCCCAACACATTTGGGATCTCTCCTCTGAATTCATTATTTGATAGATCCATGACTTGCAAATATTTAGTCTGGGAAATGTTGGATATAGAAATCAGACCGTGGAATTCGTTGGATCTCAAGATAAGATAATTCAACAGTGGAAGAGTTTCCATCCATCGGGGAAATGCATCTTTTAATTTGTTGCTTCCGAGATCAATCATATATAAGTTTGTACAATTTCCCAAGCTAGGTACCATTCCTTCTAATTGATTGTCATGCAGATTCAGAATCTGCAAGTTGCTCAAGTTTGCAAATGTTGATGGAATGGTACCGTGAAAGTGATTCGTGGATAGATCTAACATTGAGAGGCTATCACTGAGATTCCCAAGGCAATGCGGAAGTACACCACCAAAGTTGTTACTTGACAAATTAAGAGATCCAAGGCTGGTTGAATCGCATATCCACGAGGGTATTGGTTCCTCGAGAAAATTGAAACCAAGATTAAGATAATTTAATGAATCTCTCCACTTGGACGACCCCCACTCAGGAACTCGGCCATGAATTTGGTTGTTGGATAGGTCTAGAAACTCTAAGTTCTCCATGGCTCTTAAGAAATATGGGAATTCCTTTATCTTGAGAGAAGACAATCCCAGTCTTTTGAGGTTGGGGAAGGTAGCATTGATAATAGTATTGTTAGTGGTGCTCAACCTCACTGATAGATTGTTGTTGTCTGAAAGAAACAAAGTCTCAAGTTTTTTTAGACCTGAAAACATTTCAATCTCTACGATGCCACTCAACTTGTTCTGATCTACGTATAATTCATGCAGGTTCACATGTTGAAAAATTGATTGTGGAACGAAACCACTTGGCTCACTAGCAATTAAATCAGTGGGTTCAAATGAGTTGGACTTGAATTGAAACTCACCCAGTTGACCCTTGAGTTGATTATAACCAAGATCTAAAACCTCCAATAATGGAAGATCAATTACCCAAGACGGTATTGTCCCATTGAGTGAGTTTTTAAGTAACCTGAGATGGGTTAGTTTTTGTAGCCCAGTGATGTTGGACGGTAAGGGGCCCCTCAGCGAGTTGTACGACAAATCCAAATAAACAAGTTTGCTCAAATTGGCAACCCAAGAGGGAAAGGGACCAATAATCATATTATTTGTGAGTGAGAGAGATTTCAAGTGTAGGAGGTTTCCATTGGGAATTTGGCCTTCTAGATTGTTTTGAGATAGATCTAGCTCAGTTAGATGCGTAAGATTAAAGATGGATTTAGGAATAACTCCTGAAATATTCGAGAAAGAGAGGTTGAGATGTGTCAAACCAGTTGCAAACCGGCCAAATTGACGTGGTATGATGGATCCATTGAAATCATTAAAAGCAAGGCTGAGCCTCTGGAGGTGAGGAAGCTGGAAAAGGCTACTGTTGGAATGAAGGACTCCCATAAGCTGGCTGCAACTGAGGTCGAGTCCGATGACGTCTCCCGTCAACCGATTACATGTAACCCCGTCCCATTTGCAACAGTCAGAACTCATGTTCCACTGATTTGTCTTTGGATATAGAGTATCACAATATCGAGGAGCATCACTATGTATGGTTATGCTCAAAGTTTGCTTAAACTGAAACAAAGCAAGGCTCTGCTTATCGGGACACAAATGATTATCATGAACAGAGGAAAAAGAGAAGGAGGTGGTTGAGGAATAAACAAAAAAGTGAAGTTGCAAGAAGAAGATTAGCAGGAAAGGAGTAGTAAGCCACGGTAGTAGTCGTACCGGTGACTGCCCCATTTAGTTTAGTTTGTATATATATATATATGTTGTGTAATGAAAATAATCCTCTATATTATATAGCATTTGAGTTGGGCATCCACTTTATTTAGCACTTGATGAAAGAGAAATTTCTTAAAAAGAAACCGTGTTTAACATTGTTTCCCTCCACGTAATGTCTGATATATTCTCCGCGTAATAAAAGTGTTTCCTTCCTTTAATTGGCCACAATTTTTGGCAAAAAAAAGAGCATTTCAGATAACCTTTAAAACAAAACACGCAAAAATGAAATTAAGACAAAAAGAAAAAGAACATCATGTTAAACGTGAGCACATATAGTGTGTGTGTGTATATATATATATATATATATATATATATATATATTTGCAAATCTAAGAAAAAGGTAATGATAGAATTTAGCACCACCATTGAAATCGATCCTCTCAAAAACTTTGATGATTTTGCTTAAGAAACCAAAAAATAAGAAAAAAGAAAAAATAATTTTAATCATCATCCATGTTCAATTCACGGCCTCCCACAGTAATCCTAGAAATAAACATTAATATTGGACATACCCAAGAAATTTAATAAGCTCAACAAATTAAGAGCTTACAGAATATCAAGGAGTTGAGAAGATAACACTTTTCAATTTCAGCCTCAAATCTCTCTTTTCCTTTTCCTTTTTCTCTCTTTTGGCCCTGTTTTCTTTCCAAGAAGTGGTGGATGCTCTTTTGGATGGTGTGAAAGCCGAAAAGCAGTACAAATCCGAGTGAAGCTAGTTGATTTGACGCCCTCGTTAGATGTGGGTAGGGTCCAAACCGTGTGGTGGATAATCAGAGGGGGGTGTCCGTGGTCAGATTTGGCCCTCGTGTTAAAAAAACAGTTTCTTTTATTTAATTAAAGAAAGATTTGTCAAAGTAAAAACAAATACACGTGTTTTCTTCATTCAATTTGGAGAAAGGTCGTGTGTAACATGATGTAAGTTTTTTTTCTGTGGATTCGTGTGGAATTTTTAATTTTAGTACATTTCGGAAAATTTAATGAAACACGTGTAATTTATATATTTTTTTGGGTCAGTCAATTTTTTGAAAGTTAAAATCATGTTTGAGAAAGCCTTCTTGCAATGCTAGTTTTCCAGTTTGATGGATGACATAGGTATGCATTACATATAGGAGCAGGAATTTTAATTGAAGGGGTCAATTACTAAAAGTTTTACACTGATATAGCTATTTAAAAAACGAAACGGGTCAAATCTCTACGCTTTATTACAGTTTGTTCGGAAACTTGGGTCTAGCGGAAATGATTGTCATTTTGGCTGTGTTTGCCGGTTGAAATGCATTACATCATTATTATTTTTTATACGTTGCGTTTAAATTTAAATACAGTAATTATGAGTTAATTAAATTATATTTAAAATAAATTATTGTTACATAAATAAAATTTTCAAGTACGTTTGATATATTTAAAACTTTTGTACACACCAAACGCATTAATCGTCTACCGATGTGTTCAGACCTTTTAAAACTAAATGCATTAATCGTTGGGTTGGTTGACGAATAAACACTTTTTAAAAATGTGAACAAAATTTCTTGTTTTTGAAGTTCCAAACTCTCTTTTTACAAAAGTAATAAAACCTAATCCTTTCATTCTTTTCCAGGTTAGGGAGAGCACTTGGCCATTAGCAATGATCATTTTATGATAAAAGTGGAACTGTCCCTTTTGTTATTCCTTAATAATAATAGATAAGATATATATGAATAAAGACATGCAACTTGTTTAAGCTTCGTTTATGTTCCATTTAGAGGTTACAAAGAGTACCCTGCTTCAATTCAAATCATAATTTGAGTCTACTAGAAATATTGTGTAGGCGTTGATCACAAATAATTCAATTGATGACACCTTCAAAGAAAATTGGAGGTGGATGGAGAGACAAAGCAAGTAAGCAACTCAGGACTTAAGACTTCGATTATAAAAATAAAATTTTAGTGAAAGCACAAAAGTAAAGATAAGCTTGTTCTTCAAAGAATATAAAATAGAAGATGGTGAGATTATCTATCACACAAAGGAGTTATCTTTTATTAATAATTATATATAATGATATAATATGTTTAAATTTATCTTCTCAAATTTTTATCATGTCATTATTATTAAACTAATAAACAATTTAAAAAAATAAATATATAACAAAAATACATTCATCTCGAAACATAACACTACTTGAGAAAGTTGGATATTTGTAGTTAGGACTTTTATCACCTCGCGCGTGCGAGGATAAGAATCTAAGAACAGAATGAATTTAATGTTATTACATAATATTTGACATACCGAAGAAATTTAATAATTCAGCTGCAACTTGAAGTTTTATCAACTGTAGTAATAATATGTAAACCTTACAATTCTCATCTACACTTCATTAAATTCCACAATAGAATGGGAAAATGATGTGCAGAAAAATCATGAGTTGACTGCCCCCATTCTTCTTAATTAATCGGTGATAGTTATGTTATGGTCAATTGAAACATTTCCACACTCCAAATGACTAATCTTCATGGTCCAACTCCTACAATACTAGTCAAGAAATACCATTTCATTTCTTGTTTATCAAATGATAACAGAACTAAGAGATGATTAAATTGGACAATTTTGGCATTTTTTTCATTTCTTATGCCAGAGGTTCCTTGATCCAACTCAAAAATAGAAAACAAGAAAACTAGAAATACTACATAGATAAGCATCAAATACCTTCTGTCTTGGTGAATTATGCCCTCGTTCACAGGTGGACAACTAAGAAAAATTACGCGAGTCGTATTTGAGAGGCTCTGATGTTAAGATGCAATGTTAGAATGTGTATTAACCAATGCTCTCAATTGAAAAACAAACCTCCAACTTTAATGTAAGTTGGTGCTTCCATTAGATATGCACACAATCATACATTTTCCACTGTCTAATGTCACATTTCAAATTATGCATTATTCAATCAATTCTTCTAAATGAGTACCTTCAATATAATCCAGTGGAACTAATTAACACCAAACTATGAGGTGATTCTATTATTTATGGTTAACTCAGTTGTTACCATATACATAGATATAGAGGTCACATTTTTTCCCCTTTTTCCTTTTCAAATTATCCGGGGAAAAAAATCCTCTGTAACTTATTTTTTCTCGTATACTTCCTCTTGTTCTAAAGAAAAGTATCACTTGATATTTTTTCAAACATTTTTAGGGTTTATTTAATTTTTATTCTATATTTATCAATATATTATTGAGTTTTTAGTTTAGTTGCGATGACATATATAATAATATAATTTTGATTGTAAATTACTGAATCCTTTTATTAAAGAGGCAGAACGCTTATTTCCCTTCCCTCTTCCAACAAAAAATAAAAAGAATAAAATAAAATTGGTAGATAAAACTCTTTCTACGAAAGATAGATAGTAATACTAATCTACATGTATATATTGTGATAAATTATCATTCATTATATTTAACGAATAAAAAGAGCAAGAGATGGAGAGGCAAAAAAATTTACGAGCATAGATATTAGAAAGAATGGCAGCCCAACCGAAATGACTGAAAGCGAGCTGAACAATGGAGGATTCAAATAGCACAAGCTGAGGCCTATTTAGTCCGACCATCTCTCTCGAATTGATCAATCTATAACAACTGACTCTTCTTAAATTAATTGAAGAGGAATATATCTGCTGGTTGTTAGCTGATCATGGCTGATTAATTGCATGGCCGTACAATAGAATTTTTTTGTTCAATGGATCAATATATCAATGAAATCGGGGAAAAGCTAGGTTTGACAGAAAAAGAGCGTACTGGCTTATTCATCAATGATGAAGATACTAGTATTGATGTGAACAATGGGCAATCTATGGCTTGGTGGGGAAAATAATGGCCAGCCGTTTCTTTGGAGGGGGTTCAGTTTTTGAAGCAATGAAACGAGCATGGCAAGTGAAAGCTAATCTTGAATTCAAGGCAGTTGGGAGTAATTTATTTTGGGTGCTGTTATATGCACACCTTAGATTACTAGTTGCACATCCAAAAGTAATAAAGTGACTAATTTATCCTTATTTAATGAAAAATACATTCATCCATTTATCAAAACCCCAATTTTTCATATATATATATAACAATTTTTGTTTTTATGCTATAAGATTTCATAATAAGGCGGGACTGTCCTGTTACGTATATAGATCATACCCGATGCTTTTGATGAAAGAGTAGTGTTACTTTTATTAATGTTTTCATACAAATTATTATCTCAATTTTGTATCTTGTATTGATATTCGTATAATGAGTGTGATATTTTACAAAAGATACAATGGCACTAGACAAAGAAAATAAAAAAGAATTATTTTGAAATTGTGACAATTAATCAATTGTGAGCCCATGTATAAAATAAGGGTTATATTTTACCTAATGAATTAAATGAATTAAAACGAACAAATTGAAAATAAATAAAAAACAAATAAAAACAAATAACGAACAACAAACGAACGAATTAAGATTAGAAAAGACGTAATCCGAGGATTGTTATCACGAATCCCGAGGCAGAAGGTTCGTGGGAGCATCTCATATTAGGAATCGATTGAGGAATTGGATTGGTGGCTAGAAGAATTGGATGATTTGAACATTATTCGGGTAACCGGGGATATTCTAGAAATTTTCCCATTATTAAGGGTATTTATGAAATTTTTCCCAGAGTCACATGCCTGACACATGACCCTAAGCCAGGAATTCTATAAATAGTCTCCCTCATTTCACGAGGAAGGGACTTTTGGAGCTTGACCACTTAGAGGATTCTTTCTCTGGAAGCAAAGGAGTTTGAAGGATTCTTTGGAAGTGCGAACGACATTGAATCGAGTTTTGACTTGAGATACTTGTGACTACACTTGGACCCCTGAGCCTAACTTGGATTCATTCGAGATCCCCAACACCTGACACGGTTTTTGGACACTAGCGACTACGCTAGGACCCCGAGAGTTCTGCCACGTGTTATTCGGATAATTTGTCGCCAGTTCTTCTCCTCTCTCCAATCCAACGGTGCTAGTCAAGAAATACCATTTTTTTTTTCTTTTCATTTTTTGTTAAACAATTGATAACAGAACTAAAAGATAATTAAATTGGACAAGTTTAACGAAACCTGCAACTTTAATGTAAGTTGTTGTTTCCACTAGATAGATATATACGCAATCATACATTTAAAACTGTCTAATGTCACATTTCAAACCATGCATTCTTCAAATTATTCCCTCAGTTCTTCAAAATTAAAATGACGAGTGCCTTCTATCTATAATCCAGTGGAAGTAATTAACACCAAGAAATGAGGTCAGTTTAGTATTTACGAATTATCCAAAAAAAAAAAAAAAATGTATTGCCACAAAATATGCTCACGTACCATAAATTCTTGGGCCAGAGACTCCTTGATCACAAATACTACTACAGAACCCTAAGCATTACAAAACTACACTAATCTGATCTAACGGAGTCGATTTAATTTGCAGAGCCTAAGCATTGCCGCCTATTTATTGGTATAAATGCAGCTGCAACTTGAAGTTTTATCAATTGTAGTAATAATATGTAAGCCTTACAATTCTTATCTAAACTTCATTAAATACCACATTATGATAGAAAAATGACGTGCAGAAAAAGCTTGTGTTGACTTCCCCATTCTTCTTAATTGGTGATAGTTATGGTCAATTGAAACCATCCCACCCTCCACAACGACTAATTTTCATGGACCAGCTCCAGTACTTGCCGAGAAATGCCACAATTTATGATAATTGTTATCATTATGCCACAATTTTCAAACCCCAACTTGTAAGGAATAGTGACTTAACAAACAGACAAGAATCATGGGGTAGTCTAATTGACAGATGACTTTATATTTTAGAATAAAGAAGGAAGTAGTCTTTTTTTATTTTATTTTATTATTATTGTTTTTGTATAATACAATTTGGTTTTACGAATGGGTGTGAACAAAAGGATGAAAAAATGATGTGCAGAAAATTCTGGCATTGACTGTCCCATTCTTCTTAATTAATCGATGATGGTTATGTTATAGTCGATTGAAACCTTTCCACACTCCAAAATGACTAATCTCCATAATTAAATAGATTTATCAAAATATGGTCTACAAGGAATGCGACCCGAGGATACAACAATATAGGCACAATGACTAATTTTCATTAATAAATTGACTGACCCATTCTTCTTAATAAATTGGTGATAGTTATGGTCACTTGAAACCTTTCCACACTCCAAAATGACTAATCTCCATAATTAAATAGGTTTATCAAAATATGGTCTACAAGGAATGCGACCTGAGGATACAGTAATATAGGCACAATAACAAATGAAATATGCTCATGTACCATGAATTCTTAGGCCAGAGGCTCCTTGATCACAAATACCTTCTGTTTTCGACAATTTTTGTAAGACCCCGAATTTTATGAAATACAAAATTTAATTTTTCTTCATATAGATATTTTTTTTAAACAGTAAGTGGTTAAATCGATAAAGTTAAAAGTTAAGGATGTTATGTGCAAATTTTATTTTGTCGGACAATATTCGTTTGGTCGGGGAATATTCGTTTGGTCCGACGGCGCCGAAATAACAAATTATTGGTGGACCCCACAACGGAATATTTGTCGGATATAGAACGACAGAAATAACCTTTTTAAATAAAAATAGTCAACGGAACTGTTAAAATACCGGTGATAAAAGAATAGTAGCATACGGTAGTTATTGGTATTTTCTGTAGCACTCGGTACTCTACAGTAACACACGGTATTGCATAGTGTCTCATATTTTTGGTCTGATAATTGACACCGTAACTGTTACGCATCATTTCATCGATAATTGTCACTGCATAATATTTTATATTATCAATTCAATAATTGTTGTTACACAGTATTTTGCATTATTGATTTAATAATTGTCATTACACTGTATTTTATATCATTGAGTCAATAATTGTTGTTGCACTGTTTTTAAAATTATTGAACCTAATAATTGTCACAGTAACATATGCACAGTAATTCACATTATTGAATCAATAATTGTCATTACACAGTAACGTATGCTTTATTTTACATTATTGTTATCTCTATTATGATGTTATTTAAACAGTTGTATTTCATTAATTTATTGACTTGATATCTAAGAGCTAACTATACTGTATTTATAACAATTAGTCATAATAATTGAATTGATAAAGTTATTTGTTTATAATATAAAGTTAGGTGATTATTAGGTGATATGAAATGAATGGTGTAGATTAAAGTGTGAATTATTATTGAATAATTGAATTGATTTGTTTATAATATAAAGTTAGGTGATTATTAGGTGATATGAAATGAATGGTGTAGATTAAAGTGTGAATTATTGTTGAATAATTAAATTGATTTGTTTATAATATAAAGTTAGGTGATTATTAGGTGATATGAAATGAATGGTGTAGATTAAAGATAATATAATATTTGAAATGGATGGTGTGGATTAAAAGATGATCTTTAAATGAATGGTTTAGATTAAATGAATGATAAGATTTTTGGCTATAAATAGAAGCCTTAACTTAAGGATTTTTCATAAACTTCCTTACTTGTTCTTTCTTTCTCTCTCTAAATACTTCTTGTGAAAGTTCTCTCTAAGTGTGCTTAAGTCATCTTGAGTATTTGTGAAGATCTATAAGTATACGTATACTGTTCAAGTTAATCAACCTCATTTAAATCAATATCCAGTCACGTGTTGAGGTAAAGGATACCATCTTTTTCATCTTCCATTATTCAAACATACTATGGTAAGGGATTATCATTATTTGATTCTCGATAATAATATTGTTTCTTCCTTACTCATAAGACGTGCCTTTTATTTCCATGTATTAAATTGTGGGAATAACCTTACGGAGCGGATTGCCGCCTGTTGGTGAATAACCTTTCGTATTCATTTATTATTAATCTCTGAGAATAACCTTACGGAGCGGATTGCCGCCTGTTTGGTGAATAACTCTTTGTACTCAAATTCTATTAAATTGTGGGAATAACCTTACGGAGCGGATTGCCGCCTGTTGGTGAATAACCCTTTGTATTAATTTCTTTCACCTTTTGTTAATCAAACCTGCTACGGTAAGGGATATTATTTTCTTTCATACTCCTAAATCGAAATTTATTATGGAACTATTGCTTCTATAATTCCTGAAAATATTATATGTTCCATAATAGTTGAACTTCATTATTTCAACTGAACCTTCCTATTTACGTGAACCTTTCTATTGAATTGTAAGCGTTATTCTGAACTGTGGATCTTGAATTTCACTCCACATCATGTTGACAATTTGAACATTATTTGAATATGTACAAAGTAAACTTCCGATACTTATTGTTATCCTATTTCTTCTGTTCATCATTTATATCATTCTAATCATCCAAAAATCAAGCTGTTGTGAATATCTGTGGCCGGGGGCACAGATGTGATATATTTGTTGAACAGATGATAGGTT
Source organism: Hedera helix (assembly GCA_947179155.2). Classification (NCBI taxonomy): domain Eukaryota; kingdom Viridiplantae; phylum Streptophyta; class Magnoliopsida; order Apiales; family Araliaceae; genus Hedera; species Hedera helix. The sequence continues at coordinate 25,910,851 of OX359285.1, forward strand.
AAAGGCGATATAATAGGTTAAAGGCGATACATCTGTTCGGTGTCTTTTATGGCACGTGGTGAATGTTCTCTTTGACCCGTAGTGCAAAGATGAACTGTTGTTTGGTATGATTATGACCAAAGGCTGAATCTGGTATAATCATGACCGTTGGTGCTATATTGAATATCTTTGGCCCGTAGTACAAAGATGAACTGTTGATGTGCATGATTATGATCAGGAACTGTGAATTTGTATTATCTTGACTAATGATATTTCAGATGATAAAAGTTGATGATGTTTTTCCTAAAAAGAGAACCGAGTGGACATTATAGTCTGCATTATTCTTCTAATAGATTACTCATTCCGCTGCTATTATTGATCTGAACGTTGTTTAAGAATTTAACTGCAGTTTTTGATATAAACCTTGTAGTCTATTGTATTCTATCAAGAACTCAACTGTTGAAGACTAATGATAATTTATTCGTCATTATCTTAGTCATGATATTCTTTACTGGGCTATTTGAGCTCACCCTTTCTTTTGTTCCATTGTTTTTCAACAGGAGATGAAAACATAACAGGGTCTAGCCGGGGAATGGAGTGAGGGTCCGAGGAATAGTTATCATAGTCTTCACGTTTTGTAAAATAGTGTGGCAATAATAGTGAAGACTTAGTTGTGTATTATTATACACTGTATTGTTGTACGTTGTGCTTTGTTGTAATAATTTTGTTGTAGTATTTTGACGACTCAAGTTTGGGCTGTGTGGGCCCAGATTTGGGGGCGTCACAATTTTGGCCACTTAATTAACATGAGGAAAGGTTTAGCTGTGGCTGAGCAAAAACAGAGAAGAGAAAACAAGAGACAACATTCAAGTTTTTCTTGATGGTTCAGCCTAGAAAGAAGGGAAGAAACCAAATTAATGACACTCAGTAGTCCATAAAAGATTTTCTTTTCCTGTAATAATTTACATAATCTAGTGATATTAGGTTCTTCCATTTTCCTTCTTCAATAATTATAAATTTAGAAAATGTTCAAGTACGTAAAATGGGAGAACTATTAGTCCCATATTTATTATGAAATTATATAATCCCTCATAAATAACATTAGAAATAACAAACATAGTTCATATAACTATTTGAAGGGCTATTAGTCCTCATCATGGGATAAAATAGTCCGATAATATTAAATTCAAATAAATAATTCAATCCTAAATATATTTTTTTTACAAACAAACATAGCCTTAAAGTATTAATCTGTACCTTTCACATTGATAACCAAATTAATAATATGGCTTCAAGGTTTAAACAATGATACTAGGAATTATTTGATCTTGAGTTAGTTGAATATGTGCTTGCTTTCTAATTCTAATCTATAATTACTTAAGTATAGATGTGCTTATTCGTCTAGATATATTTTTCTAAGCTTCAAATCGTATCAAATATAATTTAAAATTTTTGGTCATTTAATTAATACTAATTTATTTTAAATATAATTTACTTAACTTACAAACGTAACCTACAAAATAATAGTTCCTCCGTTTTAAATTATAAAATCATTATTAATTTTTTAAAAATAATTTACGAAATAGTAAATCTTACAATGAGTAATATTTGATAAATACTTCACAATATTCGTCATTGTATTAATTAAAATTAAAAAAAAAATTATGTCAATTTTAACTTAAGAGTCTTAAATTATTTTTTTTTAAATTAATAATAGTCTTTTACTCCCCCGTCCCTTTTTATTTATCTTTTAAAAGATATTTTTGTTCCTTCTCATTTGTCAATTGTAGATTTCAAGGAAGTATTAAATGCTTAATTTGTCATATTATCATTTTTGATTAAAGACTAATTTATTTTTCTCTCATTTTTTAATAAATTTTAGAATGCTAATATTGAAATTTTATACTCAATTTGGTTAATCAAACAAAACATTAATTGTATTTTTTAATCTATATACATCAATCAATAGTAATATATAACAACGCAAGAGGCGATCCCAAATCTAATTTTTCTGAGTCAATTTCTTTAGTCACGAGTCAATTTACCGAGTTTGACTTAAATTAATATATCAGTTATACAGGCCAAAGAGTCGTTTCTTCTCAAACGTTTTATCTCCCAAAAAACTCTTCTTTCGAAGAGTTATTATTTCCCAAAACTTAGAGCATTTTAAACCAAAATTGGTCTAAACTCTGTGATACCTCAAATTAATTAGTCTTTGATCGAGAAAGTTTAGTCTTTATCGAAAACTACATGATTTTGTAGAAAAAGAAGAATGGTGTCGCAGGCTCACATCAACAAAACGTAGCTCCGCTAGAATTATCGCAATCTCTGACACTCCGATCTCATGTCCACCATGAAGATTAATACTCCCTGTAATTCACTTTCTCTCCATTCAAATTACGAATATATAGATATGTTTTGTATGTATTTTATTGATTGATCGAATCAATTTGTGTATTTATATAATATTTATTTCTTGAAATATTGCTATTATCAATTCATTCCAAAAAAATATACCAACACATATATTATCACAAAAAAAATAAAAAATAAATATTTATGAATAAGTAAAATCATACTTATATATAATATTAATTGTAATATTTATACATTACATAAATACTACAAAACTCAAATATCCTCCTGTAGCATTTTTAGGCCAGAAGCTCCTTGATCCCAAACAGTACTCCAGAGCCTAAGCATAGCCGCAAAACTACACTAATCTGATTCCTTGATCCCAAATAGTACTCCAGAGCCTAAGCATTGCCGCAAAACTACACTAACCTGATTTAACGGAGTCGATTCTTAGGCCAGAGGTTCCTTGATCCAACTCAAAAATAGTCTTCATATATATGATCACAAATAGTGCTGCAGAATCCAGGAATTGCGACAAAACTACACTAATCTGATTCAATGGAGTTGATTTAATTTCAAATCACTTTGACACTCGAATACAGTGTAATTACGAAACAACATGTTAATACCAAAAGCCCAAAACACTCACAACATCATTAGGGAAATAGAAAATGGTGAGTCCTCAGCAAACTCGGTAGGCATAGATTTCCAGTGTAGAGACGGCATCTACTTGGCTTCCTTGAGCACCTTTGGTATCTTGTGCACAACTTTATACAAGCTTCTGAATATTCTCGGCATAACTTGTTTGTTTGAACTCAATCACTGAATGCTGGACTGTTTGAAATAATTTACTTTATTAATTTAAAAGTATATTTTACAAAACAAAACAATACATAGATATGCATCAAAATATCTTCTGTCTTCTGTCCCAACTTCTTTCTCGTATGTTGACTCACTCTATATATTTTTGCCAAGTGTTGATAATTAATTTAAATATAATTTTATAACAAGGTAAAGATTATCTGACATAAATAAATTGAATGAGACAGTGAATGAGACATAAAATGGAATAGTAAATATGATTTCAAATTTTACTAGCAGCCAAAACTAGATTACCTTTAGAAAAACTTGACCAAGGACCCAGATAGCATCGTGAGTTCCAACCATTGTATCATCGCAATAGTATGTTTGCCTACAATATATTTTGAGATGATGTACCACCAGAGTATGAAGAGAATAGGAATCAAATAGTACTATTTTGCTTTTATAGCGGTCCAAGGTGTTTCAATATTTTCAATTTTAATTTACACCAATATTGAAGCACAAATAGATTCTATATATATGATTGAAAACTCATGAGCAATATCAAAAAATCCAATTTCCAAGGGTATTAAAAAAATACTAGTTTACAAGCACACTGTGTGTTAAAAGCAATGTTTTAAAAATCGGACCGGTTAGCGAATCGGAAAAAGTATCGGGTGAATGGATCACTGGTTCAACCAGTGGTCGAACCGTTATTGAACCGATGACGTCATAAATATATAAAAATATATATTATTAATAATTAATATATTTTTAAAATATCTATTTTTTTGTAAGATGAAATATAGTGAAATTATATTACATTATTATTAAAAATATCTAAACCGGTTTATGACATCAACGATTCACTGAATCAATTAACCAATTTTACCGATTGAATCACTAGTTGAATTAGTGGTCAACCGATTTTTGACCAGGTCATTGTCAACCCGATTTTCTGGGCCAATCGGTTCCGGTCGGACCGCTGGTTCAGTCCGATTTTTTAAACATTGGTAAAAGAAAGAAAATAAAATACTAAAAAAGAGGAGATGAGAGATAATCGGAGAGAGAAAAAGAAAGTTTAAATGGTAGAATAGGAAAATCAAAAAGCGTCACTTTTGTGTTTACACTATTCCTTCCTCCCCCTGCTTTATAATATAGATAAGGATGAATCCTTAAGAGAGTTAACAATTGAGTTGTTCGATAATACATAAAATAAACTGCATAAAATGATTCACCAGATGCATTTAAAGAGTTGTTTTTTCACAAATCACACAAATTCACAGATATAAATTAACATTCATCAACAGATTCAGATTTTACAAAACTGTTGCATTTACATCACTAATTCATGTAAATGTCATCTCTTCTAATACTATACTTCCTCTTGTTCTAAAGATATCGCTTGCAATTTTTTCAAACATTTTTAGGGTTTATTTAATTTTTATTCTATATTTATTAGTTTATTATTGAGTTTTTAGTTTAGTTGCAATGAAATAGATGATATTTTATTGTAAATTATCGTGTCCTTTTATTAAAGAGGTGGAATGCTTTTCCCCCTCCCCTCTCCTAACGGAAAATTTTAAAAAAAATATTGACAGATGAAACTTTTTTTAAAAATACAGATAGTAATATTAATCTACGTATATACATTGTGATAAATTATCCTTCATTATATTTAATGAATAAAAAAGAGAGAGATGGAATTTTTTACGAGCATAAATATTAGAAAGAATGGCAGCCCAACTGCCATGACTGAAAGCGAGCTGAGCAATGGAGGATCCAAATAGCACAAATTAACTGAGGCCTATTTAGTCCGACCATCTCTCTCGAATGCTGGTTGTTAGCTGATCATTGATTAATTGCTTGGCCATACATATATCTATATATATTATGGTCATATTTTAATTTTGCTTAGTTGGTTGTAATTCATTGTAATTTAGTTACATTTTGTAAATTATTGTACTTTTAAATAATGTTTTATATAACTTATGAAAAATTACTTTATATTTGTTATTGTTGTTGTGATACTTCATATATATATGTTGTTGTAGTTAAGTCATACATGAACATAAGAAATAGATTACTGTATTTGTTGTTGGAATAAAGCACATTTACAGGTACAAAAATGTGATTTAAAAACCTGAAAATTGTAAAAACCAAAAAAAAATATTTTAAAAAAATATTTATTATTTTTGACCAAATATGTTACTTCTGATGAAATTTCACTCGGAAATAAGAAGTAACCAAAAAAGTAGACTCTGCCATGTGGCAACCTTATCTCCGTCGGACTATGTTATCTTCGATGGAAATTCCGTTGAGATTTAGTTTATCCACTAGTAATGAAAAGCTGACACGTGGCACCTTAACTTCAAGGCAAACTTCCGTCGGAATTAAACTTATGCCTGAAGACAATTTCATCAGAAATAATTCCGCCGATTATAATTAATTATAATCTCGATCGAATTGACGACGGATTTAATCCCGACGTGATTATTTTCGGCCAAATTGCCAATAGAATATTCCGTCGAGAATAAGCTAATTCCGACAGAAGAAGCTTATTTCCAACAGAATATTCTTTCAGAATTATCTTTTTTTCTTGTAGTGTGTGTGTATATATATATATATATATATATATATATATATATATAATGTGTACACACATATATGTAGACATTATATACATGAAACATTTCCAGCTCAACTTGAGGCATTGTCGAAATAGCATGATGTTCGATTACTCAATTGGTACCGATTATCTGATTTAACGGAGTCGATTTAATCTGCAGCCTAAGCATTGCCGCCTATTTATTGGTATAAATGTAGCTGCAACTTGAAATTTTTTCAACTGTAGTAATAATACGTAAGCCTTACAATTCTTATCTAAACTTCATTAAAGTCCACAATAGGATAGAAAAATGATGTGCAGAAAAAGCTTGTGTTGACAGCCCCATTCTTCTTAATTGGTGATAGTTATGGTCAATTGAAACCATTCCACCCTAACAGAACTAAGAGATAATTAAGTAGGACAAGTTTAACGAAATGTCCTCTTGTAGCATTCTTAGGACAGAGGTTTGTTATTGTTGTTGTGATACTTCATATATATATGTTGTTGTAGTTAAGTCGTACATGAACATAAGAAATAGATTACTGTATTTGTTGTTGGAATAAAGCACATTTACAGGTACAAAAATGTGATTTAAAAACCTGAAAATTGTAAAAACCAAAAAAAAATATTTTAAAAAAATATTTATTATTTTTGACCAAATATGTTACTTCTGATGAAATTTCACTCGGAAATAAGAAGTAACCAAAAAAGTAGACTCTGCCATGTGGCAACCTTATCTCCGTCGGACTATGTTATCTTTGATGGAAATTCCGTTGAGATTTAGTTTATCCACTAGTAATGAAAAGCTGACACGTGGCACCTTAACTTCAAGGCAAACTTCCGTCGGAATTAAACTTATGCCTGAAGACAATTTCATCAGAAATAATTCCGCCGATTATAATTAATTATAATCTCGATCGAATTGACGACGGATTTAATCCCGACGTGATTATTTTCGGCCAAATTGCCAATAGAATATTCCGTCGAGAATAAGCTAATTCCGACAGAAGAAGCTTATTTCCAACAGAATATTCTTTCAGAATTATCTTTTTTTCTTGTAGTGTGTGTGTGTATATATATATATATATATATATATATATATATATATATATATATATATATATAATGTGTACACACATATATGTAGACATTATATACATGAAACATTTCCAGCTCAACTTGAGGCATTGTCGAAATAGCATGATGTTCGATTACTCAATTGGTACCGATTATCTGATTTAACGGAGTCGATTTAATCTGCAGCCTAAGCATTGCCGCCTATTTATTGGTATAAATGTAGCTGCAACTTGAAATTTTTTCAACTGTAGTAATAATACGTAAGCCTTACAATTCTTATCTAAACTTCATTAAAGTCCACAATAGGATAGAAAAATGATGTGCAGAAAAAGCTTGTGTTGACAGCCCCATTCTTCTTAATTGGTGATAGTTATGGTCAATTGAAACCATTCCACCCTAACAGAACTAAGAGATAATTAAGTAGGACAAGTTTAACGAAATGTCCTCTTGTAGCATTCTTAGGACAGAGGTTACTTGATCCAACTAAAAAATAGTCCATATATATATATATAAGATATCACATATACTACTTCAAAGTTCATCTTAGCAAGTTAATGGACCCATAAAAAATATTCTTTTTCGTGCAAAAGTACTATAAGATTAATTGTCTTTGTAAAATGTAAATGCCATGTATCAATATAAAGACAAATGGTCTTATATTTTGGGAAGTAAATAGTAATAATCTTTTTTATTTTATTGTTATTATTTTTGTGTAATACAATTGCTTTCACCAATGGGTGCGAAGGTTCAAGCGTAGACATAATGAATATTCTAATCTAACCAGTTCATAACGAATGGTCTGATGGAATTTAAAATTTTACTTGACGAAACTTCACATCATACTGGCTCCCAGAGCACAACAATTCCATGGATAGAATGAGTCAAGTAGAGTTGTCAATAGAGCACATTTTGATTTGATTTGCTTTGCCCACCAAAAAATAATAAATTGACTAATTTACCCTTATTTAATGAAAAATACACTCACCCATTTATCAAAATCCCAATTTGTCCACCCACCCACCTACCCATCCATATATATATAACAAAAAAAACTCTATGATTTTATGCTATAAGATTTCATAATAAGACAGGAATGTCCTGTTACGTATATTGATCATACCCAATGCTTTTGATGAACGAGTAGTGTTACTTTTATTAATGTTTTCGTACAAATTATTATCTCAATTTTGTATCTTGTATTTGATGTTCAAATAATGAGTGTGATATTTTACAAAAGATAAAATGGTGCTAGACAGAGAAAATAAAAAAGAACTATTTTTGAAACTGTGACAATCAACTTGAATTGGATAATAATTTTTTTAGTATGAACAGGTAACTTAAAAATAAGGATCGATGAACCCTAAGATGACAGCAGAGTTGTGAAACTAAACTGATGGTACACGAGTTTATTTTGTATTATCTATATAATAGGATAAAATCTTCTTATCTTCTTTAAGGAGGACATGATCATTTTTTGTTTTCGAAATTATTTTTTCATTCTTCTCTATTTTCTATATGAAATTGTTGTGTGGTTGATCTTAAATTCTAACACACGTAAATATTTATAAACTCATATATAATATAGTCAAATATTCAATATAGGACTTCTATTTAAAACATAATTAATATGTCAACTTTAATATGTATCTAGGATATCAAATTAACTAGAACTTTCAAAAATCACGAGTTAATAAAATCATTAAATTAGGAAAAATCTCAACACTACCAACCTCATCTGTCAAGTAACACGTCTCCCACCATCCCCAGGATTTGTAGCCCATTACTATTATACTTTGTTGAATGGTTCGGATTTTCTTAAAGACTCTTTAAAAGCTTAATAAATTATGAAAAGTTTATAGCTCTAATATTACGTTTGGATTTAAAGAATAAAAAGGGTGAAAGAATGTAATAGAGAATGGAGTAGGATGGAGAGTTGAATGATTCATTTTATTCTAACTGAAATGAGTCATTTCATATTCTTTCATAAAGAATAAAGTTCATAAATTTAGGAGGAATGAGAATAATCCATTTTATTTCAATAGAGTAATCGAACACAATTTTTTTATTTTCATAAAAATGAATAGTTATATTCCCACCTTCATTCTTTTAATTCAAACGTAGTTTAAGTCTGATCGACATTCCCAAATGGAATGGGTCAAATGGCTCACCAAAGATAGGCCTTTTAATTAGTTACTCAACTCGGTATATTGCAGGATACAATCTTAATTTTTGGGCTGGTCCAAAAAAAATATATAATTAAAAGATCCTCAGTAAAATATTTACAAAAAAAAAATATAGAATAAATAATTTATAATTTTTGGGGGAATAATTTTAAGAAAAAAGGCCATGTGACTCGGGTCTATTTATGTCATATAAAATTTTAATTTTATGTACAAAGATAATATTTACTTTCTTAAAAAGAGAATCTCGTTTCAACTTTTTAAAGTTAATTTACAAAATTTTAATTTTAAAACTACTGCAAATTTATTTAAATATTAAAAGTAATAATTCTGTAATTACTCTTAAATTTCATATTGTTTCCATTTTCTGTTAGTTTTTTTTAATGTCAATGTATGTGCATTCTTTCTCTCATTTAAATATTTGTTAATATTATAAGATTTATTATTAATTCTATAAATGAATAGAACTGTCATAAACATCTCATTCCACTCATTAGGTTTTGAGTCAAAATCATTTATTTAAACTTGAAATAAATTATAATAAATATTTAGCAAATGAGTTGTTTGTTGAGGTATCACGTAATAGTAAAGTTTCACAGTGAAATACAAGGAGAGAAATTAAGGATATATATACTCTAATGGACCATAAATACCTAACATGTTAATTTTTTGGGTCAATATGTGATTTTAAATAAATATATATGGGCCGAATATACCCACACACTTACCTTGAGCATTTTAAATCTCCTTTCATATAAGATGTTAAAAATATAGCTCGTCTACTATATATAAATATGTTCCTATACTTCTCGAACATCTTAATATTTAAGATAAATTTCTGTTACACCGAGACCTAGTTCATTAATTTTATTTTGTACACAATTGATCATTCATTTTATGTGACTTAAAAATGTATCTATATTTTTATGTGCATCATTGTAGCTTTTTCTAAGTTGTGTTGGTTAATTAGCTCATGAACAGTTGGAACTCAACTCCAGCATGAAGCAAGCTTCGCTCAAGCTCATTTGATTGTATGGACTACAAAAGCTTAAACATCAAGACCTATATTTAAGATAACGACTTGAGTTCAATTTTTAATTAAATTGAAAAATTAACTAAGTTAAATCGATAATCATTCATATTATTCAATCCAGTAAACTCAATAGTATAGTAAATATTGTGTTAATAATTACAATCGAATTTACTGAGTAATTGTTAGTTGAATTAATTTTTTAATTTCAATGATGAGTGTGAAAAATTCGAATTTATAAGATATCCATGTCTGTTCATTTTTCTAGTTTTATAATGCATCTAATTATAATCACATTTAATCATGGTCTTTTATAAAAAAATAACAAACTTACTTCCAATACAAAATGAAAGTTTACTACTATTTATGTTTGAACAATTACTTTTATTTTTATCTAAACTATTTTGAATTCTATAAATTATTATGCTATTATTTATTACATATTTGATTATATAATTTTAACAACTAACTACACAGAAAGATAACTGAATTGTCAAAATAAAATATAAAATAATAGCAAAACAAGGCTCGTGCCTTGCACATGCCTATATTTGAAATGCTGGCTTGATTTCAGTTTTCAGTTAATTGAAGAATCAACTGAGTTAACTCGGTGGTGATTTATATTATCCAACTAAATTGACTCATTAATAATAAATATTGTATTAATAATTACAACCGAGTTGACTTGATAGTTGTTAGTTGGATTAATTTTTTAATTTCAATGATGGGTACAAAAATTTAGCATTGGGAAGATATATATCTATGTTGGTTTATTTTTTGCATTTCATGAATATATCTAATTATAATTATATTTAATCATGTGCTTTTATAAAACATAACAAACTTACTCAATACAAAATACAAATTTACTATTATTATATGTTTGAATAATTACTATTATTTTTTTCTAGATTATTTTATAAATTATTATACTATTATTTATTTCATATTTAATTACAGAATTAACAACTAACTACATATAAAAATAATTGAATTATCAAAATAATTATAAAAGAACAACAGAAGAAAGTCCGTGCCTTGCACGGCTTTTTAATTTCTAGGCACGCTTAATAAATAAATTAAGCTTGTTCATTGAAGTCTAGCATAACTTTGCTGTGCTTGTTTATTAGTTGAGTTGTACAAGGTTTATTCATTTTATTTTATTTTATTGAGAGTCAGAATAACTGTGATATATTAATACAATAATATGTTATAATGATAAAAGAATTACAACGGTTGAAAACTAAAATGAAATACCTTTCATGATAATAACGAACATCAAATCTGAAAGAGCACTAATCGTAGCAATAGTTTATGAATATTAGGGATGACAATCTATCTTATTTTTATGGTATTTTTTACGTCCTATTCTGAATGGAGATAATAATTTTAACTTTGACTAATAATAAGGATAAGAATAAAAAATCACCGAATGTTATATATAAAGATTGAGAGAGAATGATATTTACTTTTTCCACCCCCAATTCCCGTCTGTATTTGCCCTGAATAGTTATATATTAATTAAATTAATATTTGTACTATAAATTATTATATAATTAAAATATATGTCTTTGTGTGTAAATATATTATGTTTATTATTTAATTTTTCTTAATTTTATGATGTATGTGCTAAAATATGATTAATTTTGATGTATATTTTATTATAAATATAATTAAAATTAAATATTTTATTTATAAAATTCATAAAATATTAATTTTTATTGTGATATAAATTATCCGTGAGAGTTTAAATTTTTCGTAAAGATGGATGGTTATTAAAACTAGTTTTAATTCTTGTGGAGAATAGGATAGGTATGGGCCCCGCTCTGCCCCATTGTCACTCCCATTGAATACCGAAATACGTGAAATACAATTAAACTCCACAAAGAATAACAAAATACATTTGAACCGTTGTTTAATACAAGCAATACAACCAAATCTGAATAGATTTATTGTCGATAATTAAAAAAAAAAGAACAATAAATATCTTAACTAAAAAAATATCTCCATAATTGAGAAAATAGGTCACATAAAAGAAGATAATAAAATTCTTACACAAAGAGTAGTCAATCATCTCATAAAAAAAAATTACAGTATAGTACTAGATAATTACATGTACATACCTATATTCTCAGTACTCTTTAATGTAGGATTATTATTAATTTTTTAAAATAAATTTGAGATATTTTCATAATTAAAATTAATATAAAAATAATAAAAAATGTAAAAAGTATTATTATACAAGATTTTGTTTTATAAAAAATTAAAAATAAACATATTAATTCTAAATTTAAAAATATCTCATATTAATATCTATAAAAAGTCAAACTCAACCTTCACCAACACAATTGATGTGCGAATGGAGATTTAGAATGATAGATGGTGACTGAAGAAAAGAATGATAGATTCATTCGATGAATGTCGGGACATTGTCGCCATGGACAGACCTCAGTGGACGACAAATTAAGTGCATGCCATCATTTCTCAAAAGGAAATTAATTAAAGCTGAGACCATAACCAACACATGAATATCACTTTCTGTGATAATTTCTTCACTACTAATCATGATTTAGCGTGTAATTAGTTCAATCTCTATCATTATTATCGCATAATCTCCAACATTCATGATCAGGTCAAATGTTAATTAGTTGCACTCCAACACTAAGTTTTTCAGGATTGATTTGCTATTTTGTTATTAAATACAACCTGAGTCGTGAATAATTCAATGCACTACTGAAAAAATAAAATTATATGAGAATGCGTGGTACGTAGTAAAATAACTTTAATATTCTCAAGAGAGAAGGACAAAAAATTTAATGGACATTAATCAAAAATTGAGGCTTAACCAGTTCAGTAAGATCAATGTTTATTCTAGGAAATGATTTCTAATGTAATGGACCATAAATTCATTTAGATAGTGTTTGACTCACATTAAATTAATATAATAAATTTATAATATAATAAATTATTATATTAATTTGATATATTTTTATTTAATTCATCGATTATATGTATTAGCCATCATTACGGCGTAATACTATCATGTTAATTTAAATGTTTTTCATTACATTCATCAATAGATGTATTAGTTTGTCATGTCCGGAATGTAATAAGTTATAGAATATAAAATAATAATGATTATTATTGATTTAATATTTTGACTTACAATTTTTATATGTATTATATACAATTAAATATTTAATGAACCAAATACAATTTTGAACCTAATAAATAACATTACAATTACCACATGCATATCAAGTACGAACTAAATAAACATACTACCGAAATAATTTATTACAATTATATTATAATTAACTTTATTGCATTACGTAGACTATCGTATTACATCAAATTTCTATTACGTGAACCAAACTCTATCTAAAAGTATTCAATTATTTTTACCCATTTTATATTTTTAGAAAGTTAGATGATTAAATAAATAAAAATGGAAATGTATACATGTTTCAAAAATATGAGTAAAAGTAATTTAAAAAATGTTTTAAAATGGCAAATCAACGATAGATGTACCCTACTAAACCGACTAAATAATTAAGGTCGGTTTGGTCCCCCCCGCTGGGCAACCGATAAACATGAAAGCATCACCTTAGAACAGTAAACTAGCTACTACTCGTAATACTTTAGCTATCTCTGCCTCTTTTTCAATGATGAACTTAATTAATTAGTTGATCAAGGGACTCTGATTAGTCGATTAGATAATGATTAATGGAAACTATTAGAGCTAATGGCGGTAGCTGCCACACTGCTGGGGTTGCTGTACAAGGCATTGAACGACAACTAGAAAGATTATGTTTAATTTTAGTTAATTAATTACCGACAAAGCAACAATATATAATAATAAATGGGAATTTGGGTAACAATATTGTCAATCAATCTCATTCCGTACCATCATTAAAACTAAATTATCTTCTCACAAGGTTTTCAAACTTACTTAATTTATTTTTTAATAATCTATACTTGAAATAAGTGATAATTAATTTTTTTATACCAAATATTTTTTATTTTTTATAAATTTAAATTCTTTTTATTTAATAAACATAAATTACTTTTTTTTAAATTAATTATAAACAAAAGTAATAATTACAATTACTTATCACATTTTTTATGCATTCACAAACCCATTCTAAGTGCAAACAATTTTTTGTTTTGTTTTGAATGTAATAATGATAAGAATAATTATAAAATACTATAAGCCAAGGTATAGCGTATACACGTCCAATAGATTGGTTAGATTGGTTATAAATACTATAAGCCAAGGTATAGCGTATACATGCTACTAAGATAATTTTTATATTTTTAATTTAATTCTTTAAATTTTATAAATTTTTTATTTTACTTTACATAATTTACACACCGAATATATATGCCGTAATATGTGTGCCATCAAATACTAATTATACCCAATATATAAAGTGGAAGGATGGTTTTAGTATAATTAAACTTTTGAAGTTTTTTGCTTTTTCTAGAAATGTTCTTTAACTTTTAAGATAATTATAATTTTGTCACTTTTATTTTATTTTTTATATTTTTTAATTTAATTCTTTAAAATTTATAAAAAAAAATATTTTATTTTACATACGTAATATGTGCCATGGAGTACTAAACATACATAAAGTGCTTTTCTCTGAAAAGTAAAATAAAATGGAGCATAATTTATTATTTTTCTACGGAAACACCTGCAAACTATCCTTCCAGCAATAATGTCTTAAAATGATGATAAAGTGACGCAATAAATATTTAGTGGTGTGTATTAATTACTAGCTTTCTAACATGTGCGTGACACTAATTTATATATTTAATTTAGTCAATATTTATTAATATTCCACATGCTAGTGTTGATGGAAATTAAAAATAGAAAATATTTCACAATCTTGAGATAGACTTCAAAATATAATATAATTTAGATGATAAACGACATTTGAGATATCTAATATATCACTTAATTGGTGACGTCATAATGTCAAATAATAGTAGGAGGCTACCTACGATATTTAAAAAAAAAAAAATTCTTACAATTAAATACATATCCACAAATATATAAAATACACCCTTAAAAGGAATATTCTTAAAACGCCAATATTATTTGATACTATTAAATATATATTTAGTCATTCCAAGGAAGCCTAGATAACACCCCATAAAACGTTAATGTGGAGTAATTCTTAATTCATTTTACAACACAATGGATTATGGCCAACGACAACGTCCATCTCCATGTAATGATCATGCTAACATTTCCCTTCCTTTTCTGTCAATAAATGCTAGAATTTGGTAATGTATGTAGAATATAAATATTTAAATGTTTTTCCTTAAAAATGTTAATTTTAATATATTTTATCCGTGTCAAAATATAAAAGTACTTATTTTATATTATTATAAAATAATAAATTTGTTAAAAAAAAAATATGAGTACTATAATTAGGAAAAATAATTGCTTAAATTTTTTATAGTGATACATGTATAATATTTTGTAATTTTTTTAGAGAGTTTAGGATCATATAAACATTAAACAAAAATAATTCTAATAAAATTGAACATGTACCAATTTATAAGACGTACTATCGTAGATCATTCTCCGCTCATAACACATCCAACGTGAAGAATTAATTGTATACAGGTGATTTACCGAACAAAGCGAAGTTCCTTGTAACTCTACCAAATTTATTGTATGTGAATTATGTTAGAAATATTCGGTTTATATATATTTATTTAAAATTATATTTTAATTTAAAAAGTTAATTTATTAAATTTATAATTTATTAGAGTATTCTATGTTCTTAATTTTTATATATATATTTTGTTGTGTTTTTTCTTTAACTTTTAATCATACTCTTTTTGAGTATTAGTCTATCACATTTCTAGTTAATGAGTCACTCTTTTTAATATTTTTTGAGCTCTTCATCCACATCGACACTAAACTATCTTTTGAACTTTTAACCATATTCTTTTTAAATATTAACCCATCATATTTCTAATTAACGAGTCACCCTTTTTAATATTTTTTTAGCCTAACTCATCGTATCTTTTTTTAATAACGAGTTCACACTCTTTAATATCTCTTGTCATGGGTCAATTAATAATTATTTAGAGTCCATCATTTGCTCAATAAATTATCTAAGACCCAAGTCCATAATCATGACTCTGATATCATTTATACTTGTGTAAATTGATCCAATAAATATGCTGAATTACTTTTTTATCTAAAAATATAATTTATTAAATTAAAATTCTATCATACATATTAATTTATTTATATTCCTAAATTTATCTAATATAAAATTTATATAAAATATCTTAATAATTTTTACTTTTTATTTTAATATACATCACAAATATTATACTAGAATAAACCCAATTTTCTTTGAGTCAACAACTTTTTAAAATCCTTCAAGAATTCTATTCCACTCTAATACTATTTTACTCCACCAAAAACAAACGGGGAGTTCAACAAATTATCCCTCCCTCTCTTTCTATTTGTATCAGTCTACGTCTCTGTATGCCTAGCTAAGCTATGAGAGTAGTAGTCTGTGCGGGTAGAGCATTTTTTGTAGGTTAGATTCAGAGCGCACGTGCTCACATCACACCACCCTCCGTCCGTGCGAAGATGAGGTGGTGGCAGCCGCATGGCTGACATCGATATGCGTGTACCTTTACTTTGTTCGTAATTCTTATCAGGGGATGTCAGTCCACACGTGTGAGGTAGTCCTCGCTTCTTACGGAATTGACCGTCAGTTTTGACTAATGCCAGCACTCTAACATCATCGATCTGATTGGATTGGGGTTAATTTGTTACTATTATATCTTTCGATAATATTACGTATATAAAAATCGGTGATAAAATTAAATAGAATTTTCTTAGAATGCGTCATAAGGATATATTTTAAACGTTAAAAATAATATATAATAATATTTATTTATATATTTATACTGAATTCAATATATAAAAAAATAATATATTAGTGGACTCCATGTATTAAATTCCGTACAAATATATAAACAAATAAAATTTACCCTTGTTTTTCGCGCTTAACATGTGCCTTTAAGGCACATGCTAAGAGGACCCAATTAAATATTATATTTATTTTAAATATTAAAATATAAAATTTAATAAAAAAAAATATTAAATTTTATTTTTAATAGTTAAGAT
Organism: Hedera helix; assembly: GCA_947179155.2. NCBI lineage: Eukaryota > Viridiplantae > Streptophyta > Magnoliopsida > Apiales > Araliaceae > Hedera > Hedera helix. The sequence continues at coordinate 25,928,049 of OX359285.1, forward strand.
ATATTTTATCATTAATTTTATTATTGATTTTTGTAAATTTAAGGAGTGTTATTTTAAAATTGAATAAAATAATTTTGAATATTTAAGCAATCTGAATGAAACAGAATTCTGAATACTGAATGAGAAAAGTTATTTGATAATTGATATATCTAAATAACAATTTTTTACTATTTTATCCCTCTGAAAAAATTTAAAATTATTGAAAATTTATTTCATATTACTTAATATAATAATAAATATTTTTTTATTTTATTTCATTCAGTTGAGACTTATTCATTCAATTAAAAAAATTAAACTTAATCATTCAACTCAAAGTATTAACCGATTCAGCCATTCAAATTATTTTTATTCAAAATAAATATATTAAACGGCTGACTGATTCAATTATTTAATCATTTAACTCTATTAAATCTTAAACAAACATAACCTTAAACTTTTTCATATGTTTTGGTCTTAAAAATATATTAAGAATCGATTTTTATTTTGTTTATTGATTTATTTTTATTTTTTTATTATAAATATATTATTATAGTCGTAAAAAATTATAAATTAATTATTTATTAAAATTTCGTCCAAAAAAAATAAGAGAACTTATTGAGTAGGCTTACTATTTGTTTACGTGGGTGCAGGACCGGTCCTAAGAGCACAATTTATATTAGAGGCCCTGTGTAAAAAAAAAAATTAGGTATTCTCTCTCACATATAAAATAACAGACATTAATATATAAAGTACAATTTATAGACCCTTCGAATTTAGAAGTTCTGTGCGATCGCCCCTTCTGCACCCCCTCAGCCTCAGGACCGACCCTGCGTGACTATAAAGTATTATTAGTTATTTAGTTCAAAGATATTGTATAGATTTTTTTTCCATAAACATCTTATGTTACTTTTATACAAAAATTAAGAATATAGGTGGAAGCTGTACGTGATATTATCAATCATTTAGTAAATAATATTATTTAATATCTCATATTACATATTTATAATATTGTTGTCCATACATGTATAATATATTCTCTCTGTCTTAAATGAGAATTTTTTTAATTTTCTGTTATAAAATTAGTTTTTTAAAATATATATTTGAAAGATAACATGACATTCTTATTATTACTTATAAAAAATAATTAAAATTTTAAAATTTAAATTCTCATTTTGTAATCGAGGGAGAGTGCACTAGTTGCAAATAGCTAATATCATGCATATATTCGTGCAAGCACCGACTCAAATAAATACACGAACCGTATATGTACACGATAGAGCTCTGTTTGTCTCGTTGAAAGTGCAAATTGCAGGAATTATAGGTCCAAATTATCAACTTTGGGTCAGCAGGATTAAGTATTTTGGTCCCATCTCTGAAGAGAAAATAGGAATAAGGTTTTATTTGATTTTGTGGTCCTTTTTCTCCTTTATAACAAGCACAAGCTGTGAAATTATATATATATATATTAGGTCCAAATTATCAACTTTGGGTCAGCAGGATTAAGTATTTTGGTCCCATCTCTGAAGAGAAAATAGGAATAAGGTTTTATTTGATTTTGTGGTCCTTTTTCTCCTATATAATAAGCACAAGCTGTGAAATTATATATATATATATGTGTGTGTGTGTGAAGTAGTAGTCTCTAGGCCTTATGGTCCAATTCTTAATGTCAATTAAACATTTAAATGCCTCTTTCGTTCCTTTTATTTTTGCCTACGACCAACGGAGTTTGGTTCCTTGTAATTTTTTCTATGACTAATAAAGTCTTATGCTGAATGGTTATTATATTTTAATAAATTAGATTATTTGAATAAAATAATATTTGAATATAAAAAATTATTTGGTAGTAAAAGAGTAAGTTATCTCTTAATGATATTATTTTATTATTTTAAAGGGTAAAATTTTATTTAATAATTTTAAATATTTAATTTAATAAAAATAAGTGAATAATATTGTTGAATGTATTTTTATAAAAAACTTACCAATTTTTTTTCATTAAGAGACAACTCTTAATGATTTGGATTTCATTTTATGTCTTACCGATTAAGAGGTAAGTAAAATTTTAACAAATAACTTTTACCTATTACAAATTTGGACGTGAATTCATTAAAAGACATTCAAACCTAAACAAAGACAACTTAAATCTAATAGAAATTATTAAATTTCATGTTAATTTTCATCGAGTATATATTTATTTTTTGTTATGAAAATTTCAATCTCTTAATTATTATGATTTTTTATTTTCTCCCGTAAAGTATAGAATTAATAATATTGTAATAAAAAATCTTATTAAATTAAAGTTTAAATTCTATATATTAATACTAATATTTTTGTAAAGTGGAAATGTTAAAAATATATTTATTCTGTCCATTGGTTAGATTTAGGACATGAAGAGAATGGAGGGGAGCTGGGGAGGAAACAACCATAAGGATGCTAAAAAAAATTTAACACCTCATCATAAAATATTTTACCAAATATAAATAACATGAGGCATCTCATCAATTATCAATTATCAATTATTAGGGAGAATATAAATGGCAAGAATATCGAGGGAATACCTGTTACAGTTGATCGAAACTGACGATAGAAAGAACAAAATCTACAACTATAATCTTCTTAAAATAACTTGTTCATAAAGTTATTTGTGTCCGCTTTATTATAAAATATTATAAAATCTGGTTACGGACTATATATAATACAAACACACACAGAAAAATAGAATGATATTATAGAATCTTCTAAATTACAATCAACAATAAAGAACCATATTTTATTATGGTACCAAACCCACCATAAAAATACAAAATAAAATGCTTAAACGTTGTTTTTAAAATAAAATAATTTATTATGTTACCGAGCCACCTACCTAAGCCTACCAAATCAACGCGGATTATGTTCTGTGATTTAATATATTAGCTCCACTAATTGTGATCACGAATTTATAATGTATTTTATTTTAATAATTTAATTTTATTTATCACATAAGTGATCATGATTCCATCCATGATCTAAGTGATCTAGAAATGAGGATTGTGATCCATATTTACCTAATTATTATTTTTTTTAAAAATAATTACTAATGTTTTTACTACACTAAAATGAGTTAACTTTTGAAATATAATAATATAAAATAACATAATATATTTAAGTTTGTCATTATTATTTTATTATTTTATCACATTATTAAATTAATTATTTATTATTTTTTGAGGTTTACATATATAGCCAGAGCAAAGATATATCTTTAGTATTCGCGAATTTTGTAATAAGACTAAATAATACCAAATTTTTGAATAGACATGGCGATTAATTAGTACTCTCTCGGTCAAAATGAATGCATGCTTAAAATTACTATGACTAAAATACTTAATTATCTTCTAATATCTACCTTAATTGACATGGCCATAATTAATAAAATCATACCACTACAATTGTCAAATTACTATAAGTCGAAAAAGATAAAACAATCACTTTCAACACCACCCCAGCTAGTAAAAATAATCCTAGCCTATAGGAAAGTCGAATTCTGTCTCAAATCCACAAATAATGGGGCTCTGAATTCTGATGTCTCAAAACCACTAACCTCCCTATAATCCTACTACTTTAATATAATTCTCCACCAAAAACCCTTTTGTTAAATGGAAGATGCGGCTTTTTCTCTATTAAGAAATCTAAATATTCTTTAAAAAAGAGTGTTAGATTGAAAAAAGAGTGTTAGATTGAACATTAATAAGATTTAAGAATGTCAGATATTTTTAAAAAAAAAAACTCCTTTCGTCCCATAAACGCCCAGTTTTGATTTCTTTTGGCTAAATTGATTATTTTTAAAATTAATAATTAAACATATATGAATTTATTTTTTTAATTATAAAAATTAGGGTTAATAGTAAATTGTATATACTTTCTTTTGGTTATGATTTCGTCATTTATATTTTGACAAAAAAATATTTTTAAAATAGTTAATTTAACTTAAAAAGGTGAAAACTAAATATTTAATTTGACACAGAAGAAGTAATGTTTAAATAAACTAAATAAAAAAGGCACATAAAAGTGCATTATTTTTCATTAATTTGATTCCCTCTCATCAGAAAAGCTTCTTATATACTACAGACGTAAAAGGTCCAGGAGAGTTCTTCCTATAGTACATTATTTTAAGGGGTTGTTTGGTGGGTGGAGAACTAAATGCCCCATACGGGGAACCATGTGGAGGAACATGCAAATACATGATCACCTCTTATATATAAATCTAACCCTATCATTCCATTCCAGTCCAATAGTATATCAACACGAAGCTAAACTAAAATCAATTGTAAATACTCAATTAGGTGGATACCAAAGCAGACAATATTTAATTAGGGTTACAAGTTAGTTGAACTTAGTTTTCTGTGGTAAAGATCAATTTATGTTGATGAGGACAATGGAAAGAAGTTTCTTATTGATTAGTGATGATACATAATGCATTTTATCGAACCACAGTACTACTATATGTAAAAAAAGAGAAATTCCATGTGCTATTTGATCTAAAAACTAACTTTAGTCTTAGATGCATGCAAACAATATTAATCGAGCATTCTGTTTGCTTAAATTAAAAGCGTACAATTATGCAAGCTAAAGAGTGCCCTCTTCAATTTTAAGCACTAATTCGCTTGTTCAAGGCTGGTTGTCTTAAGCTTATTATGATAATCTGTCGCTGAAAAATAATTATAAAAAAAAATTATAATATGTGATTAAGTAAATATTGAAATGGTAGTCAACCTAAACGTACATGATACCCCTATTTTAGCAAACTATGAATGTTGTCAAATACGATCAGATAATCATATCAAGACCTTTTTTCCATCTTTCACGCCGTGTTTGTGAGTTTTTCTTTGGAGGAAAGGAAATGAATGAGAAGAAAAAGTTATTCTTTTAAAATAAAACTCAATCTGGAGGTTAGGCTTAGGTAGTCCATTCAAGTATGCAATAGAAATCGATGACCACTTAGTCCATTGATATATTAATTCACTTATATTAATATAGAGATTGAGAGTTCAATTTTTATTAACATTAGATTATGAAAATATGTCTAAAAGGCAGTAATGCGCGATAAAAATTGGAGACTATAACTAATCTCCTCCCCATCTAAACACCATCCCTCTATAATATAATAAATTATTATAATAAATTAAGATATTAAAAAGAAATGCAATATAAACCTTCTAGTCTTAAACATGCATGTATATAGAGTTTTGATCTATGACGTGTATAGATTACATGTACTTGTTGTAATGCCCTCAAAATTTTTGCATTTGTTACGGCGAATTTTGTGCGTTAAACTCCATTCATTTATCAACTTAATCAATAATCATATAATCATATTGGTTGAATTAGTTTTATTTTAGACTATACATTAAAAAAATTTCTTACTTTGTCCCTGGATCTTAACTTGATCTCGATCTCATTATGATATGTTTAGAAGTTACTGTATGCTTTATGTGATAATATGATATAAATTATCAACATGAAAGTTATGTGTGATATTAAATTGATATTTATGATATGTTAAAAGCATGTTAAAGTATTTATGAAAGTATAAACTGTATATATGATATATATTAGACTTGTTGAACCGTCGTACTCATTCTTGCGAATAAAACTTATTTGCAGTTAAAGAAGAACGATAAGATGCTCATGAACGTAAAGAAGAAGCATAAACTAGGTTTTATGTTTTATTGACTTGTATTTGCATTAAGTCTTGATGACTTTTGTAATACAAACAAGCAAATCATGTAACCGAATATTAAATGAATGATATAAATTATTATCATCAGAATGTTGTTATGTCTTTATTTTGATATAACTTAGAATTGTTAAAACTTAACATAGTATTGATAATGATCTATTTATCTGGATGATGATTGGTAAATGACTTGTGAGCACTGTAAGTATCCGAGACATAACTAATCGATGTTAACTGGTCAAATTCATCAGTTGATTCCTCGGACCTAAGTACAAACTTGTATTACTATTCTGAATGTCAAATAAGTAGGATTATTGATATGAAGAGATATCACTATAACCAAATGTGTTTCGAATGAGAGTTTTAATTAGTTGAGTATGTTCTGTACGAACAAAGAGAATTTTGCATCGGACAAAGATACAAACATTTGTCATAAATAAAAATGCAAACATTTATCACGGGTGAAGATACAAACATTCATAGCGAGATTCTCTGTTCCCAAGAACCGTCCTAATGATTTAATGGCGTGAATCTTGGAATATGTAAAGTTATAGACTATTTAAATCTTAAGGTTAAAAATAGACTGTTATATATGGTGTTATCCATTTGTACGGATGAAATACAAGTTGATACTTATATAAATAATGAGATCGAGATTAAGATAAGATCTAGAGATAAAGTAAGAGATTTTTTTTAATGTATAGTCTAAAATAAGACTAATTCAACTAATATAATTATGAGATTATTGATTAAGTTGGTAAATGAATAGAGTTTAACGCATAAGGTCTGCCGTAATAAGTGCGGGAATTTTAGGGACGTTACACTTGCTCTAATTTTTAGTATCACTTTAATTAACAACCTCTTGAAGTTTTTGCAGTCCTATAAAAGGTTTTGCTCCTATCGGTCGATGATTTGAATGTAAAATTAAGTCTTCATTCCAATAGAAAAAATTATTTTATGGTATGAAAAATGGTGACATAATGTCTTAGAATCACTCATATATTAATATGTGGTATATTAGTGGTCTGAATTATCACATAACAATGTCCTAAAATCACTTGATAATTTCTCATTTCAATAATCTTTTTTGGACTATTTGAAAACGAGTAAAGTTATTAACACAAATTCTACAAAAAAAAAAAAAAAAAAAAAAAGTTGTACACATGCAACATAAAGAAGGAGAAAAAAAATAAGAAGTTAGATCAACAATCGAATGTTTAACACATTTTTATTGATAAACAAAACGTTATATTATCCTTGAGAGAGAGACTGAAGTAAATGTGAGATACGTGTATATATATATATATATCCGACATTCATTTCCTTCCAACACCCTTTTTTTCTCTCGCCGTTTATATTTTGCTTTCAGATAACCCACTCGTGTGCCCCTCCATTAAATCCCAACCTTTACTTACTATTCTCTCTCTATCTCATCAACACACACTTTCTCTCTCTACATGTGAATTAGTTATGGAGAATTCCATCAATATTCTATTCCTTTCTCTCCTCGCCGGTTCTTTCTCTCTCCTCGCCTTCTTCCTGCTCCGCACAACCGCCCGCCAGAAACTCCGCCTACCACCGGGAAGCCTCGGTTTCCCCTTTATCGGCGAGACCCTCCAGCTCATTTCCGCTTACAAGACCCAAAACCCTGAGCCCTTTATTGATAATAGGGTCGCTAAATACGGCACAGTTTTTACAACCCACGTCTTCGGCGAGCCGACTGTTTTCTCAGCTGACCCGGATACGAACCGGTTTATTTTGCAGAACGAGGGGAGGCTGTTCGAGTCGAGCTATCCCGGTTCGATCTCTAATTTATTGGGAAAGCACTCGTTGCTTCTGATGAGAGGGAATCTTCACAAGAGGATGCATTCTCTGACCATGAGTTTTGCTAACTCTTCTATTATAAAGGACCATTTGCTGGTTGACATAGACCGGTTGGTCCGCGTCAATTTGGAGTCTTGGACGGGTCGGATTCTGCTCATGGAGGAGGCTAAGAAGGTACGTGCGTAACTGAGTTGACTCGGTCGTGAATTGCCTGGTGCACGTTAAAATATAGAACTAAGATAGAAACCTTTCCCTTTCTACATCATTCCTCCCTTATTTTTATGATTTTATGAATTAAAATTTGATACGTTATTATGTCATTAATAATATATATATATTAAGTAAAATTATTTTTATTTTAATAAGGTGTCATTGATATTGACACCGTTGGTGTATAAATAAATTTATGTACATAATATTTAAATATAAAATTAAATATTATATTTATTTTAATAATTAAAAAATAAGATATGACATAAATTTTAATATCATACTTTATTTTTTAATAATTAAAATAAATATGATATTTGAATATTATACGTTTATACTTATTTTTAATGTATATTGTCATATTTTAAGTTTTTTTATATATATATATATATATATATATATGTGTGTGTGTGTGTGTGTGTGTGTGTGTTCTTTTGTCGATGATTATTTTGAACATAAATTCTAGTATATTACTAGGAGTACTTGATAAAAGCTAACTAATTAACAATGTCTTTAACGAGTATTTATTATTATCATTTTCAAAGGATTGTTCAACATAAAGGATTTGAAAATTTCTTCAAAAGATAAATAAGATTTTCACGTGTTTTTTTTATATTTTAAAGTTCACTTGCACATGAAAATGGGAACTATTCTATTTTTATATGAGAGAAAATATTAAAATATATATTGAAATAGTGTTCTCTTTTTTAAATTAAAAATATATTTGATTTTTTAAAATTAATTTCTAAAATTTTAAATTTTAAATTGATGAAGTGTTGAAAAACTATATTAGTATTTTTAATAAGTTTAAATTGTAATTGTTGTATGTAATTGGATAAAATAATTGTGTGAATTTTAAAATTTCATAAATTAATATGAAAAATTAAACGATATCATTAATTTCTAAAAATGGAGTGAGTGGATGGAGTAGAATTTGTAAAGTATACTATAGTAAAATATAATTAATTAAAAAGTGTTATTATCATACTTAATTACTCCTTCGTCCTTAACAGATGGCTAAAAGAATAAAAAAAAAAATATTTTTAAAAAGATAATTAAAGTGCATAAAATAAATGATAAATGGGTCATTTAGTAGTGGAATTTATTAATATGTATAAAAAAGACTCATTAGTTTATTTAGCTTAGGGATAAACTTAGAATTTTTTTATACTCTTTTACTTCTTTTTTTATTTATTTTTAATTTGTGTGCGAAATATATTTTTATCATTCTTTTGAAGACTTTTATGGTTACGTTGACCATTTTTAAAATTAAAAATTAAATAGATATATTAAATTTTTTAAAAAGCAAATATTGAGATTAATAATAAATTATATATAATTTATAATATTTATAAATTATATATATATATATATATATATATATATATATATATATATATATATATATATATATATATATAAAAATAAAAGATATAATAATTTAAAATATAATTAATTTAATCATAAAAATTAATGAAAGATATTTATCCTTAAATGGAAGGAGTAATACGTTTTTAATAGGTAAGCCATTGGGAGCTAGTACTTGTGTTTGAAGTTCCATGAACGCAGGTTTATGATTCACGTTTGAGAATTATGGGTATTGAGTCAGATATCCATAATTAGCGGCCAGCGGGGGCGAAGCCACCCCTGAATTTTTGTTTTGTTTTATAATATATGAAAAAAATTAAAATATTATATATATAAATTTTTTTACTGAATTTTTTTAATTTTTTTAATATGTGAGATTAAATTAAAAATTTATATATTTTTTGCTTAAATTTTAATCTCATATTATTTTTATTTCTTCTATATATATATATATTTATGTAATCTTCTTAAATTAATTAATAATTTATTTTATATTATTTTTTTTAAAAGTAATTATTTATAAATAATTTGTCTTTAAAAAATTTATTATGGGTCAATATAATATATACACACATGTATATAAATATATATAGAATTAATAATAATAATAATTATTATAATTAAATTTATATTTTATGTATACAATTTAAAATTATAAAACTATTTAAAAAATTTAGCTTAGAAGCGTTCTCCCCAAATTCCGCTAGATTATTTACTGATTTAAAATTTGATCCTGAACAATATTTCTGACTTTGCCGCTGGCGGCCAGCATATATATCATAACACAAACATGGCGGTGCACGGTAGCACCAAAGCACTCAACACCACTATAATAAGTAGTATATCATCGAGTAACATGCGCATGTGTGCTGATCATGTAAACATACTAATATTATTATTATTATTCCTTTGTTTTTTTAGCTTATCATTATGTTTTGTTATCTTATGTTTGTCGTCACCTTCTTCTTAGAGCCTTGTATAAAATGATATATTTCATTCCTTTCGAAATTTAATTTAAAGTTAACTTAAAATACTATTAAATTTAAAATTAAAATAATTTTTATTAATTTTAATTAATATAATAGTGATTAAAATTAAATTTTGAAAGTCATAGGACAACAGAAATATATATTAAAGTTTATTTATTTAAAATGATAAAATTGTGGTTGCAGATTACATTTGAGTTAACAGTGAAGCAGTTGATGAGTTCCGATCCATGCGAGTGGACTGAGAATTTAATGAAAGAATATATGCTTGTCATTGAAGGCTTCTTCTCTATTCCTTTTGCTCTCTTCTCTCCCACCTACCGTAGGGCCATTCAAGTTAGTTTTTTATTTTTATTATTTTTTTAATCTCACTTCAAAATTAGAGTTTATATCGTGTTAATTGTAATTAGATGAATATAATTAAATGGACTAAAATATATGTATGCATGTTAATATTGTTGTTGTTGAAGGCTAGAGGAAAAGTGGCAGAAGCGTTGAGTTTGGTGGTGAGAGAGCGGAGGAGAGAGAGTACGGAGAAGAGAGGACAGAGAAAGAATGATATGCTGGCGGCGCTGTTGGCCGGAGATGGCGGAGGTGTGGGATTTTCGGATGAGGAGATAGTGGATTTCTTGGTGGCTCTGCTGGTTGCGGGATATGAAACCACCTCTACCATTATGACTCTTGCTGTTAAATTTCTCACCGAGACTCCGCTTGCGTTGGCTCAGCTAAAGGTTCTTTCTCTCTCCACTCTCTCTACTTTAATATATTTGTATTTCCAAAAGTACCCTTCGATTGTTTTTTAATTTATTTTATTATTTATGAATATCAAAAAGTGCCCTTCATTGTTGGACAACAAAATTAAGAGCTAGATCCCCACCACCCCCATCAACCATCATGGATTGTTGGCCTTTCTTCTTCCAATCCCTGTTTGATAATTCTCTCTCTCCCCTTATCCAAATTCTTAACCAAACAAATATAATATTGGACTATATATCTCAATTATAAAATCCAAATAAATATATGGTCCTATATATATATATATATAATATTTCATTAAAATATAAAATTACATCGACACATACATGATAGGTTTACAACTTACAAGCCACTTAATTATAATCGCAAAAAAAATAATTTATAACCGTACGCGTGTATATTGTGGTATGGACCACAATATTTGGCATAAAAACTAAAAAGTTCTTTCTTATACGTGAATTTAACATTATTACAATGGCATGTTCTATAAGTAAATAATGCAAGAGCATCTCTAAGAATAATAATAATAAAAACTCTTCGAATTAAAATTTATTGATCTACGTGACAATTTAAAAAGTATTAATTATTATTTTAATATTTTGTATTTTATTAGTCTTTTCAATATAATTAAGGCAAAATAAATAAAAATAAATGATATTAAATTTTAAAATGAGTTGTACATCAAACCCATCAAACAAAATAAATGTTTTTAATTTTTTTTTATAATTTTGATTTTCTCAAAACAAAATAAATGTTTTAAAGAGAAATAATTAATTTATCAATTCTGAAGAGAGAGAATGAGATTGTAAATTTGATGACTAAAGTTGAAGAGACTGTTGAAAATATTTTTTCTGATATGGTTCACTTATTTAAGTATTTTAAAGTAATTGAAGAGACTGTGGGAGATGTTCTAAATTTAATAACTTGGTATTTATTTATTTTAATTTATTTGTCACAAAAAGTGAGAAGAATATTAGTAATTTTTTCTCTCGTATAATCATGAACATCCAATGATGCGTCCCATGTCGTGCCCGACAGTAACAGCCATGCAAGTGTATAAGGGAGAAAAAGGATTAGCTAGATTCTTCTAGGTGTCCCACTTTGGTTGTCACCTGGTGATTTTTAGTTCACACGTGGATGTGGTTACTTTGCCATACATGACCATAAAGTCATATATATTCTTCTCTGGTCAAGTCTAGTTTCCTTTTTATTTAGAGTCCAAAATTTAATGTACTTATCGTGCTAATATATATTAGCGGTATTAAAATTATGATATATTATTAAATTTAAGATAATTTTGTTATATATATTTATTTTATTAATAATATGTTAAAATTTTAAAAACATTCGTGTATATTTATCCTGTTAACATTTTAAACATTAATTCTTATGTTCTTTTAATTATGCAAGTTTTATAATTTATATTTACATCATTAATTTTCTTAGATACAAAGAAGAATATTGATGGTAAAAATTAAAAAGAAAATAAATACTAAAGGAGTCTATTTTTTTAGTTATTTTATTATTTTATTTTAGCAAATTTGAAAATATTTTTGCTTTCAATAATTATAGGTTTTTTAGGTTCAATAAAACTTAGATTACCTTTAGATTAAGGTTAAATTTTCACTTAAGTAAATTTATTTTATTTTTTTTAAATGTTTGTATCCTCTTTATGTATACTTTTTTGTGGGTTTATTTTTTTTTCCCGAAGTTTGGTTAAGTATTAATATTGTAAAAGTAATAATGTATTTGATGAGATTATATTAGGTTTTAGGGGGGGGGAAATGTTTTTTTGGTAATAGTTTTTAGATTGGTGGGACGAAAATGCCCTTGAAATTGGGAAGCAAAGGTAGCAGAGTAGCAGACCTAGGGAAGAGTGATGTGTGGGAAATGTATAGGTCAAAAAGCGAAGGGGAAAGTAGAAGCAGAAAGTCAAAAGGTTAAACTGGACAAAATGATGCCTTCCTTCTTTCTCACTCCTCTTTAAATTCCACAAACAAACAACCCCTGCACTGGGCGCCCCCCCGCCGTCCCTTTCTGAATTCTAAGTGTTTTGTATTTGTCAGATTACTATGTCGAGATTTAGGGTGAACAAAAAATTGAATTATTCTTAAAATTGTATTAAAAATTATATAAATCGTATTAATTAAAATTGTATTAACGATTTCGATGTATATAGCGATTTTAAATTATTAAAAAATTATAAATACGATTTGAGTTTGGTTTCTAGGTAAAACCGCATCTAAAAAATCGCACCACATCATGCATTGTCAAAATAGAGCATATCAAGAAGTATTATTATAATGTATAAATATTTAGAATTATCCCAAATTATAATTATCTTTGTTTAGAATTTTCATATGTAAGAAGATATTATTATTCATGTTTTTAGGTTCTATTTTGTTTTTATTTAGACAAAACATTATAAGTAAAATTGTGTGATGCTAAATTGTTAATTTAAATTGCATAAAATTTAATTATTTCAATTGATTTTGGAACCGAAACCACACCAAAAGAAACCTCACTGTAAGGTTCAAAACCGTATCGCACCAATCACAAGCGGTTTTATGTGCGATTTTGAATTTGTCAAACTGCACTTAGGCGATTTTATGTGCTGTTTGAGTTTCAAATCACACCAAACCGCATCATGCTCACCTCTATCGAGATCAATGTAAATAATTTTAAAGGTTATAAATGTACTTTCACTGCTGCAAATGTAGAAATGTGTATTCGTTTTCTGAAGAAAATTGACATTTTCACATGACAAATCGATATTTTTGCTAACTTACCTTCGCATGAATTCATGTACATAGAATACGTACTCGTACTCATATGAGCGATATCTTGTGAAAATATAATTTTATCCAATAGAAATTACAATTCTCTTTCCGCTTGTGGAAATATATTTCTCATGAAATGCTATATAATTCGAAGAAAAAACTTGCTCTTTTTAATTTATATTTCCTCCTAAAATTTAAATTTTATTTTGTTTGAGGATATGTTGGAGAATGATTGAATAAAAATTTATCATAATGTTTTATTGTATGTGTTTTATAGGAAGAGCACGATGAGATTCGAGCAAGAAAAGGCGAATTGGAGGGTTTAGAGTGGGAGGACTACAAGTCCATGCCATTCACTCTCTGTGTAAGTCCCTCCCTTATGAAGGCAATAACTAAAATTTAATTGAATCTAATCATAATTTCGTTATGTTAAACAAATTCATTCCCTTTTCCCCCCTTCCAGGTGGTTAATGAAACTCTGCGAGTTGCAAACATAATTAGTGGGGTGTTTAGGAGAGCAATGACCGATGTGAACATTAACGGTGAGTTTTAAAAAGTAGTTGGAATTAATTCAATTCGGCAAGTGGGGCTTGTGGAAATTCTGTAAGATTTTTAACTAACAAAAACAGAATTCACTTGTGAAAATATCAAAATAGGCTGCGAAAATATCAATTCCCTTATCATATTTCAAATTGTTTTCTTCACATTTTTATTGTCATGCATGATCAATAAACAAGTAGATGTTAACTAATTAAAGTAGAGAGAGTAGAGACTTCTAATTCTGATATCTTATGGGGAGGCTTTTATTTTATTTTATTCTCAATGATATATATGTCTAAATAATATGTATCCAAATATATATATATATATAAATAGGTTACACAATTCCGAAAGGATGGAAAGTGTTCACTTCGTTGAGGGCAGTCCATCTAAATCAAGAACATTTCAAAGATGCTCGAGTTTTTAATCCCTGGAGATGGCAGGTATTTATCTTCCTCACTCCCTCCCCCCTCTTGCTTGGCTCTTTTGTTTGTGTTAACAAAGCCGTAACATCATTACAAAATTATGGCAAACAGAGCAATTCAGGAGAAATAAATTCGGTTAATGTGTTCACTCCATTTGGAGGAGGGCCAAGGCGGTGTCCGGGTTATGAGCTTGCCAGGGTGGAACTCTCAGTATTCCTCCACCACCTCGTCACTCGTCTCAGGTAGTATTTTATTTTATTATTTTTATTTTCTTTTTTTTCCCAAGGGGTATTCAAGTACGAACGATTAATGTTAATTTGCTTGTATGTTTGATCAAATAGTTGGGTTCCTGCTGAAGAAGACAAGTTAGTTTTCTTCCCGACGACACGGACGCAGAAACGATATCCGATAATTGTTCAACACCGAGGCAAGCCATGTAAAGAGTAAGCATGCAGTCCAAGGAGTTACGTTTGGAATGGAGATAAATTAATAGGAGCATGCAACTTACCGGAACACAATTTAATGGAACGAGTATATAGTTTTAGCATATACCCATTCAAATTGGTTTCATACAATGAGTTTGGCTTATCAACTTGAAGAATCAGAAAGAAAATACAATTGAGAATTCTTCTTGGTGAGCATCACAAGTGGTACTTCATCTTTCTCGTCTCAATAATTAGACTAGGTGGTAATTCAGTCAAAAAACTAAGAACAAAATTAGTTTACAGAAAAGCCCATCTTCAAAGTGTCAACACGGAAACTGAATTCATAGTTATAAAGCTCTCTTTGTTTTTATATTTATATTTTTTTATACCAAAAAATTAAAATATAATAGAAATCCACAATTTGCTTCAAGGAGATGATGCACGATGAAACCTGTATCTAGCTGCCAAAGTATTTTACCAAATAAAATGTACGAGATTTTGAGCTTGTCTAGCTTAACTGAGATAAAAAAATTACCTCAAAGTTTCCATGACACAACTATCTCAAACGTAAGAACATCTTCAGAATCCAACCATATTCCACATACAAGCTTATCAACCAACAAACAGAAAGAAAAAAAATAAAAATCGAGAACGATGATCCTACCTACGTACCTCTAAATATACTCCCATGCTAGCTACAACATGTGTATACATCTAAATATACTCCCATGTTGACTACATGTTTATACAGACGGTTCTTACAGCAAAAAGTCTGCACTTGTAAGAGCCTCAACGGGGCTTGATAACTGCATTGATTTCTTGAAGTCCTGGTGCATAGGCCAACTACACTAACTGCAATAAGCAAAATATCTACAGAGTTGTTCAACAACAGAAACTTAGCATATGTAGATCTTCAACTGGTGGTGCTGTCACGATTTTTGAGTGCAGATTCCACTAGTTTAACCTTTTTTGTATTCTCACTATTGACCAGTGAAAGCTTCGCGATTGAGGACCTAAGGCGGGAGATTTGTTCTTCTTGAGCATAATCATTCCTCCACCTTGTTACTTGCCTCTGTTGGCTCGTTACCTTGCTTTGTAGAGAATGAGTATATCTTTTTAACCTTGCTTTTAGAGCTTCCATAGAAGAATGCAAAGCTTCCAGTTCCACTCCATTAAATCTGTCTGCATGAATATAAAAAAGGATGTGAAGTGATTCTTGTGAAAATATTGTCCGACCCAACCTAGAGACATTAATTACAATTGTATGTTCCATTCTCCAGAAAATAGCCATTATCAGATATTTTTGAAAATATAATTTCTAAAAGAAAAACCAAGGATGCAATCGTGATGAGAAAAAAAGTGAATATCTAACAATTTTATTAGGAGGAAAAGAGATTTTTGAAGGAAGAGGTTGGGTTTGGTGAGCTACTTATTTTCACTTTACCTACACACTTTTTGAACAGTAAAATTATTTAGCAACCCATGAGCAAGTTAAAGTTGCTAAAAGAATGAATGCAATAAAATCAGCCTAGTGCGCCTCATGAAATAGTTGTATACTAGTCATTTAATCAAATATTCCGAGAATCCAAATTGCAGTGATTACTTGGGGCTTAAAACTTACCAAGTTCTGACTTGAACTCTCGCTCTGCTTTTGATAAAGGCTTCTTGTGGACCACTGGTAATTTTCTCAATCTCTGTAAGCGCTCTTCTAGGAGATTATGGCGCTGAATTGCATGAACAGTGCGCTCATCTAATTTTCCCTGTTTCTCCTCAACTTTTAAAAGCTTCTGTTGTGCCTCATGTAAATGAGTATGCTGGTCATCTATTATTTTCTTTAATTGAGGACCATGCCGCTCAAGTTCAAAGTACACCTAGAAAAGCAAGAGGATTTTTTATTTTTTATTTTTATAAATATGCATCATAGACTCATGAAACAAATAGAAATAACAACAAAGCAATTAGATTTTAACTTGGTTAATATAATATGGCATCCACTTTACAGTAGATATTATTATTAAAGAAACAGCTCCCTCAAAATGCAGCACGACAATCATCAGAGTTTCAAAGTACACCTTTTGTTGTAATAAAGATTACTTAAGTGTACGAATAAGTACACCATTTCCATACCTGCTTACATTCACCCTTTTCAAATACGTAATATGAGTGGACAAGCACAGGATCCATATCTGAGTAAATGAATCCTTAAATACTAATAATTAGTTCTGTAATGTCATTATTGTCATCAACATGTTCTTTTAACACACTCCCCCCCCCCCAAAAAAAAAAAAAAAACCAACAATAAAAAAAGCCACCTAGAAAAAATGTTTTTCCAAAAAGTACCCTTGATTATTTATACCCGCATAAGCCAACACACGTTTTTCCAAAAAGTACCCTCAATTATTTATAGCAGCATAAGAAGTTTATAAATAATAGTTTGGAAGATTCACCTTTTCAAAGCAACATCAATGTGAGAAATCCAAAAAGGGAAATAGTGCCAAAAATTAAGCAAAGGAAGTGGTGAAATCATGAGAAGAGGACCAGAGCTACATAGACACATCCTCTTGTTAAAACATTACATTATCTGTCTGAGTCGGTGAATAATTGTAAAATGTGAATTAGATTGTGCCATTACCTTATGTGCGTATTCCACGTAATTTTCATTGAAAAGCTTGAAGTACTGATGAAGAGCTGATCGACCTTCAATAGAATCAGCAGCAATGGAGCGTAAATTTGGGGAGGAAGGAGGCACAAGAACCACCTTTGGACCGCTAAGAAGTTCTTTACTTATGATAGTTTTAGTACCACTTGCTTTAGGCTCTTCAGAACTTGTTGATTTCTTTTCCTTATCAACATCAATAGGAAGTAACAGATTCCAAGTTTCCATCTCGAGTACAACACATTCATGAGAGGATGTCAGTCCCACAATCCATGAGCTTCCAAATGAATCTGACAATGCTATAAAACCACAAAGAGGAGATGGTGTGGAGGATTCTCCCTGGAATGTGTTGAGAACAGAATTCACAGATGGAGTCCTCATGATCTCATCCTTGCCACTTGCCTGACTAGTAAAAGGCAGAAAATGCAATACTATTGAATCTACCCCTCCATCATGAATGGCATATATTCTTTCTGGAATAAGGGGATCAATAACCATTGATATTATAGGACCCCTTTCTCTGGTTTTTGGCAGAGCTAAATCTACTATGGTCAACCGCAACAAAGGTGGAGGATGCCCCGACCAAACAGTATGATCAGGTGGCTGATCAAACTGTACAATGGAGAGCTCACTGACTGATTCGCAAATCATTGCAACACCAACTATCCGATCGTAAGAATCAACACGAAGACGAGGAGGGCAATTAGCAGCCCATACCGGTTGTATTTCGTCAGCTAAGGCATCTATTTGTAATTGCCCACCACTCCAGGCAATAACAAGAATTGAGTCTTTGCTTACTGAATTGTAAAGAAAACTCACTGCACGGCCTTCACACTCTGCAGCCTGAACTGCAGAAGTTTCTTCTCCCCCATGGCATATTTTTCGAAGAGGCCCCTGGAAATCATAAAAGAAAAAGTTCCGTTTGTTTCTTGGAGAAATTGAAATTATTAAGTTATATTGGACCACCAAAAGCAACCAAGGACTTCAACTCTAATCTATCTGGCACAGTCCAAACTGAAACTGAATGAAAAAGCCAGTAATCAGGCCATGCTTAGGAGCTTTAACAAGGAACTTGATCAATCCAAGATATGACACAGGTCAAAAACAATACTCAATATAAAAATCTGTTTTTATCATTTTGCAATCAAAAACCAAACCATAAGATTGTAAAATGTAACAGTATTAAATGTGGATAGATTTGGAACAGAAAAAGAAGGAGATAGACATTTTAACATATTATTCTATCAAAGCATGGATATGCCAAGATAGGCTTCACACTGCACCTGAGACACATGTACTGTGAATACACCTCGGATAATATGTACTGCTAATCCAGGTCATAAGCAAATAAATAAAAATAAAACAGGCAAGTGGTGTATAAGGCATGCTACAGTTGCAATGAAATGGCTAAGCAGGTATGGTAAGGGGCGACCTTTCCCAACCCCCGCCCCGTTAAAAAAATGCTGACTTCATACCATTTCATTAAAGCAATTATCAAATTAAATAAAAAGACAAAATATTAAAAGAACATTATCATCCTAGAAGAACATCATATCGTAATATATCAAAGAAATTCATCTCTCAATTAATAAATAAATATTTCAAAGAATAATAAAATAAGATCAATTTTATATAAGGGGTATTAAACAATAGAACATTGAATCGGGACAGGTTCAGAAGAAACGTACTTGAGTTCCATATCCTGCACAAACCCTATAGGGTTCTTTTATTTTTCTCCTAAACCCATTCCATTAGGTCAAGGTCAAGGGATGGGAAAATTGACATGCCTTGCGTGGATACAGTGGGAGTTCTGTTGGGGCTATTTTTTAGTTTTATAAACATTTTAGTGGGTTTCTTTATAATTGTTTCCAGAAACTTACGGGATGTAGATTTTATGGCTATACAAACATCATTAATATGGGGGCTAGGTTTCAAATAGATTGCAGAAGATCCAGGGGCTTGGTTACTTATTGGTTGGTTGGTTGGTTAGTTAATAAGTTTACAACTTAAATTGTTTTGGTTAACTTAACTGATGTGCCGGTTAACTTATTTCCTTAGGTAGTGTTTGGTTCACGTCCCATCAATGTAATAGCCATGAAATGCTATAAGTTATTACACTGATATGACATTTTTTTTTTGTTTGGTGTAATCCCATTACATCAATTTGAGGTTTTTCCATTACCTCATTCAATGAGTGTATTAGCTTATTACCTACGCAATGCAACAACCCACAATAGACAAAACACGTCATAATCAAGTTATAATTACTCTTTTTAACCCTTTCACCCAAAATTACCCCTCTAAAATGAAAACATTCCTTCATAATTTAGTGGCTCTACAAAGGAAAGGGTTAAATGGTCTAAGACTAATGTGCATTGGATTACATGTTCATTTTTAAATGAACCAAGTAAAGCAATAATGTAATATAATATAAGTATAAGTTTTGCATGGATCCCAAATCCAAACAAGATAAATGCAATGAACACATACTGCTACATTACGTAGCTATTACTTTACAGCTTATTTCATTAAATCAAAAACTTATGACGTGAACCAAACGCTACCTTAGTTTATCTTCATACTATTGTTAGTGTTATTTTAATTGAAAAACATGTACATAGCTCTTGTAATTTAGTTTTCAGGTTAAATGTGATACTCCCTTCATTCCACAAAAAAGAGTCTCATTTACAAAATTTGCAAATACTAAGGATGTGTTCCCCCCCCCCCCCCCCCCCCATAAAATGAAGTTAATTTAATAGTGATGGCATGCTACTAAAATTATGATGATAAATCTTGAGGATATTTTGTTATTTTATACTACTATCAATAAAAGAGGACCCTTTTGTGGAACGATGTTTTTACAAATGGGACTCTTTTTTGTGAAATATATGTAGTATAAAATATATACCTAAAAATATTAATAATTAATTAATAAATGTATCCCTATGATCCGTATCCTAGTTTGAAAAATTGCAGTTTCCGTGCCATTCTTCTTAGGTGTTTTGGTGTTATTGTAGATGGTGGTGAGCACAAAAACGGATGTAGCCAGATTATGATTCAAATAAAGGATTGTCAGATGAAAAAGACTATTTTTTTTGGATTGAAATGAGAGGAGAGAGAGCATGCTTGAACCACATAAACCTGATGCCGTGACTACATATGCAGCATAGAACCTTCGCAGTATCAATTATTACAGATGGCCAACCTGAAAGAAACTTGGTGAATAAACAGACGAGAAATATACCTGCAACAAAATGGATGCATCAAATAAAGCATAAGGCTGAGCTTTAACTGCGGGTAGATTTTCCATTTCCACTGCTTGGCGAGCTAACTCGGGAAATGTTGCTTCCAACCAAGAGATTGCCAGATTAGAATTACTAACAGCTTTGGAATAAGAAGATCTCAGCCCAAATGTCTGAGCGTCACTATATATTTCCAATAAGGATTCCCATTTATACACACTGTAGCACCACAAAGCATTTCAGTTTCAAGAAATGCGCAATTTTAAACTTTAAGGAATCATCTATATTGTGAAAGGCAAGCATAGTTCATAAATACCACAATCAACTGATATACATTTTAGGAGAACAAAATATCAAATGCTTTCAAGTTCAAAGGCTTTGAGGGGATGCGACATGGCAATAAGTTTCAAGTGATGCTCCCAGGGATGAGTATTCAGTGAGTCATCAGCTTCCATATTCCTTTAGTATGTGTAGCACATAATAGAAGGCAGCAAGATTCATACATAAAGTTCCATTTTCCACAAGGGTGGAACCCATACAATTTGCATCAATATATTTCAAATGCTTATTTGAAAGAATACTCGTGAGAAAAATAGTGTGGAAGCACATAAAATTCAGTAGTGAAAGCCTGAATAACAATTCTTTATTTATTGCTGCAAGAGCAAGCATTCAGGGCTGAAAAATGGGACTTATATTGGTGTATGTAATGTCAGAATAACTGTTCAAGATAGCTTTATGATTGTAGTGCACATACTCATAATAGAGTTTGAGACAAAAGTAGAGTTACCACATACTCTTATTAACTTAGCAATCTGTGTATTGGTACTGGCATTCCCAATCATGGTACTCCTATGCACCAACACTCTAAATATAGTATAGCAAACATTTTTTCTTTTTTGTTGTTTTACCTATAGTAGGACGTAGCACTATGCTCAAACATCACATTTGTAATAAATTATTTTCAGAACAATTGACTTGTTGATTTAACTACAAATCTTCTAATCAACTTAAATTATTGCCTTTAGATTCGAAGAAAATTCCAAACTATAAACACTTGTATAAAGCTACCCTTGCATACTACTCGGCCGCCTTTGTAGTGTCCCACATACACGTATCAATTCCACAAACCGAATTAAATGTAACAATGGACAGATCGCTCCCAAAAATGAGGCAAAGAATAAGAAAAGAGAGGCAGGTCTCAACATGTTTCACAAGTAATTCCTTTACAAAGGAAGAGGCTTCAGAAATAGAGAAGAGATGATAAGAGATGCAGGAAGCATATAACATATGTTAAACCCAAAAGTACTCAATCATCTATCCCATCTACTAGCATAATTATGCAATTATCTGTATTTTCATTGCTCCGTGGCTTGGTGTCTTTGGAATTTGTTGTTTGGATTGTTGCCGAGGCTTGTTTTTCCAGCGTCTTTGTAGGTGCTTTTTTCTCACCAGGTCTTTGAGTTTTGGGAGGTTTAAGAGCTTTGTGGTCGCTCTGCGATTCTATGGGGCCTATGGTCAGAAAGGAGTGCAATAATTATTTTAAACAGATTTTAATGTCTGGAGAGAGTGCCGTTTTTATCTTCTCTTTTGGCTTCTGCTCCCAGGGTTTGTGGGTTTATCTCTTTGATATTCATAGACATTGGCAGGCAGCCCTGCTTTTAGGGGTTTGATGTTCTTTATTTTTCTTTAGAAGGACTACTTGTTATCCTTTTTGTACTCTTCTTAATTTCTAATAAATTTATTTTCTACTGGGAGAAATAAGCATTTATGCCATCCGTCCGGGTTTTAATTGACCCATCATTTGAGTGTTTGTGGCAATTGATATCCCATTTATAAGATATATACTTGCAATGTTATTAATGTAGTTGAAAATATAACCTTATTAGCATTGTGGGAAGAGATAAGTATAAAAATTAACCTCAAATCCTGCATGAAAAGGCCATAATGTCGATATAATAGTGCATCAAGGCTATAAAATAGAGCCTCCACTGAGGTTTGAACCATTGACCACTCTCATATAAGAAAGGATATGCCGATACAATACCTTTGAGTTAGAGCTCATTGGTATAAAATACAAATATATTAATGATATGTAAAAAAGTTAAAAATTAAATAACTATATTTTTGGCGCGCCTTAAAATCAGTGTGGCCATGTCAAAAGCACTCAACAATAGTGCCAACCAAAACCTGGAAGGAGGGAGTAATGATTATGTCCAACACTCCCTTGTTCAATATCACTACAAGAATTAGATAATTCGACTTTTAAAAAAAAATAAAAATAAAAAATTAATGACAAGCAACAAACTTTGAACAATAATTACCTTCCGAAAGGTACAACTGGGCATAAAATGTAAACTGCCCCATCACTAAATAAAACAAAAACCTGCACAGAGTGATAGAAACATTACTTGAATATGGATAAACTAAAAAGAATCAAGTAACTGATCCTTGGGATAATTTTGATCGCGAATGTGTTCAACACAAAATAACCTATGAAACACAAGTATAAATTTGAGGACAGAATCTTCTTAAGTAAATTCAAGCAAGGTGGATGGTACAGATATCATCTTTTGACTGCAGATAATTGTTGATAAAAGATTTTAAGTAAAGCAGAAGCTAATGAATTTATTGAATCTCAAATTTTGTGGTCTTCTATAAGTGATATTCTCAACTATTCATGTTCAAATTATTGTCTAACTAAAACCCTCCTGCAAATGCTTAATCTTGAACAGTTTACTTCTAGATGCATGAGTGAGCAAGTAAAACAAGCACAAACATAAATTCACCACAAATTATGGGACAAACAAGATTCAACCCAACTTACGCTAAATTTATCCCACAAGTGGTCACCACCAAATGAAAAATCTACAGGGCAGATTGACGCAGCATTCCTTGATCTACCTGGTTCCACTGGCTGTAAATAATATTCCTGCTCTGGTTGCCCAAGAGATGAAGACAAATCAAAAAGCCTGAAAAAGGTAAGAAGAATTGTCGGTCACATTAGACACCAAAAGCATTACATACAGTTTACTCCCTCAGTCCGCAAAAGGAGGTCTAAAAATATACTAGGATTTTGTTTACAAAAAGATGACTTTAAAAACACAAAGCAAATATAAATGTGGTATAAATACTAATTTACCCAAAAGTGCATATATCCCCATATAGGTACTCCACTCCCAAGTTAATTGTGGTATTTGTATGGGTCCAAACAAAGGCTGAATTCGAAGTTTTATAATGTCTCCTCTAGTTTTCCAACCTTAATTTGTGTGCCCATTGTAATGTAGACATCCTTTGGTGGACGGAGGAGGGAGTAATATACAAGAAACGACTGGTTTGATGCCAGATGGAAATTGCAAATGTTTCGTCTTTTCAAAAGCGACACAGAGACATATATTGAGAAATTAGCATATAACATATTAGAACACACAATTCGAAACATATCAAGAAGTAAAAACGTTACTTCGTAGTTGTTTTCACAATTTTTTATTATAAAAAAAAGGTTAATGTAAAATGATGCCCCGAAGGAATCAACCCAAGACAAAAAAAAAAAAAAGGAAACTGACATTACAGGGTCTAGATTCAAAAAGTCTTTTTAGCAAAGAATAATTGGATGATGAATAATTCAGGATTTTTTAATTGGCAAGAAATTTTGGGATTTCTAGCATTGAATACAGACTCTCCCAACTTTCATTGACTAAGTTGATGGTATGCCCAAACCTTCCACATAAAGTAACCTTAGTCTAGCACTAACAAAATAATTCTCAATGGAAAATGTGGTACCTGAAAACTGAATCGGAAGATAGAACTCCCAAATGGGTGTCACTGTAAGGGTGCCATGAGATTCGTAATGTTCGTAACACATTGTTTTGGTTGAAGTAGATGTCTGAGCCAATTGAGACGGTCCTGCAAACAACAACACCCTGAAATCTTAAACTAATCTAAATACAACAGTAAATAGTAGAAACGATAATGTCACATAAACTGAGATGGGATGCAGACAACTGCATAATAAGTATTTACAGACAGATACATTTATATGTAGGATGTTTTGATCACATACATGACATATGTAGACAAAATTAAGGGGAAAAAGGAAGAAGCAAAGATCCCGCCTATGATTTCTGAATTTCAGTCTTCATATGTTGAACACCAGGAAGTACAGAGCTTGAAAAGTTTAGTTTATTTTATTTTTAAAAAAAGAGAGGTAAAGGAGGTGAATTTTAATAAAACAATACATACAAACTGATACCTTAAGTCCTTTGTAGTGGAATAACATCAATCTAAATCATCTGATCAGGTACAAATCAACCATCACATCATACAAACTAAACAGGTTTTCACAATCACAGGCTGAGCCAGGAACCCAGACTTCTGGATATCTTTATTAAGATAACTTAACAGAAAGTAGAAACAAGAAGGAAATTTTGCATATATACAAGCATCATCCAATCCAATTATAAGAAAGTCAGGGAATCAAGTTATTATTGAAATGAAATCTTGATTATCTGTTTAGGAAGTATCAAATTCACTGTAAAAGTGATACAGGAAAAATCATGTCATGACTGGGAATTTGTACACCAAACATGCGAACAGGGCCAGCAAGGCGGGTTGTTGTTGTTATGTGCCCAATAACTGGACTTCTGCAGGTCAAAAAACTATGTGAGTCTAAGAGTGCACATAATTTTTAGTTGCCTCTTTGCCTAGGTAATTGCGTGTTGCACATGTTAGAACTTCAAGTCTACAAGTCAAGGTACAGAATACTATATCAGGATCAAATTACTGATGCAATATAAGGCCAAAAAAAAAGAAAGAAGAGAGAGAACAATAATAGCATGACAACTTAACTATAGAATCCGAAACTGAAAGTACATGATAACTTACATAGCAACATAACCTATCGTGAATTCATATGAGAGAAAAAGCTTATTTTGTCAATCAAATATATTTACACTTTAGTTCTACTCATACCTGCAAATAATTGTATTATCTTTAGTTGAAGTATGCCCATAGAGGTACATGACGCATAGACCATCCAAACCGGCTAACAGTATTGCTGATCCATTTCTGTTGATAGAAATTCTATTGACCATAAATGTGAGCTGTACATCTGCTTGCAATACCTATAAAATAATTAAAATCAATTATAACTTACATCATTTGAAGAATGAGTGGAAGATGAAACATAAACAAATAGATTACTATGAAAAGCTGTAATTTTAGCATTAAGAAGCAAGTTTGCAGACCTTTTCCTAAAAGACCCTCCAGTGTTCGTAAGCATGTCTTTAGTTTTCGATTTTTATTTAAATCAAATGATTTTATTCCCTCAAAAGGACAGACTACTAAATCAATGGTTTTGAATTAATGAGACAGCCAGACCCTCTCCCATTTATTTGTGTATTGTTCAATAGTTTGGCATCTTTGGAGTTCTTTCTTTTAAATTTTTTATGATGATTTAGGTGTACCCTTTGTACTTGGAGAGCTTTTCCCTTACCAAGTTTTTCTAGGTTTTTGGAAGAAAAATGGCAAGATAGGTCCTAGGAGGTCAGAAAACAAAGTTTGCGGTGTGGATGTTTGGCCATTCTACGAGGCCTATGGACAAAGACATATGTGACGTAAGAACAAGACAGATCTTTGGGTTTTGATCTCTTATGCAAGAGGATTATTTCAGCTCCAGAGGGACTTCTGGTCTAGGAGAATTTTGCAAGGCCGTTTTTGTTTCTTTTACTCATAAAGATTGGCTGGCGGCATTTTGTAAAGTACATTGTTATCAATTTCCTTTTATATTACAGGATTCTTTCTCCTATTATTGCACTCTCCTATCTAATGGTAACTCTTTGTTTTAGGGGGAAAAAAAAGGATCAAAATAACAAACAAAACAAGAAATCTTGTCCTAACTTGTAAAGAATTTCAAAGAAAACTCAGCTCCATCCACAATCATGATAAACGGGCAAACAGGCGGGTGGGCGGGGGCAGGGTGGGGGGAGATAGCATTAAAGTCCATAAACCAATCCTTATTTCACGGGACATCAGACTTGTATATTTATTTCATTACCTTATCCACTTCATCAAGATCCATTCTAAAAGTCAGGCTATTCACTGAATTCTAGTCACCAAGCAAACGAACTATGGAAGAATTTAAAGTCAACCATTTTACTTCTTAAGTTCTTATAAGTGCAATGGTTATATCTATGCACATGATATTGGAAAACGGAAAACCTTTTTTCCTCCCAGCTATAATATGATGCAATGGCTAGTTATTCCAATTTCGATCATGATTGGCTAACTATTCCAACTTCAATCATGAATATCATCTTTTTCTTCCTCTTCCTCTCCCCTGTTTCTTATCTGATAAGAAATCCACTTCATCTCACTAACCATCTTATATTTAAGCAAATTTTCAAGATTAGCTTCCTACATTTGCAATTTTGCATACCAACAGCTCGTAGTGATGGTCAATGACTAGTCCATCAATCTTAGTTATTCATGTGTTCACTTTTGATTACATCTAAAGCAAATATTTCATTCCTTGTTTTCCAACATTTTCCTTCTTATGCAGCTCTCCAAAATAATAAGATACCAATTCCCCCTGCTCTAGCGTTCCTACATTTGCTTTTATTGTTTCTCCGTTTTTTTACAAGTCCTTTCTCTATTGTTCATGAGTTATAATGGGCCTCTTTGCAGGCATCTAAGGCTCTAAGCTAATGCCAGCTACAATGTCGAACCCAGATCATGCCAATCTAGGAAGACGAACACTTCCCGGAGGGTCACGAATTCGCTCCAACACACCTTGGACACACACCCGACACGTGTTCGTGAGATCCTTTTTTTAAAAAAAAAACTTAGACACATCAAGACTTGCCTAGGACATGTTGGGACACACCAGAGGACACGCCTAGGGTCAATTTTTTTTTTATAAAAAATACAGTACTTCAATTACAATTTGAAAGTTATGGGTTATTTTATGTCAATTAAGTTTGGACATTATTATGTAACTTTAAAATATTTATTTTGCAATATGTTTGTATTTCTTATTATTTTACTCAAGTTTTTATCATACTCTATTAATATTAAATTTATTTATTGTAAAAAATACATACATATATATATAACTGAACATGTCCCCGACATATTGTATCTTGCTTTTTTTGGAAAATACCGTATCGGGTATTTTGTCCCATGTTGGTGCTTCATAGGTGCCAATAAACCCATTTTTGTTTGTTGATCCCAAAAAAAGGGAAAACCCGAAAAGAAAAACAGAGAAAACGTAAAATCTCATAAGACATTATAAAAGTTAATAGTACTAATCATGTAGGTCAAAATTTTAATTATGCATCCAAACTTTCACAGTTCCCCATTTATGAACCAACTTGTACCTTCAAATTCCATGTTATTTAAAATTTAATTACATATGCGTTTTCCAAATATATATATAAAATTATAAATACATTGCAATTTTAGTTACATGCATTGATGCATATTACCGTACGAATATTACATAACTATGCGTCAATATTACATAACTATGCGTCTACACTTGAATTTTCCATTGCTTGTAAATCATATAGCATATGCAACCAAAAGCTCCTAACCAATTACCAAAAAGAATATGTCTTACATAAATTAAGTAGAAATATCAAACCTTAGCAGGGGAAGCGGCGAGTACAGATGTCGGGTCCGGTTCCCCCAAGCGAATGGATATCCGATGAAGGCAGTGTCTACCGGAGTCCCAATAGTAAAGGCGAGAGGCTCCGTCCCAGGCAATGAGATTTTCCGGCGCCGCCGCAGAATTGGCGGAGGAGGTGGTGGAGGAAAAAAGGGGGTGTTTTTTAAGGGGAAGCCATTGGAGTTCTTCTTTGGGCGTTAGGGTTCGTGGATCATCATTGTTGGGCTCCGATATATTGAAATTGAATCTCATTCTCTCTCTTCCCCAATTCACCGGACTCTGTTTTTGAACTAGTACTTGCCCTTTGTGTCTCTCTGGTAACACTCTCGTTACTAAAGTAGTTCAGCTGATTGAGAAGAAAGGGATCCAACCTTTTTGCTTTGAATGAAAGAAAGCAGGGCAACCAGGAACTTCCAAAACGACAGCGTTGCTGAATTAACACTGTGTTTGGTTGGAGTGATTAGGTGAGAATAGATAATTTTCAATTTTGCTGTTTGCTCCCTCAACTGTGACAATCTCTTAATTTCCCTTGTGATTTTGTCCCATAGGAGGCTTTCTCATAATTTTTTTTGGTAAAGCTGAAACCATAACATTCAGCATAATAACGATTACATCTAGTATTTCTCATAATTTTGGAGATACTTTTTTGGTGTCACTCATATCACGATCCCTTTATTGTATATTTTATCTAATTTCTTTTATATATTTTATTATAATTAATTATATAATTATAGTCGTTAAATATATCAACTCCATATTTAAAACATAGTTTCAATTAATACTTTACGTTTCATTTTCGGTTCGCACTAGCCGAACACTATAGTACTTACTTGGGGTTGGATAGACAAAGAAAACCATCACTATACACAACCAGCAGCACCCACCATGCGAATTAAAAGCAAACGCCAAATACGACAAGAGATGGACCTCAATAACATAGCTATAGTATGGTAAAGTCAACACAACACTAATAGATCCTATGGTTTTAGTAAGCCTAACATGGAAGGAACACCTTGCTACCTGCTTACTTTCATCCTTGTAATCATTTAGAGAACAACTATTCGATCCACCAACAAGTTGGAGGTTCTGTTCCCCCTCCATCCATTCCAGCAAACTCAGTTTGTTAACCCTCGCTACCATAACAAATATATATACATGTATACCCAAGCCATCGCCAGCAATCACCATCCAAAGTCTGTCAATAGACCAACGAGGCAACAACTATCATGCTCTTTTCAAAGTTAAGACCATCAAAAATCACATTTATTAAATCCAACTGTAATTGCTAGTCATAATAGCCATCTTCACAACCAAACTACCACTGTTACCCACAATCACTAGACAAACAACACACTCGCCAATTTTCCCACACTAAATGCAACAACCTGGATCAAATCCTGAGTTCGAATCAAACATAGCAGAATAAGGCCTAATGCGTTGTCTTAATAATATCTTCTTGGATCATCTTAGCCTACCACAGGCTCACCAAAAAGGTCATGACTGAAGGTATTAATGATAACAACTTTGATCCTTATATACATATCCAAATATCTCACACTAACCAATGTAGGACTAGGGTGTTACAAACTCTCGTGACATTCCCGTCAAGCCGAATACAAAGTTACACATAGCCCAGATGTAAGACCTCGACTTTTATAAAATACAAATTAAATTTTTCTTTATATATTTTCTTCTGAAAACGGTAAATGAATAAATTAATAAAAGTAAAAATTAAGAAATGTTTGTACAAATTTTATCTTGTTGGAGAATATTCGTTTTATCGAGAAATATTCATTTTGTCGGAGAATATTCGATTCGTACGACGGTGCCGAAATAACCAAATATTGGTAGACCCCCACAACGAATTATTGTCAGATATAGAAAGCGACATACGTAACCTTTCTAAATAAATATAGTCAACAATACTATCACTTTTAACTGTTAAAATAACCGGCGGTAAAAGAATAGTAACATACGGTATTGCACAGTAGCACACAATATTACACAGTAGCACATGGTATTGCACAGTATTTCATATTATTGAACTGATAAAGTGGCTATTGTACTATATTGACTTTATTGAACCAATAATTGTCACATGCATAATAATTTATATTATTGAACTGATAATTGTCACAGTAGCATATGCACAGTAATTCACATTACTGAATCAATAATTGTCATTACACAGTAACGTGTTATTTTCTTATTTATTTTCAGCATTATTGTTATCTCTTTTATGATGTTGATTAAACTGTTGTATTATATTATTAGTTATTTTCTCTACTTATCTAACTCAGAAAGTCAACTACACTGCATTTATAACAATTAGTCATAATAATGAATAATTGTGAATTATTGTTGAATAATTGAATTGATAAAGTTATTTATTTTTATTATAATAAATTATATAAAGTTATTTGTTTTTATATATAAAGTTAATTAATTTATATAAAGTTAGTTGTTTTATATATAAAGTAAATTGAATGATATAGATTAACGATGATCTTTAAATGAATGATTTAGATTAAGAAAATCTTAAAAGATCAAATGAGTGGTATAGATTAAACATTATCTTGAAATATACGGTTTGGATTAAATTAGAAAATCTTGGTTTATGATAAGATTTTTTGCTATAAATAGAGGCCTTAACTTAAGAATTTTTCATAAAAAAAACTTCATTGTTTATTATTTCTTTCACTCTCCAAATATTTCTTTGTATAAGTTCTCTTTGAATGTGTTAAAGTCATCTTGAGTATCTGTGAAGATCTGTAAGTGTACGAGTACTGACCAAGTTGATCAACTTCATATTCAGTCACGTGTTAAGGTAAGAGATACCATCTTTTTCATCTTCCACTATTCAAACTTACTACGGTAAGGAATTATTATTCTTTGATTCTAAAAAATAATATCGTTTTTTCCTTACTCGTAGGATGTGTCATTTATTTTCATATATTAATTTGTGAGAATAACCTGACTGCGCGGACTACCGCATGTTTGATGAATAACCTTTCTTATTTATTTGTGGGAATAACCTGACTACGCGGACTACCGCATGTTTGGTGAATAACCTTTCGTATTCATTTCTTATTAATTTGTGGAAATAACCTAACTATGCGGACTACCGCATGTTTGGTGAATAACCTTTCGTATTCATTTGTTATTAATTTATGGGAATAACCTGACTACGCGAACTACCGCATGTTTGGTGAATAACCTTTCATATTCATTCCTTATTAATCTCTGAGAATAACCTGACTACGCGGAGTACCGCATGTTTGGTGAATTACTCTTCGTATTCATTTCTTATTTGTCTCTTATTGGTAAAGTTTCCTGAAATGATTATATATTCTTTAATAGTTTGCGCTTCATCTAATATCATTTCAATTGAGCCTTCCTATTTTTCTAAATCTTTCTATTGAACCTTAACCGTTATTCTGAACTGTGAATTTTGAATATCATTCTTGAATTTGAGTCCACATCATGTTGACAATTTAGACATTATTTGAATCTGCACAAAGAAAAATCATAAACTTTCAATATTTATTGATTATACTGTTTCTTCTGATTCATCATTTATATCACTGTTGTTATTCTAATAATCAAGAATCGTGTTGTTGTGAATATCTGTGAACTGGGGCATAAATGATAAAATAAAGGCGATATAATTGTTATGTCTTTTAGGGCACGTGGTGAATGTTCTCTTTGACCGGGGGCAAAGAAGAACTGTTGTTTGGTATGATTATGACCAAAGACTGAATATTAGTATAATCATGACCGTTGGTGATATATTGAATATCTTTGGCCCGTAGTGCAAAGATGAACTGTTGACTTGCATGATTATGACCAGGAACTGTGAATTTGTATCATCATAACTAGTGGTGTTTCAGATGATAAAAATTGATGATATTTTTCTTAAAAAAAAAAAAGCGAGTGGACATCATAGTCTACATTATTTTTCTAATGGATTGCTCATTCCACTGCTATCATTGATCTGAACTTTATTCAAGAATTTAACTGCAGTTCTTGATATAAAGCTTATTGTCTATTATATTCAATTAAAAACTCAACTATTGAAGGCTAATGATAATTTATTGGTCATTATCTTAGTTATGGTATTTTCTTACTAGGCTATTTGAGCTCACCCTTTCTTTTGTTCTATTATTTTTCAGAAAACGAGAGAATAGCTGGGTCTAGCAAGTGAATGGAGTGACGGTCTGAGAGATAGCTATTGTAGTCTTCACATGTTGTATATAGTGTGGCAATAATAGTGAAGACTTAGTTGTATATTATTGAGTTTTGTATTTCTGTTCTATGTATTATTTGTATTAGAAATCGTGTATTTTATGGCGTCTCAAATTGAGCTATGTAAGTCTAGATTTGGAGGCGTCACACCAGAAACTTTGCATCTCTAGCCATTGTACAATAATACCAGCGGCCTACTAGGCCCGCCTTCGTGTTCCCACCTCCGACAACCTGATTGGATAACCAAGGTCAAATCCCGAGTCCGAATTAAATTATAGCAAAATAAGGCTCAATGCGCTGTCTCAATAATATTTTTTTGGGTCATCTTAGCTCATCACAGGCTCACTCAAAAGGTCATGACTGAATATATTAATGATAGCAAATTAAGTCCTTATATACACATCTAAATATCCCACACTAAATGCAACAACCTGGGTCAAATCCCAAGTCCGAATCAAATCATAGCAGAATAAGGCCCAATGCGCTATCTCAATAATATTTTCTTGGGTCATCTTAGCCTACCATAGTGTAAGACCCCGAATTTTATAAAATATAAAATTTAATTTTTCTTTATATATTTTTCATGAAACAGTAAGTGGTTAAATTGACGAAATTGAAAGTTAAGGATGTTATATGCAAATTTTATTTTGACGGACAATATTCGTTTTGTCGGGGAATATTCGTTTTGTCGGGGAATATTCGGGCCGTACGACGGCGCCGAAATAACAAATTATTTGTGGACCCCACAACGGAATATTTGTCGGATATAGAAAACGACAGAAGTAACCTTTTTAAATAAAAATAGTCAACGGTGCTAACTGTTAAAATACCGGTGATAAAAGAATAGTAGCATACGGTAATTTATGGTATTTTCTGTAGCACACGGTACTCTACAGTAGCACACGGTATTGCACAGTGTCTCATATTATTGGTCTGATAATTGACACCGTAACTGTTACGCATCATTTCATCAATAATTGTCACTGCATAATATTTTATATTATCAATTCAATTATTGTTGCTACACAGTATTTTGCATTATTGATTTAATAATTGTCATTACACTGTATTTCATATCATCGAGTCAATAAATGTTGGTGCACTGTAGTTTAAAATTATTGAATCTAATAATTGTCACAGTAGCAAATACACTATAATTTATATTATTAAATTAATAAAAATATGTAACGTGTTTCTTACATTATTGTGGTAACATTATTTTATATGTTGGACTCACAGGAAGAATAAATAAATAAATAAAAAATAAAATAATTAATTTTACTATTTGAAATAGTAACGTGAATAGTGCCGTGAATAGTGACGTGAATAGTACGTGAATAGTAAGAAACATGTGGGACCCATTGTGGGGCCCACATGAAATGTGAGAATTTGCTGAAGAGTTTGTGGAGGCTGCGCAGCAGCCTCTGCTGAATTTTTTCTGTTCACCTACCACGCATAGTAACTTATTTTCTCCTATAAATAGCTTGCTCAGCTGAATAGAAAAATCACACCTAAAACATAAAATTTTTCTATAAGAATTTTATGAGTTTTCTCTGAGAATAGTATGGTTATTTTGAGAGTTTGAAAGCCAAAAGGAGTGCAGGAATTTTTCAAGTAAGTGTTTTATTAAAGAGTAGTAATTTCATAAATTCCTATTTTTCACGGTATTCACAAATCTTCCTTTAGAAGACTCTTCTTTGAGAAGATTCATTTTTAAAAGCTTTCTTTGGAAGATTTATTTTGGAATATTATTTTAAAAACTATTTTAAAGTTGTTATATTATACTACAAAAATTATGTTAAATATATATAATTTTGATAGTTCATAATATACGAGTTATCATACACTTTGAAATTTATATGTGGTAATTACTAATTATATTAAAAATATATAGGTTGATCAATCTCATTTAAATCAATATCCAGTCACGTGTTAAGGTAAGGGGTATCACTCTTTTCATCATCATAAATGGATATTATTTTCTTTCTTACTTGAAGGGATTATCATTCTTTGATTCTCGAAAATAATATCGTTTCTTTCTTGTGCCATTTATTTCCATGTATTAAATTGTGGGAATAACCTTACGGCGCGGTTTACCGCCTGTTGGTGAATAACCTTTTGTATTCATTCCTTATTAATCTTTGAGAATAACCTTGCGGTGCGGATTATCGCCTGTTTGGTGAATAACTCTTCGTATTCAAATTGATGGGAATAACCTTACGGCGCGGATTATCGCCTGTTTGGTGAATAACTATTCGTATTCAAATTGATGGGAATAACCTTACGGTGCGGATTATCGCCTGTTGGTGAATAACCCTTTTTATTTGTCTCCTGTGAAAATAATTTGTCTACACGAATTATCACATGACACTTTTATTCCATATTCGTAAGTGATATCATTTTCCTTTATACTCATAAGGGATACCATCTTTTTCATCTTCCATTATTCAAACTTACTATGGTAAGGGATATTAATTCCCTTCACCTTTTGTTAATCAAACCTGCTACGGTAAGGGATATTATTTTCTTTCATACACCTAAATCGAAACTTATTATGGAACTATTGCTTCTATAATTCCTGAAAATATTATATGTTCCATAATAGTTGAATTTCATTATTTCAACTGAACCTTCCTATTTTTTAAACATTCCTATTGAACTGTAATCGTTATTCTGAACTGTGGAGCTTGAATATCATTTTTAAATTTCACTTCACATCATGTTGGCAATTTGGACATTATTTGAATCTGTACAAAGTAAACTTCCGATACTTATTGTTTATCCTGTTCTTCTGTTCATCATTTGTATCACTGTTATTTGTATTAATCATCAAGAATCAAGCTGTTGTGAATATCTGTGGCCGGGGGCACAGATGTGATATAATTGTTGAACAGATGATAGGTTAAAGGCGATATGTAAGACCCCGAATTTTATGAAATACAAAATTTAATTTTTCTTCATATAGATATTTTTTTTAAACAGTAAGTGGTTAAATCGATAAAGTTAAAAGTTAAGGATGTTATGTGCAAATTTTATTTTGTCGGACAATATTTGCTTTGTCGGGGAATATTCGTTTGGTCGGGGAATATTCGTTTGGTCCGACGGCGCCGAAATAATAAAATATTGGTGGACCCCACAACGGAATATTTGTCGGATATAGAAAACGACAGAAGTAACCTTTTTAAATAAAAATAGTCAACGGAACTGTTAAAATACCGGTGATAAAAGAATAGTAGCATACGGTAGTTTATGGTATTTTCTGTAGCACACGGTACTCTACAGTAACACACGGTATTGCATAGTGTCTCATATTATTGGTCTGATAATTGACACCGTAACTGTTACGCATCATTTCATCGATAATTGTCACTGCATAATATTTTATATTATCAATTCAATAATTGTTGTTACACAGTATTTTGCATTATTGATTTAATAATTGTCATTACACTGTATTTTATATCATTGAGTCAATAATTGTTGTTGCACTGTTTTTAAAATTATTGAACCTAATAATTGTCACAGTAACATATGCACAGTAATTCACATTATTGAATCAATAATTGTCATTACACAGTAACGTATGCTTTATTTTACATTATTGTTATCTCTATTATGATGTTATTTAAACAGTTGTATTTCATTAATTTATTGACTTGATATCTAAGAGCTAACTATACTGTATTTATAACAATTAGTCATAATAATTGAATTGATAAAGTTATTTGTTTATAATATAAAGTTAGGTGATTATTAGGTGATATGAAATGAATGGTGTAGATTAAAGTGTGAATTATTGTTGAATAATTGAATTGATTTGTTTATAATATAAAGTTAGGTGATTATTAGGTGATATGAAATGAATGGTGTAGATTAAAGTGTGAATTATTGTTGAATAATTAAATTGATTTGTTTATAATATAAAGTTAGGTGATTATTAGGTGATATGAAATGAATGGTGTAGATTAAAGATAATATAATATTTGAAATGGATGGTGTAGATTAAAAGATGATCTTTAAATGAATGGTTTAGATTAAATGAATGATAAGATTTTTGGCTATAAATAGAAGCCTTAACTTAAGGATTCTTCATAAACTTCCTTACTTGTTCTTTCTTTCTCTCTCTAAATACTTCTTGTGAAAGTTCTCTCTAAGTGTGCTTAAGTCATCTTGAGTATTTGTGAAGATCTATAAGTATACGTGTACTGTTCAAGTTAATCAACATCATTTAAATCAATATCCAGTCACGTGTTACGGTAAGGGATACCATCTTTTTCATCTTCCATTATTCAAACATACTATGGTAAGGGATTATCATTATTTGATTCTCGATAATAATATTGTTTCTTCCTTACTCATAAGACGTGCCTTTTATTTCCATGTATTAAATTGTGGGAATAACCTTACGGAGCGGATTGCCGCCTGTTGGTGAATAACCTTTCGTATTCATTCATTATTAATCTCTGAGAATAACCTTACGGAGCGGATTGCCGCCTGTTTGGTGAATAACTCTTTGTACTCAAATTCTATTAAATTGTGGGAATAACCTTACGGAGCGGATTGCCGCCTGTTGGTGAATAACCTTTCGTATTCATTCATTATTAATCTCTGAGAATAACCTTACGGAGCGGATTGCCGCCTGTTTGGTGAATAACTCTTTGTACTCAAATTCTATTAAATTGTGGGAATAACCTTACGTAGCGGATTGCCGCCTGTTGGTGAATAACCTTTCGTATTCATTCATTATTAATCTCTGAGAATAACCTTACGGAGCGGATTGCCGCCTGTTTGGTGAATAACTCTTTGTACTCAAATTCTATTAAATTGTGGGAATAACCTTACGGAGCGGATTGCCGCCTGTTGGTGAATAACCCTTTGTATTAATTTCCTTCACCTTTTGTTAATCAAACCTGCTACGGTAAGGGATATTATTTTCTTTCATACTCCTAAATCGAAATTTATTATGGAACTATTGCTTCTATAATTCTTGAAAATATTATATGTTCCATAATAGTTGAACTTCATTATTTCAACTGAACCTTCCTAATTACGTGAACCTTTCTATTGAATTGTAACCGTTATTCTGAACTGTGGATCTTGAATTTCACTCCACATCATGTTGACAATTTGGACATTATTTGAATCTGTACAAAGTAAACTTCCGATACTTATTGTTATCCTATTTCTTCTGTTCATCATTTATATCATTCTAATCATCCAAAAATCAAGCTGTTGTGAATATCTGTGGCCGGGGGCACAGATGTGATATATTTGTTGAACAGATGATAGGTTAAAGGCGATATAATAGGTTAAAGGTGATACATCTGTTCGGTGTCTTTTATGGCACGTGGTGAATGTTCTCTTTGGCCCGTAGTGCAAAGATGAACTGTTGTTTGGTATGATTATGACCAAAGGCTGAATCTGGTATAATCATGACCGTTGGTGTTATATTGAATGTCTTTGGCCCGTAGTGCAAAGATGAACTGTTGATCTGCATGATTATGATCAGGAACTGTGAATTTGTATTATCTTGACTAATGATATTTCAGATGATAAAAGTTGATGATGTTTTTCCTAAAAAGAGAACCGAGTGGACATTATAGTCTGCATTATTCTTCTAATAGATTACTCATTCTGCTGCTATTATTGATCTGAACGTTGTTTAAGAATTTAACTGCAGTTTTTGATATAAACCTTGTAGTCTATTGTATTCTATCAAGAACTCAACTGTTGAAGACTAATGATAATTTATTCGTCATTATCTTAGTCATGATATTCTTTACTGGGCTATTTAAGCTCACCCTTTCTTTTGTTCCATTGTTTTTCAACAGGAGATGAAAACATAACAGGGTCTAGCCGGGGAATGGAGTGAGGGTCCGAGGAATAGTTATCATAGTCTTCACGTTTTGTAAAATAGTGTGGCAATAATAGTGAAGACTTAGTTGTGTATTATTATACACTGTATTGTTGTACGTTGTGCTTTGTTGTAATAATTTTGTTGTAGTCTTTTGACGACTCAAGTTTGGGCTGTGTGGGCCCAGATTTGGGGGCGTCACACGATATACTAGGTTAAAGGCGATACATCTGTTCGGTGTCTTTTATGGCACGTGGTTAATGTTCTCTTTGGCCCGTAGTGCAAAGATGAACTGTTGATTGGTATGATTATGACCAAAGGCTGAATCTGGTATAATCATGACCGTTGGTGTTATATTGAATGTCTTTGGCCCGTAGTGCAAAGATGAACTGTTGATCTGCATAATTATGACCAGGAACTGTGAAGTTGTATTATTTTGACTAATGGTATTTCAGATGATAAAAGTTGATGATATTTTTACTAAAAAGAGAAGCGAGTGGACATTATAGTCTGCATTATTCTTCTAATAGATTGCTCATTCCGCTGCTATTATTGATCTGAACATTGTTTAAGAATTTAACTACAATTTTTGATATAAACATTGTAGTCTATTGTATTCAGAACTCAACTGTTGAAGACTAATGATAATTTATTCGTCATTATCTTAGTCATGATATTTCTTACTGGGCTATTTGAGCTCACCCTTTCTTTTGTTCCATTGTTTTCAACAGGAGATGAGAACGTAACGGGGTCTAGCCGGGGAATGGAGTGAGAGTCCGAGGAATAGCTGTCCTAGTCTTCACGTGTTGTAAAATAGTGTGGCAATAATAGTGAATACTTAGTTGTGTATTATTATACACTGTATTGTTGTACGTTGTGCTTTGTTGTAATAATTTTGTTGTAGTCTTTTGACGACTCAAGTTTGGGCTGTGTGGGCCTAGATTTGGGTGCGTCACAGTTGGCATCAGAGCTTAGGGATATGGTCTTTAATGGAGATCTGGGGTTAGAATTAGGAGGGGAGAGACGAATAGAATCGGTCACTAGTGTGTCCCGCCTAAATTAGATTTTATTATCTAATGAGTTGATTTGAATATAGGGACATGAAGTGATGAGTCAGTTTATTTGAACTAACATCTATTTTGTGACCACAGTTAAGTATGGCATCTGGAAATCAGGAGGTTAACCACGGAGTACCCGAAGTGAATGTAGAGGCCACAAACAATTCTTCTACAAACTCAGAGTTGAATAATTTGCCTAAAGCAAAAATTATTTGTATCCGATCTAAAGAAGAAGAAGGTGAAAGTTCTATCGTCATTCTTCCAAATTCGTTCTTTAAAGGATATCCGGAACTTGCGAAAATTGTTGCCTTTAATTTGCTCGACAGTTGGAAACATATCATCACCTGGTTATGCTCGATAACAAAGGATCAGAATATATGGACGTTTCATATAAGTCTTTGGGATTTATGGTGTTCGAGCTATGATTTTCAAGATTATTTAAAAATGATGTTTCTATACTTTTGGGCGTTACAATTTAAAGGAATTCAGGTTAAGTTAGTCACTATCGTGGAAACTGCAGTCTATCGAAAATACTATTCTTATAGAAATCATTGGTACGTTACTACTGATGAAGTTGAGGAATCCGAGAAACAGTTCGTTAGAGAATTATTTAGTGGTATTCCCATGGTTGAAATACGTGAAGATCCGAATGAAGTACTCGGGATTCGATTTGACGATAACAGTCAAGAAACCGAAGGACGTGATAACTGGTAAGCTATTCATAAATTCTCGTGAAGTCTATGCCATGTTAGATACTGGCTCTACCCACTCTCTTATCTCACCTATATGTACTCAACGTTTAAATTTGACTATTGAAAACTTAAATCTTGTCTTATTAGTTGAAACCTCATTGGGAGAAATACCTTTACATTTACTATCTATAAATCTTGCCTAGTTTAAATCAACAACCTCACATTATCTGTTGACCTTATTTCTTTGGATATGCATGAATTTGATGTGATTTTAGGAATTGATTGGTTGACTACCCATCATGCTAAAATTGATTGTTTTCATAAGATTATTAGTTTTCATATTCCTAATCAACCTGTCATGCAAATTCAAGCAACTAAACCATTGAATCTATAACTATTATTTCTAGCCATAAAGTCATTCGTTTATTGAAAAACGGATGTCAAGCCTTTTTAGCCCATGTCATTGATTTGAACAAAAATACGTCAAACTTGAATGATATTCCCATTGTTAATGAGTTTCCTGACGTTTTTCCTAAGGAACTTCCTGGCTTACCCCCAAACCGAGAAATTGGATTCTGTATCGATCTTGAACCCGGTACTAAAGTCCCATACCAAATAGCTCCCATAGAACACCAAAAGTTGAAAGTTTAATTATTAGATATCGGTATCATTCGAGCGAGGAATGCGAGAAGAGTTTTCAAGAACTCAAGAGGAGACTTGTTTCAGCTCCTGTTCTGACCATTCCATCAGGATCAGGAGAATTCGTCATATATAGCGATGCTTCAGGCAAAGGTCTAGGTTGTGTCCTTATGCAACATGGAAATGTTATAGCCTATGCCTCTCGACAACTCAAAGATTATGAGAAAAATTATCCTACTCATGATCTAGAGTTGGCAGCAGTCGTTTTCGCGTTGAAGATCTGGAGACACTACTTGTACGGAGAGAAAGTGGATATCTATACGGATCATAAAAGTCTCAAGTATTTCTTCACCCAGAAGGAACTCAACATGCGACAATGACGTTGGCTTGAGCTGTTGAAGGATTACGACCACACAATCCAGTATCACCCGGGAAAAGCGAACGTTGTAGCTGACGCTTTGAGCAGAAAATCTTATGCGAGTACAAGTGCAATGCTGACAACACAAAAACGTATTTTGTACGACTTGCAAAAGATGGAGATAGAGCTAAAGACACTAGGGACCCACTCGAAGATTGCTCACGTGCGAGTAGAACCGGCTTTAATCGATAAAATTAAAGCTGTTCAAGCTACCGATCCGGAACTGATGAACATGATGAAGAAAGTATAAGAAGGTGTCATTCCCGGAGCAAGAATCGACGAGAAAGGAATACTTCGAGTCAACTCTCGACTCTGTGTTCCTAACGATCCTGAATTGAAACATAAAATCATGATGGAGGCACACAACATGCCATTTGCAATCCACCCAGGAGGTACCAAGATGTATCGAGATCTTCGACATACATTTTGGTGGAACAATATGAAAAGGGAGATTGCAGAGTTTATCTCAAGGTGCCTAACTTGTCAACGTGTCAAGGCAGAGCATCAAGTACCTAAGGGTTCATTACAACCACTTGAGGTTCCCGAATGGAAGTGGGAACACATCAATATGGATTTCGTGATGGGTCTTCCCAAAGTTTCTCAAGGCTTAGATGCAATTTGGGTCATCGTAGATAGATTGACCAAATCCGCTCATTTCTTGCCTATACGAGAAAACTTTTCACTTGAACGTCTTGCCGGTATGTACATAAATGAGATTGTGAGATTGCATGACATGCCAGTTTCCATAGTTTCTGATCGAGATCCTAGATTCACTTCACGCTTTTGGATCAGTCTACAAAAAGCTATGGGCACTGAACTACGTTTTAGTTCTGCATACCATCCTCAAACGGACGGACAATCGGAAAGGACGATCCAGACCCTCGAAGATCTTTTGAGACTTTGCGTACTAGATTTCAAAGGAAGTTGGGATAAGTACTTGCCATTGGTGGAATTTTCCTACAACAACAGTTACCAAGCAAGTATAGGTATGGCTCCATTCGAGGCTTTATATGGACGCAAGTGTCGCTCTCCAGTATGTTGGAATGAGGTAGGAGAAGCAAAACTGTTGGGACCCGAGTTGGTACGCTTGACGACCGAAAAGATCCAAATGATCCGACAACGAATACAGACAGCACAAGAACGACAAAAGAGTTATGCCGATCTTCATCGGAGAGATGAGAGATTCAACGTCGGAGATCATGTATTCTTACGTGTTTCTCCATGGAAAGGAGTTACGAGATTCGGAAAGAGAGGAAAGCTTAACCCTCGATTTATTGGCCCATTTGAAATCCTCGATCGAGTAAGAACCGTAGCCTACAGACTAGCCCTACCACCAAGTATGTCTCGCATCCATAACGTTTTTCACATATCTATGTTACGTAAATATGTGAAGGACCCAAACCACGTCATTGAGTTAGAACCAGACGTTATAGCAGAAGATTTAACGTATGAGGAGGTCCTATATAAGAAGGAGCAGATTCTACGCTCAAAGGTTATACCTCAAGTTAAGGTTTTATGGAGGAACCAAGATATTGAGGAAATGACCTGGGAGCTAGAATCCGAGATGAAATCTAAATATCCTTACCTCTTCGAAATGCCAGGTACGTCAATTTCGGGGACGAAATTTCATAAGGAGGGGAGGTTGTAAGACCCCGAATTTTATAAAATATAAAATTTAATTTTTCTTTATATATTTTTCATGAAACAGTAAGTGGTTAAATTGACGAAATTGAAAGTTAAGGATGTTATATGCAAATTTTATTTTGACGGACAATATTCGTTTTGTCGGGGAATATTCGTTTTGTCGGGGAATATTCGGGCCGTACGACGGCGCCGAAATAACAAATTATTTGTGGACCCCACAACGGAATATTTGTCGGATATAGAAAACGACAGAAGTAACCTTTTTAAATAAAAATAGTCAACGGTGCTAACTGTTAAAATACCGGTGATAAAAGAATAGTAGCATACGGTAATTTATGGTATTTTCTGTAGCACACGGTACTCTACAGTAGCACACGGTATTGCACAGTGTCTCATATTATTGGTCTGATAATTGACACCGTAACTGTTACGCATCATTTCATCAATAATTGTCACTGCATAATATTTTATATTATCAATTCAATTATTGTTGCTACACAGTATTTTGCATTATTGATTTAATAATTGTCATTACACTGTATTTCATATCATCGAGTCAATAAATGTTGGTGCACTGTAGTTTAAAATTATTGAATCTAATAATTGTCACAGTAGCAAATACACTATAATTTATATTATTAAATTAATAAAAATATGTAACGTGTTTCTTACATTATTGTGGTAACATTATTTTATATGTTGGACTCACAGGAAGAATAAATAAATAAATAAAAAATAAAATAATTAATTTTACTATTTGAAATAGTAACGTGAATAGTGCCGTGAATAGTGACGTGAATAGTACGTGAATAGTAAGAAACATGTGGGACCCATTGTGGGGCCCACATGAAATGTGAGAAATGTGAGAATTTGCTGAAGAGTTTGTGGAGGCTGCGCAGCAGCCTCTGCTGAATTTTTTCTGTTCACCTACCACGCATAGTAACTTATTTTCTCCTATAAATAGCTTGCTCAGCTGAATAGAAAAATCACACCTAAAACATAAAATTTTTCTATAAGAATTTTATGAGTTTTCTCTGAGAATAGTATGGTTATTTTGAGAGTTTGAAAGCCAAAAGGAGTGCAGGAATTTTTCAAGTAAGTGTTTTATTAAAGAGTAGTAATTTCATAAATTCCTATTTTTCACGGTATTCACAAATCTTCCTTTAGAAGACTCTTCTTTGAGAAGATTCATTTTTAAAAGCTTTCTTTGGAAGATTTATTTTGGAATATTATTTTAAAAACTATTTTAAAGTTGTTATATTATACTACAAAAATTATGTTAAATATAAATAATTTTGATAGTTCATAATATACGAGTTATCATACACTTTGAAATTTATATGTGGTAATTACTAATTATATTAAAAATATATAGGTTGATCAATCTCATTTAAATCAATATCCAGTCACGTGTTAAGGTAAGGGGTATCACTCTTTTCATCATCATAAATGGATATTATTTTCTTTCTTACTTGAAGGGATTATCATTCTTTGATTCTCGAAAATAATATCGTTTCTTTTTTGTGCCATTTATTTCCATGTATTAAATTGTGGGAATAACCTTACGGCGCGGTTTACCGCCTGTTGGTGAATAACCTTTTGTATTCATTCCTTATTAATCTTTGAGAATAACCTTACGGTGCGGATTATCGCCTGTTTGGTGAATAACTCTTCGTATTCAAATTGATGGGAATAACCTTACGGCGCGGATTATCGCCTGTTTGGTGAATAACTATTCGTATTCAAATTGATGGGAATAACCTTACGGTGCGG
Organism: Hedera helix; assembly: GCA_947179155.2. NCBI lineage: Eukaryota > Viridiplantae > Streptophyta > Magnoliopsida > Apiales > Araliaceae > Hedera > Hedera helix. The sequence continues at coordinate 25,972,942 of OX359285.1, forward strand.
ATTATCGCCTGTTGGTGAATAACCCTTTTTATTTGTCTCCTGTGAAAATAATTTGTCTACACGAATTATCACATGACACTTTTATTCCATATTCGTAAGTGATATCATTTTCCTTTATACTCATAAGGGATACCATCTTTTTCATCTTCCATTATTCAAACTTACTATGGTAAGGGATATTAATTCCCTTCACCTTTTGTTAATCAAACCTGCTACGGTAAGGGATATTATTTTCTTTCATACACCTAAATCGAAACTTATTATGGAACTATTGCTTCTATAATTCCTGAAAATATTATATGTTCCATAATAGTTGAATTTCATTATTTCAACTGAACCTTCCTATTTTTTAAACATTCCTATTGAACTGTAATCGTTATTCTGAACTGTGGAGCTTGAATATCATTTTTAAATTTCACTTCACATCATGTTGGCAATTTGGACATTATTTGAATCTGTACAAAGTAAACTTCCGATACTTATTGTTTATCCTGTTCTTCTGTTCATCATTTGTATCACTGTTATTTGTATTAATCATCAAGAATCAAGCTGTTGTGAATATCTGTGGCCGGGGGCACAGATGTGATATAATTGTTGAACAGATGATAGGTTAAAGGCGATATACTAGGTTAAAGGCGATACATCTGTTCGGTGTCTTTTATGGCACGTGGTTAATGTTCTCTTTGGCCCGTAGTGCAAAGATGAACTGTTGATTGGTATGATTATGACCAAAGGCTGAATCTGGTATAATCATGACCGTTGGTGTTATATTGAATGTCTTTGGCCCGTAGTGCAAAGATGAACTGTTGATCTGCATAATTATGACCAGGAACTGTGAAGTTGTATTATTTTGACTAATGGTATTTCAGATGATAAAAGTTGATGATATTTTTACTAAAAAGAGAAGCGAGTGGACATTATAGTCTGCATTATTCTTCTAATAGATTGCTCATTCCGCTGCTATTATTGATCTGAACATTGTTTAAGAATTTAACTACAATTTTTGATATAAACATTGTAGTCTATTGTATTCAGAACTCAACTGTTGAAGACTAATGATAATTTATTCGTCATTATCTTAGTCATGATATTTCTTACTGGGCTATTTGAGCTCACCCTTTCTTTTGTTCCATTGTTTTCAACAGGAGATGAGAACGTAACGGGGTCTAGCCGGGGAATGGAGTGAGAGTCCGAGGAATAGCTGTCCTAGTCTTCACGTGTTGTAAAATAGTGTGGCAATAATAGTGAATACTTAGTTGTGTATTATTATACACTGTATTGTTGTACGTTGTGCTTTGTTGTAATAATTTTGTTGTAGTCTTTTGACGACTCAAGTTTGGGCTGTGTGGGCCTAGATTTGGGTGCGTCACACATAGGCTCACTCAAAATGTCATGACCGAATGTATTAATGATAGCAACTTGAGTCCTTATATACACATCTAAATATCCCACACTAACCAATGTGGGACTGGGGTGTTACAAACTCTCCCATTTAAATATTTGACGTCACCGTCAAGCCGAACACATAGTCACACAAGGCCTAGAAACTTTACCTCTCTAGCCATTGTGGGATAATACCAGTGGGCTTCTAGACCCGCTTTTGTGTCTTCACTTCCGACAACCCGATCGAATGACCCGACCTGAGCTTTTGAGAGTTGGCTCTGATATCATATGTAACAACTCAGATCAAATCTCGAGTCCGAATCAAATCATAGCAGAATAAGGCCCAATGCGTTGTCTCAATAATATCTTTTTGGGTCATCTTAGCCCATCACAGGTTCACCTAAAATATCATGACTGAAGGTATTAATGATAACAACTTAGGTCCTTATATACACATCCAAATAGCCAACACTAACTAATGTGAGACTGGGGTGTTACAAACTCTCCTGATGTCCCCGTCAGGCCTAACACAAAATCACATAAGGTCCATAAACTTTGCCTCTCTAGCCATTGTGGGATATTTTACACCCGCTTTCGTGTCCCCACCTCCAGCAACCCAATCGAATGACCCGACCTGAGCTTTTGAGAGTCGGCTTTGTTACCATATTTAACAACCCGGGTCATATCTCGAGTCCGAATCAAATCATAGCAGAATAAGGCTCAATGCACTGTCTCAATAATATATTTTTGGGTCATCTTAGCCCACCATAGGTTCACCAAAAAGGTCATGACTAAAGGTATTAATGATAACAACTTAAGTCATTATATACACATCCAAATATCCCACACTAACCAATGTGAGACTGGGTGTTACAAACTCCCTTGATGTCATCGTCAGGCAGAGCACAAAGTCACACAAGGTCCAAAAACTTTGCCTATCTATCTATTGTGGGATAATATCAGCAACCTTTGACAACCCGATTGGATAATTCGACTCGAGCTTTTGGCTCTGATACCATATGCAACAACCCGGGTCAAATCCCGAGTCTGAATCAAATCATAGCAGAATAAGGCCCAATGCATTGTCTCAATAATATTTTCTTGGGTCATCTTAGCTCACCACAGACTCACCTAAAAGATTATGACCGAATGTATTAATGATAGCAATTTGAATTCTTATATACACCTTCAAATATCCCACACTAACCAATGTGAAACTGGGGTCTTACATCATATTCCTCAACTATTGATTATAAAAATTTGTATGGTTGCATGAGATAACACATTGTAAGGGAACCAACTGTCTACATAAATAAGGAGTATGTTAAAGCCCAAATGATCATTGTATGCTAATTATAATCGAGCTGGTTAACTTACGAACATGTAAAGCATACAACACAGATCAAAAGTGTGCATAAATTTCATCTATATTATGTAACTTACGTTTGAAAATCCCTGTGTCTACATGTAATCATAAAATACTGAAATGACAGTACATTTACATGTAGTCCTAAAAAATTTAAACATGAAATCTTGGCAAACATTTTTGAGTTTATTTATAATATTCTTTCAATAATATATTAGATATGATATTTGAATATTATTTCCAAGACCACGGTAATTAAATTATTTAAAATACTTAAATACTTTATAAAAGTTATAACAATCAAAAGCAAACTACAACGGTGGACCAACACATCTTTTCACTTTAAAGAATGGAAATAAATAAATAGTCCCGATATTAATTGTGTTTTTTTTTTTTTATCAAAGTATGTTTGTAATGCATATTAATATATGAGATCAAGTAAGATTATAAAGTTGGTCCATTATATTAAATTGACAAATACATCGTTAATATATTATCAATTAAAATTATAGATGTAACTAGTAACAAAAAAATTGACATATAAAATCTAGGAGTGTAAGCTAAGCCAAGTAACTCGGTACTCGACTCGAGATCGACTCGAAAATATGACTCAAATATCAAATTCGAAGTTGATTTGAGTCGAATCCAATTTATACTCGTTTTCTGTTTAATGATACACAAGTCGAATTTGAGCATAGTAGTGTTCGCTCAGATTAAGGTTTGAATATTTAATTTTTCATGAACAATATTTGATACCTGCTCAATGGATCATATTTAAATACTGGTCTAATCCATACTAGTAAGCTAAATATTTAATATTTGTATCAATCTTTGTAATTTATAAAGTGTAGTATGTAATTATATAAGCTTGTACTTGAATAAATTAGTAAATTGACTGTCAATTTTTATATATATAAAAATTAGTTCAATAATAAGTTGAGTATATGGTGGTTCAATTTCAAATAGTTCATATTCGAAACTTGTTTTGAAGACTCCACGAGTAACTCGTTTTGTAAACAAATTAAGTACTTATGGGCCTTGTAATGGTTCGAATTAAATCTGACGCAAAATTATAAATTCTTTATCGAATCCGAGTAAAATTCAAGTGCAATTTTTTTAAGTCAAATCGAATTTGAATAAGACAGCATTCGCTCAAATTTGACACGTTTACGCCCCTTATAAAATCACAACATATATTATTTTTCATAAACAAATAAATGCTCATCTTCATATTTTTATGAAAGTAATAGGACATCGAAAGTAACAAACTTCACCGGTAGTCGGTAGACCAAGTCGTAGAAATTACTTTACTTTGAGGATGAAACCATCTTTATATTTCATCTGATACAATTTCAGGTTATTGCAACATACAACAAATTTCGTCGAAATAACTTGCAACTATAATCAGAACCGTCGATTATTTGAAACAGATGCTACTGCTTGATGCATCCGCACCAGACCTGAGACAGAGAATTTAAATAAAATCACATCCATGAGGAAAGGAGAGGGCTGAGAGCTCGTGAGTTGGATTATATGAGAACGATATGTTCAACAAATTATTTCTAAAGTTCACTCAATCTCCCAAGGAACCGAAGGTTATTGGCTCACAAGTGGTATTACTCAACCCGTAGTATCTATGAGGTTGGGAGTTCAATTCATGGCAAAGCCGAGGAGTATATATGGGTGTTTAGGTGTAGTATCTATGACGTTGGAGATTCAATGGCAAAGCCGAGAAGTATGTGTGGGTGTTTAGGTGTGTGAGTCAAATTAGCAATAAAAAATAAAAATAAAAAAAATCTCCCAAGGTAAGTCCATCTTTTTCCTTCTATTATTTTTATAATAAAAAAATTTATTTCTAATTTTATGTGATGTTACAGTTTTAATTTTTATGATTTTGATCTAAAATTAATAGTTAGATATGAGTTTTCATATGTATTGCAAATTTATCTAGAAAATTGGGAGAAAAAGTGAAATTTTCATGGAACCTATTTGAGATATGACTGTTAAAATCCAAATTTGAAATATTATGTAAAGCAAAATAAAGAAGCTGAATTTTTGTTTGTTATTGTTATTACTCCTTCACTTCTATTAAAAAAAGTTCCATTTGAAGAATTTAATAACTTTGAGGATATATATTTGTTTTATGGTTGTCCTAAATTAATTGAGTGTTTAAATTAGCAGTTGATGACAGGGTAATGAAAGTGTAATGATAAAACTTGAGGATATTGTATTATATTAATTTACCATCAAAACAATGAAATAAAACTATTTTCTTTGGAGAAAGAAGTTTGGCAAATATGACTCTTTTTGTGGAACGGAGGGAGTATTTGGTTGCTGCTTTGCTGAGTTGAAGCCTACAAGTCTCAAACTTTTTGTATCGGAATTGATTGTCTTGAATTGGAAAGTGAACAAGGTTTGAATGGAGAAATCTTTAGCCACTAAATCTGTAAGATATATATGTACTCCCTCTGTCCCAAAATGACAAAATGAGAGAGAAGGGCATAGGATTAATAAGATAATCAAGTAGGGAACAACACAAATAATATTTTGATTAGATTGTGGCAGCAACCTCCTAGTGCAGTTTCTTATCATATGAGCCATTTAACAAGTAGAATGAAGACCTTAAACAGCAGTTTTTTCTAGGTGATGCAAGTCTAAATGATCCAGCTTCAAAAACTCGTAGCCTCTGCTCTCTCTCGAACGAACTAAAAAATTCCCTTCATTTTCCGCTCTTTGTTTCTCTCTCCTCCACCATTCCAACAACAACCATTTAAACCAATTGCTCTGCAATTTCCACTATCAATTCATGAATGAAACTAACAAGTACATTTCTATATTATAAATATCTATCTATCTATAAATGTAGAGGGAGATCATAAACCAGGGATCATCGATTTACTCCGAGACTGGGAACCATTTGTCCGCCGATCAATTCCTCCGGTTTCTGATAGAATTTCAGGGAGAAGTAGGGTGCACCCTCTCTGATGCGAACAGATTATCAATCAGCACCACCACTTGATTAAGTACACTAGCCATTACCTTGCACTCGACGATTTCTTCTATTTTCTCTTCCACGATGGTCTCAATCCTCCCATTAAATTTTACGTTCTCTCCTATACATCTCCCGTATCTATCTATCTATCTATCTATACGTGTATATACATTATCAAATGCCTAATAATTATGTATCTTATTTGGTTTACATGAATTTGAAATTCAAATTTAGGGAAGATTTAAATGTTCCATTCAAATTTGGAATTCTAATTTCTAAGTGCTTTTTTGGAACTCTGCATAAATGATTAGCCAATATCCTTACAATTTAACTATGCAGGCTTTCTGAAGAACAAAACGTTAGTCTTGGAATATTTGCGCTAATTAACATGAGAAGTAGTCAAGAGGTCTTTTTATCAACCTTAATGCTCGTTACTTGTTCTGTTTCGATTATTTGCTGCTTCTGTAACTTGGAGAAACGTGTTGTTACTTACTCTTGAAGGATTACTGTTTATGAAACTGAAATTTATTTCATTTTTGCTTCATGTTCTACACTCTTGTATATGTGCATTCGCCATTTGATTCATCTCTGTACTTGTTTAACTACATGAGATTCTTGACTTTGGTTTTTTTCTTGCTGAATATCATTTTGTTTTGACATAGGGTAATTACTCCACTTTGTTCATCTCCTTCCTTTTCTTCCATGTGTGTACACAAATAAGTACACTTGGTATAATATACTACATGACCTTGCTTTCTTTCTTTCTCTCTCTTGTAGATAGCTGATTGTGAAAGAATTGGACAGTACTAGACAAGTATATATGCCCTTGACAAGTTGTATCATTCTAGGTATACCACGATATGACTGCTCCATTGCAACATTATTTCATATATACCGGTCACAATTCCTTCCTACCTAACGGTAAACCAACTAAGCAGTGATTGTAGTGACATCCCAATTATAAATGCTCTCGAAAGAGGTGTGAGGGGAATCGAACTAGATTTATGGCCAAATTCAGCAAAAGATGAAATTCATGTTCTTCATGGAAGGTAGATATCATCCTGTGATTCATCCTTTTCAGTGGTTTTGCTTCTTTTGAAGGTGATGGATTGCTGACAAACAAATCAATTTGGAAGACTATTCTTTAATTTGGTGCGCAATGAATAGTTCACCTAATGCATGCCAAGGATACGGAAGAAGATTAAATAAAGTTCTGTTTAACACATTAGAAGTATTTTATTATGAGATCAGTTGTCAATACTTTTTGTATGTTCGTTATAGAATAGCCCCAAGATTTATTTAAGATTTTCCAATATATTGATAGCTACTTGATGCAACATTTTTGGCCTTAAGCTAAGGCCTATAAGGTTTCTCATGTGAATTAATGTAGAAATAGAATAAATTTCCGACAAAATGGTTACGCAGTCTGTTTTTTGGCTGATGCATGAGAGCACCAAAAATATTTGGAATTTGGTGATACATCTGTAGTGGAAAGGAAGGAAGATAATTCACAAAATGATATGGAAAGTTGGGTAGATAGCAGTTCAACTAGCAAGGCAGAAAATGAAGATCAAGAGGAACTAATAATGTCATCAAAAATGAGGAAGTCAAAAAGGGCAAAGAAGAGTCCAGCTTGGATGTCTGATTATGTTAGTGGTAAAGAGGAAATAGGCGGGGAAAGAAGAGACAATTAGTGAAAGATAATACAACTTTCATAAGTTTGTTTGTAGTACACCAACGGTTGAGATTGTGCCAGAAGGAGATAGGATGCAAGGGCTAGGATTACTTTTGTAGTTATAAGTAGTATATAGATAAGTAAATGTAATGGGCAGTTAAGAAAATTCTAAATGAAAATCATTTCTTGAACCTTCTTCTTTCTTCTTCTTATCTTCTCTGTTCTTGTTCTTGGAGCTCAGCAAGGGCTTGAAAACTTGCTTTCATTGGTGCTTTCATTGTTCTTGATAGGTTTCAATGGCGGATTCTGATCATTTGAAAGAATTCGTTACTCAATTTACCACCCAATTTACAGAGCAATTTTTTACAAAATTCTCTGTGGTTATGCAGCAACAATTGGAAAATCTGGTGCACTCTAAAGATTGTGCAGGACCAAATATTCCCATAGCCTTGACGAAGGGAATTCAATAAATTCTTTGTATATTACAACATTGCTGAAAATCATAAATTGAATTTAGCAATGTTACATTTGGATGGTGATGCTTGTAAATGGCTACAGTGGATGGAGAGTAATGGCCAGATTAGATCTTGGGTTGAATTTGAGTTACAAATTAAGATTCGTTTTGGTCCAACTGTATTTGATGATCCCAATTTTAAACTATCCAAGTTAACCCAGACAGGAACGGTTGCTGAATATGAGGTACAATTTCAAGATATTTCGTCTCAGATTCCGGGGTTACCTGAATCTTTCTTGAAGGGATGCTGGATCAGTGGTTTAAAGAGGTCGATTCAGAAAGAGGTAATTGCTGCACAACCCTTTAATCTTCAACATGCTATTGGATTGGCTAAAGTATATGAAGGGAAGTTTTTATTTGATGGTCCATCTAATGTTAGCCCTAAACATTACTATCAAACTTCAATCCTGGGACCAAAACCCACTTATATGCCACAAAATAAAACATATCAGTGCTCCAATTCTGTACAATCACCTGTTAATGTTCAGCCTAAGTTCCCAGACAAAACACAATTACCAATTCCTTTAATCGATAAATTGCCAATCAAGAGGCTTACCCCAACTGAGAGACAACTTAAACTTGATAAGGGTTTATGCTATAATTGTGATGAAAAGTGGACTAGAAATCATCAATGTAAAGGGAAGATGTCTTTATTATTGTTAGAGGGTGAACCACCTGCGGATTGTGTATCCGAATGGGATGCTATTGAGGAAATACATGAAAATGAGGACAGAGCTTTAGTGACAGTTGATGAAAGTCCAGCTATCAGTTTACATGCTTTGATGGGTAAAACTAATGTAGGTTGTTTGCGAATGGTTGGTTCTGTTAATAATAAGAATATACAGTTTTTGATTGATGGTGGTAGTAGTCACAGTTTTATTCAAGAAAAAGTAGCAAAATATTTGGGATTGCCTATTACATCTTCTGATCAGTTTACAGTGTTAGTGGGAAATGGAGATACATTGTCTTGTGTAGGGAAGTGTGAAAATGTGCCATTTGAGATACAGGGTCATACCTTTGTCACAGATTTCTTTGTGATTAAGTTGCATGGGGCTGATGCCATTTTAGGTGTGTCATGGCAGGAAGGGTTTGGAGAATTAAAAATTAATTACCAACAATCTTATATAAAGTTATTTAACCAAGGAAAAGAAATTTGTTTACAAGGTAGTTCTGCCGTAGTTTCTGAACAAATTTCAGGGTCAAAAATGGCTAAATTGTTCAAGCATTCTTCTATTGGCAGTTGTTTTGTGTTAATGTTGGTACCATCTGTGACCTCAACTGTTTATCAAGGTTCTATCCATTCCATGGGTGCGAAAACATCTGGGTCCTTAACTATTTCACCAGAGGTACCTGTTTATATCCAAAAGGTGTTGCATCAATTTGCAGATGTATTTGCAGAGCCTAAGAGTTTGCCTCCTATCAGGTACCAATCACAAGATTGAATTAGAGTCTGGTACTAAAAGTATAAGTGTCAGACCTTATAGGTATCCACATGTCCAAAAGGAAGAAATTGAGAAGCAAGTCGACGAGATGTTGAAATCTGGGATTATTCAGAACAGTACTAGTTCCTTCAGCTCTCCAGTTTTGTTGGTTAAAAAAAAAGACGGGACATTGCGTTTTTGTATTGACTATAGGGCATTGAATGCAGCAACTGTGAAGGATAAATTTCCTATACCTACAATTGATGAGTTATATCAAACTAAGTACTATACAAAGTTAGACCTTCGAGCAGGCTATCATCAGATTCGAATGGAGGGACAAGATGTGCACAAAACAACTTTTCGTACACAGTGGTCACTATGAATTCTTGGTCATGCCATTTGGCTTGACAAATGCTCCGTCGACATTTCAATCTATAATGAATTGGGTATTTCATGATTACCTAAGGAAATTTGTCATAGTATTTTTTGATGACATACTGATTTATAGTAAAGATTTGGACTCCCATGCTCAGCATTTAACAATTGTGTTGGAGTGTCTTCGAGAACATGCTTTGTTTGTTAAGTTGAGTAAATGTACTTTTGCTGCTGAGTCTATAGAATACCTGGGGCATGTCATTTCTGTTAAAGGGGTCGAACCAGACAAGGCTAAGATTCAAGTGATGTTGCAATGGCCTCTTCCCCAAAATCAGAAACAACTTCGAAGTTTTTTGGGATTGACAGGTTACTACCTAAAATTTGTAAAGGGTTATGCGTCAATTGTTTACCCTTTGACAGATTTACTCAGACAAGAAGGTTTTGTTTGGAACAATTCAGCTACTGAGGCTTTTAACAAATTAAAGCATGTTATGGCTCATCTACCTGTGTTACGCTTACCAAATTTTACTGCGCCTTTTTATGTAGAAACAGATGCTTCTGGGACTGCTATAGGAGCTGTTTTGCTGCAACAGGGTTATCCTCTTGCTTATTTTAGAAGGAAGTTGTGTCCAAAATTGCAAAAAGCATCAGCCTACATTCGAGAGTTATATGCTATTACCTCTACAATAGGTAAATGGAGACAGTATTTGTTGGGCGCAAAATTTTATATTGCCACTGATCATAAGAGTTTGCGAAGTTTGATGGAACAAGTGATCCAAACACCTGAACAGCAGTATTACTTGACTAAACTTTTGGGGTATCATTATGAAATTACTTATAAACCTGGGAAACACAATGAGGTAGCTGATGCTCTTTCTAGACGACCAGATGACACACCAGTTGATGGTACTCTAATGGCTTTATCTCTTCCTAAGTTTCAAATCATGGACCAGATTTTACAAGTTCAACAGTCGGCTACAGAGTTACAACATTTATTTACTCAAGGAAAGTTAGCGACAGAACACCGACCACCTTGGAGTATTAGAAGTGGAATGGTATTATGGAATGGTAAAATTTTCATACCTGCAAGCTCAGTTGATTTAAAGCAAGAATTGTTAAAGGAGTTTCATGACTCTCCTTTAGGAGGCCATGCTGGAATACAAAGGACTTATTTGAGGTTAATTACCAATTTTTATTGGTATGGTGTAAAGAAAGATGTGCAGAATTATGTTGATAATTGTGTTATTTGTCAACAAATTAAATATGTTCCTCGAGCACCTTATGGGCTGATACAACCTCTAGAAATTCCTACTGGGATATGGGAAGATATCAGTATGGATTTCATTACCAGTTTGCCTAATTCAAATGGGTTCACAGTTGTTTTAGTTGTGGTAGACAGGTCGTCTAAAGGAGCACATTTTGGAGCTTTGTATCCTAATTTTACAGCTCAAAAGGTCGCAACACTGTTCATGGACATGGTTTGCAAGTTACACGGATTTCCAAAATCTATTGTTTCTGATAGAGATGCAGTTTTTTTGGGAAAATTTTGGCAAGAATTGTTTAAATTGCAGGGCACTACTTTAAGGATGAGTTCATCTTATCATCCACAGACGGATGGCTAAACAGAGGTCACCAATAAATATTTAGAACAATATCTGAGAGCTTTTGTGTATGATCAGCCTAAACAGTGGCATAAATTTCTGCCGTTAGCTGAATGGCATTACAACACTGCGATACATTCGGCTATTGGTCAATCACCATATGAGGCATTGTATGGAAAACCTCCTCCTCCAGTTATTAGTTATTTGCCTGGGAGTGCTACAGTGGAAGCTTTAGAAGTGGTATTACAATCTAGAGAGGAAAAACTTCAAAGTTTGAGAAAAGCATTGGTGGCTGCTCAAGACAAGATGAGAGCTCAAGCAAATAAACATAGAACTCTTATGTCTTTTGAGGTTGGACAACTAGTTCTTATTAAACTCCAACCTTATAGGCAAATTTCAGTGGCGCACAGAAAATCTAACAAACTAAGCAAACGGTATTTTGGCCCTTTTGAGATCATCAAACAGATTGGGAAAGTAGCCTATAAACTCAAATTACCAGAGGGTTCTCGGATTCACCCAGTCTTTCATATTTCATTACTCAAGAAATTCAAGGGTACTAATTCAGCTCCTATCACAACTTGGCCTCCCGATGCTATAGATAATTTTCCAGTTTTTAAATCTGTTGCTGTGTTGGACAAGCGCCAAGTCATGAAAGGAAATGTCTGGGTTCATCAATACTTGGTACAATGGCAGTTCTTACCTTTAGAAGAAGCTACTTGGGTTGATCGAGAGAATTTTCAACAGCTTTATTCAGATTTTCACCTTGAGGACAAGGTGACTTTTGAAGGGCAGGGTATTGATACATCTGTAGTGGAAAGGAAGGAAGATAATTCACAAAATGATATGGAAAGTTGGGTAGATAGCAGTTCAACTAGCAAGGCAGAAAATGAAGATCAAGAGGAGCTAATAATGTCATCAAAAATGAGGAAGTCAAAAAGGGCAAAGAAGAGTCCAGCTTGGATGTCTGATTATGTTAGTGGTAAAGAGGAAATAGGCGGGGAAAGAAGAGACAATTAGTGAAAGATAATACAACTGTCATAAGTTTGTTTGTAGTACACCAACGGTTGAGATTGTGCCAGAAGGAGATAGGATGCAAGGGCTAGGATTACTTTTGTAGTTATAAGTAGTATATAGATAAGTAAATGTAATGGGCAGTTAAGAAAATTCTGAATGAAAATCATTTCTTGAACCTTCTTCTTTCTTCTTCTTATCTTCTCTGTTCTTGTTCTTGGAGCTCAGCAAGGGCTTGAAAACTTGCTTTCATTTGGACATTTAACTTGCCTAAGATGTACAATCTTGTGTAGGAAAGTACTATACTCCGATAAATTGGCCAATAACAGGAAAATGATTTTCGTTTTAACAGGTTTTACTGGTTACTTTGAATTTAGAGGGAGTGAAGGGTCTAGGAGAGTTCAACTTTGAGATTACAAATTAGAATATAAAAATTACAACCAGCTTTTGAATTATACTGCATTGATCATCATCATCATCATCATCATATATAGGACTTTTGGGGATACTAATTTAATTACAGTAATTGGGGTCGGTTTATTGAGCAGAAACGAAATATAACAGTACAGAGGGATGCACCAGAATCAACAAAAAGAAAAAGAAAAATGAAAATTCTAGACTGGTTAGTTCTGGGTTGTTTGTATATAAATTAAAAGATGTTATATACGTGTTAAAAGAAAATAAAATAGAAGAAGAAGAAGAATGGGATAATGTGTGGAAGAAAGGCTGGGCTAGAGTATATAATGGAAAGTCCATTTACTTCATATTATGACTGAAATAATGCAGCAGTTCCCAAGAAATGACGGACACACTACTGAACCCCTGGTTTCACATACAATATTTTCCGTTTATTATCTGATTTTCAAAATAATAGTCCAACTGCGTCTTTTTTATTTATTTATATCAATCAAGGATTTTGGTTTCCTAATCCACTAATGTTTTGGTTTACCTATGCTTATAGATTTGGTTTTCCTATTCCATTAACTTCTAATGTTTAGGGAAGCTGTTTTCAGATAGTTATTCATCTTTTACTTAGCTGCGAGATAGAATCATGTTTCTCTATGGGCTTTTCCCATTGGTGCATTTAGGGGAATTCTGTTTTGGCTTATAGAGATTGGAGAGCTGTTCTTTACTGAGTGTTTCTTTTTTATTTCCACTTGTTATAAGGTTGGTGAACTCTTTGTACCCCTCTACTTGTGTTCTCTCTACTATTCTAATTAAATTTTGTTTTCTATGAAAAAGATAAAAATGAAATGTACAGAGTTGAAGGAAAAACCTTATGAGTGAGTGAGAGAGAGGCTATGATCTTCGGAGGGGTTTGGAAGAGGGTATATGAGGGACTTTGTGTGACAAGCATAAAGGCTTTGCCGTTGATTGTATTTTAACCATGAATTCAAGTAAAGCCGTTTATCAATCTCTTATCATTATGCCAAACAAATAGATTGATAAAAAATAGTTTTAAAAAATTGTGCATCATAATGATAAACATACATTTCAATGCTTTTGCTTATTTGTTTCCCTTTTTTGTCTCTTGCTGTTCGCAGAATCCAGGATTTGACTTCTCACGGGCTCAATTTCCGGGGAGCTGCCCTGATCCAAGAACATTCATGGGCGGAATGAAGTCAGACTAAGGAACGTCGTCTATTCTGCTGAACACGTGCATTCTCTCTCATCATTTTATTCCCCTAATAAATAAAAAGGAGGTATTGGTGTACCAAATGCTTCACCATGTGATCTAACTCATCAGCTGGTTGTGAATGTGGTGACAAATGTATTGTGATGACAGTTGCACCTATGAGATGCATTTGACATTGTCCAGTGTTCATTCCTATATATGCTTATTTTACTTGACGGCTAATTCTAAGCACTTCTGTAGTAAAAGTTGGTTGGAGTTGATCTCTTATCTCCTAAATTTTCCTGAAATCATAATTGTCAGTTGAACTTCATACTAAGAAATGTTCATAAAAGAGGCCCTGGAATGTGTTCCTTGGACTAGGATATTTTTGTAACAGGTAAGGCGCTAGAGATTTGATCCTTAAAGTTCGACGAGCGACTTTGAGAGGCAGGCCAGGCAAAAGAAAAGGCCCTGTAATGTGTTCCTCCTGCTCAGATAATTAAATATGAATCGAAACAAAAAGAATCTGTACGTACAAGTTTGGGAGACTGATGATTAGATGCTAATTCTCCCAACGCAATCAATCCTCCTTAGTCACTAGTATAAATAAATATTTACTTAATCCTATTATTCTTATCGTATAAAAAATGGTACATGTGTGTGATTCTACTTCTTCTCTGGCCACCAGCTTGCCGATCTTCTTTCCTCGGGATGAAACCTGCAGCAGCCTGACTCTGGGGCCAAAAGAGTAGAGTAGGAATAACCCATGTTCAACTGAACTACTCTTCATCATTTTCATTTCACTCTTTCTTCTTGCACAATTTTTTGATACCTTGGATACCCATTCTTGCACAAGGACACCTGCGCACATGCCAAACCATGTTAATAATACTTCAATCTTTATTTATTTATTTATGTTTAATTGTTATTTAATTATTAAACAAAAATTGTAATTGGACAGATTAGACAAATAGGTTGATATCACTATGGAGGAATTTATTCTGTCCGCGTTAGTTAAGCGTATGAACCAAATTACACTTCTTTTTCTTCACATAAAAACACTACTTTTTCGCCTTTTCACTTTGGTGTTTAATACTATTTAGCTTCATAAATCATGAAAGTAAATGGTCAAAATATTATAATATATATTAATAAGTTTAAAATAAAAATTAAAATATGATGTATGCATCACTATTAAGATGTTATTATCAACTAAAAGTATATTAAATTATGTTGTAACTAATTATTTATTAGTGAATAACATTTGATATTTTTTTGGTATAAGAACAATGAATTTGTATTAGTAAATTCTAATAATAGTTAGGGCAAAATATTAATTGCATTTATATATTTTATGTATAATAACGATGCATTAATTATATATATAATAACGATACATTATATGTATAATAACAATACATTAACTGTATATATAACACTGATACATTTTATGTATAATAGTAAAATAAAAATAAAAATAAAATTTTGAACGGATGAATTGACAAAAATAAACATTTAAATTATTGAATCGAATCAGGATCAATTTGTATTTTATTATTTATGTACCAAATTCACTGGCTTTCAGTATGGATAGAGTTGGCTCATTATTCTCAGGCTGCCTGAATTTAAGGACTTCTTCGTTTAAGCTCTTATACAGTTTAAATGCGAAAAGCACATTGCAAATAATTCCTACTCTAAACGTTAGAATTGAAAATCAAGAATCTCAGTTCAGACGGAACATTTCCAGATGGTACTCTAATTTTAAGACGAAATGAGCATTTGGTAGAATTTTTTTTTAAAGACGGATATTGTCATAGCATTGTTAGAATAAATATACATTTAACGATATTTTTATAATTTTTATAGCAACACGTACTTTAATAACATTAATTATTTTGTCAATATTATTTTTATTTTTACAATATTAAATGTATGAGGAAGAAATGAGTATTAACGGGTCAGATTCTTTGAAGGGTACTTCTACACTTACTCAAAAAAATTATCCATAACTTTATCCTCATAAAAAACAAAGAAATATGGCCCTACCTCATTTGTAAAATATAAATGAAATAGGGCTATACTCTTTTATTTTTTTTGCGGATAAAATTAACGAATAATTTTTCCGAATAAATTTAAAATTTTCCTTCATTGAAACTTGAAAGGCCATATAGAAAAAGAATAATAGTGCACCAATTATGTTGAGAAAAAAAACGTTTTTGGTCATATTTATACAAAACATTGGACCCCACAACTTGCTGGCCCAGAATTTTCCCACCTAATAAGATTAAAAAATAGTTCTTCCCTCGCCCAAAAAATAATTATAACTTTATTAGTACCACTTCTATTTTTCAAATCTACCAAATTGACTGAATCCCAATTGATCAAATATCTGTGTTTTTTAATGTGTGTTGGAGACAAAGATAGAAACTTACAGCTTCGATATCAATTTTGTACACAAGAAGCTTTCTTCTCTCTCTGCAACTAGTTCTATATGCCACAACTATGTGTCCGATCGCCAAACTCCATGAACAAATAAACAAAGCAATCTCCATGGCTCCAGCATATCCTTCTCCATAGTTATAGCTCAAACTACTAAAAATATATGAAGCCTTCAAAGATACAAACACTAGCGACGAAACAGAACAAATAGTCGCTATAGCCAAGTACGGCCCCCTTGAAAGCCTCGGTCCGTCGCATGATGTATAAACAACTACACAAAAATTTCCAATCATTAGTTTAAAGTGAAACAACAACAAACAAATAAAGGGAATTCTGAAAAGTAAAATCTACTTTTGTTTTTGTTTATCGATTACTGGATTATATAACGATTCTTAAGACTTAAATTGTCTCGCGAGATTTTATATTTGTATATATAGGTTTTAGATTTGAATTGTCTGATGTGAGACTTTGTATCTCGAATAGATAAATACTTACAAAAAATAACGGCTGATCGAATGATGGAGATGAGGGGAATATCGATGAGGGAGTATCGAAAATCGTAGTTGGTTAAATGAGAAGAAAGGGTATGCAGAGGGAGAGAGGCTGAGAGGAGGGCTGAAGGGAGGAGAGTGTCAGCTATGATTAAGAGAATTGGGGCGGAGAATAGAAGGAAAGATATGAACATGGTGATTAAGAAGAAGAGAGTTTTCACTCCTCTGAGAAGTCGCTTGCTTCTTTCTTCTTTTAAGAAATTACCCATTTCGATTTTTTCTCAAAAATCTGTGGTGGTGGAGAAATTAATGAAGGAAAATGGAAGATTAAGAAATAGAGGGAGAAAAGAGGAGGAAATGGAAATGGAAATGGAGGAGGAGAAGGTTCGTTTAAATGCAGGCCATGGACTTGAAATGAAATGAGACGACAATGAGTAGGAATTTTGTACGCGCGCGGAAGGTACTGGTCAAGTATTTAGGGTTCCTTTAGTGATTGTTTTTGCTTTCATATTTTTGCTTTCTATTTTAATTTTTATATATTTTAATTTTATTTATTTTCACTAGTGAAAACAAAAATTAAATAACGTTATTTAATAATTATATTTAATTGTTATTTTTATCTTATTTAATGAAGATGTACAATTTTAACTTTTGTTTCTGACAAGATTCGATACCTGAATCTCATTAGAGTTGAAATGGTTCCTTATGTTGTCAAAATTAAAAAAATATTTTTTTTGTGTTTTAATTTTTTTGCTACCAAATTGATTTTGCTTCCATTTTTTTTAAAATAGAAAATAGTTATCAAACAATATTTTTTACTTATGATTTCCAAAAAAGTGGAAGTCGAAACAAAAATTTAAAAATAGAAATAATTACCGAATGGACCCTTAGTTTTTTCTAATGCCGTTTATAAAATTCTTTAATTGGCCCACATTATTTTTTATATATCTATCTATATTATTAAGGAAGATCGAGGAAAGAAAATAACGACCTTCTTAAGATTTTTTTTATCCTTCTATTTTATTCTTTTATCACTATTTTTACTTTTTCACTCTTTCACAACCTCTTCTTCTTTAACTCTTATATATATACTTTAATCTTTTTATCACACACGTAATGTGTGCATGCTAGATGACGACTAGTATTTATAATAGTCTTACGACCCATCTTAAATTGAACCTGCCAAGAATTTATCCATACAACTCATGCACACCCATAAATATTTTTTTAGGACAATTTAGCACTTACTTAAAAATAGGTATTTCATTAGGAGTAAAATCACCCAATCCATTTTTGACTAACTCGCAAAAAGTTATGACCAAGATCATGGGTAGATTTTAGGTTTCATTCTCCTCTTTGTGTGAGTTTAATTTTTCATTTATGTGAGGTTGATTTTCTCATTCGTATGAGACTTGATTAATTTTTTATATTTATTTGTAATTGTGTACTTGATTATAAAAATATTTTTAAGCTAGCTAAAATTGGACTTAAAGATTAAAAAAAAATGAAGAAAAGAATATATATTTGCTTACATAATAGTTTTAAAAAAACTTTATTCAATCCTTGCAGCTTGTCCCACTAAACCTAAATCCTTGTAACCGCAATACCTAATCATTAATAAACTATGTCTGTTTATCTCCATTTTATATTGCAATGGTCTTGTGTGTGACAGTGTAGGTTGGCATTTGGCCACATATTGTTATTGTTTTTAACATCAGGACATGAAATTCTGCGATTGTGCGTACTTATTGTTTACTTATTTATCAATTCATTTTTTCTCCATTTTTTTTCTTCTGTAAATATATATTTACTATACTCAAGTTTGTAGGAAGGGGAAACAGTTGTGTATTGTGTCGTGGGCGAGATTTGAACAACACAAGTTGGAGGTGTTTCTTCTTTCGATCAAGTTGTCAAGGGTGCGTCGGAGTAAATAATTGTAGAATGAATAGTAAGTCAAAAATAATTTAACAATCGTTGAAATTATATTGTTTAACCTGGGAAAGTAAGAAGAAGAGAAACATACCCTAAATGAATATTTAA
Organism: Hedera helix; assembly: GCA_947179155.2. Lineage (NCBI taxonomy): Eukaryota > Viridiplantae > Streptophyta > Magnoliopsida > Apiales > Araliaceae > Hedera > Hedera helix. The sequence goes on from OX359285.1 coordinate 25,991,865, forward strand.
GTATTCGTCGATAAGATTTTAGTTTAATGATTAAGACTAAGATATTGTAACTTTCATCGCTCAGTGTGTGATAGTGATCAATATGTTTAATAGTGATTATATACTTGATTATGAGATTATATTGTATCTTCAAAAAATAGGACTTGGGAAAAAATAAATAAGAATCCCTTCTACTATACATATTCTTCAATTTTTTCTAATACATATTTAGTGACAAAATAAAATTTGTCGTAAATAATTAACGACCTAATAAAATTCGTAACATATAATGTGTCGTTAAAAATAATATTTGTGTTGCTAAATGTTTATTAAAAGAAATTGAAAAACAAGTATACTGGTAGAATCCTAACCCGGAAAAAATAATACTTAAAGTATTTAATGCAGTTAATATAATTTGAGTCCGAAAATAAAATTATTTTCCCACAATCGGTTAACGATATAGTTTTTTACTTTAGGCAATGAAAGTGTAATCTTTTCCCTTTCTTTCTTTTTTATACTGGCCCTATCAGCTCAATAACATTTATTGAGTTGGAGCATTCGAATACGAGGAGAATAAGAGGATGAACCTACTCCATCCAGTATAAACCCAGAAAGAAAAAAAAGTCCAGAGATTAAATTAACTAATTTAGTTAAATCACGTGCGACTTGATTACCGTCTCACTTTACATGTTTTAAAATAATTTTTTTATTTTAAATTATAAAATCATTATTAATCTTTTAAAAATTAATTTTAAATATTTTTAAATTTAAAATTGATATCAATTTATTTAGTTTAAATCAATACAATTATGTATATCATAAATTATAGAAAAAGTACTATTAATTATAAGAATTATTATTTTTAAAATTTAGATAAATTATGTTAAATTTAAATTTAAAAATATCTCAGTGTACCAATATTAGTGTATGAATGTCACAGATGAGTTATTTTATAATAGAAATACTATCATATTAAAGAAAACAACATAATCATTAGACTTATTTTATCATCTAATTTCTCATTAAAATAAAATGCAATAAAGTAAAAGTCTCGAGGAGATGATTCGATTATATTAAATCTATTATTCTATTTATATATGTTTCATTTATGACCACTTGACTAGCGATTTTCCCTCTTTTTTCAAATAGGTTGATAAATTAAATCGTGGGCGCTTGTGTGTATGAGGCAGAGAGGCATCCATTATCAGTCTTGATGGTGCAGAGAAATCTGAATATTTATTTGGTCAATGCGCATGAATCAGAATGAGTTTGTCTGATTCTCAAGTGTGGAAAATAATAATACGGCAAGAATTTTAATTTTTTATACTAATGTTGTCAGGTAGTTTATTTATCACTAATTATACGGTGGAACCTGCCCAATCTATCACGTGATCACATGCACAAAATTTGTCACTCTGAGCCGTTGGAGTTTGTTTATTTATTTATTAATTTTTCTATGATATATTTTAATATCTTCAACTTTAATTGATATTCTAGCTTGTAATTTGTGCAATCATAGGGTTTGGTAATTGGTACGTGTCTAGATTCTCTGGATGTTGAGGATTAATAACAAGATAAAAAAAATAGACTAAATCTAGGGGGATTGGTTTTTGAGACCGAAAGTTGTGATCGGTCCAATTTTTATTTTATTTATTTATTTATTTTTGGCTTTTAAAATATTTATAATATTTATTTTGATAAAAAATTTCACAGGATTCAGTGATTTAAATATAATTTGGATACATATAAATGTTAAGGTTGTACAATCTGTACAACACTGTTATTTACATATATCCAAAATATACCTAAATCACTGAATCCAGTAAAAAAAAAATTGTCAAAATAAATATTATAAATATTTTAGAAGTCAAAAAAAAAAATAAAAAAATTAAACGGGTCACAACTTCTGATCCCCCTAAAAGGACTCAAAAAAATAATACGTATTGGTTATGGCTTTCTCTACGAACTCTATAGACATGTGCTACGGTGAATGTATAATAACGGGTCAAAATTCAAATCATGTGTTCAAATTAAATTATAACATAATAAGGTTCATGCGTTGCTTTAATAATATTATTTTTTTGAGTTATTTTAGTCTATTACAGACTTACTCAAAAAAATATGATTAAATATATTAATAATAAAAATTTAAGTTCTTATATATGCATTGAATTGTCTCACATATTACGATATGAATTGTTACATAATGTATTTAAAAAATATATTTTGTGAGAAGGAAAACAACAAAAAAAGAAAACGACTTTCAAAATAAAGACTAGAAATTGATCCGATAATTAAAATTTGAACTGGTCAACTAGTTCAATGATTATACATCCAACCTTGCTCAATGATTTTCTAGCTTGAAAAGTTTGTAAACTACTTTTATTATGTTGTTGTTGCTGCTTTGATTTGGGTTGGATTTTTATTTTTATTTTAAACAAGGTGACCAAATGTGACAAATATTAATTTCGTAGCCAATTTGAGAGGTAAATGTAACGTTTCAGTTACAAAGATTTTGAGCATGCACATTTGGCCAATTTATGAGATGAATGTTTTTTTTTTCTGATGAAGGGCCGAAGGGTATCAAAACCGTACAATTCAGATACAAACTTCAACCCCTTATCTTGTGAAAGATGATTCTAATTATTTCGCGTCAAGTTGAACTCGGAATCACACCTGTCATTTTATAAATATATATATAATTTTAAAACGAATAGAATTATATAATTTATCCTATATATAAATGCTTGTAGGATACATTTTACAAAAAAAATTGTTAAAAAAAATATTCTTGCAGGTGAAGCGGATTGTACTTATTTGGAGCCGCCATTGGTTGCCTTCTCAGTCAAGGCATGCAATAGTCAGAGAGAGAAAAATAAAAAGGTCAATGGCCAACTTTGGAGTACAGAAATTTGTGACAGTTAAAGATTGGATTGAATGCCATCCCAATTGGTGGATCTTTTGGGCACGGGAATCAGTCATCTGTGTTAATCTTGTCTCAAAATGTATCATACTATGGAAACACATAACAAAGAAGATTGGGGATTTCAAAGTAAGAGATTTTCAGCTTTGTTGCAGAGTGATGTTTAATTTTTTTCAGTTTAGTATAGCATGCCTATATTTGTAGTTTGAATCAAATATCAAGAAATCATATCAGCATGTACCATATTTTTAGTCTTAATTCGTAATTTGTTGGATTTAGACGTTTGTCAATAATAATATAGTTTTGCCTTTGTCAAAAAAAAAAATGTATATATCATGTGTGACATAAATTGTCATAGTAAAACTCTTAAACTATTTATCTGTGTTACTCAATCTTGTCTCAAAATGTATGATATTGAGTAGGAAAAAATAAACTCATAATCAAATGTCATAAGATCAACCACACAACAATCTCACATAAAAAAATAAAGAAGAACAAAAAAATAAGAACATACGATATACTTAAGTTCACTAATGTGGCTATACTCCTGCTTATCTGATGTATTAATTAGATGTCTCACGTGCTTTACAATGATCTACACACCAAATAATATTTTATAGTAACTAAAAAACTTAGTTGTTATAACATGAGTTCAAGCCCAATACATTAATTAAATCCATAACTAGGTTACTAATAAATCCTCAAGCAGAATTATGCCTTGCGATTGGCTTCCAGGGGACGCTGCCCCTTTTGCAACTCCCGCTAGCTTACCGACGAGCTTAGCAACCGTACGTTTAGCAGGGAGCAAGACCCCTAAATACCATGTCCTAGTGACTATTAGTCGAACCTGCAAAAATATGAACCAATTTTAACAATATAAAAAAAAATACACTTCACATAAAAATAAAAATAAACTCACAAAATTTAGAATTGAACTTGAGTGCGACCTAAAGTTCACAAAACCTTAGTTATAACCGGGAGGCTAAGATCTCATATTGGTGAGCAACGCCACTTTGGTCGATCACTTAATTGAAAATATTAACTTTAAATATGCCTATCGTCTATTGTTATAAATAAAAGGACACTGTTGTAATATTTCAGAACTTTGAGTATCTTCAACATCATTTAATAGTTTTAGGTAACAAGCTTATAGATATATATCGCTATGAACTTCTAGGTTTTTTCTTTTTTCCTGCAGAAAAGAAAAAGAAGAAAGTATAGAATATGTGAAGTAGCTAGGGTGATCATTGAGATTAAGGACCGGGAGTTTTAGAGTTATTTATCATTAATTAAAATTGATGGCCTGATGATATGATTTTGTCGTTAGAATAGGTCCGAGCGCACTCATAAATCTTATGAATGAATATGCGTAGGGGTAACGGGTGGTTGGTTAGTCACTCTCTTTATTTTATTCAGAATACAAAAAATGTAGGACAAATTTCACTTAATTACGTATCCAGTTGACAACTAAGACTCGGTAGGTCTGGAAATACACCACAATCCCACTAATATATATGATATATCAATGCGAAAATGCTCCCCAATTCCTCTATAAATAAATTCTTTTCATGTCAGTATTATCACCATTTATTTACGTAGGACATTGTGTATCAATGACTATCAAACTATTTATATCTATCTATATTGTAAAGAAAGAGTGACAGGGTGGTGATTATTTCTTGAGATTGTCATAATATATCAGTAATTATCTTATTTTCTCTCTCTAATTTTTTATCCTTATTTTTTTTTTTGAAATTTTCTCATTCATATATTTTTAAGTTTTATTTAAATATTTTTAATTACACACATAGTGTGTATGTCACATAAACTAGTATATATAAGTGAATTTGTTAATTAACCGCCATCCATATTAATTTGATAGCCAAATTTCTTTTTAGTGTTTGTGAAATAGAATTAAGAGGCACCAAAAATATATTTAAAAATTAAATTGCTAATACTATAAAATAAAATACTTTAAAAAAAATTGACATGTCTTGAAATCCATCTTACACAACAAAAATTTTAGGACAAACGAAATGCATGAGTTCATTATATGTCCCACATTAATAGACCAAGTAAGATTTCGATTGAGAGAAATACAAAAAGTAATATAACATATAAATGAAAACATGATAATAAAATATGATTAAGACAATTGGATATAAAATGATGTGCTAAAATTTAATTAACTAATAATTCATCATTTATGGATAAAATCAGTGTTTTTATTCAAACACAAATACATAGTATATTGTATCTATTTTTAATATAAATTCTTCAGTAATCAAAACACTATTATACAATAATATTGTCATTTAATGACGACAATGCACTATAATTGACATGACAAGTAATTGTCACCACTCTTTATTTCATTTGAGTGGTAGGAAGGCTATCTTTTTATTGTGCAAAATTACGAATTTAAAATATTATTCTAATTATCTTCAATAAATTCCTCAATATCATATTTAGTTATCTCATGAGTTATGAGCCATGCCGTTATAAAAAAAAATTACAAAAAAAATATTAAAATGTCTTACAAAAATCGAAATACTTCACATCCTGGATAATGACATCAATATCTATTACTGACGCTAGTTTTGAAAGATTAATTGTGTCATGCACCATCTATGCATGACCTGCAAAAATAACATCCTACCAGTTCCAGTTAAAAGCTATTGAAATTGTTTCCTTGTACATTTAAGCTTCACATCTGGACACTCAAAGTATCTGAAAATTTTCCTGCAAATCACACTTAAAATACTACTATTAAAACCGTGTCGTATAATATTGAAGAAAATCCCAAATCGAACAAGATCGCTCTTTCCTTAATCAAGGAATTTACCTTCCAAGATAAGATATACACTAGAAAATAGTCTGTCCTTCTGTTACTGTTCAAGTACAATAACAAAAAACTAAATTATATAAAGAAGAATAGAAAAAAAAAATACAAAAAAAAGTTATGTTCCAAAATGAACACGAAGACCTTTTTATAGCTAGGAAAATAACAGTTTTTAGTTTTTCAATGGTTAGAAAATATTTCAACGGTGAAAAATTGATTTGTAACTGTTGTTTGGAAATTGTCAATGCCCAAAAATATATATAAGACCCGACAGTGCGAAGTGCAAAATGCGCCTAAAGAGCTATTGCAATTTTGCAACATGATTGCCCACGTGGCCCCAGTCCAGGTGGCGCAGCACCATCGTGAGGGGTTTGTTGTCCATGCCTTTCCTTTTGTTCCATAAGAAAAAATTAACTATCCACGTTGTTGGGATTAGTTTATAGTTATGCGGATAACGACTAATTACCATGTTGTATGGATTCGCGGAATGTGTGTCGAGCTTGATTTTAAGCAAAAGACAACAAAGTTGAAGTGTGATAGTCAAAGTACTATTCACTTAGCGAAGAATCTTGCATTTCATTCACAATCGAATCATATTGATATTCAGTATCACTTCACTAGAGAGAAGGTTGATGAGAAACAGATTCTCTTGAAAAAAGGTTGATACAATAATGAACATCGCAGACTTCTTAACTAAGCAGTTAGTTTGGCGAAATTTGAGTGGTGTATATCTGATGTGAGCATCAAGAAGTATTCTTCAAGTAGGAGAATGTTTGTATTGACTCATATTTCTGCGAGTCCGACTAATAACCATCACGACTAGGTAACCAAGTGCAAAATATAATATATAATTGGGCATGAAGATTTATTAGTAGCTTGTTCTTGGGTTTTACTAATGTATTGGGCTTGAAACTATGTTATAGTAGCTAAGATTTTTAAGTTAATATAAAACATTATTTGGTGCGTGGATTATTGTAGAGCGTGTGTGGAACAGTATTAACAAATTAGTGAATCTGAGTATATCGCGTGCTCTTATTTTTTTGTTTGAGATTATTGTGTGATTGATCCTAAATTCTAACACACGTAAATGTTTATAAAACTCATATACAACATAGTAAAATATTCAATATAGAACTTTCATTTAAAATATGATTAATATGTCAATTTTAATATGTATTATCTCTCTCTAGTTAATATAGAATATCAAATAACCTTGTTATTTAGAAAACATTCATAGGATTTTTAAATTATGAATACCAAATTAAATTATGAATATCAAATTAACTAGAACTTTCAAATATCATGAGTTAATAAAATCATTAAAGTAGGAAAAATCTCAACACTACGAACTCATCTCTTAAGTAACATGTCTCCCACCATCCGAAAAAGAAGCTCCCATAAAATATCCATCAATATTGAACTTTAGGTTACCAGGGGAGAGGAGTCCAAAACGAAACTGCAAGATCTCTAGCTATTTCCTTTTTATTTTAAAATTAGAGATGTATTTTAAAAATAATTTTTTTTATAAATAATTCCAATTTCAGCAGTACCCTTACAACTCCCATAAAAATATCCTTAATTGAGTGCTTGATGTTAGAATTTAAGATCGAAGTATAATACAATCACACAGAAAATTAGATAAAGAACAGAAAAGTAAGAACACACGATATACTCAAGCTCACCATGTTAGAATCAGATCACATATACGCACACAATAGTAAATAATCAACACAGAATATACGTGGTTCCCCAAACACGGGTACGTCTATGAGAGCGGAGGCTATTTTATTGATTGATAAGGTTCCTATGTTATTGGTTTTATAATTCAGAGAGTATTTATATCTACTACTCCTATTCCAACCCTAATACACATTATAGCCTGAATACCCATAATGCCTTTATAACACCGTACCATACCCCGCACCTTCGCGACCTTACTCTGCTCTGCTTCGCTAGACACTGACATTTTCTGAACTTTTCAGTTTTGAGCCACAAGTTCCAACACATCAATTTGGCTAGTCCATTTGTCTGAAGTATTCATTAGATGTTTCGGATGCTTTATAATGATTTTCACACTAAATAATTATTTTCATAGTAATTAGAAAATCCTAGTTACTTTATGGGCTTAATCCTAATATATTAATAAATAAAAGATTGGACTATTAAAAAATCCTTAAGCCCAACGACTATCTTGTCGTAGTGACCATTAGTCGAATCCGTAGAAATATGAGTCATTCTCAACACTTGAAAAATGAAAGAAACAAACTAATTCAAGAAAATTCAAGCTGGAGAAGCTGATAACTTACAGTTACGACTTAATGGAGTGTTTGAAAAACGAAAGAGACAGCAGCAACTTGAATCAATGTCTGGAACAATTGAAGATCATTCGGTCGAAATGTGGTGTGGATTTTAATAAGTCTAGAGCTCTCTTAAAGGTGGGCAAATTGGGTATATTTAGAATATTTTATGTCTTAAAATAAAATTATGTTTTTAATTTTTAAACAAATAAAAAATATTTTTTTTTAATTTTAGAACGGAGAGAATATATTTTTGCGATGATAAAATTGGACTTGCATCAGGAGCTTATTGTTGGTATGCGCACTAGCATGCTAAGAAAACCATTAGGCTTGAGAGTTGAGTATAAGATTTAGGCCTCTAAACATGTGAAGTGAACATCATATTAAATTTTAAGTAGATGAAAAATAAAAATAAAAAGTTCAGAAAATAATTGAAACACCAAAGTGGAAGCGATATCCTGCCAATGTGTTTTTTGTTGTTGTTGTTGATATTTTATGAGTTTAAACAGACTTTTTGAGTAATTTTATAGGAATTATTATTTTTATAAATATTTTTACAAGTCTCATCTCATATGAGTGCAAGACTCATTTATTAATATAAAGATCTCATGGAAATCTCTAAAATTGTTTGAAAAATAACAATTAACAGTATTAAATAGTTGGAAGTTAGTAACACATTTTCTTTTGGGCTCGTCTTGAGCACATTAGGGCATTGGGCCAAGAAAGCTTGTGAACCTTATTTTTCAAATCTACATCTTGTGTGTTTTCTTTCAATAGACTAAACTTTAACGTTTATTGGGCGGTATTTTCTGCAGTTTGCTCTATTTTAGTTATTGTACAATAATCTTTCAATTTTTTTTATTAATAAACTAAAATAAGAAATTATTATGTTTTCGGTATCCAAAAAACAAGAAATTAAGGAAATTATAAGTGCAGTGACAAGTTGGATTGGGCTAAAGTCACAAAGCAAGCCTACTTTGCTACTTTGCTCAATGATTTTTTTTGCTCAATTGCATAATAATGGTAATTATGGGTAAAGATTTATTGAAATAGATAAAAAAAAAGATCAGTAGAAGCTAGTTCATTGGCCTAAATATAGATTAATACCCTGAACTTTTAACGTTTTTCCACTTTGGGGATTAAATTCTTAATTTTTTCAATTAAGTGATTAAATTTTTAATTTTTTTCACTTTGTAGATTGTCTTATCAGGTTTTTCAATTAGGGGATTAAACTTTTAATTTTTTTTTCTTCATTTTGGGAATTGTCTTCTTAATTTTTTTTTATTACGTCTGATTGATAGTTATGTGTTTGTTCAATTTGTTTCTTTTTATTAAATGAAATTATGTACTTTTTTCGTCTCAAATTAAAAGATTGTTATTAACTTTTGGAAGATAATTTAAAATATTTTTAATCTCAAAATTAATAAAAATATATTAAAAATTATCAAATAACAAAATTTTAATTAGTAGTACATTTATACATTTTAAATATTCATCATTATGTTGATTATTGATACTTTTAAAATCTTGAAATGATTTAAGACATTGCAAACTTAGTTTTAAAAAATTCATCAATAATCAACATAATAATAAATATTTAAAATTTATAAATGTACTACTAATTAAAATTTTGCTATTTCATTAATTTTGAGATTACAAATGTAAGACCCCGAATTTTATGAAATATAAAATTTAATTTTTCTTCATATATATTTTTCTGAAACAGTAAGTGGTTAAATCGATAAAGTTTAAAGTGAAGGATGTTATGTGCAAATTTTATTTTGTCGGACAATATTCGTTTTGTCGGGGAATATTCGGGCCGTACGACGGCGCCGAAATAACAAATTATTGGTGGACCCCACAACGGAATATTTATCGGATATAGAAAACGACAGAAGTAACCTTTTTAATAAAAATAGTCAACGGTGCTAACTGTTAAAATACCGGTGATAAAAGAATAGTAGCATACGGTAATTTATGGTATTTTACTGTAGCATGCGGTACTCTACAGTAGCACACGGTATTGCACAGTGTCTCATATTATTGACACCGTAACTGTTACGCATCATTTCATCAATAATTGTCACTGCATAATATTTTATATTATCAATTCAATTATTGTTGCTACACAGTATTTTGCATTATTGATTCAATAATTGTCATTATACTGTATTTCATATCATCGAGTCAATAATTGTTGGTGCACTGTAGTTTAAAATTATTGAGTCTAATAATTGTCACAGTAGCAAATACACTATAATTTATATTATTAAATTAATAAAAATATGTAACGTGTTTCTTACATTATCGTGGTAACATTATTTTATATGTTGGACTCACAGGAAGAATAAATAAATCAATAAATAAATAAATAAAAAATAAAATAATTAATTTTACTATTTGAAATAGTAACGTGAATAGTGATGTGAATAATAACGTGAATAGTAAGTGAATAGTAAGAAACATGTGGAATCCACTGTGGGGCCCACACGAAATGTGAGAAATGTGTTTGTTGGGAATGGGTTGGTGGAGGCTGCGCAGCAGCCTCTGCTGAATTTTTTTCTGTTCACCTACCACGCATAGTAACTTCTTTTCTCCTATAAATAGCTTGCTCAGCTGAATAGAAAAATCACACCTAAAATATAGAATTTTTCTATAAGAATTTTATGAGTTTTCTCTGAGAATAGTAAGGTTATTTTGAGTGTTTGAAAGCCAAAAGGAGTGCAGAAAATTTTCAAGTAAGTCTTTTATTAAAGAGTAGTAATTTCATAAATTCCTATTTTACACGGTATTCATAAATCTTCCTTTAGAAGACTCTTCTTTAAGAAGATTCATTTTTAAAAGCTTTCTTTGGAAGATTTATTTTGAAATATTATTTTAAAAACTATTTTAAAGTTGTTATATTATACTACAAAAATTATGTTAAATATATATAATTTTGATAGTTCATAATATATGAATTATCATACACCTTGAAATTTATATGTGGTAATTACTAATTTTATTAAAAATATATAGGTTGATCAACCTCATTTAAATCAATATCCAGTCACGTGTTAAGGTAAGGAATACCATTCATTTCAAACTCTTAAATTTACTGTGGTAAAGAATATCATCTTCTATTATTTAAACTTACTACGGTAAGGGGTATCACTCTTTTCATTATCATAAATGGATATTATTTTCTTTCTTACTTGAAGGGATTATCATTATTTGATTCTCGAAAATAATATCGTTTCTTTCTTGTGCCATTTACTTCCATGTATTAAATTGTGGGAATAACCTTACGGCGCGGTTTACCGCCTGTTGGTGAATAACCTTTTGTATTCATTCCTTATTAATCTTTGAGAATAACCTTACGGTGCGGATTATCGCCTGTTTGGTGAATAACTATTCGTATTCAAATTGATGGGAATAACCTTACGGCGCGGATTACCGCCTGTTGGTGAATAACCTTTTTTATTTGTCTCGTGTGGAAATAATTTGTCTACACGAATTATCACATGACACTTTTATTCCATATTCGTAAGTGATATCATTTTCCTTTATACTCATAAGGGATACCATCTTTTTCATCTTCCATTATTCAAACTTACTATGGTAAGGGATATTAATTTTCTTCACATTTTGTTAATCAAACCTGCTACGGTAAGGGATATTATTTTCTTTCATACACCTAAATCGAAACTTATTATGAAACTATTGCTTCTATAATTCCTGAAAATATTATATGTTCCATAATAGTTGAATTTCATTATTTCAACTGAACCTTCCTATTTTCTGAACATTTCTATTGAACTGTAATCGTTATTCTGAACTATGGATCTTGAATATCATTTTTAAATTTCACTCCACAGCATGTTGGCAATTTGGACATTATTTGAATCTGCACAAAGTAAACTTCCGATACTTATTGTTTATCCTGTTTTTCTGTTCATCATTTGTATCACTGTTATTTGTATTAATCATCAAGAATCAAGCTGTTGTGAATATCTGTGGCCGGGGACACAGATGTGATATAATTGTTGAACAGATGATAGGTTAAAGGCGATATACTAGGTTAAAGGCGATACATCTGTTCGGTGTCTTTTATGGCACGTGGTGAATGTTCTCTTTGGCCCGTAGTGCAAAGATGAACTGTTGGTTGGTATGATTATGACCAAAGGCTGAATCTGGTATAATCATGACCGTTGGTGCTATATTGAATATCTTTGGCCCGTAGTGCAAAGATGAACTGTTGATTTGCATGATTATGACCAGGAACTGTGAATTTTTATTATCATGACTAATGGTATTTCAGATGATAAAAGTTGATGATATTTTTACTAAAAAGAGAAGCGAGTGGACATTATAGTCTGCATTATTCTTCTAATAGATTGCTCATTCCGCTGCTATTATTGATCTGAACATTGTTTAAGAATTTAACTACAGTTTTTGATATAAACCTTGTAGTCTATTGTATTCAGAACTCAACTGTTGAAGGCTAATGATAATTTATTCGTCATTATCTTAGTCATGATATTTCTTACTGGGCTATTTGAGCTCACCCTTTCTTTTGTTCCATTGTTTTTCAACAGGAGATGAAAACGTAACGGGGTCTAGCCGGGGGATGGAGTGAGAGTCCGAGTAATAGCTATCCTGGTCTTCACGTGTTGTAAAATAGTGTGGCAATAATAGTGAAGACTTAGTTGTGTATTATTATACACTGTATTGTTGTACGTTGTGCTTTGTTGTAATAATTTTGTTGTAGTCTTTTGACGACTCAAGTTTGGGCTGTGTGGGCCTAGATTTGGGGGCGTCACAGTTGGTATCAGAGCTTAGGGATATGGTCTTTAATGGAGATCTGGGTTTAGAATTAGGAGGGGAGAAACGAATAGAATCGGTCACTAGTGTGTCACACCTAAATTAGATTTTGTTATCTAATAAGTCGATTTGAATGTAGGAACATAAAGTGATGAGTTAGTTTGTTTAAACTAACATTTATTTTGTGACCACAGTTAAGTATGGCATCTGGAAATCAGGAGGTTAACTATGAAATGCCCGAAACAAATGTAGCTGCAAAACAAGAGGCGACGAATAATCTTCTTACAAACTCAGAGTTGAATCATTTGTCTAAGGCAAAAATTATGCGTGTTCTATCCAGTAAGGATGAAGGTGAAAGTTCTGCTACAGTCGTTCCAGATCCATTATTAGAAGCAATTAAAGAAAGTAATGAACTTGCGGAAATTATTGCCTTTAATTTACTCACTAATTGGGAGAGTCATATCACCTGGTTATGCTCTATAACAAAGGATCAGAATATATGGACTTTTCATATTAGTCTTTGGGATTTATGGTGTTCCAGCTATGAGTTTCAAGATTATTTAAAAATGATGTTTCTATACTTTTGGGCGTTACAATTTAAAGGAATTCAGGTTAAGTTAGTCACTATCATGGAAACTGCAGTCTATCGAAAATACTATTCTTATGGAAATCATTGGTACGTTACTACTGATGAAGTTGATGAATCCGAGAAACAGTTTGTTAGAAAATTATTTAGCGGTATTCCCATGGTTGAAATATGTGAAGATCCGGATGAAGTATACGGGACTCGATTTGATGATGACAGCCTTGATGATCAAGAAATCGAATGAGGTGATGACCGGTAAACTATTCATCAATTCTCGAGAAGTCTATGTCATGTTAGATACTGGCTCTATCCACTCTTTTATCTCACCTATATGTACTCAACGTTTAAATTTGACTATTGAAAACTTAAATCTTGTCTTATCAGTTGAAACCTCATTGGGAGAAATACCTATTACATTTACTATCTATAAATCTTGCCTAGTTCAAATCAACAACCTCACATTACCTGTTGACCTTATTTCTTTGGAGATGCGTGAATTTGATGTGATTTTAGGAATTGATTGGTTGACTACCCATCATGCTAAAATTGATTGTTTTCATAAGATTATTAGTTTTCATATTCCTAATCAACCTGTCATGCAAATTCAAGCAACTAAACCATTGAAATATATAACTATTATTTCTAGCCATAAAGTCATTCGTTTATTGAAAAACGGATGTCAAGCCTTTTTAGCCCATGTCATTGATTTGAACAAAAACACGTCAAACTTGAATGATATTCCTATTGTTAATGAGTTCCTGACGTTTTTCCTGAGGAACTTCCTGGCTTATCCCCAAACCGAGAAATTGAATTCTGTATCGATCTTGAACTCGATACTAAGCCCTTTTCCAAAGCCCAATACCAAATGGCTCCCATAGAACGCCAAGAGATGAAAGTTTGATTATTAGATATCGGTATCATTCGAGCGAGGAATGCGAGAAGAGTTTTCAAGAACTCAAGAGGAGACTTGTTTCAAGCTCCTGTTCTGACCATTCCATCAGGATCAGGAAAATTCGTCATATATAGCGATGCTTCAAGCAAAGGTCTAGGTTGTGTCCTTATGCAACATGGAAAGGTTATAGCTTATGCCTCTCGACAACTCAAGGATTATGAGAAAAATTATCCTACTCATGATCTAGAGTTGGCAGCAGTCGTTTTCGCGTTGAAGATTTGGAGACACTACTTGTACGGAGAAAAGGTGGATATATATACGGATCATAAAAGTCTCAAGTATTTCTTCACCCAGAAGGAACTCAACATGCGACAACGACGTTGGCTTGAGCTGTTGAAGGATTACGACCACACAATCCAGTATCACCCGGGAAAGGCGAACGTTGTAGCTGACGCTTTGAGCAGAAAATCTTATGCGAGTACAAGTGCAATGCTGACAACACAAAAGTGTATTTTGTACGACTTGCAAAAGATGGAGATACAGCTAAAGACACCAGGGACCCACTCGAAGATTGCTCACGTGCAAGTAGAACCAACTTTAATGGATAAAATTAAAGCTGCTCAAGCTACCGATCCGGAACTGATGAACATGATGAAGAAAGTACAAGAAGGTGCCATCCCCGAAGCAAGAATCGACGAGACAGGAATACTTCGAGTTAACTCTCGACTCTGTGTTCCTAACGATCCTGAATTGAAGCATAAAATCATGATGGAGGCACACAACACACCGTTTGCAATCCACCCAGGAGGTACCAAGATATATCGAGATCTTCGACATACATTTTGGTGGAACAATATGAAAAGGGAGATTACAAAGTTTATCTCAAGGTGCCTAACTTGTCAACGTGTCAAGGCAGAGCATCAAGTACCTAAGGGTCCATTACAACCACTTGAGGTTCCCGAATGGAAGTGGGAACACATCAATATGGATTTCGTGACGGGTCTTCCCAAAGTTTCTCAAGGCTTAGATGCAATTTGGGTCATCGTAGATAGATTGACCAAATCCGCTCATTTCTTGCCTATACGAGAAAACTTTTCACTTGAACGACTTGCCGGTATGTACATAAATGAGATCGTGAGATTGCATGGCATGTCAGTTTCCATAGTTTCTGATCGAGATCCTAGATTCACTTCACGCTTTTGGATCAGTCTACAAAAAGCTATGGGCACTGAGCTACGATTCAGTTCTGCATACCATCCTCAAACGGACGGACAATCGGAAAGGACGATTCAGACCCTCGAAGATCTTTTAAGACTTTGCGTACTAGATTTCAAAGGAAGTTGGGATAAGTACTTGCCATTGGTGGAATTTTCCTACAACAACAGTTACCAAGCAAGTATAGGTATGGCTCCATTCGAGGCTTTATATGGACGCAAGTGTCGCTCTCCAGTATATTGGAATGAGGTAAGAGAAGCAAAACTGTTGGGACCCAAGTTGGTACGCTTGACAACAGAAAAGATCCAAATGATCCGACAACGAATACAGACCGCACAAGAACGACAAAAGAGTTATGCTGATCTTCATCGGAGAGACGAAAGTTTCAACGTCGGAGATCATGTATTCTTACGTGTTTCTCCATGGAAAGGGGTTACGAGATTCGGAAAGAGAGGAAAGCTCAACCCTCGATTTGTTGGCCTATTTGAAATTCTCGATCGAGTAGAAACCGTAGCCTATAGACTAGTTTTACCACCAAGTATGTCTCGCATCCATAATGTTTTTCACATATCTATGTTACGTAAATATGTGAAGGACCCAAACCACGTCATTGAGTTAGAACCGGACGTTATAGAAGAGGATTTAACGTACGAGGAGGTACCTGTTAAGATCCTTGATAAGAATGAGCAGATTCTACGCTCAAAGGTTATACCTCAAGTTAAGGTTTTATGGAGGAACCAATATATTGAGGAAATGACCTAGGAGCTAGAATCCGAGATGAAATCTAAATATCCTTACCTCTTCGAAATGTCAGGTACGTCAATTTCGGGGACGAAATTTCATAAGGAGGGGAGATTGTAAGACCCCGAATTTTATGAAATATAAAATTTAATTTTTCTTCATATATATTTTTCTGAAACAGTAAGTGGTTAAATCGATAAAGTTTAAAGTTAAGGATGTTATGTGCAAATTTTATTTTGTCGGACAATATTCGTTTTGTCGGGGAATATTCGGGCCGTACGACGGCGCCGAAATAACAAATTATTGGTGGACCCCACAACGGAATATTTGTCGGATATAGAAAACGACAGAAGTAACCTTTTTAATAAAAATAGTCAACGGTGCTAACTGTTAAAATACCGGTGATAAAAGAATAGTAGCATACGGTAATTTATGGTATTTTACTGTAGCATGCGGTACTCTACAGTAGCACACGGTATTGCACAGTGTCTCATATTATTGACAACGTAACTGTTACGCATCATTTCATCAATAATTGTCACTGCATAATATTTTATATTATCAATTCAATTATTGTTGCTACACAGTATTTTGCATTATTGATTCAATAATTGTCATTATACTGTATTTCATATCATCGAGTCAATAATTGTTGGTGCACTGTAGTTTAAAATTATTGAATCTAATAATTGTCACAGTAGCAAATACACTATAATTTATATTATTAAATTAATAAAAATATGTAACGTGTTTCTTACATTATTGTGGTAACATTATTTTATATGTTGGACTCACAGGAAGAATAAATAAATCAATAAATAAATAAATAAATAATAAAATAATTAATTTTACTATTTGAAATAGTAACGTGAATAGTAACGTGAATAGTAAGTGAATAGTAAGAAACATGTGGGACCCACTGTGGGGCCTACACGAAATGTGAGAAATGTGTTTACTGGGAATGGGTTGGTGGAGGCTGCGCAGCAGCCTCTGCTGAATTTTTTTCTGTTCACCTACCACGCATAGTAACTTCTTTTCTCCTATAAATAGCTGCTCAGCTGAATAGAAAAATCACACCTAATACATAGAATTTTTCTATAAGAATTTTATGAGTTTTCTCTGAGAATAGTAAGGTTATTTTGAGTGTTTGAAAGCCAAAAGGAGTGCAGAAAATTTTCAAGTAAGTCTTTTATTAAAGAGTAGTAATTTCATAAATTCCTATTTTTCACGGTATTCATAAATCTTCCTTTAGAAGACTCTTCTTTAAGAAGATTCATTTTTAAAAGTTTTCTTTGGAAGATTTATTTTGAAATATTATTTTAAAAACTATTTTAAAGTTGTTATATTATACTACAAAAATTATGTTAAATATATATAATTTTGATAGTTCATAATATATGAATTATCATACACCTTGAAATTTATATGTGGTAATTACTAATTTTATTAAAAATATATAGGTTGATCAACCTCATTTAAATCAATATCCAGTCACGTGTTAAGGTAAGGAATACCATTCATTTCAAACTCTTAAATTTACTGTGGTAAAGAATATCATCTTCTATTATTTAAACTTACTACGGTAAGGGGTATCACTCTTTTCATTATCATAAATGGATATTATTTTCTTTTTTACTTGAAGGGATTATCATTCTTTGATTCTCGAAAATAATATCGTTTCTTTCTTGTGCCATTTACTTCCATGTATTAAATTGTGGGAATAACCTTACGGCGCGGTTTACCGCCTGTTGGTGAATAACCTTTTGTATTCATTCCTTATTAATCTTTGAGAATAACCTTACGGTGCGGATTATCGCCTGTTTGGTGAATAACTATTCGTATTCAAATTGATGGGAATAACCTTACGGCGCGGATTACCGCCTGTTGGTGAATAACCTTTTTTATTTGTCTCGTGTGGAAATAATTTGTCTACACGAATTATCACATGACACTTTTATTCCATATTCGTAAGTGATATCATTTTCCTTTATACTCATAAGGGATACCATCTTTTTCATCTTCCATTATTCAAACTTACTATGGTAAGGGATATTAATTTCCTTCACCTTTTGTTAATCAAACCTGCTACGGTAAGGGATATTATTTTCTTTCATACACCTAAATCGAAACTTATTATAGAACTATTGCTTCTATAATTCCTGAAAATATTATATGTTCCATAATAGTTGAATTTCATTATTTCAACTGAACCTTCCTATTTTCTGAACATTTCTATTGAACTGTAATCGTTATTCTGAACTGTGGATCTTGAATATCATTTTTAAATTTCACTCCACATCATGTTGGCAATTTGGACATTATTTGAATCTGCACAAAGTAAACTTCCGATACTTATTGTTTATCCTGTTCTTCTGTTCATCATTTGTATCACTGTTATTTGTATTAATCATCAAGAATCAAGCTGTTGTGAATATCTGTGGTCGGGGACACATATGTGATATAATTGTTGAACAGATGATAGGTTAAAGGCGATATACTAGGTTAAAGGCGATACATCTGTTCGGTGTCTTTTATGGCACGTGGTGAATGTTCTCTTTGGCCCGTAGTGCAAAGATGAACTGTTGGTTGGTATGATTATGACCAAAGGCTGAATCTGGTATAATCATGACCGTTGGTGTTATATTGAATATCTTTGGCTCGTAGTGCAAAGATGAAATGTTGATTTGCATGATTATGACCAGGAACTGTGAATTTTTATTATCATGACTAATGGTATTTCAGATGATAAAAGTTGATGATATTTTTACTAAAAAGAGAAGCGAGTGGACATTATAGTCTGCATTATTCTTCTAATAGATTGCTCATTCCGCTGCTATTATTGATCTGAATATTGTTTAAGAATTTAACTACAGTTTTTGATATAAACCTTGTAGTCTATTGTATTCAGAACTCAACTGTTGAAGGCTAATGATAATTTATTCGTCATTATCTTAGTCATGATATTTCTTACTGGGCTATTTGAGCTCACCCTTTCTTTTGTTCCATTGTTTTTCAACAGGAGATGAAAACGTAACGGGGTCTAGCCGGGGGATGGAGTGAGAGTCCGAGTAATAGCTATCCTGATCTTCACGTGTTGTAAAATAGTGTGGCAATAATAGTGAAGACTTAGTTGTGTATTATTATACACTGTATTGTTGTACGTTGTGCTTTGTTGTAATAATTTTGTTGTAGTCTTTTGACGACTCAAGTTTGGGCTGTGTGGGCCTAGATTTGGGGGCGTCACAACAAATATTTTAAATTAACTTTCAAAAGCCAATAACAATATTTTAATTTGGGACGAAGGAAGTACATAATTTCATTCAATAAAAAGAAACAAATTAAACAAACACATAATTATCAATTAGACGTAATCAGAAAAATTTGAGAAGACAATCCCCAAAATAGAAAAAATTAAAAATTGAATTCCCTAATTGAAAAACTAATAAAACAAACCCCAAAGAGGAAAAAATTAAAAATTTAATCATTTAATTGAAAAAATTAATAGCTCAATTCCCAAAGTGAAAAAGTGTTAAAAGTTCAGGGTATTAATCTATATTTAGGCCTTCATTTTCCTATATCAGTTGGTCCAAACTTTATATTAGGTTACAGTATTTGAATTTAAGTTTTATACACCGATAGTTTTAAAATTATGACATACTATTAATGAAATAAGTGTGTTTAGCTAAAGTTTATGTATATTTTATTTTATTTTATTATTATTTCAGGGACGGGCTTCATTTATCTGCCAAGTGGACGTCGTCTCTTCTTCGGTTGCGTTTTCTTATTTTGAGATCCAATGATTTCCATGGTCCTATTCCTATGTCCAACATTTTCAAGACGAAATATCTTTTTTTCAATCCGAAAGTCACGGATCTATCAAATAATAAATTAAAATGAGAGATCACAAATGTGTTGGGAACCTTTCAATGACTTGAGGATTTAGACCTATATATATACATTCCCTCCACATTTGCAAAGGAGCAGGCCCAAGTGATACTGGTGATGGAAAGAGTGATCATTGAACTCGAGAGAATTATAATTATCCTCACAATCATTGATTTATCAAGCAACAAATTTGATGGTGAGATTTCAGATGTAATTGGAAATCTCAAATTCCTCAGCTAAATTTATTTCAAAACAGTCTTGCTGGTCGCATTCTCTCATTTTCGAGAAATTTATCAATACTCGAATCGCTAGACTGTAATTCAAATTAACTTGTAGGAGAGATTCCTTAAGAGCTCGCAAATCTAAATTCTCTAGGGTGCGTTTGGATAGCTCGATTCAATGGGTTAGTATTGGAATTGAGGTCTCCATTATTAAATCAATTGTCTGGATTATATATATATATATATATTTAGTATTGAATTTCAACACTAAACATCTCAACACTATAAAATAAATACTATGATTCAGCCTGAGATTTTAAAAATCAATTCATTGTGAAATTCATAATAAATCTATATCGGGTTCACACATTAAACACCATACAAAACACACACAATAGCTGAACTCATTCCTCGTCCGAAGTTCTTTGTTACCTTCTTGCTTCCCTCTCACTCACTCTCTCCAAAATCACCCAATTCATTCACCCTTTCATCACTAAACTCTCTTTCTACATTCAACCCTATTTAAAATCTCTGTTTTAGGGTTTTTCATTACTCAAGTCAGCATGATTGATTGAAAGTTAAACTATAGCTTCTAAAGGTACGTTATTGTATCGAAATGAATCTTATTGGCATAGCTTTGTGGTTGTTAATTGTAGCTTTTGAACTGAATACTTTGTAATTTAAGTGGTTGATCGAATCATTCATGTTTCTTTTTTTCATTTCCAAGTATTTAATTATGCTTCTATTGGGTACATGTATATATGTGTATATCTAATTATGTGCCAACAAAAAAATCTAATGGCTGCTAAGTTTTAGGTTAAAGACTAGATTAAGAGTTTTTTTTACTTCCCTTCATGATTTTGAAACTCAGATCGGACCGCCCAGTCCGACTGAAAAAAAATTAGAACCGGTCGGTCCTCTGGTCCGGTTCAAGTCAAAAAACCAATTTTGGTCAAAACCGGTGACCCAACGGTCGGACCGGTCGACCTAGTGACCCGGTCACTGGTTTTACCGGTTCCTTACAACTTTTTTTTTATTCTTAAATTTAAGCATTTGAACTTAATTAAATGTATCTTGATTGAGTTTTGAATTATGATCATGATTTAATATCTTTCTTTTCATATAGTTTTAGTATTTATTTGAATTGTATAAAGTAAACATTGTACAAATAGATTTATTTATTTATACCGAATTTGATTGAACGTATCCTAGAGATATTTATGTTCATTTTTGTTTGATTTTGTCACTCATGAGTCTTGAATTTTGAGTTATGATCATGATTTAATATCTTCTTTTTTATATAATTTAGTATTTATTTGAATTGTATAAAGTAAACATTGTACAAATAGGTTTAATTTTTTTGTGTAGATAAATTGATTAATTTTATATATTTACTAAATATTATATATAATATATAATAATTAATATATTTAATTATTTATTATTTATTACATATTAATGACGTCATCGGTTCTATAATGGTCTGACTACTGATTAGACGAGTAACCCATCCACCCAGTACCTTTTTTGATTTGATGACCGATCCGGGGTCTGAAAACACTACTTCCCTTTGCTCAATTTTCAGAGAGCCTCGGGCGGATTTGCTCTGGCTCTTTCATTTGCAATGCTCAATTTTCGAGTATATAGCATGTTTGTTAAAATGTCTTTGTGAAGTCATTTGTTTTGCTTTGGATCTTAAGTGAGCAAAAAATAATAACGAATGCAGCAATTTGTTTCCTTGTTACATATGTTTGACATCCTATAACTCTTTTTGGAACCACCTTTCGTCTTCATCTTTATCTATTTTGTTTCTCTCAGAAGCATACACAAATCTTTAAACCATTTAAATTCTGAAGTATAATTGTTACTTTCAGAAGAAGAGCAGTCTCCATTACTGATTGCACAACTATAAATAAGGTGCTGCTTACCCTCTCCATAAGCTTTACATTTCTTTGATTTGTTTGATATTATTAAGTTTATTCAGTTTCAATTCTCTGGTTCAATGTCGGTGCTAGTTATGTTGGATCTTTGCTTTAGGTTGATCTTTTTGGGTTTTTGGAACTGGGTTTTGGTTAATTAACAGTGGTTTCGTATGAATTTGTGATTGATTTTGTTCAATACTTTAATTGGGTGGGAAGAGAATTCTAGGAAAAAGAAAAACACTAATGATCCCTTTCATTCTGAGATTTTATCCGGTTTGTTTGTTTTTTCATCTTTTCCTGTTCTTCCTTCCATCAGTGACTAGATTGAATTGTATCCTTCTGGCAAGATAATATATCATGTTGAGATTTATGAAGTGGAAAGTATCTTTAATTTTGTGTTCATTTAAGTTAACCTAAACCCCGGAAGTTTTTGTCTTTTTTTGGGCAGTAAGTAATTTTTGCACTGAATGGAGTCGGAAAATAGGGGCCAATTACAGTATGAAAGTTCTGTTGCAGAGAAAATTAATGTAGAAGGGTCAGCTGTGGATATAAAGAAAATGGGAGAGAGTGAAGAATTTTCCAGTGGCATTGGAGTTACTGAAAATGCAGCAAATGCTAAAGAAGGTTGCAATTCATCAAATCCCAGTAAAGTTTGTGCTGATAATTCTAAAAACAATAAAACTGCAAAGGTCAGGCCTAATGCGAAAGGATCAACTATGTTGGGTCGTAAGGCAAGACCAAGCCTGACCCAGAGTCGGTGTTTCCCTGCCAAAGGACTTCGTGCTGGTGGTACGAGTAACAACATTGATGGGTACCCAATGAAATCCAGTGTCAAATATTCTCGATCAAATGGGTCAAAAGCTAAGGCCCCATTATCAAATGAAACAGTTACTTCAATTTCTAGTTTGAATCCTGCCAGGAAGATACCTTCCACTGCAGTGAACCCAAAGGAAGCAAACACAAACAGAACTTTTTACTCCACAATCATGTACGAGATGAAGTTGTTAGATGAAGTGGAAGCCGAATTACGAGGATGTTGGATGAAGTAGAAGCTTAATTACCTGTTAAACAACCTGAAGATATAGTTCAAGATCAAATGAATGATGATGATGGTGAAGATAATGGATTAGTGAACAATAATGATGCAACTACTCTGGTAAATGCAAATAGAATTAGGATAGCGTGAACGACCAATGAGTGGACACAAATAAGGGATGCACTAGCCCAAACAATATTTATAGATTATCAAAATAGACGAGATCAAATATAATATTTATTTTTTTAGTACTTTTTACTTTTTCCTAGTGAAATTTGGGATTGAATGACTTGTAAATAGAATGGAAAAAATATTTTACTGATAATTAATTGTGATTTACTTTATATGAATGAATTTCTTTATCATGGATACTAGTTGTGCTTTATTTTATATGAATTGATATTGAAAACAATATGAAAACATGTAAAATTAATCAATAGGTTCTCATGCTTTATTTATTTTCCTTGTGAATGTTTTAGTAGAACGTGTAAAAAGGACAAATTTAAAAAAGGACATAACAATAAAAAAAAATTATAATTCATTTTTTTGTGTATTTTGTTTATAATGGATACTAGTTGTGTTTTATTTTATTTGAATATATTTAATTATGTTGATTTTTTAATATCAAAAACAATTAAAAAAAAAAATAAAAATTATCCAAACATTAGTTTTCAAATTTTAACACAAATACAATATGAATTCAATATACTAACCAAACAATATAATTATTTTGTTTTACTATTGAATTTCAACGGTTTTTAATTCTATAGAGTTACAACTCAAATTGAATTTCAAAATAATTTATCCAAACACACCCTTAAAACAATAAATCTTTCCCACAATCATCTCAAAGGTCGTATTCTTTCAGGAAAACAATTTAATAATTCTTTCATGGATGGTTTTACATGGGAAGCAGTATTGATAGGGTATGGGTGTGGAATTGGCTTGGAATTTGTTATTGGATGTCTAGTGTTTTTGGCAGGGGAAACTAAAACGGTTTACTAAAATTGTCAAAAGAGAACTTCGCAGGAAGGTGCAAGGCTACATAGGAGAGAATAAAAACGTTATGGAAAAAGAAATTATCGACATCCAATCCATGGTACGTGCACTACATATAAATAAATTTCTTGTTGTGCATTTTGTAATTTCAGTTTTTCATTGGTGTTTGAACAGTTTTATTATCTTCTAGACTGATACCAGAACTTTGTATGTTTTAGGCTAAATTACTTGTGCATTTATAACCTTCACTAACGTTCTAGGGTAAACAAAAGCCATAAAACAAATAGCATTGGCTTGTGTTGGATAGCCCAATGTGAATTTGATTTCTTTCTCTAGCAGTAAGGATTTAAATAATTTCGAAAGGGTAGGGACAAAGGCATTGTTTTTAATAAGATTAAATTTTTTAGTTAAACTTATGTTCTAAGAAATTAATCATGTGTTTTGTCTAAATTTTAGGCAGACACTGTTGCTTCATAGTCATGACTATGATAAGAGTAAATTGGAGAGATAATTTTATTCTGGAGTTTGAATATGTATCTTTCTTTACAAGTTGTTCTAAAATCGAACAAAATAAAATCTTTAATTTTTTTTTTCTGTTTTTAGATCTTCCTCTATCAACCACATGCCACCCTAGAGGAGAAATATAAACAAAACGAATAATTCTTTTTTCGTTCTTGAAATAGTTTCATTTTAAAAAATTAGTTTTAGTGACATGTTGTTGCTCCATATTTACCTAAAATTTACGGAATGTTTAGTTTAATTGTAATGTAATCATAATAAAATTATGGTAATAAACTTGAAGATATTTTTATCGATCATTTTATACCATTAAAAATATGACTCTTTTTATGTTTTTTTTGGGGTCTTTTTCTGTCTTTCAAGAACTCTTTTTTTGAAACTGAGGGAATGTTTTAATTTATATTCAACATAAATATCAAAAGAGACAACTCGTTGCTAACCTAAACTTTTAGAAAGTGATTTTTATTCAGTAGAGTTTTAAGTATCAAAAGAAAAGGGAAAAAGAGAGAAGAATTTGTCTGAATAAAGAGAATGAAACAATGCTCATTCTATATGCAATTATTAAAGTGATATGCATACCATACATACAACGTACTGAATTTTTAAAAAAAATTCTTTCAAATTTTAGTTAAAATGATATTAATCTAATTCATTTTAAATATTCAAAATAACAAAACAATATTTTTTGGATCTCAAATGTTTCTTAAAACACGAAAAAAAATTCCGATATTGATGGCTTAGATTTATTTTTAGAAGAACTAAATGTTTTAAGAGAAATTTTACAAACGAAAGAAAATACTCCAATTTAGATACTAAATTATATAAAAAAGTTATATTCTTTTTGAAATACATGCATTGCTTATAGAATATTATTAACAATTTCTGTAACAGTTGCTTCTGCGAAAAGAAGCTTTTCAAAATTAAAATTGATAAAATCTTACTTAAGAACGACTATGTTACAAGAAAGATTAATTGTATCAACAATACCATCAATTGAAAAAGAGATTGTAATGACCACGAATTTCATTAGTCATTGTAAATATAATTAATAAATATTTAGCAATGAATTTAAACTTTTTGTATTAATTAATTGTGCATTAGATAATTAAATAAATGTACTTATGTGCTGGTATATTTATTTAAAGAATTAAAACAAGTTGTATAATTAATTAAAGCAAATCTAATTGGATTATATCTTTAATCCAAATGAGTTGATAAACTAGGTCAAAGATATTAACCTAGTAGCCCATGTAATTGATTTAATTACTATCCCATATAATTAATTAAACAAGCCTAATGCTTATTTTAATTAAAGATAGCATAGTTATTTAAATGCGAGCCCAATGTGTTATTTAAATTGAGCCCAAACAATCTAATTGAATGAGCCCAATATATTTAATCCTAGAGTCCAAAGTGGAGCCCAATAGGAAGTCAAAATTGGTCAAAATTGTTACATATATATATATATATATATATATATATATATATATATATATATATATATATATATGATTAAAGTAGAAAAATTAAAGGAAAAATGGCTTGGAAAATCCCATTTTGCTGAATTTTTGAGGGTCCCACTTGGATTGCTTGATTTCCTAGATTGCTTCTAAATCACTCCTTGTCATAAGTTGTTCAACCACCCTAGTCATTCCATATGTCTATCACTTGGTCATTCAATGGAATAGTAAGCTTGATTAGCCTTTAATTTCACCAACATGGGTGAATTAGCAAACTAATGAAGTGTTAGTTGATGGCTATATATATAATGCTCCACACTTGAGCCAAGCTTGTTGGTTCATTTGCTAGAGCATAAAAGAGAGAAAGTGAGAACATTTTCTAGAGAAAAGGAAGATACACTTGTGTATTGTGTGAAAAAGCTAGAGGAAGGCCTTAGTGAATGTCCATTAGCTTCACAACATACTTTGGTAGGAGGAGAAGAAGAGCAAACAAATCACAAAGGTTTAAAAGTGCTCTAAACTCCTTTTTATTTCATTTTTAGGGCTTAGAACGATTTTGAACGGTTAAAATCTATTTTTAACCGATCAAAACTCATTTTGATGGTCTAGATGTATTTAACTATGTAATATATGTATATTCATAGCTCTATGTGTTTATAACATGATTTGGTATGTGAGAAATGCATAAAATTTGTAGAAATACTCATAACACGTTTTACCGGTAAAACCCTAACGATACATGTTATGTTTAATGTTGTATTTTGAAATGTACAAATCGGAAATTTGATTTTTATGTCTAGAAAGCTAGATCTATGAGTTTTAAAGAAAAACCATTTTTGAACCTTTCAAAAATATTGAATAACAAAGAAGTTATAGCTTTTACCACAAGAGATGTCGTTTTTAAACCCTAGATGGTTCGATCTTTAAATTTCGTGTAAAACGTTTTCAAAAATGTGATTGAACCATGGAATATTGTAAAACAAGAAGTTAGGAAGACAACAACACTAAGTTGGGGTCATTTGAATGTGTAGAGTTCATTTATTTCAAGTTTGAACCATTAAAACCAAGAATTTATGAAACTAGTTTTCATTCTGTCCTTGTGAGTGATTTTACGGATACTTCCGTTCAGAATTTGGATTTATGATCTAAAGAGAAATTGTAGATCATGAAATTCTTATAATAATGGACTCAATAATCACCCCAAAATGTTTTAAAATGAAAAAGTTATGACTGTCAGAGCGTCGGGGGGTCGGGCAGTCCAAAAATTGATTTTTCAAAAGTAGGTCAAGCGCTTAGGCGCTTGAACCCGCTGTTCCTGAGAGCAGATTCGGTCCGCGTTGGGTCGGGTCGGTCCGGGTCGGGTTTTCTATGGAAATTTAAGTTAAAATAAGTGTAAAATGAATGTGTTTGAATATTAAACCAATACATGGAGTTTATTAGTAACTAATTGGTAGCTAAATGTTTAAAATTAAGACTAATGTTAACACAATTAAAAAGTTAACTATTGATATTGTTTATAATAAAATATTATTAAGAGGTTAATAATATTAATATGTGATTAGAATGTTATTAAATGATTATAACATTTGTAAATGATTAAATTATTATTAAATGGATAATAATATTAATAAGTCAAGAAAATATTATTAAATAAATAATAATATTAGTAAATGAATAAAATATTATTAAAAAGATTAATAATATTAGATAATGAATAAAATATTATTAAATGATTAATAATATTAGATAATGATTAAAATATTATTAAATAATTAATAATATTAGATAATGAATAAAATATTATTAAATAATTAATAATATTAATAATGTGATTAATGTATTATTAAATAGTTAATAATATTAAAAGATTAATACAATATTATTAAGGGATTAATAATATTAGAAGGATAATAGAATATTATTAAATGATTAATAATATTATAAGACTAATAGAATATTATTAATTGTTAATAATGTTAAATAAGAATGTGAACTATATTAAGTAATTAATATAGGTTTTATGTGATTGAAATATTATTAAGTAATGATAATATGGTCTAAGTGTTTAATATACCCTTAATTATTTAATTATGTGGTTAGGTATAACATGTATAGATGTTATCATATGAATGCGTATATGATACTAATTCGAAGATCAACTTGATTAATTGTTAGGTCTATCTAAAGAGAATTAAATTGAATTGGTTAGCAGTAGACCACGCACAAGGCAAGTTTCTTCTTAACCCTAACTTGTATTTATTGTTGCAAGTATTCTTCAACCTTATTTACATTGAGCAATTCAATTATTGTTGAGCAAGTATCTACACTCGTAGTTATTTGACAAAACTTTGAGTGAATTAATTATCGAAAATTACTTCACATCATTATTGTATTGTAATTCGCACGTAGTGCCTTTGTAAATGTTATAGTTCAGTAATTTACGAACTTTTTAAGAATGTCTAAGCTAATTGTTTCGGCTAGACAAATGCATGTTTAAATTCATATAATTGAATATTTTAAAAGCTTATCCAAACCATTGGCTGGTGCGGATTCTTATAGTAAGACTGAGAAAGAATAACCCTAGTTAAAGGGGATTTTTATATTTTTGGGTAACCGAATTTGCGCAAGAAAACTAAATGTTATGCATATACATAGGACATGAGAGGACTGATCCCCTCAAGTGTCCCGTTATTTTTAACAAGGTTTTAGACATTGTATATCTGTTCTACCTTAGTAGCAGTTCACGGTCATTAAAGACCACTCAGCAGTAAAGAGTCAATCCATTCTTATATTGAACATTGATTCTTGATATCTTTCACAAATTGTTATTGTTGAAAACCTTGAAGTTATTTTCTTTCATCATGATATATCGTATGTTGTTGTTTATAAACTTGTTGAGCCATTTAGTTGCTCATTCTTGCTATATCATGACTATATTGCAGCTAAGCCCGACTGCTCTAATTCAGACAAAGGCAAGGGAAAAGCGAATGCGTAGTTTAGTAAATTCATGATAGTTTAAATTACTGTTATGTAATTACTTTGTAAATCTTTTGTATTTCCCTTAAGATATGTAGTGATTAAGATTAAGGTTAATAGATCTTGGGAAGTGTAACCTTTTGAGAAGGAACATTTTGTATTATTCCGCGTAATTTGAATACAATTTATGTATTTCATTATTGTTAAGTATTGTACAGTGAGAACCAAACCCGAGGTTAATGAACCCGAATTTGGGATCGTCACAGAGATGGTAGGAAAACTTGAATATAAAAACTTAATTAATACTTTTGTAACTCAAAAAGCAAGAAAAATTAATTTTAAATGAAAAAATATTAATATCAAACATAGAATATCTCATTTAGAAATATTAATTTATGTCTCAAATTATCTTGAGTTATTCCTGTATACATGCCCATGCCAAATTATGGATAATGATAGTGTTAGAGTAAAAAATACTAATATTTTAGGACAAATATATGTATAACTTTTACGTACACTTGGTATAAGTTTATAATTATTATATTGTTATGAGAAAAGACTTTTTGACTGAAAGGATCATTACCCCAAATTAAGTGATCAACAAGCATAGAATTCTTTGTATAAAAATCAAGTAGAATTAACTTTTCCCAAAAACTCTGTTATATCAAATAGAGTGAAGAATCATATGAAACAAATCATACTTTACAGGCTCAACATGCCAAAGAAAATATTCTTGTACCTTATTCACTCTCATTTGCATCTCAAAATACTTTTTCTCTGAGATAGAAAGCAATATGTTCTTCATATTCGGAATATCCTTCTCTGAGATGAAAACAACAAAATATTCCCAGTTCAAAATCTCGAACAAAGGAGGCACATAATTATCCAATATAATAACTGGCACACATTCGAAGTATATTGATTCCACAACTCTTGGACTGTTGACAGCGAAACCTCTAGCACAAATGTCGTACTTGCCGGTCTTCATGTGGTGAATGTAATTTTGGGCTGATCGAACATATGTTGTTGGTATGGATACATCTTTGCCTATGTCGAAACCTACTTTGATATCTGCATTGTAGAGTGCTCTGATGCAGTTGAGCATTAGTCCCTTGTTTTGTCTACGCTTACACCTTTACATCCATTTTTCTTCGCCCTTACCAAGCAATTGTTTAATTCCACGCATTAGAGGTTGGTTGATGTTGAGTTCTATCTTGAACTTTCCGACTGTGTTGCCAGTTTGCTTTGCACAAGCCGAAGTCATACATTTAAGAGGTGGATCGACTACATGAAGCCAGGCTCTAAAGGTGTTGAATTGATATTCATCCGGTGAGAGATTGTCGTCAAATTGTTCCGGAATAATAGCATTATGATCAAATGCCAAGGCGCACCACATTTAACCTTCAGCATGTCAAAACGATTACTAAATTGGAAGAAAAATAAAGGGTGTTGTTATATGCATATCCTAAATTACTAGTTGCACACCAAAAATAACAAAGTGACTAATATACCCTCAATAGATAGAAAATCATTTTACCCATCACAATTTGCCCAATTAATCCTTCAGGCTATTATACACATTATTATAACCAGTATCTTGGGCACATACCATGCGCATGTGTGTAGGATGAATGAGAAAATGTTAGAGAGAAAATAAGAATTAATAAAGAAACTGGAGCCACTATGATGTGAAGTTTCGCCAGTAAAACTTTAAATTCCATCCGACCATTCGTTATGGACCGGTTAGATTAGAATATTCATTTATGTCGACGCTTAAAACTTCACACCCCATTGGTGAAAGCAATTGTATTATACAAAAATAATAACAATAAAATAAAAAAGATTATTACTATTTCTCTCCCAAAATATAAAATTATTTGTCTATGTGGATACGTGGCTTTTACATTTTACAAAGACAATCTTATAGTATTTTTGCACAAAAGTATAATTATTTATGTGGAGACACTAAAGCAAATATGTAAGTGTTTATTGGAGAATAAGTTCACTGAACGTGACTCGCTTAAGAAACACCTAATGCAATTTTACTTGTCTGTCAATAAGAGTTCTTAATGTGATAGTAGTACAAATTATCATTAAACTTAAAATCATCATAGTATCTTGCGTATGTTAAGTTATACTTTGTCATATTCCTTAAGAGTATTTTGGTATAACAAATAATATGTTCAGGTATAACAAGTTGTATATGAAAATAGGTAAATGATCAACAAATAATCTACCACTTCCAGTAAAGTAAGAGAATGTTTTATGCAATTCAATAAATGACAGATTAGAAATTCTTGACTAATGTGTAATGAAAATTAGAAAAGAGTTTCTAATTTACATTAATTAGAGTTGTGCATTTGAGAATTGAAATGCATATGATCAAATAAAATAAAACTTGACAGTAATTTCATGTCTTATATTTGATTGGGACATTGTGTGGTAGAATGATTGAATTGTATAGTAACTATTCGCGGAATAGATTTTTTGTCGTCAAACTTTGAAATTCATAATATCCAGATAGTCATGATATGCTGAGAGGTATCCCTCATGATGCAGAATAAATATTTACTTATATAAATTAAATAAGTTTAATTTATTATAAATAATATTAGAACTGTTCTAATTTATTTATTCTACTACCGGCATAATATTGAACCTAAAGGGTCACACCATAAAAGAGAAATATTTATTTTAGAAGTAGATGACATAATGAAAATAATAAATTAATTAAATATATTTAATTTATACTATGGTAATAGAATAAATTAAATAACTTAATATTTATAATTAAGTATTTTAGAAATATTAACTATATATTAATAAGATTCATCTTATTATTATTATTATTGTTCTTCTTCTTATTATTATTATTATCATTATTATTATTTAGTTCATAAATGATTTAGGAATTAATTAATAAGTAGTAGTATATTATAGGTAATTAAATTCCTAAATAGTTTAGGAATTATAATTATTATAATAATTAATTCAGTTCCTAATTAGATTGAAAATTAAATTAAAACCCTATTCCTAAAGAATTTAGGAGAGTTGAGCAAGTTTATAAATAATGAGTTCCATATTGTAAACAATGGTTACACAAGTTGGAAGTATTATTAAAGAATACTTAATAATTTTTTACATCGAAGGAGTTAGAAAGTGTGAGTGAATTAGGGCTAGCTACCCAAAATCTTATTGATTTTAAATTCTATTTCTTGAATCTATATTCTCTTGGTGAATCATCTCTAGAGTCTGCACACTTGAGTAGATAATGTTGATTCGTGGATTCCATTTAAGAAACGCGAAAGATTTAGAAAGTGAACTCGTACCAGATCACTTGGGTAGCTAATGTTGGTGAATCATTTCTAGAGTCTATACACTCAAGTAGTTAATATTGATTCATGAATTCTATTCAAGAAACGCGAAGGATTTAGACGATGAACTCGTACCAAATCAAAAGTTAGTTGTCTACAAAGGTAAATATTTTATCTTTCCTCAATTAATAAGTATCGCATAAGAAAGATTCTGAAATTTAGTTTATAAGTTTTTTAAAAATATAATTTATATTTTCTTCCACTACGTTACATCAATTTAATTGTATGTATATATAGTTTTTCCAAACCAATAGCTTATGGTTTGAATCAGAAAATACCTGTCCTTAGAATCAGAAAATACCTGTCCACGCTTATACCTTCACACCCGTTCATAAAACCGATTGTATTATACAAAAATAGTTATTAAAAAATAATAAAATATAAAAGACTACCTTCCTTTTTATTCCAAAATATAACATCATTTGTGAATTAGACTACCCCGTGATTCTTGTGTGTTTGTTAAGTCACTATTCCTTTCAAGTTGGGGTTTGAAAATTGTGGCATAATGATAATGATTATCATATATATACAAACCCATGCCAAAGCCTGGGTCGGTAAGGGAGAAAAACTAATATTTTAGAATAAATGTACAACTTTTACATAAACATAATGTAATACCCACTCATTTCCATAGTCCCACATCATCCATTTTAAAAGTCATCCTCCCTTCCTTCACTATATATATGACCCTACTACTTCCCATTTAGAACATCCAAACAATAAGGACCTCCCATTGTGAGAAAAGACCTTATTGTGTGAGGGGCTTTTAAGTAAGAACCTCCCTAGTTAAATATTTTATTTTCCTTCTTTGGATTTTGGGTATTGATATAAGCCCAAATTTCTTTTGATTTTCTTTGGAGACAGTGGATCTCTTCTTAATTTCGGGTATGTCTCTTTTTCTTTCTTTGTGTAATTATTTAATTTTCTGTATTAGTTTTAAATTTTGTAACTTTAATTTTTGTGTGTTATTTAGTTTGTTAGTGTATATATTTTGGGTATATATCTCTGTTAGTAATTAGCATTTTGGGATATTAAATTATTATTTTTGTAACTTTAGAGTTTTGACATAATAATAATAAGAATAAGATATTTGTTTGTAATAGAATTAAAAATGAAAAGAATATTTTTGTAAATATACTTATATATATATATTTCGGAAGGAACAAGAATACTATTATTTATTAATATATACGTTATCATGATTAAAATATTTATGTATGTATAACTTTATATAGAATTTTGTTTAGAACAGAAGGATTTCAGATTCGCCTAAGGGAAAGAAATTGTGTAAAACTTAATTAATTGATTAACTATTTATTTATTAATTACTTTATTTTGTTAGTTCCGACGGAGGGAATTTAACGAGTCGGTTTTGCAATATAAGTTTGAGTATTACATTGCTTATTCCAGATATGAATTTCGTACTCCTTCAGTGATACTCATTTGATTTTAATTTGTTTGTTTTGTTCTTCATTAGAATTTGGATATTATCTCTATATATTCTTCATTGTTTTAATTTGTTTGTTTTGTTTGATTTTAGATATTCGCAACTTATCTTGTACTCTTTAGACTTATTAAGCATGTCTAGTATTTATTTTGATTCTGTAGAAACGTACATGCTAATATATTTGGGAGACTTTGTGTCGATTTGTTTCGGTTTAGCGTGTGCGTATTAGAACCCCTTTTGTGATATTGTGTCGCATTTGTTGTGACATAATATTTTTGTTAGAAAGTATCGTAGGGTATACCTGAGCTATAACCACCTATGGGGGTACCACAGGCATGTCTCTGGGCACTAAAGCATGACACTTTCCATGGCGGTGTGATCAGTCAACGGCGTCTCTATTTTGTGTTTCGGTGAACATTTGGTGTTTTGTTGTGGGAGGCGTATGAGTCGGCCCTAGCATTTTGTTCTGTTCTGTTTTGCGATCTGGTGTTGTTCGTAGTGCCGAGCACACCTTTTCGATTTTGTATGCATTTGGATCTGCAGTCTAATGTGTGTCTGCCTGTGTGGCAGTATTTTGACTTGTCTTTGTGACAAGGTATATTTCTGTTTTGTTCTGAGCTCGGTATGAAATAAACACAACCATTCAATTCAGCCTTTTTGTTGTTCAGTAAATCAGTTCAGTGGATCAGTTTCAGTTCAGTAGATCAGTTCAGTTTAGTAAGATTATGTTATTCAGTTCAGTTGATTTTGTTCATCTCAATTTGGTTCAGTTGATTTTGTTATTCAATTTCAGTTCTTATTTCTGCACTCTTTATTCGTACTAGGCATTTGGCTCATGCTATGTTTTTCTTCCAGCAGGGTTTGCAATGGGATTCAAGGGCAAGTGTGAAGAGAATTCCTTTTTGTTTTAACATTCTGCTTAGAGTTCGTTTGTGTGTAGTCTCTCTTTCCTCTAGTCGGGAAGGGGGTGTTAGACATAATATAAGTTTATAATTAATATATTGCTATAAAAAAAGACTTTGGCTAAAATCATTATTCTCCCAACTTAAATGATCAACAATCATGATGTCTATAATTAACTTAAACTACGGTACAGACAATTACTCTAAAAAAAAAATTATATTCAAATTATTTCTTTTATTTTTAGATCAGTTAGACAAAATAACAGTTCTTAAAGATCTTCTGTAGAAAAAAGGAATATTTCAAAAAGTATTTAAATACAATTCAAATTATATTCAAAATCTTTGAAATTTTGCAAACGCATCCCACATGACTAGTATGAACTTGACTCGTCCTACCCATGGAATTGTCGTGCTCTTGGCACTAATATGATTTGAAGTTTGTCAAGTAAATAGTTTAAATTCTGTCCGACCACTCGTTATGTTTAGATCAAAAATTGCATACGTCTACGCTTACACCTTCGCACTCAATGATAAAAAACAGTTGTATTATACAAAAATAATAATAAAATAAAATAAGACTATTTCTCTCTTTATTCCATAGTATAAGATCATTTGTCTTTTTATAAATCTGTTGCTTTTATATTTTATAAAAACAATCTTATATTTTGGAGCGAAAATAATATATTTTACCCGTCCATTAACTTGGTAAGGTGAAATATTTACAATATAATCATGGCCGAAAGACTTTGGTCTTCCAACTTGTGTTTTGGTTTCAATGTAATACATAAAATTTATAAAAATAAAAATAAACATCTTTGGGTATAGACAAGAAGTTTTACGTAAGTGCACTTTGCCACCAATAGAGGGTTTATGGTCTTTCATCGGGTTAAGAGAAGACTAGTTTCACTAACAAAGACCAAGGTAATCATTCTCCATATAAGAATACTTTGTTTGATTTATGAGTTACTTTAACATTTTAAGCTTTTTTGATGAGTTAATTATTTAACATTGTATTATATTTGAACTTTTAGATGAATTGATTACCTAACTCGTAGTTTTTATCTACTTGTGAGTAACTTAAGAGATGTTAACATCGCCTACATTCTTGATTACTGCCTCCTAAAAGGAATATGTCGATCTACGCAATCATATATACCTTTCTCTAGCAAATGTCAAGAAAAATCACAGATTATGATTATCGATTGAAAAAAGGGCTGAAAAAGGGACTTGGTACGAAACATAGTTCGAAAACTCTTGCATTCCTTCGTCTTCTTTTGCTCTACCACAGCCAAACCTTTCTTGATGTTAAGTGGCCAAAATTCTTGAAAACAGAAGGTATTATGATGCATACCTATCTCTAGTACTTCTCCAAAAGAAGGCTGTCATGATAATCTCACCCCAAAATCTGGATAAATCTTTTTCAAAGATTAATGAAAATCAAAACAATTTCATGGAGATATCATAAACCTGAAAAAAGTCCGTAGAATGAGAATATCCCAAAATACGAGAAGAAGGTTCAATAGATTGAAAATAAATCAATCAAGGAGAAAAAATCCTCATAAAACAAGTTCGATTTAATTTAAAGATTAATAAATATGTCACGTGATGCAATTTGAATTCAATTAAACGTTGTGTATAGCGGATTAGTTGAAGATTGATTCTATGATTTTTAAATAATCAGAATTGTAGAGTGCAACTTCTAACATGTAAGTGGTCGTTCTGCAAATCAGGGACCAAAAGCTTCCTTAACACACCACTACTACCTAAATACACTCAAATGTGTGGACGTAAAGAATATGTCCAATCAATCTTGTTTAAACGGCTATATTTGGTAAAATTCAGAGACGCGGGTCTAGCACAGCACACAAACAGTGGCCTGACACAGTTGACAAACATTGACGGCTACAGCAGACTTCCAGTCAGCGTTTAAAGACTTTTGCGGTCAAGACCAGCAGAAGCTGCAGTGTCTTCCAACGAGCATTTCCGAGGAAAAATTAGATAGATCTTTGTAAGAAAAGATAGAAAGACTTACTTGATTCTGAAAGAATCTTACTTTGTGTGAGATAGATCTTAGTGATCTTTGTAAGACAAGTCTGAAAGACTTGCTTGATTCAGAGAGAATCAACCTCTGTGAGAGACCTAATCTTAGTGACCATTATTCTTAATAGATCATCCCTGCTCGAGGAGTGGAAGAGAGAGCTAAGAGTATTTTAGGCTCTGAACCTCTTAAAATATGTCTTCTTTATTACTTTACATAATTGTCATATCAACTGTTATATTAATTGTTATATATTCTGAGACTTAATTTCATACTCTTTATCATTTAAGTTAGAACTGAGATCTTTAATTAATCTTTGAATGGTGTTTCAAAACATAATATTTTGTCATGCATAACTAAAATTAAGTTAACTGATAAATTATTGAGTAATAATTTTAATCTGAGATTTTAAAGAATTTATTCAACCCCTCCACCTCCCTTATCTCTCTTTGTGTCCTTTGAAAATAACATCCTCTATTAGGTCTGAGTAAGAAATCGATTTGCCTCCAAAATCGCACCAACACAAGCTTCATCAATTAAAATCGCACTAACGATTCCGGCATATGTAGCGGTTTATAGGCAAAATCGCATATGAAAAAAACGCACCTCACCATTTTAATATTTTTTAAAATTACATGGTCAAAACGACATCATTTTGACCATATATATATATATATATATATAGTCACACACTACAATACTACAGTACTAATTCTACCTTGTTTCACTAGTTTGACTTTTTTCACTATATTTCTTGACACAAATTTGTTGAATGGGCTTAGTGAGTAAAATCAAGTCTATTGCATTTTGTGATGATTTCACTGTGATCACTTGTTGCAGCTTTTCACCGGTTATATAGAAATAATAATACTAGTTCATAATCATGACTTGTTGGAAATTTTCTTTTCTATGTGTTTGGTAGTTTATATCCTTATTGGGTTGTAACAGTTCAATGGAAGTAGGGTAAAGGTTTTAAAGATGCTCAATTAATTCATTTGAAATTATTTCTCATACTTCTATTTTGCTTTTGTTTAGACAAAATATTATAACTAAGGTTGTGTGTGTTATTAAAGTGATATTTAATATTATGTGAAGCTAAATTGTTAATTTAAATTGTATAAAACTTAATTGTTTCAATTGGTTTTGGAACCGAAATCGCACCAAATGAAACCGCACCGCATGGTTCAAATCACACTGCATTAATCACAAGCGATTTCATGTGCGGTTTTGGATTTGTCAAATAGCAATTAACCGATTTCATATGCGGTTTGAATTTCAAACTGCACCATACTCACCCCTATCTTCTATTAACTACGAGTCACCCTAGAGGAGAAATATAAACAAGAATAATAATACTCTTTTCATACTCGAAAGAGTCTCATTTATAAATATTAATTTTAACAACATATTGTTGCTCCATGTTTACCTAAAATGTATGAAATGTAGTACATAAATATTTTTTTGGGTATCGTGTAACTGTTATGTAGTGGTCTTTAATTTTTTTTTCTTTATCTCCTACTACAAAACAATTATGTGGTACCTAAATTTTTTTAAGCACTGCATAACTGTAATGACCACGAATTCCATTAAACATTGTAATTATAATTAATATATAATTAGCAATGAATTTAAACTTTTTGTACTAATGAATTGTGCATTATATAATTAAATAGATATACTTGTGTATGTGTATATTTATTTAAAGCAATGAAGCAAGAGGGTATAATTAACTAAAGCAAATCTAATTGGATTATATTTTAAATCCAAATGAGTTGTTAAACTAGGTCAAAGGTATTAACCTAGTAACCCATGTAATTAATTTAATTACTAGCCCATGTAATTAATTTAACAAGCTCAATGCTTATTTTAATTAAAGGTACCATATTTATTTAAATGCTAGCCCAATGTGTTATATAAATTGAGTCCAAACAATTTAATTGAATGAGCCCAATAGAATTCATTCCCAAGTCCAATGTGGAGTCCAAATGAGGTCAAAACTTTGGTCAATATATATATATATATATATATATATATAGATGTATATATGTATATTTTAGCATTAAAATTAAATAAAAAATGGGGGATTTAAACCCCATTTTGCTAAGATTTTTGAGGGACCCACTTGGATGGCTTGATTTGCAATGTTGCTTCTAAATCACTCCTTGTCATAGTTGGTGAACAACCCTAGTTTATCACACTTTTCATCAACTAGTCAATCAAAGCAATAGTAAGCTCACTTAGTCCTTAATTCCACCAACATAAGTAAATTAGGAAGCTTAATGATGTGTTAGTAGAGTGCTATAAAAGAAGCACTCCACACTTGTTCTATGTTGGTTAATTCATTGCTAGAGAATTCCTACAGAAAAAGAGAGAGCATTTGAGAGTATTTGAGAGAAAAAGCTAGAGCTAGTTCTTGGTGGATGTCCAACAATCTCATCACATACTTTGGTAGGAGGAGAAGGAGAGCACACAAAACATTAAGGTTTAAAAGTTCTCCAACCATTTCTTATTTCACTTTTATAGCCTATATGCGTTTTAATCGGTTAAAATCTATGTTTAACCGATCAAAACTCGTTTTGATGGTCTAGAAGTATTTAACTATGTAATATATGTATATTAATAGTTCTATGTGTTTATATCATGATTTGGTATGTGAGAAATGCATAAAAGTTGTAGAAATGTTCATAACACATTTTACTGGTAAAACCCTAACGATACATGTTGTGTTTGATGTTGTATTTTGAAATGTACAAATTGAAAATTGGATTTTTATGGCTAGAAAGCTATATCTATGAGTGTTAAAGAAAAACCCTTTTGGAACCTTTCAAAAATATCGAATAACAAAGAAGTTATAGCTTTTACCGCAAAACATGTCATTTTAAGGACCTAATGCACAAACAGCCCACTTTGTGGCTATTTTTCATAACCAAAACTTTTCCAAAAATTCAATCCAATGATCTACTATTGTAGTTTAAGAAAATACGAATCCATCGATACCAATTTGAGGTAATTTGGATTTGTAGATTTTATTTTATTCAAGTTTTAATCAAATGAGCAAAAGTTGAAAAATCTGAAAAGGGCATTTTTGCAGATTCTGCTTGACAAGGGTCGGGGCCCTCTTTCCTGTGTTAATTTGGGGGTCGGGGCCCCTAAACACTGTTCACAAATGGTTCATTTTATTTTCGGGTCGGGTCGTTTTAATCGGGTCGGTTCACTTTATTTAAGTCCAAAATGGGTTAAAATGTTTTAAAATTACTATATTTAATTTAGGACCCAATAAAAATAAAATATATATAATTATTTATTATTTGGATATTAAATAATAACTAAGGTAAATAAAAAGTCATGAATGTGATTAATTACTATTTAATCAATATTAAATAATAATTAAAATAAAAAAAAAAGATAATAACTAATTATTTATTTTAAATAATAAATATAGTTAATAAAATATTATTACATGATTAATAATATATTAGAAGTTTAATAAAATATTATTAAAAAATTAATAATATTATGAGATTAATAGGATATTATTAAAGAATTAATAATATTAGAAGTTTAATAAAGTATTATTAAATGGTTAATAATATTAGAAGATTAATAAAATATTATTAAATGATTAATAATATTCTAAGATTAATAAAATATTATTAAATAATTAATAATATTAAAAGGGTAATAAAATATTATTAAATGGTTAATAATATTACTAAGATAATAAAATATTATTAAAAGATTAATAATATTAGATAATGATTAAAATATTATTAAATGATTAATAATATTAGATAATAAATAAAATATTATTAAATGATTAATAATATTAATAAGATATTAAAATATTATTAAATGATTAATAATATTGGTTAATTAATAAAATATTATTAAATAGTTAATAATATTAAATAATGAATAAAATATTATTAAATGATTAATAATATTAGAAGATTATTAAAATATTATTAGATGATTAATAATATTAGAAGGTTAATAAAATATTATTAAATAATTAATAATATTATAAGACTAATTAAATATTATTAAATTATTAATAATATTAGATAAAGAGTTGAACTATATTATGTAATTAATATAGGTTTTATGTGATAGAAATATTATCAAGTAATGATAATATTTCCTAAGTGTTTAATATATCCTAAATTATATAATTATATGGTTAAGTGAGGGTTGTAAAGGTTATCATATGAATGTGTATATGATACTAATTTAAGATCAAATTGATAAATTGTTAGGTCCGTTCAAGGAATATTAAATTGAATTGGTTAGCCGTAGACTACGCACAAGGCAAGTTCTCTAACCCTACTCATTTATTGTTGAACAAGTTTCTATACTTGTATTTATTGTCAAAACTTGAAGTGGTTTAATTATTTAAAATTATCCCACATCCTTATTGTTTATAAAATCGCACTTAGTGCATTTGAAGCTTATTAGTTCTTGATTCATGAACTGTATTAAAAATGTCTAAAGCTAATAGTTCAGCTAGACATTGCGTTTCTAAATTCAATAACTTGAATACTTTTAAAAGCTTATCCAAACCATTGTTGGGTGCGGATTTCTTATATTAAGTCTGAGAATTGAACAACCCTAAATTTAGGGGATTTTATGTCGGGAAACCGACTTTGGCGCTAGTTGACTAAATGTAATGCATATACAGCGGGTTGAATAAGCTGATCCCCTTGAAAACCAAACTACTTAAAGGGTCAGAGGAAACTCTATTATACCCTCGTTAGTTCAGAGTCCTTAGTGACCACTCAGCATTTTTAAGATTCAAATATTCTGTTTATTAAAATTTGAGTCTTGTTCCATTCACAATTGTTATATCTATTGTTGAAACCATTGATGATATTTCTCATTCATTCATGATATATTAAATCTCTATGATTGTTCTTAACTTGCTGAGCAAACTAGTTGCTCATTCTTGCTATATCATGCACCATTTTTCAGATAGACCTGACTGCTCAAAGAAGGATAAGGGAAAAGGAAATGCCAGAGCTTAAGTTAGTTTATGCATGCTAATTAGATGCTTAAATTTGTGTTTACTATTGTTAAATGTGACGCCCCCAAATCTGGGCCCACACAGCCCAAACTTGAGTCGTCAAAAGACTACAACAAAATTATTACAACAAAGCACAACGTACTACAATACAGTGTATAATAATACACAACTAAGTCTTCACTATTATTGCCACACTATTTTACAAAACGTGAAGACTATGATAACTATTCCTCGGACCCTCACTCCATTCCCCGGCTAGACCCTGTTATGTTTTCATTTCCTGTTGAAAAACAATGGAACAAAAGAAAGGGTGAGCTCAAATAGCCCAGTAAAGAATATCATGACTAAGATAATGACGAATAAATTATCATTAGCCTTCAACAGTTGAGTTCTTGATAGAATACAATAGAATACAAGGTTTATATCAAAAACTGCAGTTAAATTCTTAAACAATGTTCAGATCAATAATAGCAGCGGAATGAACAATCTATTAGAAGAATAATGCAGACTATAATGTCCACTCGCTTCTCTTTTTCATAAAAACATCATCAACTTTTATCATCTGAAATACCATTAGTCATGATAATATAAATTCACAGTTCCTGATCATAATCATGCACATCAACAGTTCATCTTTGCACTACGGGCCAAAGATATTCAATATAGCACCAACGGTCATGATTATACCAGATTTAGCCTTTGGTCATAATCATACAAAACAACAGTTCATCTTTGCACTACGGGCCAAAGAGAACA
The DNA here is from genome assembly GCA_947179155.2 of Hedera helix. Classification (NCBI taxonomy): domain Eukaryota; kingdom Viridiplantae; phylum Streptophyta; class Magnoliopsida; order Apiales; family Araliaceae; genus Hedera; species Hedera helix. The sequence goes on from OX359285.1 coordinate 26,034,698, forward strand.
TTCACCACGTGCCATAAAAGACACCGAACAGATGTATCGCCTTTAACCTATTATATCGCCTTTAACCTATCATCTGTTCAACAAATATATCACATCTGTGCCCCCGGCCACAGATATTCACAACAGCTTGATTTTTGGATGATTAGAATGATATAAATGATGAACAGAAGAAATAGGATAACAATAAGTATCGGAAGTTTACTTTGTACAGATTTAAATAATGTCCAAATTGTCAACATGATGTGGAGTGAAATTTAAAAATGATATTCAAGATCCACAGTTCAGAATAACGGTTACAATTCAATAGAAAGGTTCACGTAAATAGGAAGGTTCAGTTGAAATAATGAAGTTCAACTATTATGGAACATATAATATTTTCAGGAATTATAGAAGCAATAGTTCCATAATAAATTTCGATTTAGGAGTATGAAAGAAAATAATATCCCTTACCGTAGCAGGTTTGATTAACAAAAGGTGAAGGAAATTAATACAAAGTGTTATTCACCAACAGGCGGCAATCCGCTCCGTAAGGTTATTCCCACAATTTAATAGAATTTGAGTACAAAGAGTTATTCACCAAACAGGCGGCAATCCGCTCCGTAAGGTTATTCTCAGAGATTAATAATGAATGAATACGAAAGGTTATTCACCAACAGGCGGCAATCCGCTCCGTAAGGTTATTCCCACAATTTAATACATGAAAATAAAAGGCACGTTTTATGAGTAAGGAAGAAACAATATTATTATCGAGGATCAAATAATGATAATCCCTTACCATAGTACGTTTGAATAATGGAAGATGACAAAAGATGGTATCCCTTACCGTAATAAGTTTTAATAATAGAAGATGAAAGAAGATGACATTCTTTACCTTGATATTGTGAAACAAGTTTATAGCCGAACAAATCCTTCCTTGTTTGTAGCAGTAAGGAATCTGACTTTTGAGTCTTCTAGAGTTTTTAAAATCTCTTTATGCTTTTAAAATAATGTTACTCTCGGAAAGATAGACGGCATAGACTCAAGAATCACTCAATTCGGAGTTAATATGAATGAGTTATGAATTTTCAAAACTAAGACTGAAAATAGTGACGAAAATCAGAATAGGTTACGGTTTTTAGTATTTTAAGACATGAAGATGATTTCAGATGACTTTTCTTCCTTCTTCAAAGTTGTAGAGGACGAAAAACTGAAGAGACAGACTTTTAATTCATTAAATTCTGACAAATAATGAATTTACTACAATTTTTCGAAAGAGTTGCTGTACATAAGAAAATTCTACTCGGGAATTCAAAGAAGAATGCAAAAGATTTCAAAACTAGGAATGACTTAAGAACACTTAGAGAGAACTTACACAAAAAAGTATTTAGAGAGAGAAAGAAAGAACAAGTAAGGAAGTTTATGAAAAATCCTTAAGTTAAGGCTTCTATTTATAGCCAAAAATCTTATCATTCATTTAATCTAAACCATTCATTTAAAGATCATCTTTTAATCTACACCATCCATTTCAAATATTATATTATCTTTAATCTACACCATTCATTTCATATCACCTAATAATCACCTAACTTTATATTATAAACAAATCAATTCAATTATTCAACAATAATTCACACTTTAATCTACACCATTCATTTCATATCACCTAATAATCACCTAACTTTATATTATAAACAAATCAATTCAATTATTCAACAATAATTCACACTTTAATCTACACCATTCCTTTCATATCACCTAATAATCACCTAACTTTATATTATAAACAAATCAATTCAATTATTCAACAATATTTCACACTTTAATCTACACCATTCATTTCATATCACCTAATAATCACCTAACTTTATATTATAAACAAATAACTTTATCAATTCAATTATTATGACTAATTGTTATAAATACAGTATAGTTAGCTCTTAGATATCAAGTCAATTAATTAATGAAATACAACTGTTTAAATAATACCGTAATAGAGATAACAATAATACAGAAAGTATGTAAAAGAAAAATACGTTACTGTGTCATGACAATTATTGATTCAATAACGTGAATTACTGTGCATATGTTACTGTGACAATTATTAGGTTCAATAATTTTAAAAACAGTGCAGCAACAATATTGACTCAATGATATAAAATACAGTGTAATGACAATTATTAAATCAATAATGCAAAATACTGTGTAACAACAATTATTGAATTGATAATATAAAATATTATGCAGTGACAATTATCGATGAAATGATGCGTAACAGTTACGGTGTCAATTATCAGACCAATAATATGAGACACTATGCAATACCGTGTGTTACTGTAGAGTACCGTGTGCTACAGAAAATACCATAAACTACCGTATGCTACTATTCTTTTATCACCGGTATTTTAACAGTTCCGTTGACTATTTTTATTTAAAAAGGTTACTTCTGTCGTTTTCTATATCCGACAAATACTCCGTTGTGGGGTCCACCAATAATTTATTATTTCGGCGCCGTCGTACGGCACGAATATTCCCCGACAAAGCGAATATTGTCCGACAAAATAAAATTTGCACATAACATCCTTAACTTTCAATTTTGTTAATTTAACCACTTACTGTTTCAGAAAAAAATATATATGAAGAAAAATTAAATTTTATATTTCATAAAATTCGGGGTCTTACAACCTCCCCTCCTTATGAAATTTCGTCCCCGAAATTGACGTACCGGGCATTTCATAGTTATCCTCCTGATTTTCAGATGCCATACTAAACTGTGGTCACAAAATAATTGTTAGTTCAAATAAACTGACTCATCACTTCATGTTCCTACATTCAAATCGATTCATTAGATAAAAAAAAAAAATCTAATTTAGGTTGGACACACTAGTGATTGATTCTATTCGTCTCTCCCCTCCTAGTTCTAACCCCAGATCTCCATTAAAGACCATATCCCTAAGCTCTGATACCAACTGTGACGCCCCCAAATCTGGGCCCACACAGCCCAAACTTGAGTCGTCAAAAGACTACAACAAAATTATTACAACAAAGCACAACGTACTACAATACAGTGTATAATAATACACAACTAAGTCTTCACTATTATTGCCACACTATTTTACAAAACGTGAAGACTATGATAACTATTCCTCGGACCCTCACTCCATTCCCCGGCTAGACCCTGTTATGTTTTCATTTCCTGTTGAAAAACAATGGAACAAAAGAAAGGGTGAGCTCAAATAGCCCAGTAAAGAATATCATGACTAAGATAATGACGAATAAATTATCATTAGCCTTCAACAGTTGAGTTCTTGATAGAATACAATAGAATACAAGGTTTATATCAAAAACTGCAGTTAAATTCTTAAACAATGTTCAGATCAATAATAGCAGCGGAATGAACAATCTATTAGAAGAATAATGCAGACTATAATGTCCACTCGCTTCTCTTTTTCATAAAAACATCATCAACTTTTATCATCTGAAATACCATTAGTCATGATAATATAAATTCACAGTTCCTGATCATAATCATGCACATCAACAGTTCATCTTTGCACTACGGGCCAAAGATATTCAATATAGCACCAACGGTCATGATTATACCAGATTCAGCCTTTGGTCATAATCATACCAAACAACAGTTCATCTTTGCACTACGGGCCAAAGAGAACATTCACCACGTGCCATAAAAGACACCGAACAGATGTATCGCCTTTAACCTATTATATCGCCTTTAACCTATCATCTGTTCAACAAATATATCACATCTGTGCCCCCGGCCACAGATATTCACAACAGCTTGATTTTTGGATGATTAGAATGATATAAATGATGAACAGAAGAAATAGGATAACAATAAGTATCGGAAGTTTACTTTGTACAGATTTAAATAATGTCCAAATTGTCAACATGATGTGGAGTGAAATTTAAAAATGATATTCAAGATCCACAGTTCAGAATAACGGTTACAATTCAATAGAAAGGTTCACGTAAATAGGAAGGTTCAGTTGAAATAATGAAGTTCAACTATTATGGAACATATAATATTTTCAGGAATTATAGAAGCAATAGTTCCATAATAAATTTCGATTTAGGAGTATGAAAGAAAATAATATCCCTTACCGTAGCAGGTTTGATTAACAAAAGGTGAAGGAAATTAATACAAAGTGTTATTCACCAACAGGCGGCAATCCGCTCCGTAAGGTTATTCCCACAATTTAATAGAATTTGAGTACAAAGAGTTATTCACCAAACAGGCGGCAATCCGCTCCGTAAGGTTATTCTCAGAGATTAATAATGAATGAATACGAAAGGTTATTCACCAACAGGCGGCAATCCGCTCCGTAAGGTTATTCCCACAATTTAATACATGAAAATAAAAGGCACGTTTTATGAGTAAGGAAGAAACAATATTATTATCGAGGATCAAATAATGATAATCCCTTACCATAGTACGTTTGAATAATGGAAGATGACAAAAGATGGTATCCCTTACCGTAGTAAGTTTTAATAATAGAAGATGAAAGAAGATGACATTCTTTACCTTGATATTGTGAAACAAGTTTATAGCCGAACAAATCCTTCCTTGTTTGTAGCAGTAAGGAATCTGACTTTTGAGTCTTCTAGAGTTTTTAAAATCTCTTTATGCTTTTAAAATAATGTTACTCTCGGAAAGATAGACGGCATAGACTCAAGAATCACTCAATTCGGAGTTAATATGAATGAGTTATGAATTTTCAAAACTAAGACTGAAAATAGTGACGAAAATCAGAATAGGTTACGGTTTTTAGTATTTTAAGACATGAAGATGATTTCAGATGACTTTTCTTCCTTCTTCAAAGTTGTAGAGGACGAAAAACTGAAGAGACAGACTTTTAATTCATTAAATTCTGACAAATAATGAATTTACTACAATTTTTCGAAAGAGTTGCTGTACATAAGAAAATTCTACTCGGGAATTCAAAGAAGAATGCAAAAGATTTCAAAACTAGGAATGACTTAAGAACACTTAGAGAGAACTTACACAAAAAAGTATTTAGAGAGAGAAAGAAAGAACAAGTAAGGAAGTTTATGAAAAATCCTTAAGTTAAGGCTTCTATTTATAGCCAAAAATCTTATCATTCATTTAATCTAAACCATTCATTTAAAGATCATCTTTTAATCTACACCATCCATTTCAAATATTATATTATCTTTAATCTACACCATTCATTTCATATCACCTAATAATCACCTAACTTTATATTATAAACAAATCAATTCAATTATTCAACAATAATTCACACTTTAATCTACACCATTCATTTCATATCACCTAATAATCACCTAACTTTATATTATAAACAAATCAATTCAATTATTCAACAATAATTCACACTTTAATCTACACCATTCCTTTCATATCACCTAATAATCACCTAACTTTATATTATAAACAAATCAATTCAATTATTCAACAATATTTCACACTTTAATCTACACCATTCATTTCATATCACCTAATAATCACCTAACTTTATATTATAAACAAATAACTTTATCAATTCAATTATTATGACTAATTGTTATAAATACAGTATAGTTAGCTCTTAGATATCAAGTCAATTAATTAATGAAATACAACTGTTTAAATAATACCGTAATAGAGATAACAATAATACAGAAAGTATGTAAAAGAAAAATACGTTACTGTGTCATGACAATTATTGATTCAATAACGTGAATTACTGTGCATATGTTACTGTGACAATTATTAGGTTCAATAATTTTAAAAACAGTGCAGCAACAATATTGACTCAATGATATAAAATACAGTGTAATGACAATTATTAAATCAATAATGCAAAATACTGTGTAACAACAATTATTGAATTGATAATATAAAATATTATGCAGTGACAATTATCGATGAAATGATGCGTAACAGTTACGGTGTCAATTATCAGACCAATAATATGAGACACTATGCAATACCGTGTGTTACTGTAGAGTACCGTGTGCTACAGAAAATACCATAAACTACCGTATGCTACTATTCTTTTATCACCGGTATTTAACAGTTCCGTTGACTATTTTTATTTAAAAAGGTTACTTCTGTCGTTTTCTATATCCGACAAATATTCCGTTGTGGGGTCCACCAATAATTTATTATTTCGGCGCCGTCGTACGGCACGAATATTCCCCGACAAAGCGAATATTGTCCGACAAAATAAAATTTGCACATAACATCCTTAACTTTCAATTTTGTTAATTTAACCACTTACTGTTTCAGAAAAAAATATATATGAAGAAAAATTAAATTTTATATTTCATAAAATTCGGGGTCTTACATTAAACCTTTTGTAATTCCTTATGATAGGAACTGTTTATGTTAATGTTAATAGACCCTGGTATTGTAACCTTTTTGTAAGGGAACCAATATGTATTATTTCGCGATATTTAAATGCAATGTATGTATTTAATTGTTAGTAATGTGTTGAATAGTGAGAACCAAACTCGAGGTTATGGAACCCGGATTTGGGGTCGTCACAATAACAATTATGCAATGCATCTGAGGGATAATATGAATATTTTTTACGTGAGACATATATCACATAACAATTATTCGGTAGTGTTAATAACTATTATGTGATATATTTATTTTTAAGTCAATCAATCTCACAATAGGCGGACAAAATTGGGTTATATAAAAAATTATTCTGGTCCAACTTTGACTATCAATCACTTTCCATATATATATATATATATATATATAGAAAGGATCCATGACATACCTCCTTAAAGAGCTCACCAAGCTCACCCCCTTTAGCGACGGACCTGGCGACGGTTTGGTCCGTCGTCATAGGTTCGTCCGTCACTAAATGTTTATCCGTCGCGATATGTTGTCCGTCGTTAAAAGTTTTAGCGACGGACGAACCTATGGTGACGGACCAAACCGTCGCCGGGTCCGTCGCTAAAGGGGGTGAGTTTGGTAAGCTCTTTAAAGAGGTGTGTCATGGATCTTCTCTCTCTCTCTCTCTCTCTCTCTCTCTCTATATATATATATATATATATATATATATGAGAAATGTAATATAAGGTATATCTTAGCCAACATTGACTAAGGTTACTTAATAAAATTTTAATAAAACGCATAAATTTGTATAAAAATTATAATTAAAATTTATTTTATATAAATCTCAAAATTGAAAAACTTAATCCAAAGAGTTGTAAAACTAGTATATACCAAAAGCCTAAATGCTTAACTTGAGTTTCCAAGGAAGAAGAACCTTCCCCAATATGGCTTCCATTCCCATGACTAAATCTTATACTGATAAGCCTGGATTTAAAACATACATGATTAATTTAATACTCCTTGAAAAGAAGTCCTATTTACAATTGTATTTAACAAATTGTATAGGACTTTTTATATATAAATAAATAAATAAGGAGGGAGTAACAGTCATTAATTTTTTTGTTTCCTGTTTTATTGCATTACTAAAAGGCTAGCATTAAACTTTTGTTTCCTATTTAAATCGAACACCACTTTGTTACGCTGTTTACTTTTTTCAAATAAATATAAAATTTATTATAAATATTTAGCGGCACAATAAAATTCGTCACAAATAATTGTGTCGTTGAAAATATCATTAAAAATAATATTTGTATCGTTAGATATATATCGAAGGAAATTAGAGAATACGTGTAAATAGAAGAAATCTTAATCCTCTTTTATATTATTTTTGAATTTGTAAACCTGTTGTTTGACAATTTGAGATTAAGATCCTTCCATTACATCTATCCTTTAATTTTTTTTAATACATATTCAGTGACATAATTATTATATTTATTGACAACATAAAATTTGTTACAAACAATAACAACACAATAAAAATTTTCGCAAATAATTGTGTTTCTTAAAGTGTCACTAAAAATAATATTTATGTTCTAAATATGTATTGAGATGAGAGAAAACGGAAGAAATATTTATGTATATTACGTGGGAAAAAAAGAGTCAAAATTCCCCTATATAAAGCAAAATAATAACAATGCCTCTAAAAGAAAAGGGTGTGTGTGTGTGTGTATATATATATATATATATATATATATATATATATATATATATATATATATATTTTAAAATGCCGCACCTGAGTTCAATAAATCAATATGAAACTATCTTACGTTAAATCAATGTTGCATAAAATAAGAATTACGATATCATAGAAGTATTCTTGTTTTATACGATAATTGTAATCCACCATTCTTTTATTCTTACTTTAATTTTTACTCTAATTTTAATTTTTACATAAATAGTGGTAACGCTCTCCTTCTATTATATATATATGATTATAAATTCGAGTTTATTTTTCATAAAGTGAACACAATTCTAACAAAAATAAATTTGGCTTAAATTTCTCGTATTATTCACATACAACAGCAAAGGTAAATTTCTAAAAGTATAAATATTTTTTTATAAAAATATAAAATTAGGCAAAAATCACATCAAATACACGCTTCTCGATCGCTTGTATGAAAAAACAAAGGTGGTTGAAGGATTATCTTCTTCGGAAGCAAGAAATTCTAAACTTACACAACAAATATTAGCCTAAAAAATGAAAGAAAATCTCGAAATAAAACAAACTACTACACTCGTGAAAACAAAGAATAAAGCAATACACTAGTCAGGACTTTAGTAAGCAAATGAAAAATAATCACGGTATTTTATAATATATATCAAAATAAAATTGTATTTATTTTCGAAACAAAATAAAAAAAAAATTTCTTCAAAGCTAAAATGTAGGAGTGATATTTTGGAAATACTAAGTTTTAAATTATTTTGAACGAATTTTATTTTCTCATTAAATATATGATGAGAGAAATTATAGAATATTTGTAAGGAAAGCAATCATAATCCTTAATTCTATTATTCTATATTATCAGTATATTGGTTCATAATAAATTCTATGTAGTCACTATATAGTAATACAATAAGAATATAAATATTTTTGACACATTTAATCTTAAGACACAGATAATATATTTAAAATCTCAACATTATGAATTTATACCTACGCAAATAGTCAAAGACCCCAATTTTTTTAACTATAATATATAAATATACTTATTATATAGTAATACAATAAGAATATAAATATTTTTGACACATTTAATCTTAAGACACAGATAATATATTTAAAATCTCAACATTATGAATTTATACCTACGCAAATAGTCAAAGACCCCAATTTTTTTAACTATAATATATAAATATACTTATTATATATAATTATAATTATACATACAGAAGAGACGTGCCACACTTGGATACTGGCTTGTCCGAATTTGGTAAGTTACAGAGGTGGGTCCTACCTTTCCCAACTTATCTGGAAATATCAAATACTCCTATGATTTTGTCTCAAAAACATTGCCAAAATTAATTCCTTCCAAGTTCTCTATCTCAACACCGGAAATAATGTCGTCGAAGCAGACATACAGAGTGTGCTTCTGTTTCCGGCGACGGTTTAGGCTGGCCGCCGCCGAAGCTCCGGCGGAGATCAAGTCTCTGTTCGAACAATACTCTGAGAATGGGATCATGACCCTTGCTCACCTCCATAGATTCTTGGTGGAGGTGCAAGGAGAAGATAAGGCTACATTGGAGGATGCGCAGTCTGTTATGGATAGCCTTCATGAGCTGAAAATTCTTAATATTTTTCATAGGAGGGGACTCAATCTTGAAGCCTTTTTTAAGTATCTCTTTGCCGACATTAATCCTCCTCTCTCTCCTTCTCGTGGGGTAAATTTTCGTTTTTCTCTCTCCTAATTCTTCGAATTGTGAATTTGTTATTTTTTTTACTTGTATGTAATTAAATTGTAGTTAATCTGATTTTGGTTTTACTTTAGTTGTTCACATTTATGCCTAATTAGTTAATGTGGGTTGTTATCCATTTTTATTTTACATGTATATCTGTATTGTGTTCAAAATTAAGGGTCTGTTTTACTTTTTGGGATTTTTTTTAAATAGAGTGCATTTGGAAAATAATATGCTAATTTTCATTCAAAGGATTTCTTTTTAATTTGGTATGCCTAAAAGATTTATTTTTTATAATGGTTGTGTGTTATTCTTTAATGGAAATGATTCATTTGCTTCTTAACTGGGGAATGATACCGTGAGGTCAATGAGCTTGTAAACTTGCTTCGTTTTAATGCTGCTCACTTTAACAATTGAGAGTCTATGACAATGCAAGTGCAGTGTGCTTGATCTCATCATAGCATTGCTTTCTTGAGATTTGGGATTGGGAGTATGTAATATGACCTATATCATCTTCTTTGGTCTGATTTGGTGGGTACTGTGTCTCTTTGTGAAATAGGGCAGTAGTATTAAATTGGAAAGAAGTTTTTTAAGTGTTTGGCATGGCAGCAATGACTAGAGCAGTTTCATGTATTGTATGTTGTACATAACTAAAGTTTCACAGCTAAGAGATTGTAATTTTCTAAGTTTATACACTTAAGAAACTGTTACTTATAGAATCTAGTGAAATTTGTTCTTAAATTGTAAATATAAATCGATTTAAGGTAATAAGAAGGGGTATAATTCTTACCGTGTAAGTATTTTAATATGAACTGCATTTTTGCATTTTCTTACTTCATAAATACTGATTTTCTCTTACCTTCCAGGTTCACCATGATATGGATGCGCCATTGTCGCACTACTTCATATTCACTGGGCATAATTCGTATTTAACGGGGAATCAGCTTAGTAGTGACTGCAGTGACGTCCCCATCATAAAAGCACTGCAGCAGGGCGTTAGAGTTATTGAATTGGATATATGGCCTAATTCGACAGGTGACAATGTTGATGTTCTTCATGGAAGGTATGATGTTCGTGTGTACTGGAATTCCTGTCCTCGCATACTTTTTAATAAAGTGGTTACTAACATTGAAATAGGCGTTTCTTTCATCAAACATATTTACATCCTTTCTCTTTTGGTCTGATCCATTTGATAATGTGCATACTGGATTCACATTTGGCTTTTTTATTTTTCAAATTTTGCTGAATTCTGACTATTTGGACCAAATAAGTGAATCCAAAAGTCTAAAGTTTATGTTAAAAAAAGAAGAAGCAATAATCCAGTTTGTGAATGTGTGTGTTTGTGTGTGTGTTTATGCATGACTTCGGTAAGGCTTTTATTTGTAATTCTAGTTTTCTTGAAGAGATTGGTTTTGTTGTGTAGGACACTGACCACTCCTGTGGAACTCATAAAATGTTTGAGGTCTATAAAGGAGCATGCATTTACTGCATCTGAGTATCCTGTTGTGATAACTCTAGAAGATCACCTTACTCCAGATCTTCGGGCTAAAGTAGCTGAGGTGAGTATATGTGTTTATTTGATCATTATTACGCTCATGGCTTATAAATAACTATTTCCTTAGCTCAATTCTAGATGGTCACTCAAACATTTGGAGAGGCGCTATTTACTCCTGGTTCAGAGTGCTTAAAGGAGTTTCCCTCACCTGAATCAATGAAAAAGAGATTCATAATATCAACTAAACCACCCAAAGAATATCTTCAAACCAAAAAGGTTGAGGGAAATGAGAACAACAGTTCACAGGAGAAGGATGTGGCTGATGATGGAGCTTGGGGCAGAGAACTCCCAAGCCTCAAAGATGGGACTACTGATGATAAGGTGTAGGCAGACACTTCAGTTATTATGCCTATTCTGTTGATTTTTGTAAACAGAGTTTGATCCTTTGCCAACTAACTCTCTTCTTGCAGGATGATTTGGATGAAGAGGATGACCCAGATGAGGAAGATGACGATGAAGATAAATCAAACCAGAATACAGCACCAGAATACAAGCATCTGATTGCTATTCATGCTGGAAAAGGGAAAGGTGGATTACAGGATTGGTTAAGGGTGGACCCGGATAAAGTGAGACGGCTTAGCTTAAGCGAACCAGAACTTGAGAAGGCTGTAACAACTCATGCAAAAGATATTGTGAGGTATTAATTAAGATATCCCATGAATTTAATTAGATTGATCTTATTTATGTGGGTATATTGCCTATATACACATAAAACTGGTTTGTTTTTTCTTTTTCCTTTTCACATCAAAATAGCATGTTTACTGATGTCTATTTGGATTACTTGGGCTAATCCTTGGAGACACGTGTCAAATAAAATATTTAGGCCTCAAGTGGTGCAATTCATGTAATGAATGTGCAATTAGATTGAACAAAATACCAGGTGAAAATCCTCAGCTGATATAACTTCCAACAGGTATGGCTGTCTTGTATATTTTACTGTGAGAATGTAAATAATCATGGTCAAGGGTAGGTCTGCATCACAGAGTTTCTGTAGTCTAGTTGACCTAGTTATTTGTTTGGAACCTCTCAGGTTCATTTACTATATTTTTCCTGCCCTTAGCAGGTGGTATATGTGATGCACTGCTTCTATTCCAGCGCAGGCAACTGTACTTTTAATATTACTTATGCTTTTTTAGCTCAAGTTGTTAATGGCTATATATTTCATTTGTCTGCATGTGGATGTCGTCAACATTAAGAACGAACAATATTGCCATTGCTGATAATTTGTTTGCTTTAGGTTTACCCAGCGGAATCTGTTGAGGGTGTATCCTAAGGGTATACGCTTTGACTCATCCAATTACAATCCTCTGATTGCTTGGACACATGGAGCTCAGATGGTTGCATTTAATATGCAGGTTTGCATCTTTCTCCTCCCATGGTTTTATTGCTGACAATTTCTTTGATATTTAGACTAAAGCTGATTCCTATTCTTTGCTTGTTTGTGTGTGTATTTAGGTTGCATATGTGGTATACTCGATCATATTTCCTCAAGTTTTTATTTTTTGTTGATATTTAAAATAGCATCTATGCAGCTTTTGGCTTGTCCTTATAAGTATGACCATGTAATCAAACAGAAAAATATTGCGTAAAGATGCATTGAACAAGTAATAACAACTTATATGGTTGGTGTGTGTCTGTATGTTCGAGTGAGTTATAAGCCCTTACAAATGAAATCCAAGAGGTAAGACCCTGTAGAAGTTTCTAGAATCTTGGAATTATGCTCGAGATATCTCCTTTTAGCTATTTTCCTGGGTGATTATCAAAATGTGGGTTGCCCAATCCTTAATACCTAAGAGATAACTAAAAACCTCTACATTGGAACAAGTTTAGCTTGCTTAAAAAGTAACAATTTTTTCACAGGTCGGCAAATTATCTTAATGTATAAAATTAGAGGAAATTACTAGAAAGCAGGAGAAAGCCAATGCTTATCCATCTTCTTTTATCTCTCTTTATTTAATCACGGTGGACCAGGGGCCACTACCCTTGGGGCTAATCCCTCTCTTCTTTCGTTTTTATTTTCTTTCATAAGCAATTGTTAATTACGTAAACAAATAATAATAACTTCATGATGTACCAAAAATGTTTTTGAAGCCATTAGACACTTAAGAAACTACTATGTAACTGGGTAACTAAACTTATAACATGCATTTATTTGTACTACGCATATATATTAATTGAAAATTTTGCCTGGTGATGAGACCATGGCATGATATGCTGAATCTTATACAGACACCTTTCTCTGTTCCAAAAAATTGTTTCTTTCTTCGTTTTCATTTAATGGGGACGGAATACAGATGATATTCTGTTGAGAGCAATTGCATTTAATTCCATATAAACACTTTCATAATGTTCAAAAGAATTCTAGAGAGAACACGTGAAGGATGAAAAAGACTTTGAAAAGAGAGTCAAAGAATGCTTGAAATTGTCTGGGGGGAAGCTAATGGGGTCCGGCAATTCTGCCGGTTCAATGTAGAACTGTTTTAGGGGATAGTCGGGGTTTGTTTATGATCATATGATCAAATCAAGATTGCATGCATCAATTATATTATCAAAAAAATATGCTAAAGCAGGTAAATAGTTATCATCTATCATTGACTGGGTTGTTCCTCCTCTCCCCCTTTCTTATTTAAGCAAAGGCCAGGTGGTTCTTGTCGTTTATGACTGCTGTGTCCCACACTAATTTGTTTACTTCTTCCTCCTTTAAAAAAGGTAATTTGAGAGCAAGATTTATTGAAGGGATCTCTGAATTAAGTACTCATTGAGCTTGTCCTGATTAAATCCTCAACGCTAGTCAGAAATTAATTTGGCAAGTGATCCAAGGGAACTCCCTAGATATCATAGTCATCATATTTTCTGCTGTAGTGCACATCATTATCTGAGATTTGTCTGAAGCAATGACTTGAGAATATCTTTAATTTAGACTGTAAGTGGTGTTGTTTTTCCTTTTCTGGAAATTGGTGAGTTTGTCCTAATGTCTGGGGATATGACCAATGCCTTTAAGGTTCTTTCTTTAAGGCTTCTGCTGTTTCACTCACCCCTAGGATTTCTCAGTCGGTCAATACTCCCTCAATTCCAAAATATATGATAAGTATTGAATATTTCATGTCAATTTGATATGTTTCCAAAATAAAAATTGATATGAATTGATTTAGTTTAGACAATACATTTACGAAAATTGCAAACTATCTAAGTAATATTACTAATTAAATGAATGTTATCAATTTTAAATTTGAAAATATATCAAATTGATTTTTTAAAGTCAAACGTGATCCTATATTTTGGAACGGAGGTAGTGCTATTTTTTACTGACTTATAAGCTGTAGGTTCATCAGTCAGATAACTGCTGCACCTATGAGAAAAAGTGTATACCGTAAGGAAGTTCAACACAGTTTATCATATAACTAATTCATTTTTACAGGGCTATGGAAGGTCACTCTGGCTGATGTGTGGAATGTTCAGGGCGAATGGTGGTTGTGGTTATGTTAAAAAACCAGATTTCTTGTTGAAGGCTGGTCCACATAATGAGGTCTTTGATCCTAAAACTACTCTACCAACCAAGACGATTTTGAAGGTGAGTGAAGAGTTGCCTAAGTTACAGACTAAACTAAGTTTCTTTTGCTTGCTGAAGAGGTTTTATTGGAAAATCTCTCAAATTTTAGCCCTTAAATACTTTGCGCATGTGATTTCTCTTATTTCCTCGTGACTGACTACTCATGCTCTTGCAATTTTATAGGTAACTATATATATGGGTGAAGGTTGGTATTTTGACTTCCGTCCTACACATTTTGATCCATATTCCCCTCCAGATTTCTATGCAAGGGTAAGGCTTTAGTAGGAATCTTTTACAATTAAGTGCCTTAAATAAATTGATGTTTTGGCGTATTGTGTATGTTATTATACCCATTTATGTTCCACCATTTGACCTCTCGTATGAGGTTGGTTGCTCCAGGGTTTCCCGTGACCATAATTTTATCAGAAAGCTCCTTATTGAAAAATTGGGGCATGTGATCGCTGTATAGCTTGCTAGTGCTTTGATATAAATTTCAATGCAGATTGGTATTGCTGGTGTAACTGTTGACACTGTAATGAAGAAGACAAAGACACTTGAGGACAACTGGATACCAAATTGGAATGAAGAGTTTGAGTTCCCATTAACCGTCCCAGAACTGGCTCTCCTTCGAATTGAAGTTCACGAGTATGACATGTCCGAAAAGGATGACTTTGGAGGCCAAACTTGCCTACCTGTTTCAGAACTGAGAAGTGGTATCCGAGCAGTTCCACTGCATAGCCGAAACGGAGACAAGTACAATTCTGTGAAGATTCTCATGCGCTTCGAATTTGTTTAAAATATTTGTGTGGGCTTGCGGTTTTGTGTTGTATTCTTTTGTTCGTTCTTCTGGAAATAATATTTTGTGTGCAGTTCGAGCTCAGAAGGTTTCTACCTTATTTTGTATTGTTTATACAGAAATTTATGCTTGTATATATATAGGAAATTAATATTTTTACAGGCTTTTTTGTTATTTCTGCATGCTTTAGCTATAGCGACGGTTTTAAAATCGTCGTTATATATCTATGACGATATTTTTCGTGTGTAAAGTGTTGCAATACGTCTATAGTGACAGTTTTAACATATAAAATATAGTTATAAGTATATAACAACGGTTTTAAAACTATCGCTATAAATAAAAAATAGAGTCCACCTGCAAAATTAACAAAAAATCCTGTGGAAATAACCGTTCCCATATATGTATACGTACGAAAATGTTCGGCAGTTCTACATAGTCCTATACTGCCTACCTACACTGTATATATGAACTGAGAAATTCTTTTAAGATTATAGTAGTTGCTCAAAACCTTTTCATTATATTTTAAATTGGGTTAAATTATTTTTTCCTCATTGAGCTGAATTCCGAATTGCATTTGTATCACTAAACCGATTTTTTTTCAATCATTGAACAATAGTTTTTTTACAAAAATTAAAAAAACCGTCCAAAAGGGTTCAAAGTTAACAACATATATGGCATCACGTTCAATGTTTATATGAATTACTGTATTTAATATATTAAAATATAATATGACGGTGATGATGTATATTAAAAATTAAGAAAAAAATTATTGTTTATCTAATATACGTATAAAAGAGATTACACATAAATCAATTAAAAAAACTACACTCCAATAAATTAACAAATTATACTTAAATTTAACAAATTCAAACATAAAATAAAAAAATGTAAAGGAAAATCCTTAAAGTTGTTAGAAGGCAAAAAAGAAAACCTTAATGCTGTATTAAAAACAAAAAATATATATATGTTTAACTATTTTATGTATTTATTAAATAATTCAAAAACTTTAACCACAGTACACAAACTATGCAGATTAAAAAAAAATTAAAAATCAAGAAACTAAAAGTTAAACCGCCCACCCAATTTTAAAAAATAAAGAAACAAAAAGTTAAACCACCCACCCGAAACCCCGTCCGACTCTAACGCCACCAGCACATTCGCTATGACTTTTTCCTAATTGATAATTGATGCGACCAACCCCTCTTGTACCACCACCATCAACAAGCCCCTTCATCATCCAATTCTTGAAAAAATGATCTAAAGATCAAACTGTTATGAATATGAATTCTGCAGAATTTGGCAAGTGTAGAAATATACTAGTAACAGCATAGAAGCAGTTATATACAGCGGGAAGGCATTAAGTGGCCATTCGTGGGCTAATTGTTAGGATGATGTCATAGTTTAAATTGTAAATGGAAATGGGCGGGAAAGTTATTTAAGTGGTATTTTCCTTTATAAGAAAAACAGGAGATAGAATAAGACATGTGAGTATTCATTGTGTAATTTTATTTTTTCCAAGCTTCTAACTGCTAAGTTTGGCTCTTATTCTAATACAGAATTCTTTCATTTCTTTCCCTTTCATCTTTTTGTTTTTCTTTTATGTCTGTTTTCTTCTTGTTAATTCAATCAGTCAATTGTTACCAACTGAAATCATAACAAATTGGTATCAGAGTTATCTTTCCTCGAAAAATAATTACCAATCATGGTGACGGTAACTCGAACAAGAGAAGCTATGGAAGAAGGCCTTCGGAATACTGATTCAAGGGTACAGGAACTGATGAATATTCATTACCAATTACAGAAAACTGTAGAAGACATTGGAGACAAGTTTGGACATATGCAAAGCATCATGGAGATGACGATGGCCGAATTCCAGAGAGCAATCAAAGGTAAGAACACTATCTTTGAAAATCCATAAGAAATTTCTCAGGATTCACCTAGGTAAGAAGAGATTCAATTGAATAGAACCCAACAAATTGGTAATAACCAGAATAGGAACTGGAATCCTAAGTTTGAATTTTCAATTTTCAATGGATTTGATATAAAGAATTGGGTGATGAAGTGTGAATATTTTATCCTGTTCTATCCTATGAATGATGAACAGAAACTGAAAAGTGTAAGTCTCATATTGGAATTTCTTGAGAACAATTTGTGGAGGATATTGAAATCAGATTTGGAGAAATTTATACTACTAGTGTTCTTTCTGAATTTAACAGACTGCAACAAACATCTATTGTTCTGCATTATCAAAAGAAATTTGAATTCCTTAGATCATTAGTTGAAGCAAAAAAATACTGAACTAACTGAGGATTATTTCATTAAATGTTTTGTGAGAGGGTTGAAGGAAGAAATTGGTGGGATTGTGAGCTTCTTAAACCAAAGAAACTTTCTGAAGCAATTTCAGTCTCTAGGGTTCAAAAATCCACTGTGGATGCTTTTTTCAAAAAGACTAAACCACCCATAATTCCATCCAGACCTATAAACAATTCTTTTCCAAATAGGGGAAAGGCCACATTTATGGGTAATAGAATGAATGGAAATCAATCAACATTACCACAAACTGTATCTAATAATGCAGTTAATAGAACAGTTCTGCAAGGGGGTAAGACATTTCCTGGGAATGTGAAGAGATTGACATACAATGAAACTCAGTCAAGGAAAGATAAGGGTTTGTGTTTCAATTGTGATGAGATTTACAAGTTTGGACATAGATGACAGAATAATCAAATCTTCATGATTGTGGGGGAGGATGAAATAGAAGGAGAAAACTTAGAAGAGAATACCATCACCTGTGAACGTCAAGAAGTTGTTTCAGAATAATCATAATTAGAAATGAGCATTTCTATCCACGCCCTGAATGGAAATACATTTGTTACCACTGTCAGGATTGAAATTATTATTGCTAATAAGGAGATTATCTTACTTATTGATACCTGGAAGTACTCGATCATAACTTCCTTAACACAAAAATAGTTGATTACCTTCATTGTATAAGAGAAATGGATCACCCTTTACAAGTTTCTATAGCTTATGGATTCAGGATGATAAGCTCAGAAAAATGCAAGGATTTTATCTAGAAAGCACAGGTTTACACATTTCACACAGACATGAGATTACCACCAAATCAGAATGCATTCTCCAGATGTTTTCAAAACAACTTTCAGGACTCACCTAGGACACTATAAGTTCTTAGTGATGCCCTTTGGCCTCACCAATGCCCAAGCTTCATTCCAAGCTTTAATGAACCAAGTATTTGCACCATATCTCAGGCAATTTATTTTAGTCTTCTTTGATGACATATTAGTTTGTAGTTCTGATTTACAATCTCATGTTCAGCATCTTCACACAACTTTATCTCTTTTGAGGTCTAACACTCTCTTTGCTAAGAGATCAAAATGTTCATTTGCTCAACATAAAGTGGAATACCTGGGCCATGTTATATCTAAGTTTGGAGTGGCTACAGATCCCCAGAAGATTTCATGCATGGTTAATTGGGCCGTGCCAACTAGTGTTAAAGCTTTAAGAGGTTTCATTGGGTTAACTGGATATTATAGGAGGTTTGTGAAGGGTTATGGAGAAATTTCTAGACCTCTTACCAAATTACTTCAAAAGGATCAGTTCAAATGGACAAAAGAAGCAATTGAGGCTTTTACGAAGTTGAAACAGATCATGAGCTCTACACCAGTTTTAGCATTGCCTAATTTTAAACAGTTATTCATTGTATAAACTGATGTTAGTGTTAGGGGTATTAGTGTTGTACTAATGCAGGGAGGGAGACTAATAACTTTCATTAGCAAGGCTCTAGCACCTAAACATCTGGGATTTTCTGTTTATGAGAAGGAGCTACTAGCCATTTTGTGTGTTGTAACTAAATGAGGCCCTACCTTATTGGTTCTCACTTTATCACAACCATCAGAGTTTAAAGTTTTTCATGGAACAAAGGTTGACTACTTTTCTGCAATAGATATGGCTCAGTAGAATGTTGGGATATGATTATGAAATTATTTATAAAAAAGGAACTGAAAACACAGTGGCAGATGCATTATTTAGACATTCTCATAAGAATTCTAAAGAATTTCTCAATAACAGCAATAAGGCATCTTCTGTGAATGCCATTTATGTCAGTATACCTCTTTGGGTACAGGAATTGAAATAGGTAGATCATATGATTCTCGCAATGAAGTTGAAGTCTGATTTAACAATTATCCATCTCTCCACTGTCTAATCCAAATTATTCATTCACAAATGGTATCCTAAGGAAGAAGGATCATATATTTCTTGGAAAAAGTAATGACATCAGAAAAAAAATGTTTTCAGTATTCTACAACAGTTCTTTGGGGGGTCATTCTGGGTACAAGCTACTTTGAAGAGGTTGACTAAATATTTTTTGTGGAATGGCAGACTGCTAATGTCAAAACTTGGATTGATGAATGTAATATATGTCAAAGGCATAGAAATGAAAAATGTTCATTATCCAGGTCTGTTACAGCCACTAGAAATACCTAACAAGCCTTGGAAATACATTTCACTGGATTTTATTGAGGGACTGCCTAATTCAGAGGGATATACAGTTATCTTAGTAGCTTTTGACAGGTTTACAAAATTTGCTCACTTCATTGAAATAAAACATCCCTAAACTGTTGGCTAAAATGTTCATAGCCAACATTTATAAGATACATGGTCTACCTCAAACAATTGTGAGTGATAGGGACAAGATCTTCCTAAGAAAATTCTGGCAGACATTATTTCATCAATTGGAAGTGAAATTGTGTCTCAACACAGCTTATCATCCTCAGTCAGATGGTCAAATTGAAAGACTAAATAGATATCTTGAATGTTATTTAAAAAATGGATGACTCCTACATTACCACCTATACCTGACGATGGAAGGCCAAAGGTAATTCCTGACAAGGTATTAGGCAAAAGAATGGTTAAGTTTCAGAATATGCCCAAAATTGAATACTTGATTCAATGGGTAAGAAGTTCAGAAGATGATGCCACTTGGGATGATGCAAAACAAATGATTTCCAAATTTTCAGAATTTTCTTTTGTTCTTGGAGCAGATTAGTTTAATCCTTGAGGATAAGGATATTTTCTATAAGGACAATGTTATGAATATGAATTCTTCAGAATTTGGCAAGTGTAGAAATTAATATGCAAGGACAGCATAGAATCAGTTATATGACAGCGAGAAGGCATTAAGTGGCAATTAGTGGATTAATTAGTCTAGCTGGCATATAATTAGTTAGGATGATTTCATAGTTAGTTTAAATTGTAAATGATGGAAATGGGCGGGAAAGTTAGTTAAGTAGTATTTTCCTTTATAAGCAGGACATGAGATAGAATAAGGCATCTGAGTATTCATTGTGTAATTTTCTCCAAGTTTAGCTCTTATTCTAATACAGAATTCTTCCATTTCTTTCCCTTTCATCTTTTTGTTTTTCTTTTTTGTCTGTTTTCTACTCGTTAATTCAATCATTCAATTGTTACCGACTCAAATCATAACAGAAGGTAGGAAGACTCTCTATAGCTCTCTCTATATATATGTATGTAAATATTAGGTTTTCATTTAGGTTCTATAATTTGGGGATTTTTATTGTGTTCTTGCAAATTGAATTTTGAATTCGATTTATGAAAGGTTTAGTGTTGGTGTTGTTACCGAATCTAGGTGTTGGTTTTATTTTCTTTTCTCTCTCTCTAATTCCCAATCCGGGTTTCTCTTTAATTAAATCCATTTCATTTTTTAAGGATCTTCTCTAACTTCAATTATTTATGCTTCAATTTTGGGAATTTTAGTTATTTCCTTCTTTGTCGTGGCTGGTACCAAATTCATTTGGGTGCTTGAATTGATTTTTTTAGTTGAAGTGTTAGGATGTATAATCACTAAGACATGGTCGGCAATTTATATTGGGCTCGACCCAATGGTCTGTCAGCTCGACGGTTATTTAAGATGACTCTTTAATCCTAAATCAATTCAGGTGTTGACTAATTATCACATCTAATCCTAATTAGAGTGCAAGTCATATACCTCGAATAGATTAGGATGGTTGTTACTCCTTTCAACTACAACTCATCGGCGAACACTTCTAATAAGATTGGTAAGAACCAAGTATTATTAATATCGGATTAACGATAAAGGTAGGATTTATGATTATTATTATTATATTTCTACTAAATACTTTAAGTTTTTATTGTTGACTTATATTGAGACCTTCATTTACTCTTACACTGGAGAAGTTCATCGGCGACTCAAGCCGTCAAGACTCTTGTGTATGTATTTTCTCCGGACCAATGGTTGAACGTACAGACAGAATCAAGCATCAACATGAATTATTTTGATTTGTTCCAATTGTTTGTGGACGATAATTGTGGGGAAAAAATGATAAATGAATAATACCCAAACAATTTCAATATATGCTTCTTCTTGTTTTAGTTTGAATGGGTCTTCTTCAATTGTTATTGTGTTCGATGGAAGAATAATTAGGTTTTGTCAGTTAAAGAAGAAAAGGCTTATATCAGATTAGAGAGAAGAGTTGGCGGTGGAGATGGTGGTTCGGCGGTGGAGATGGTGGTTCGGTGGTGGTGATGGCGCTGTTATGTTTAATTTATTTTTATTTTAGTTTAGTTAATTTTTTAATTAATTTGTTTCAATTATTTAATTTATTATTTTCCCCACCATAACCTGTCACGTTGACCTGTGTATTATATGTACACAGATTGGGTCTCATGTGCTCATTTCGTTAGAAGTCAAATGACTTATTAGTGGATTTTGTATCAGTTTGTGAAATACGTGTAGTTTAATGAGGCGAATGAAAACGATATTAATTCAATAATACAAATATAAAGTGAGTGATAAATGATATGCAACACTATGCTCCAGTTCCAGCCATCTATTTTTTCATTTTCTTTCCTTAGGGGGAATTGGCCCAACCAGGCTTTACACTGCTTGTTACTATTATTCAGTTTACACTAAATAAAATTAAAAAAATATAAGTTATCAAAAATTAATGACAAAATAGAACACAAAATGCATATTTACTATTAAAAAATAGGGTCTAACACGAAAATTTATGTCGGACTCTAGTTTTTAATAATTGAGATGAATGTAATATTTAATTTTTGTGTATTCAAATACTACATTTATCTACACTATTAAAAAATAAAATATAATACAAATTTTAATATTATATTTCACTTTTTACTAATATAAATAAATATAACGTTTGGTTGTTGTATATTTATACTTATTCTCATTTTAATATTAAAGTGGAGCGCAAGAGGAGGGATTTTAATATTATAGACTCACTCGGGTACTATTAAAAATAGTGATGTAATCATTAGGTATAATTATTGTTAAAATCAAATTAAAATTATATCATAAAAAAAGTTCAATACGTCTAAAAGAAAACAAATAAAATAAAAAACAACATTACTCTCATTTCCATTTTGTGGGTGTATTTTTAAAAAAATATTTATACTTAATCTAAATCCAAAAAACAATACCTTGTGTATCCAAATGATACCTTGAAGTCATCAAGAATGGCAACAAGTTTCAAGAAAATGGAAGATTAACGTGCCTATTTTAAAATTCAAAGTTATTGGAATATTAATTCTTGAGCTAAAGAAAAATTGATTTGGTTAAAGAATTCAAAATGGACGACTGCGGAGTGTCACACGTGTGTAACGTAGCTCATGTAAGTCCTCCTGTTGACATGGTCCAAAATGGCAAGAGCACCCAAATAATATAAAGGTGGTTCTGTTATTAATCTATCACCCATGCGAGTTCGGATTGAGTATTTAATTAACGAGAGAATAAAATAAAATTTTCGTTAATGTGATATAAATAAAAAAATATAATTATATAAGATATAATAGTAATATATTTAAATTTAAAGGAACAAAAAGAGAAAAAAAATAGTTTTGTGGCCCAATTACGACTTCATAAGGGGGCTGTTTTATAATAGAAAAGATATATTTCCTCCGTTCTAAATTATTGATTATTATTAATTTTTATAAGTTAATCAAAGGTATTTTTAAATTTAAAATTGAGATAATTCATTAAAAATTATGAAATAATAAATTTTATAGTGGGTAGTATTTTTCAGATAAGTCGTCGTAGTGTTGACTAAAATTAATGTAATTCATGTTAATTTTAAACTTAAAAATATATTAAATTTTTAAAAAAATCATAATAATTTTATATTTTAAAACAGATAGAATTATATATATATATATATGGTATTTATGTTCATAATGTATCTATCACCCATGTGAATTGTTTGAATGATGCGTGTTTGGCTCCCACCATTAACTTTTTCACAGGTCTTTTATCAAACATCATAATGGATAGGAACGTAGAAGCGCTGGAGAATAGCATCCACCGGCCAACCCATATATGCCCACCTTCCTAGCCCACCCGCATTTATTTTTCCAAAAATTTATTACTCCATCAATACTGTATTTCTTTATCAATTTTGTAATTGAAGTGTATAGCTTAAATTTGTTGGTTTTATTTCAATTGGAGGCACCGTCCTTTTCAGTGATTTTTATTATATAATCCCAAGTCACGGAACTTATATACCGCATATACATAAATGCATGTTCTCAATATATATATATATTAGTTTAGTTTTTTTGGCCCCACATTATGAGATTAAATATATGTTATATATTGTAAACCCTACAACACTATTGATTACTTCTGTTGAATTTTCAAAGTCAAATTTTCTATCTAATTTAAAGCCCTGCATGTACCGTTTAAATCAACCAAATCTTTGGTAGCTCAAAAGCTTTACCAGTTTTCGGTAGATGTCATTGCATACATGACCAAAGACATTTACGCAAAAATAATAGTATGCATGCATGCGAGTTTCTCCCCTCTGCTGGCTAAATTCAAGAAGCCAATTTCCTTTGAAGGTAGAAAATAAATAATTCTATTTTCAATTGTCTAATAGTAACTTCTTTGTTCTTCAACCATATATGATTCTGCGTACGCTAAATGACACTTAAGTTAATCGAAGCCGTTTGCCCAATCTTATTGGGGAAGGCTACGCTATGACAATTCTTGAAGAACATTATTCCTTAGTAAAGTTTCCTACTCGCTACGTATATTGGAAATGAAGAAAAAGAAAACGCTTGATAATTTTTAGGGTTTTAATTCTACTATAAAAGATCAAAATTATCAACAAAATTTTCAATTAATGAATCATGCAGATAATATATCGTGCACAGAGACGGGCTGCATAAGCAAACTTATGAAGAAAATAACATGCATCTCATAGAAAAGAAACTAGCCCTGCCCTTTCCAATTGTTATCCTCTTGTTGTGGCAGTCGGCGTTCAAAAATCCTACACTACATCTCATGTTAGTTTTTAACACCCTATGCTTTACAATCTAAAGGAAAACAAATAAATAATCCCAAAAAAAAAGTATGCATATAAAACCATCGAAAGAATCAATTTTACCCCCAAAGAGGTTCCGAATTTTACTCTGAAACAATGGAGATTGGACCACTAGAGATGCTGCCATGGCTATCATCACATAAAACCAATGCACGCTCCAAACTAGCAACAATGTCATTCATGGTTGGTCTCTCTTTTCCTTCCAAATTTACGCAATGCATTGCAGTGTATGCCACCAGTTCTACTGCCTCTGCTTCATTCAGCTCCGGCAGTCCAATCCTCGTGTCCAGAATCTTCATCAATTCTCCGGTCATAATTGCAGGTAGTGCGAAGTCTACGAGACTTACTGGTGTTCCCCCATTTTCACCACTCTTGAATATAGCCCTCTTTCCAGTTAAAATTTCTAGCAACACCACTCCAAGACCATAGACATCACTCTTTGCTGTTAATAAGTTTAGTCCATAGTACTCTGGATCAATGTAGCCAACTGTCCCAGCCGCCTTCATTGGTCTATACTCACGATCAGACTCAGGACCATTTAATGACAATCCAAAATCAGAAACTCTTGCAGTCCAATTCGCATCCAGCAATATGTTAGAAGACTTGATGTCTCGATGAATTATAGGAGGGACTGCATAGTTGTGGAGATATTCGATGCCACGAGCAGCGTCTAATGCGATTTTTATCCTCATTTTCCAAGAATTCACTAAGCTGCTATCCTTCGCCACATTGTTCTTGTCATGTAAATGATCGTAAAGTGCTCCATTTTTCATGTAGTCATATACCAAGAGCCTCTCATCCCCCTCTTCACAGTACCCAACAAGCCTAACCAAGTGCTTGTGGTGAAGCCTAGACAAGAATGCCAATTCTGAATTAAAGGCACTCTCTTTCTCTTGAAACTTCTTCATCTTTGTACCTGTCTCCCCCCTTTTAATGGCGACCTCACGACCATCCGGTAATTTACCTTTGTACACAACACCAAAGCTCCCAGCACCAATCTTGTTCTCTAGGGAAAAACTACTGGTGGCTGCTAGAAGATCTGAAAACAAGAACTCTTCCGCTCTCTCTGCATGCTTTCCAGAAGTTCCACTCCTCTGACGACCAAATACACCTGAGGTTCCACTCCTCTGGCGACCAAATACACCTGAGGTTCCACTCCTCTGGCGGCTCCATGCTCTTGTACCCTGCCGCCTAATAGTGGAGGATCTTGAAGGTGGACTGTTATTTGAATGTTGGACATTAGAATTAGACCCAGAGATCGTAGGCTGCACAGAATTGTGAATTTTTTTGTTTCTAAAACAAACCCCAGTCCACAAGCAGTAAACCACAGTACAAATAGACGATAAAGCCCCAACAGATCCAACTATGGCAAATGCCAATAAACCCTTTGAAATTTCTTTGGATGGCGAAGTCGGGGATGGACTAACCGTAGTTGGTGGTGAAATTGGTGGAATTGAACTGGCTACATCGCAACGCCTACATATATTACCATTACCAGAACAAAGTGTTTGAGACAGAGGATATGGACCACAATCACATTTAGTTTGAACACATGGCCCTGGAAGAATCTTTGGCAGTGAGAGCTCGATCCCTAAGGAATATGAACTATTAGCCCAACCTGGCCCCCAACAAATTACCGAAAAACTACTAGTTGTCAATCCACAAGTAAAATTAAATCCAGCAACAATTGATTCAAAAGAAATCCCATTTGTAACACTGCTAGAAAATTCACCAACTCCTCCCCAACAAATAACAGAACCGTTCACCCTCCTAATGGCACAACCGTGATTCATTCCTAATGCTACAGCAGAATATTCAAATTCCAAATTTGAAAAAAAAACATTTGATTCTCCTGAATTGTTATTTCCTCTACAAATCAAATACCCCGTTGAATTAAATCCACAAGCATGATTTCCACCAACAACAATACTCGACATTGAAAAATTAGCAAATTCATTTTGAATAAATGCTGAAAGTGAATTATTACCTCCCCAACAAATCACCCGACTATTAATCATCAAAATTCCACAAGAAAACCCTAACCCAGATGAAATTTCGCGAAATTGAGCAGACCCATCTAGCAATTGAGCCGAAACGCCCCCGTCTCGCCAACATTTAACGTTTCGAGTTCCACTGGTGAGACCACAAATTTGAGTGTCACCAATTGTAAGATTTTCTAACACGACCGTTTGATTGTAGTATAACCTTTTCGCAATGAAACTAGAGTTCCAGCAGAGGAGGCTGAAGACGCCGGAAGTCACGCCGCAGAAAATATCCTTGCCGCCGGCGACGGAGTCGAACGAGATATCCGGGAAGACCGGGATCAAAGAGTTGTTTCGCCAGCATTGGATTTTCTGCGTTTGTTTCTCGGCGACGATGCCGCAGACAATGGCGGCGGAGCCGTAGCTGACGGCAAGGGTGGAGGCAGAGCCGCCGAAGGAATGGACTAAACAGACGGCTGCGAATAGGGTGAAAATGGCGGAAATGACGGCGGCGGAGAGCGTCGTCGTCATCTAGTGCCGTGAGAACTAAGGATGAAGAAGTTGAGGTATAAATTTTTGGTGCTCTTCATTTGTGGAAGAAGGTTTGACCCGTAGACAGAGAAAGAAAGAAGACGACTTGTAGAGAGAGAAGGAAACGGGAATTTTCGAAAAATTATTCTTTGGTTTGGTACGATTTAGAATTATTTATATATTATTATGTTAATATATATAATAAAAAAAATTATTATATATATTATTTATTTATATAATAAAAAAATTATTATATATTTTAAAATGGCAGTGTATTAATAATTTGTAACATTAATTTAATAATTTAGAGATGTATATATATATACATATATTTGTTATATACATATATTTGTAAACATAAATATATTCCTTTATTTTAATAATAATAATGTATATAATTTTTTTAAATTAGTTCATAAAATCATAAAACTTAAAGTAAATGTGAAAGGTTAATTTTCATATAAATAATTATAAAATTATAAACTAGTTATAAATCATTATTAATAATATTTTCAGTTGTTATTTTTAAAATTTAAACAAATTTATTTTAGTTTTAAATTTTAAATTTATTAAATTAATTTTAATTTTGAAATAGCTGAAGAATTTTATCTTTAATGAATAAAAAATTATTACTAAAAATATATATATAATGAAGTGTATAGTTATAGTTAACTATAACTACCGAGATTGGCCATATATGATAAATTATCTTCTAATTATATTTTAACATATTATTTAATATTTATTTTTTTCCTAACCATTACATTATCTTTTATTTTCTTTTCACTAAATTAAATGACATTCAACTTTGATTTTTCTATAAGTCATGTTATGTATTGTGATAAATTTTTACTAAATTATAATTATAAAATTTATTAATACATAAAATTAATAAAAATTATAAGAGAATTTCACTTATTACATATCTCTAAAAAAAATATTATTAATATTTATTTAAATAATTAATAATTAATAAATTAATGTAAACATTCTTAATATATATTATTTTAATGTTTATATAGATAAAGTTAAGAGTAATTATTTAGTGATTTTGAAATAATATGACGTGGTATTTTACACTAATAATTTTTTTTTATTTTAATAGATTCAAAGTTATAAACATTAAAACACCATTAAAATAAACAAATTTTTATTAATTTGGAGGACTATGTGGCATTAACCTATACCACTATTGAATAATTTTTCATAAAGTTAGCAAGACTTGAAGTTTTTTGAATTAAAACTGTACTTGCCTCTCCGTTGGTTTTTGGTGGGGTGGCAAATATTGATAGGTAATAATGCACAATCCAATGTTTAAAAAATCGGATTGAATCAGCGGTTCAACTACGGTTCGATCATAACTTGTTTGCTCTTCAATTCGGTTAGTTCAAAAAATCAGTTTGGCAACGATTCGATCAAAAATTGATTGACTATTAATTTAACCGATAGTTCAACCGATAAAATTAATTAATTGATCTAGTAAACTAGTCGGCTAAATATTTTTTTGTATAAAAAAAATTAAATATTTTTAGTAATATTGTAATATAATTTTATTATATTTTACCTTATAAGAATAGATATTTTAAAAATATATTAATTATTAATAATATATATTTTATGTATTTATGACATCACATGTTCAATAACGATTCGACCATTACTGGAATCAGTGACTCATTCATCCAATACCTTTTTTGGTTCGCTAACCAGTTCGATTTTTAAAACATTGACACAACCTACAAAATATAGGATATGGGATATCCTATAGGTAATAGGATACTGATATTTTCACATGAAATTTTGATATTTTTAAATGTAAGTTTTACTAAAAGTATTGTCATAGATGTATAACGATAGTTAAACTGTCATTATAAACTCTACATGTAAGTTCTACATATAAAAATATTAAAATTTCATGTAAAAATATCAATTTCTTAAATAATAATATACTTGTCTGTTCCCGATACAGGATATAAAGATAGACAATTGTTTCTATATATATATAGATATTGCCAATAATAACTTATTTCTTTTTTACATTTAAGAGAATAAATTTCTTTAAATGGTTGTAATGTAAATGTTTTACATTTTTTTGCCAATAATAACTTGTTTTTTTGAAGAACAGTAATAAAATTTGTTGGGGTAAGGGAATATTAATATTAAGAAAGTACTACTTTTCACTAATACATATGCTAATCCTATAAAACTCCTATCACACGTATAATTACTTAACAAATTAAATAATCTGTAAAAGTAGTCCTCTGTTTGTCTGTTAGTTTAAATCCTATAGATCTATCACTAATAAATTCTCTTAGAGATATATTTATAAAATAACGATTTTTAAAAATATTTTTATATTATTAAATATAATCTTAGTTTATATTAGTTAAAATTTTAGTTATGATTGTGTGATATTAAAAAAAATAATAAAAAAATAATGACAATGTTATTTTATAATTTTAAAATAAAATTATATCTCTAATTTTAAACAGGTTAATATATATATATATATATATATATAATTTTGGAACAGAAGTTGATGTTCACCTTCATTTCCTATGATCTTGTAAATTTTGATATTTTGATATTTTGATAAAGAAATTGAACTGCTACATTATAAATGCCTTAGCTAATCCATCTTTTCATTCATAATGATAATTATTTATATTTGGAGATTCCTGTTTGGTTCTTATGTAACTTTCTTTGAAACATGAACCTTAGTCAAGGCACGTTTGAGATACGTTGGATTGAGAAGGAAAATAGTCTTTGGTTATATATACATCTTGTTTATGGGAATTTTGAAGTTGTGTTATGTATTATGAAAAAATTTATGACGTATATTAATAAATAAAATTATAAAATTTGACCATCATTTATATATTTAATTAAAAAAATTATCAATGATAATTATTTATATAATTGATATAAAAAAATTAATATATAAAAATGTAAGATTTATTCTTTCTCAAAAATTAATGAGTGTCTATTTCAAGATATAGTATAAGTAGTAATTAATGATTAAAAGTTAACTGTTATAAGAACGTGGGCCGCCAATTGTGAATCATATTTATTTTTCTAATCCTTAAACAGGGACAGAAAGTACATAATTTAGCTTAGTATTTTTTTTATTATTCTCTGTTATATATGTTATTTAAGACATACTTATACGTATTTAAAAAAAAATTAATTTTAATATTAAGTAATTAATATTTATTTAAAATTTCTTTACTATCCATGTACTAATTAATTATTCTTTCTCCTCTCTTAATTACTCTATTTTTTAAGTGCAAAATAGAAAAAGATTAATTTTTTATATCTTAGATATATGTAAAATTTCTTATATTATAGAAAAAAAAATTAAAATAATTTATATAATGAAAAGGGGAGAGTAGTTTGTTGACACCGAAAACAAGCTTAGTTAGATATAATAGTCTAAAATTTAAAGACTTATTACTCCACAAATAAACTTGAAGATGAAAATTTTTTCTTTGTTGAAATTTACTTATTATTACTCCACAAATAAATTGAAAAACTTTATAGCGCACATATTATTTTTTTCTTATAAAATTGCAGTGGCCTATTCATTTCTTAATATGAATAATTCTAGAGCCGCAATATAATGATAAAATTATAACATATATCTATTTTATTGAAATTAATTTTATTCCACCACCTCTCATATAAATTAAAAATTAAAGGAATAGAATAAATTTTTATTTTATTAAAATAATTAATTTTTTAAAATAATAATTAAATATATCACTTTTTATTTTATTCTATTATCTCAATTTAAATGTAGCATTACTGCTTATGAGACTTTGTGTAATTACTATCCCGTACTACAAGCAAAAGAAATGGAATGGGTTTACCGGTGTTTCATGTATCCCATTTAGGCACAAACTTGCTACTATTATTTTCAAAAGTAAAGACCAGTGACCAACCATTACATTGTACAAATAATCCAAATGAGAATTTGACTGGAGCCTAACTGGGTTATTTTCTCAAGGAATTAGTTGGTCCTATTGACCCAATTATTCTTTTTGCTTTTTTTTTTTTTATTTAAAAAGAAAAGACCATTAATTGAGTACCCACTTTAAAGGGTTGAAGGAAGACTACCAAGGTAGACTTTTGGCATGCAGTAGGACAACTTTATAATGTTTGGTTGATTAAATGTTGAAAAGACAAGTTTTGTCTGTATCCTTTTGCTTTTGTTGCTTTGACAAGTACTACCAATGTGAGTCTTACTCTGTGCCCAAAACACACCAACAACTTGTTAACTACCCCGTTTGTTAATTTTGATCAGGCATCTTAGTTAATCATACTTGTGAGACGCGTGGGGAGAAAAAATAGGCAATAAGTCAAACCGACAAGACTACTGATGAATAGTTTCTAAAATGTAATTATGCTGTTATATATTGTAGGTGATCGATCTAAATTAGAGTTTCTTTTCGTAGTTTTTTTCTATGGGTATTAAGGTACATTAATTTATTTCAAAAGTTTCTTTCGATCATTAATTTTAGTCTTACGATTTAAATAAACATTACAAAAAATAAAATAAAATAATTATGTTAAAGTGTATCTATTATAAACCTTGATATATTTTATGTTCGATTCTCATTTATAACGTTAAACTTGTTATTCTTTCTTCATATTTTATATGAAATTCGCTTATGATAATATGAATTTATTGTAATTCTATATGAGAAAGTTGCTCTCGTATCTCCACATATGTGTGTGTGTGTGTAAATAACGTCTATTTCACAAAAAGAATTTTATTT
Source organism: Hedera helix (assembly GCA_947179155.2). Classification (NCBI taxonomy): domain Eukaryota; kingdom Viridiplantae; phylum Streptophyta; class Magnoliopsida; order Apiales; family Araliaceae; genus Hedera; species Hedera helix. Next base: position 26,067,057 of record OX359285.1, read on the forward strand.
TTATTTCTTTTTTTTTTTTGATAATTTCTATTTTAATTTCTAAGGTCCATATGTGACATTTTTGAACTAAAAGACAATATGAATTCATTTAATATTGCTCCATACTATCGTCTTAATTATCTTAAATACACAACTAATTACGAAATTCTTTGAATGTTAAGATTTCGCAGATTAACTTGCTAAAGCCGAAACGTGACTTATTTTTGTAAAATTTGCTTAAAAGTGGAGTACTACAAAATCAAAAAGTTTGTGTTTATTGACCAACTATAATGGCCCCAAAAAATGCAGCTAAATGGACATGTATAGATGTGGTTCATTCCCAGCAAACATGGCAGCCAAGCCATCATTCTGCTTTACTAGACAAACCAAAAAGGTAAAGAACAAATGCTCAAGGAAGTGCACATGGGAATTAAGTGCTTTATAGGAACATGTAGTGCTGTTAAAGCTCATTTCAACAAAGCCCTAATTTCTGCATAATGTCGAACCCTTTTCTTTTTCTTTTTTCTTTTGGGGACCAAAGAGAACACAGCTATAATAATAATATAAAATGGAAATATTTGTTGATCTACAACCGGTTTACAGAACTTTGAGCATACACGAACGAACAATCGACTGACCGACCAACAAATTGCCAAGATTATAAACAATGCTACAAAGGATTCTGAATTCACAATTAGAAATCACATTTTTTTGGCATAACACAGCTGGGAAACCTTTGTTACAAGAACTAAGGAATGTGGATATCATCAATGCCTCTCATGTATAAATCGACCCTATACAAAAATTTGGGATTTTGATGAAGCGATGCTATCCTTATGCAGAGAGTACCAGACTTTAGTTGCCTCTGAGAAGAACAAGAATTTCCTGTCTATAATTTTTTCTCCTACGTTGTCCATCCAGAGGCAGGGATTCCATGCTTTTGAAACCATTCTGGCATGTGGAACCTTTCGTAGAGTACAGGCCTCACATCTTGCTGCTGCGAAAGGTGTTTTAGGAGTGGAAGGAGCACCTCCAGAAGCTGATCAAACATGTATAAGCAAAATCAGAAAGAGGATGAAAAAATTATCAGATGTGTATAAAATTCTACAAAAGATTTTTCCCTGTATTTGATGGTCATTTATTTCAAGCGGATCATATTAGTGAAAGCATACAATTCAAGAAAGAAAATACTGCAGGAAGCCCAAAGACTAATTAATTGCAGAGGGAAAAATATCCAACCAAATGATATATAGGTAAAGTCCAAATTTTCGTGATATAAGGAAAATAAAATCATGATTTAACATTCTTGTTACCTGGTCATCATGAGGTTGTCCAGCAGAAAATGGAATGCATGGAATTCCATTCACTGGTTGCAATAAGAAACTGAATGGATTGTTATCAACAATAACAGTTCGGCAAAAATCCTTTGATATGCAGGACAGATCCTTCACATGCTCCCTATATTCCCTGCGATTTAAAGACCATAAGGGTTTTCAAAAAAATATATAGTGTAACATATTGGAGATAGAGATATCATTACCAAGTAACACAACAGAAATCTACTAGAGGTAGCCTCATACATCACCAATATTTATTTTGTTCAGGGTCAAATTGTTCCGGACTTATATGGGTTAACAAACACTAAAAAGGATATGCATGAATCTGTAATTAACATGAGCTGATCTACCTCGTAAGAATCATAGCCAGCACAAAGGGAAATATAAAAGTACCAATATGATAATGCTGATGTTAATGTTGATGTTAAAAACATTTTTCTTTTGAATGTTGATGATAAAAAACATGAAACCAGAATTTCCCATAGAAATGATGGGTGCGCATCAGAATGCATTACCAAAGTCTCTTGACAAGTAAATAGCAAAGCCTGAATCATCAAGATAGTGAAACATCAGCTACAGATAAGCATTAACTACAAGTCTAGAACATTATGCTTGAGAGGGCTGGCACCCCAAGGAAAATGAATCAGGTCATTCTACTTTACAAAGGGCTAGATTTGCAAAACATCTTTGCATAAGAAGAACAAGAAAAAGATGGGAATGGATGTGACAGAAACCAGTGTATTCAATCCTTGGCTATGCAGCACAGTGGGGACAGTTCAATTTCGTAAGAACATTCAATTACCCAATTAAATTACAAAAATGACCGGGAAACTTTGCTTTTTAATGGCATAATAAAAAGATAATCATCAAATTGTTTAAACTAAAATACTTCAGGAAGTAGAGTTTGCCGAAGAAAACACCTCCAAGCAGAGAAAGAAATTGCAAATGACTGCGCACATCTAACTAAAAATGCTGTAGTTATTTTATAAATGATCTGTTTAACGAAGTATGTAAACCTGCAATAAATATTAACTCGACTATCAGATCATTTTACAATGAACTCCAAATTCAAACATAATGGTCTTCCGAAAAGAAGGTGAAATAAGAAAAATCTATGATTTGGAGTTAACTAGTCTGAAAAAAGGGATTTGCAACCATAAAAAACATGTATGTGTTGGAGAGGTATTTTCCATTTAGAGGTTGAAACCACTCAGAATAGCAGTCCTGGGGACCTGGTTTACCCAAGTAAACCACTATCCAACAATACGTACCAAACAAGAACGCTCATCCATTAAGATGACAAGATAAGTATCCAAGTTCTACAGTTATTCTTCCCCGCAAAAAATGCATCTTTACACACATGACAAAAAATAAATGGGGAAACTGATAAAGCCTTGTTAATTGAATTGAACATATGGAAAAATTAGTTCTTTAGAACCAGGTAAATAAAATGATTAATTTAAGGGGGCCTGGAATGAAATTATGTTGATAGCAGCAAATACGTACGTGCTAATTGTTGAAGGCCGATAAAGTCTGCGACTAAAACAATTTATAGCATCTATTCTGTCAACAAGTGGCCTGGCATAGCCTACAGGAATCACAAGTCAAGAAAATTCAGAATGATGCGGTACCACAGATAATCGAGATAAATGTAAAGTAACAAGCAAGTGCAAACCTTCAAGTCCGGCAGTAAATAGCACAAGATCTGCAAATTCACTGAGTTGTTTCAAAAATTCATGCAATCCAGGGCGTTCAAACACCGTAACATAGTTGACCTTAGGTTTGCCTTCGATTTCCTTTAAACCCAACAAGAGTGCATCAAGAGAGATTCTTTCATAACAAATCCCAGAAAATAAAGCAATGTAAAAAGTTAAATGTGTAAGACACCTTGTCAGAAGATATACATTCCAGCTCAAACCACTTCAACCCAGCTTCTGTGGCTTGATCACGAAGAAAAGCAGGTAAACTAGATGTTTCATAAGCACAAACTAAAGTTTCGTCCAAGTCAAGAACCACCTACATAAACAAGTCAAACTAAGAATAAGAAACAATGTAGCAATCCAGAAGGTACCATACACTGAGGAGCACTTTGCAATAATTATGGACAGAGTAGGTTTACAACTTCTTAAAACATGCCTAGTGCAAAGTAATGAAGTTGAAACATTTTGCGCCAAATCATTGTACATCACTTGAAGTGAGAAATTCCGGCCTTTTCTTAAGAAAAAATTCTTCCTGATTAACAGCTTTTCAATAGCACAGGAGAATTTTGCTCATCAAACAGGAGAACTAAGAAAGGAATCACATAGCAATGTTATTCATCAGTATAAAGCCTGCAATAATTATGGACAGAGAAGGTTTATAACTTCTTAAAACATGCCTAGTGCAGAGTAGTGCAGTTGAAACATTTTGCGCCAAATCATTATACATCACTTGAAGTGAGAAATTCTGGCCTTTTCTTAAGAAAAAATTCTTCATGATCAACAGTTTTTCAATAGCACAGGAGAATCTTGCTCATCAAACAGGAAAAGAACTAAGAAAGGCATCACTTAGCAGTGTTATTCATCAGTATAAAGACATGAGATTATCGATGATGATTTTTAATTTTCTCTTCTGTGAAGAACATTTATCTTCTTGTAAGTTGCAATCAATATACAGTTAAAGATCTGTAAATTCTTCAATCCTGACTTGGCTGATGGATTCCCTGGTGTCAGCCACTATAAAGAGGATGAGTGATGATTAGGCTGCCATATAACTTGACAAATCTTAATGTAGTTGATAGAACTAGGTTGGTTTCAGTAGAATGTCCAACTCTTAGAACGCTGGTGTAAGGAATGACATTATTACTTCATATGTAAGGGAGCCTGGGTATATCTAGACAGAACCTCAGTAACAAATCACATCTAGACAATAGTGGATTTTGCGTGATAGGCCTTCAAGAAACCGAATAAGCTATGTAATCTGTAAATGACATAGCATTCCTGATCATACTGCACTTCAGTATGAAGGAAATGATGAATGTTGCTACCATCCCCATTGTGCAAGTTAAGTTTTGACCATCATTGATGTGTACAAACAAAAGTAGTATCATTTGTTTCGTATCTGAAATTTACTACAAATCAATAAGCTGAAAGTCCCCAGTTCCAACTTCCAAGAACCACTATAGAGGCTAACTGGCCAACCTTACATATTTTTCTTTATTAAAAAAGACACTACTCTAATCAGTTAATGCTCCTCTCAAATTACTTTGTTACATGAGCTAGTTTGTACACCTACCCTCTTTCAATCTGTACTTCTCACTTCCTTGATGTCTCATTATATTAAATCATGTCCCACCATGCTAAGTTGGTCGTTGTTGTATTCTGAGATGAACAAACTATCTTAGACATATGTTTTCTGAGCTTGCTATCGAATGGGATTACTTTTGACTTCTTTGGCATGTACTCGTACCTCAATATCTTTTTCTGTTATAGCCCTTATCATCTAACCCCCTATTTTTTTAATACGCCCATGTTGTGAGCATATAATCTGTTCATGGACCAGCATTGTGTGGTAAAAATCATACCCAATTTTAAATCACCATCATTTAAATTGAAACAATTCAATGGAGCATAACATAATTAAATATAGGTGCAATGAAACCTACAAGCACAACATGAACAACGATGACAAAAGTAAGCACCTAAACAGAATAAACACCATCTTATGTTATCCCCTCTTGTAATATGCAGTAGAGGTAAATAAAGATTTCATGAGCCAGCTAAATTATTAAATTATTAAAGGTGAACACTTAAGGTTGAAACATGTTATCACTAACCACTTCTCAGACACATACTTGATACTTCATTCAAACTTGATATAGCATAAAAGGAATATAGAAATTAAAAAATCTAACTAATATCCGGCCGTAGTGCCCAATTTGATAACAAAGCACAGTCAATAACAACCATCTTTTTACACTTAATTGGCACTCTAATCCATTTGGGCATAAATGCAAGAAATGTTGACTTCGGTTCAGTTCTCCATTTCCTTTTTGATTCCCAGACAATCTTAAGCACAATAAATGCCAAACTTGCAGTTTATGAGCACCACCACTGAGACTCTAAATTAAGAAAGAAAAAAAAGTCCAGGCCAACCCTCCCAAACGTAATATCTTTTACTCCTCCATAACATCCTAATTCTGAACAAATCCCGTCTGTATATATCATTATTGGGAATTTACTTCATAAACTCAAATGAAATGGTTTTAATTAATTAGCAAAAAAAAAAATGCTTTTAATTATATAATCCATATTTCACTAATCCTTTTTCTCATCTTAAATATGGGAGGTTGCCTACAATAATCATGGTTACGTTCCATCTAATCCGAGCTTTAGCTCTATGTCTAACAGAATTCATCGCATCTTAAATATGCAAGCACTTGTCCAAACCTCTGCCTGTTAATTGTTTCACACACTTTATACACAAAACAACTGAGTTTACCCTAATCTCTCTCACTCTCCCTCTCTCAGAAAGCACAAACCTACTCACACAATAGACACAAAAATGGCAGAATTACACAAATAACTAGAATAAGGACACAAAACAAGAGGAAATTCCTGCAGTCATCCAATTATTTAATAAAGCTAAGCCCTAATTACTATAGAGGGAAAAACTATTAGTTTCCAACCAAAAAAGCTTTAAACTTGTCCTAGCAAAACTAAAAATGGAGCTGTCTTTATCCAACAGATGATAATTCCAGTCTCAAAATCACAAAATTGTAAATACAGGCAGTCATCAATTCAATTCACCACAACTGATCCAATCTAAGTCAAAACAGAAACAAATTTAAAACTCATCTCTGATTCTAAATTGCAGTTTATGAGCACTACCACTGAGATTCTCTAAATTAAGAAAGAAAAAAAAAAGTCCAGGCCAACCCTCCCTACCGTAATATCTTTTATTCCTCCATAACATCCTAATTCTGAAAATATCCCGTCTGTTTATATCATTATTGCAAACTTTCAACTTCATAAATGCAAGTGAAATGGTTTTAATTCTATAATCCATTTTTCATTAATCCTTTTCTAATCTTAAATATGGGAGGTCACATACAATAACCGTGATTAGGTTTCATCTAATCCAAGCTTTAGCTCTGTGTCTAAGAGAATTCACTACATCTTAAATATGCAAACTCTTGTCCAAACCTCTGCCTGTTTATTGCTTCACACACTTTATACACAAAACAACAACTGAGTTTTACCCTAATGTCTCTCGCTCTCCCTCCCTCAGTAAACACAAACCAACTCGCACAATAGACACAAAAAATGGCAGAATTACACAAATAACTAGAATAAGAACGCAAAACAAGAGGATATTCCTCAGACAATTCTTTAATAAAGCTAACCCCCAATTTCTTTAGGAGGAAAGAACTATTAGTTTCCAACCAAAATTCTATACAATAACCAAAAAAGCTCGAAACTTGTGCCAGCAAAACTACAAATGGAGTTGTCTTATCCAATTAATAATAATTTCAGTCTAAAACACTGAAAATTGTAAATACAAGCATAAATAGTCACCAATTCAATTCACCACAACCGATCCAATCTAAGTCAAAGCAGATACAAATTTTAAACTCAATCTCTTCTTCTAACTAATAAATTTCGGATCAATTCAAACAATTACGGAGAGGGAGTCAAAAGACTTATACCGTAAGCTTCTCCAAAGGCCAATCAGAACCACAACTACCGACGGCGGTAATACGGAGGTCGGCGGCGGCGGGAGGTGGCTCAGTCTCGTCCAATTCGGACAATTCAACGTCGGGCAAAGGCTTGAAGGAAGGAGAAGAGAGGACTTGAGCGAAATTAGAAGGAGAGGCTTTAATTATGATCTGAAGGAAGATCTGGAAGAAGAAGGTTAACCAGTTCAACAGTGTCCTCCACACTTGTATCGTCTTCGGCGGCGCGTATACTTCAGATTGGCCCAGCTCCGCCATCCCCCGTCGGTCAAGTAATTCAGATTGCTACTGGGATGCGCCCGATGTTAACGTGTCCTCCCCTCCTCCTTCTTCTGTTTATTGCAGTGAAAAAGGACAAATCACAAACTCTGCAACTGTACTGATTTTCTCTCTCTCTATATATATATATATATTTGTATATTCGTTTTCTTTCGAGTGTATAGGTGATGGCGGTGCGGTCAAGGTGATGCCTCGATGAAGTACCTAGAGAGAGAAGGGGAGAGTGTGTTCAACGCTCTCTGGATACGACTGGGAACCTTTAATTGGGATTGTCATTAAAGAGAGAAAAAGAGAGATTTATTTCCTTTTTTTCAGTTTTTTTTTATTAAAAAATTCCTTATTCTTCTCCGAGTTTCTTTATTTTTTTTGGAATATATTTAATTTAAATTTACATTATTATTTACACTCTTTAAAGTATAAAAGAACCGATCTAAAATCATAAATTATAAAAATTAAATTTAGAATATAGTATTTGATATTGAATTTAAATATTATGTGTGTAAAATAGTTCAAAAAAAATATAATTATCCATTTAACTTATAATTAAAAAAATTAACATATCAACAAATAAAAAGCTCTCGTAATACATATGAGAATTCATCATTGTCTATTAATTAAACTTCTTTTAAGATAAAATGTGACTTAAAATTATCAAAAAAATAGTTTCACAAAGTTGAAGGCTTTATAATAAGAGATTAAGTATTATGATAACATATTAAAATTTTGGATAAATTATCAAGAAAATGAAACCATTTTGGGCCTAATTAGTTTGAAAATAAATTGAAGAAGCTATCCATTTACTTGTAATTAATATCCACACACATTCTTCAGAAAGTAAATTCAAATACATAACTGATATGGGCACAGCATCAGCATTAATGTGATGCATGAACGTGATTTCTCTATCGTAACATGCATTATGTTAGATTACAAAATAAGTTTAAATTTAGAGTATCTTTGGGATTGTTTAAAAAGAATAATTATTAATTTTTATTATTATTATTTTTGTTCATAATTATTTTTAAAAAAATTATTTGTATTTGATAATTAAAAGTATTTAAACTAGTAAAAATTAAAAAATAGTTGGTCTGGAAAAAATTATAATCACTTATTTTAAGTGTAAATTACTAAAAAAAATATTTTGAGAGGTAAAGGTAAATAACGGATAGAATTACTAAATAAATAGAAATAAATTAGTAATATATTTGGTCAAATTTAATTATTAGATTTGATAAATAATCAGAAACTCTAGATTGGAGTTTCTAATTATTTTCACAAAAAAATAATTACAATTAATTTTAAAATCAAGTTATCAAATACTTTTTATTTTTTAAAATTTATTATAAACAATTTTGAATGCTTATAAGTGATCTTAAATACCCTCTTAATATACAAAGAAATTATACGATATTCTGTTACTATTTTGGCATATAACTGTATTTCAAAAGTTTGGATGGTGTTCATCAATGCGATGGATCATTTTTTTTTAATTATTTGTTATTTAATTTGAAATAATTAATACTTCAATTCTTATCATAATTTTTTAATCTTTTGTAATAGATTATAATTTTAATATATTTTAATTTTTTAGAATGTTTGATAAAAAAAAGAAATGAAAAAGTCTTTGAGCCATGTTTACTGTTGCTAACTTCATAGTGGTTGTCAAATCTCATTGTCATGTTTTATTTGAAAAGAAAAGTATAAAATTATTGAATGAATGGTATAGAAAAGAAAATTATTTTTAACTAAGATGAATTATTTTATATTTTTTAAATAATAAAATTTACAAATTTAATAAGAATAAAAATAATCTATTTTATTTCAATAAAAAAAGTAAGCACACTAATTTTTATTTCATAAAAATAAGTATAATTTTTTTAATTCAAACATAACATAAATATTATTAAAAATTACGAAAGTATCACTATTTGTCCACCTTAGTGTGATATATTTCAAATTCTTATCACACATACAAACTCCTATTGACCATATAAATTTAGCGAAAAAAGTTCACGTAGCAATAGGAGATTTTGTGTGTCAGTTCACTTGTTTAGATTGGTTCAAAAATCTTTTCACGGTCGACTCGAGTTATTTTAGGTCGACTTACTGTTTAAATATGTATTATTGATCTAAATAGGTTACTTTTGACATAAAGTGAGAAGAATAAAAGGCCAAAAAAAGGTACTTAGATAGCTCAGAGATATTTCCACTCTAACACCATATTAGATTATAAAATAGGTTCATATCTAGATATCAAAATGTCTAACCCAAAATTAAATGACAATAAAAATAGTTGACCCAAATTTTTATTTAATAAATATGTTTTCTCAAGACATATGATGCATGACAAATTATAAACTATAACACATTAAAGTAACTAAAATTACAATCTTGTAATAGTAACAAGTTAAAAGGATGAAAATTGATAAATTGCAGATGGTTTAGTCATCCGCTGCTATTAGTAGCGAACGACAAATTTTAATTTTTTTAATCTCAATTGTTGATTCGTATAATAGATAGTGTAAATGTTATTTATTTTATCTTATTCCATAACAAATACTTGTTATGGATCATTTTTTAGCCAACTTATCTCATGTTGTTCATATCAAATAACGACTCATTAAAATAGGAGGATTAGTATCTACAAGAAATTCTTGCGGAGTATTCGCCATAATTTCTTACAGATACTTTTGTATGTTAAAAAATTCAAAAAGTTAGATCACTCATTCTCTTTCATAACCCAATTTTTTCTCCTTCTTCGATTAAATTCTAAAATTCAAAAACTTATTTTATAAAACTTCAAAATTGTCAATCTTTATATCATTGAAAAGCTCTCGTTAGGATATTCAATTAAGATTCATTGTTGATTTGTTTTAATGTAGTTAAAATATCAAAAGTTATAACAAAAGTCTATATAGTATATTTCAAAATACAAAACTTTAACTTCAATATTGATCATTTTAACTAAAAAAAACACCAACAATGGATCTTATTTTGAAAATCTTGACGAGAGCGTTCCAACGATATATAGATTGTTAATTTTGAATTTGTTACAAAAAAAGTTATCATCAAAAATCTATTGCGAATATTAATCCTCCCACTTTAATTTAAACCGTTGCTATTTCAAATAAACTTCAAGAGATGATCAGTGGGGCAGGAAACGATTAGTTGGCCAGTGTAATGTCCTAGAATTTTCACACCATTATAAATTAAAATTATTAAGTTAATTTCTAACGAATTAGTTTTACGAGATTATTTAAATCTTTTTATGTGATTAATTAATTTCGTGATTAAATGATTATGTGATTAATTACTAAAAATAATTAAAGGGGATCACTAATATGTTATTTAAATTAGTGAACAAACCCTAAAGTTTTAATATCAAAATAATTGATAAGTTTCCTATTAATTAAATATTCAATTAAATTGAATATAATAAATTAATTAATATGATTATTAATTAATGTAAATAATGTGAAATATTAATAATAATATTTATTAGTCCATTTAGTAATTTAATACTTAAGGGGTAGAATATTTAATTATTTATTCAATCTAATTATTTATTTAATCATGGATTGAATAATTAATGTGTAAATTATTAAATTAGCCCAACATGGGTCAATTAGTAGCCCAAGTGGAGAATAATAAAAGTTGACAAATTAGTAGTCCAAACAATTTAATAGAAGCCCAAATAATTGGCCTACTTGAAAAATACGTTATTTAACTATTTATTTATTAATGTAAAATGGAAATGACAATTTTTTTGGGACAAATGATAATCCATCGGCCGAGCATGTTAGTGGAAAAGAGAGAGAAATGATATTTTGTTTGTATTTTAGTTTATTTTTCATTTATTTAATAAAATGATTGCTTGTTTTATTTTTAAAGTACATAGACACCATTCTTCTTTTCACCAACTTAGTCTTTAGCTAGATTTCTTGCACAAGTCTCCAACTACCCTCATGATGGCAATTTTAATAGATATAGATTTTATATCTATCCAAATTGTAAGTATACTTACAATTTAGGAGTTTATGTTGGTCATTTCTTCTTCTTCTACTTTTCAAGCTAGAGAGCATTTGAGAGTGTAAAAAAATATATATATTTGAGAGCAAAATTATCAAGAGAAGGAGTTCTTGGTTCATGTCATCTTCTTTCACCACTTATTTTGGAAGAAAAAGGAAGATAGCCATTAAATCAAGGTAATGGTTATTCTAAATCTAATTTTGGTTTTAAATTAAATAAACTAACATGTGTGTATAAATATGTTAATATAGCTAATAATGTGTAGTGGTAATATTTATGTCATGCTTAAGTTTAATATGCTTGGTTTGTATTTTGGTATATTTTGTATACTAAAATATATGTTTAGAAGTGTATGATCAAGTCTTGAAATTTATTACCAAAAATATTTTTATAAAACTTAGATTTGATGTTCTAATATTATAGAACATCAAATCATGAGAAAAATAAAATTTGAATCACTCAAAATGGAGTTATATACAAAAAGTTATGATTTGTGTTAGTTTATGTGATGTAAAAATTTTTATAAAAAAAAAAAGAATGATATTAAATCATGAAAAATTAAATTTTCATGTTATAAATTGATATTAGGTGTTTGGTAATTTTTTGGATTTTTATTGAGGAGTTAAAGATTACTTGAAGGTATAATTTTAATTAAAGTGGGTACTGTTCACATTCTGTCTGAAGAAAAAAAAAGGGATTTTCCGCGCAATGCGCGCAAGTGTTTTCCTTTGTCGGATGCGGAGCCAAACGACGTCGTTTAGCGTAGGAAAAAGTCACTCCGCGCGTTACGCGCGGGAGCAGCAGCCGGTTCTCTCCAAACGGCACCGTTTTGGAGCCGGTTTGAGTTAGGGTCGCGCAATGCGCGAGCACCAGTTTTCCGGCGAAATTACTAAAATGCCCCTTCGTGTTTTTCTCGGCGAAATTACTATTTTGCCCTCTGATCAGTTTTCAACTTATTTACAGAAATGTCACTCGGGTTAAATTTAATTAATTTAAATATTTAAAAACTAATTTAAAATTATAACAAAAATAAAAATAATACAAAAATGATTTTGGGGAGGATATTTTTCATTAAGTTTAATATTTAAATATTTTAAATATTAATCTAGTTAGCTAAATCATGGTTAAGTTAAATAAATTTATTAGTTATTTATTATTTAAAATGTTAATAATAAATAAAGGTTATAAATTAGCAATTATTATTTAATTACTATTAAATAATAATTAGCAATGTTAATATTTAAATAATAAATAAGAATAATTAAGTAATTAATTATTATTTAATTAGCATTAAATAACGATTAATGAAAATTAAGTTATTAGTGTAATATCCCGGATATTTAAATGAATAAGAAATAAAATATTTAATATTTAATAAAGGTTGGAGTTTGATAACCTAGTAGTGATAGATAAATAGAGGTCCAAATTAAATTTAACGGACTAACTTAGATATGGTGATATCAAAATTTTTGATAAGTAGCAAGTAAAGTGATAATTCAATAAACTTGACTAACAGCAAGTCTAATTAAATTAAGAGAATTAATTAGTGGAGTTATGTAATTATGCGACGTGATTGCGTGTAAATTAAATATGTATTTATATGAATATATATATATATGCGTGCATATTTAGTAACATAATTTAATGGTTAATTAAATTGTGATAAATAGATAGATTAATATTAAATTAATCCGAATTGAATTAAAAGGTTTATTGTGGAATTAATTTATTCATTAATCAACAATTATGCAAATTATTGATAAATTATTTGTGAGAAATAATTATGTAATTTATATAATTATAAATTATATAAAGTAGTTGAATTAATTAAGGGAGATTAGTAATTGTATATATGTACAACATTTAATTTCATATATATGTACATATATATAAAGGGATTTAAATTAATTGAGAAATTTTAAATAGTAATTGAATATATTAAATGAATATATTCTATAATTAAATAAATCATTGTAAATGATTTATGAGAGTGAAAAATTTAATTATACAATTATTTGTGTAATATTAATTAAATAATTAAATAAATTATTTAAATAAGAAATTGAGTAAATATATTATTATTTCAATGTATTTTCGGGTAAATGGAATTATTTCCATAATTGATGAGAAATGAATTATTTAATGTAAATATATTAAATAATTTAATTTATGGCCTAAATAATATATATTAAATTATATATTGTATTTATTTTAATTTCATAATTTATTGTGAAATTGTTTTCGAGGTAAGGTAATGTGTATAAATAATATATATAGATTATATATATTATTATTAGCGAACACACTCTAAAGTTTTAATATCAAAATAATTGGCAAGTTGTCATTAATTAAATATTCAATTAAATTGAATATAATGAGTGAATTAAATTTTATAAATTAATTAATATGATAATTAATTAATGTAAATAATGTAAAATATTATTAATAATATTATTAGTCCATTTAGTAATTTAATATTAATGGGTTAGGGTATTTAATTAATTAATCAATTCAATTATTATTTAATTATGGATTTGATAATTAATGTGTAACAAAATTTATAATTAATCATTTGGGTTATAATTAAATAGTCCAATGATAAATTAAATGGACTTGACTAACTAGTAGCCCAAACAATTTAATAGGAGCCCAATTGGTATTTTAAATAAAGCCCAAAGCTTGAGCCCATATGAAAAATAATTATGTAACTTATTAATTCTTAAAAAAATGAGCAAGTGACACTATTTTTGGGACAAAAGCTATCATGTGCCGGCAAGGAAGGAAAAAGATAGGAAATTGATTTTTATTTTCTTCTATTTTTCATTTAATTAAATAATGGATTGCTTGTTTTGATTTTTGGTGGGTCTTTTCCCATAAAATCCTCACCAACTAAGGCATGGGTGAACTTCTTTGTGTAAGCATCCAATAGCTAACTTGTGTTGGTATAATTTCATAGATATAAGATATATATCTATACATTATGGAAGACTTAAGTCATTAGAGAGAGAGAGAATTGTTAGTCATTTCTCCTTCTTTCACTTTTCAAATTAGAGAGAAAATATTTGAGAGCAAGAATAAGGAAGAAGAAGGAATTCTTGGTTCATGCCATCCTCCTTCACAACCCATTTTGGAAGAAAAATGAGGATAGCCATTAAAATGAGGTAATGGTTATTTTAAATGTAGTTTATTTTTTTAATTAAATAAACCAACATGTGAGTATAAACATGTTAATGTAGTTAATAATATGTGATAGTAATATTTATGTCATGCTTGAGTTTAATATACTTGGTTTGTGTTTTGGTATAATTTATATGCTAAAAACATGGGATTGGTGGTGTTAAATCAAGTCTCAAAGTAATGACAAGAAATTAATTTTTATAAAATTTAGATTTAATGTCATAATATTATAGAACATTAAATCATGAGAAAAACAAAGTTTGAATCACTCAAAATGGAGTTATACACAAAAAGTTATGATTTGTGGTAGTTTATGTGATGTAAAAATTTTTATAAAAATTTTTAATATTAAATCATGAAAAATTAAAATTTTCATGTTATAAATTGATATTAAGTGATTGGTAATTTTTTTGGATTTTTAAAACTTACTTGAATGTATAATTTTTATTAAAGTGGTGTATTAAAATCAATATTCACAATCTGCTAAGGGGAAGGAAAAAGGGGGTGCCGCGCAATGCGCGCGACCCTGTTCACTGTCGAACGCCGAACGAAAAACGGCGTCGTTTTGTCAAAGAAAAAAATTTCATCCGCGCGTTATGCGCGGAAGACAGTTACGGTGCCATTAAAACGGCACCGTTTTGGGACCAGACTTTTGTCGGCGCGCGCAATGCGCGGGAAACAGAGTTTTGCCAGAAATTACGATACTGCCCCTCCGTTCGGTTTTCTGATTAATTACGAAATTGCCATCGGTCCGGTTTTTCAGTTTATTTACGATTTTGCCATTCTGGATAATTTAAATTAATTTAAATGTTTAAAAATTAATTTAAAATTATAACAAAAATATTAATAATACAAAAATGATATTTAGGTATTGAATATTATATTTTTCAAATATAATAAGTATTTAGGATTAATATTTAAATGTTGTAAATATTAATCTAGTTAGTTTAATATTATATATATATTTTTAAATATAATAGGTATTTAGGATTAATATTTAAATGTTGTAAATATTAATCTAGTTAGTTTAATATTATATTTTTCAAATATAATAAGTATTTAGGATTAATATTTAAATGTTGTAAATATTAATCTAGTTAGTTTAATATTATATTTTTCAAATATAATAAATATTTAGGATTAATATTTAAATGTTTTAAATATTAATCTAGTTAGTTTAATATTATATATTCTGAAATTATGATTAAATTAATTAATTATTATTTAATTAATATTAAATAATAAACAAGGTTGATAAATTAATTAATTATTATTTAATTACTATTAAATAATAATTAAAGACAACTAAGATTGATTACTTAATTATTTATTATTTGATTAACTTTAAATAATAAATAAATTTAGTTAGTTATTATTTATTATTAAATAATAACTAATGATATTTGGGTATTTAGTATATAATTGTATTATTTATTATTTAATTTACTTTAAATAATAAATGAATCTAGTTAGTTAGTTATTATTATTTATTAAATAATAACTAATGATATTTGATTATTTTAATTATTTATTATTTGATTAACTTTAAATAATAAATAAATCTAGTAAGTTATTATTTATTATTAAATAATAACTAAAGGTAGTTAATTACTTACTATTTAATTAATGTTAAATAGTAATTAAATGAAATAAAGAAAATGTCTTTTAACTCTTTTGTTTAAACAATTATAATAAATTGTTTAATAGTTTAATAAGTGTTTCACACATGAGAAAATTATTTTCTAACTTATTAAATTATTAA
Organism: Hedera helix; assembly: GCA_947179155.2. NCBI lineage: Eukaryota > Viridiplantae > Streptophyta > Magnoliopsida > Apiales > Araliaceae > Hedera > Hedera helix. Next base: position 26,083,333 of record OX359285.1, read on the forward strand.
CCTAATATGATTGAGGGTCTATAAGGTTAATAATATTGTTTTGACTGATGTATATCATGTGTTAGTACTTATGTGGTAGATAAGTTCCTTAGTAAGCGTATAGTTGTGCAAATACGCCGTATTAATTATTAGACCAACTTTATTGATGTTAGGTCTTTCAAAGCCAGTTAGTTAAAGCTAGACATTAATTGTAGCTGAGCAGACAGACAAGTTTCCTAAACCCTACTCAATTTATATTCGAGCAGGATATATTATTTTATTGTTCAAGTTCCTAACTCAAATTCAAGTTATTACGCTTCAAGCATGCTATGGCTTAATTCTGTATAATTATTCCACATCTTTAAATTGTTGATTCGCACATAGTGCATGTTGCATGTGTTCATCAGGTATGAAAGGCTGATCACCTTCATTACCATAAGGTTCAGTTAAATTTGTTCATGGTCATTATTGACACTCAACATTAATTAATTTAGTCATTCAATTATTGAAATTACGACTTGTACTCTTTCACAATTATTATATTGTTGAAAATTCAAAAGCTTATTCTTTCTTTCAATCATGATATATCGTTATCGTATTTAAACTTGCTGAGCAAAGTCGTTGCTCACTCTTGCTATATCATGATAACAAATTTCAGAATAATACGAATGTCCAAGGAGAGACGGAGACAGAAGCAACAGACAAGATTATAGTGTTATGCATTATAACTAAATTGTTATATGATGTAAGTAATTTTGTAAACCTTCTTATGAATCTAAATGTATATATGTAAGTTAAGGTTAGAAACCTTGGGAAATGTTGTAGAATAAACAATTTATGTTTATATATTCCGCATTAGTTATAGAACATGTATGAAGATGATGTATCGTGACGTACCAAGTCTAGGGTTCAAGGAACCCAGATTTGGGGTCGTCACAATTAGAATAATAATTTATTATTTAATTTAAATAATAAATAAGGATGAATTGATTATTATTTAACCTTAAATAACAATTAAAATTAATTAAATAATTAATTATTATTTAATTGACATTAAATAATAATTAAAGAGGATTAAAATTAGTAAACTATTATTTAATTTTCTTAAATTAAATAATAAGTGAGGTTAATTAATTAATTAATTAATTATTAGTTGACTAATATTAAATTAAATAAGGTTAAAATTAAATCAATAATTATTTATTATTTAATTATTATTAAATAATGAGTAAGTACAATTAGTTATTATTTATAATAACTAAAGTTAATTAATTAAATTCTATTTAATCAAGATTAAATAGTAATTAAATAGAGATTGAGTTAATAAAATAAATTGAATTTAATTATGATTTAATTAAACAATTGTAATAAGTTGTTTAAGGGTTTAATAAGTGTCCAACACTTAAGAAAAATATTTTCTAACTTAGTAAATTATTAACTTAATTTGATTAAAGGTTTATAAGGTTAATAATATTATTGCGATTGATGTAATTTATGTGTTACTACTTATATGATAAATAAGTTCATGAGTGAACGTATAGTTGTGCAAATACGTCGTACTAATTATTAGACCAACTTTATTAATGTTAGGTCTTTCAAAGCCAGTTAGTTAAAGCTAGACATTAATTGTAGCTGAACGGACAGACAAGTTTCTTATCTCTAAACTCATTTCATTGAGCAAATTATTTATTTAAGCTTGAACTGTTATTTCCAAGCATGCTTTGAGTGGTTTAATTACTTTACAATTATTCCACATCGATATTATTGTTATTCGCACGTGTTGCACTTGATATCGTACAATCATTGACTGGTACTTAATTATTGTTCTATTGTTTAAAGAACTGTTCAAAGTAGGTCTAAGTCATTGTTCGGCTAGACATTTATGTTAAAGATTTTAAAAGCTATCCAAATCATTGAAGATGCGGATTCTTATACTATTATGAACACCCCTTTATTATAGGGGAGTACCCTGTATCTAATATCAGGTACAAAATACGAAAATTAAATGTTATGTATACACATATTGTACTGAGGCTGATCCACTCGGGTACATATTTCTGGTAGTAACCATTGGGTCAACCTGTTATTGACTCCAGTGGATATTTATAGTTCATAGTCTATTTGACTATCCTAATTTTAAAAGTAAATTATTATTTCTACTTATGTTATTCACATTATTGAATTGTTCAGTTAATCCCTTTCATTCATGATACATTGTTTCTTGTTGTTATTTAAACTTGTTGAGCAAACTAGTTGCTCACTCTTGCTATATCATGAAACCTTATTGCAGTGCAACCCTAGACTTCGGGAAAGAACAAGGGTAAAGGAAAGATGAAGTAATAAACTTCGAGATGCAGCCTTGTAGTTAATTAAATTAATTGTTATGTAATATAAACTCCAAGTACTTTATTAAGGGTATTTGTGTACTTTTGTATAAGGTTATCGTATCTTGAGACTAGTAATACCTTTTTGAATGAACAACATATGTTTATTATTCCGCATTTAGTTATTGTATGTTGTTTAGAAGTGAATGTTTGTATTGGATCGTGATGGATCGTGATGACCGGATCCGGGTATTTGGGGGCGTCACAGCCAGGGAGTGATCCATAGCTCCAGAAAACGATTCATAGCCAACGGGAGCTATGGATCACTCCCATATATATATAATTTTATTTTATTATGAAAATAAGGTTATAGGAGAAAATGCAAATGTCTTATGTGGGAGTTGATTTTAATGAGATATAATTTTAGTTTTCAATAAAATTATAAACATTCAATTATAAAAGTATAGATTATATTATAAAGATGTTTATAAATTAGTATAATGTTTTGTAATAGTTCTTTTTAAAATCATTTTAGATGATTAAAATATATTAAAATTGTAATTTGTTATAATGATTAAAATATAACAACAATAATAATATCACAAATAAAAATATTTTCAAATGAATAACGCATATCGAATTAAAACAAGAGTCAATCATAATAATACCTATTGAATATTGAATACCAAGAATACGATTATTCTCCATAATAAATTAGTAAAATAAGTAGATCTTAACAGTTCTTCATCACCGTACTATAAAAATTTATGTCATCATAAATTTAACCCTAACCATTGATATAAAACTTGATAATACATGAATGAAGATAATTTTCTCTCATAGTAGAAAATAATTTTGTGATAATAGAGGGCAAAAAATATATATATCTATATACACATTCAAGTGTAAAATGATAATAAAATAATTTTATTTTCTTTCTCTATAATATTTTTTTCTCTTTTTTTACTATTATTTTATACTTAGATGCATTTTTGGATGTATACTTTGAGTGTATATTAACATATTTCAAAAAAGAGTCCATATATAAATATATTTATTTTACACTCTCTTTCTCCGAAACACAAATTCAAATGTCCTTAGATGAATAAAAAATAAAAAAATAAAATGTTGGAAGGAAGGGAAGTAGAATATAAAATTGATGTATATATTTATAGAGAATTGATATTTTCACAAGAGAAATTGATATTTTCACAAGTCATTACTTACATAAATAATAAGTTGGACCCACCTCATATGAATGAGATATTGTGAAAATATCAATTTCTTATTTATAACATAGGAATGATTGAAACTTGAATGTCTACACGCGCCCTTCATAGCGTGTGAGGAGCGAGTTTGTAGCCGACAAAAGTTAAAAAGCGGAAAAGGAGTTGGAAATGGAATCTGCCAATGAGAAGAGACAATATTTCCTTCTTTTGGGGGAATACATTGTTTCCCCAGACGCAGGTAGTTTAACCCCACGCGAAATGTAATCAGTCTCCTTAACGGTGTAACGACAACAGCCTCAACTTATCCTTTCCCTCACTTTCCACTCATTCTTTTTTCTTATTTTTTCCCCTTTATCCGCTTAAATTTTAATTTAAAATAAATTAATACTCAAAATTAAAAAAATAATAATAAATTTTATAAATAATATCATTTTTAAAATATTTTATAATATTCATCTTTGTATGTATTCATGTATTGAACAAAATTAAATAAATTTATATTAAATTTAATTTTGAAAATAAATCTTATATTTTACTTGATCCGTTTTAAAATTAAATATACATTTGTAAATTAACGATTTATAAGAATAATTTTATGTTTTTAAATATAACCTTAGTATTAACTAAGAATTCAATGTGATGGTGTGATATTGAAAATGATAATAAAAAAATAAAGAGTAACAAATTAAAAATATCATATTATTTTATAATTCTAAAATAAAAATATATTTTTTATTTTGAAACGAACTTGAAAATAAAATATATTTTTAATTTTAAAAAAGGGAGAGTAAAACAAAAGTTTTTTTTTTTATGACAAGAAATCAGCTTCATCAATATCAATGCATGCATCAATCACCTCTCTTGCCTCTTTGTTTCTTCTTCTTTGGGTAATAAATCTCTCTTTTGTCTTTGTTTCTTCTTCGTGTATTTATGTGCTCAAGTCTAATAGAAAGTTAAGGTACTTGATAATAATTATTCATTACATAGTATTTGTGAAGATAGGAATGATGATGATTTAATCTCAGAGCTTATCACCAGAGTCAAACGTTTTTAAAATACCCACCACCTTGCAAGAAATTACTTATTAGTTAATTACTCAGCTTGAGACCACAACTTAGATAAACAAGACAAGCTCAAGTTTTGTTTTTGGTACCTTGATAAAAAAATATAAAAAAAAACCTTGAGTTTTGAGACAAGAACATCTGAATACGTTAAATTCACTGGCATATGATTTTATTTTTATTTTATTTTTCCTCTCACACAGACCTGCAATTGGGCTTGTAACCTTCTAGTAGAATCCATTTTGAAGCTTTTAGGATGTTTCAAAGCAATGCTTGTTTATGACCATACAGCCTCGTCGTCCGGTCATTCTCACACGGTTTGAACAATCTCATTGAGCAGTCGAGCCAATTTGCTAAGGACCCTAAAATCACCCAACTTGTGCAATATGACAGTTTTTCACAAACATTGTGACCACCATGAGGCAAGTATGATAGATCAACTATACTATCTCATTCTAAAATGAGATTGACACTTTTTAATTAGTTCCGAATAAGACCGCACTTTTTATAACAAATTTTGTAGATAATGAAATTCAGTACATTAATTTTAAAAGTGAACTCTCATTTCAAGACATTCTCCGAAATAAAAAGGACTAATTTTGGGACGGAGTATTATTATGGATCAAAATCGACCAATACATATGCTCAAAAGAGAATTTATATATTAAAAGAGTGAATCAAAAGGCTGGTTTCAAATTTTATACATTTCACCGTTAGATAGATGAGCCTCTTTATTGTGCCACATATAACCCCATTCCACTCGAATCAAACAAAAAAATACAAAAAATTGAGATAAGAAGAGAGTGAGGAGCAGAAAAAAAAATTAACAATTCTCTTTTATATGCCGCCCCAAAAGACACAAAAAATTGCCTTCAGACATTTAGCAACAAACAGCATTACTTTTAAAAAAAAGAAAACAAAAATAATTTACAACAAAGGCACACGGTCATACATGCGTTTGTGGAATTGGAAAGCAACTTAGCTTACGAGTTGCTTTCAAAACTGATTCGGTAGAAGCGTAAAACTGTTCATACCTTCAGAAACTCAGCAAGAATTTAAATCATAAGAATAGGAAAGCCAGGGATGCTCTAGCACCTCCCTTGCCGTGGGGCGCCTCAGCGGGTTAATCTCAAGTAAGTCCCGTAAGAAATCTGTAAAATGAACATCAGAAACCTGCAGGTGATGCTCGAGTGATGACTCCTTTGGGATTATGTATTCCAGTTGATTTGTCTGCTATATACAGAATACCGAATATGAATTCTAAATGAGTTAATGAAATATGAAAGTATCAAAGCTTGTCCATCTAGGTTTACAGAATGTATGATTGTCAGAGATTCTTAAATCTATCAGCTATATTACTGCATTCTCAATTTTCTTGTGCTCGAATTTAGATTCTCATTAAAGACACATACCTCATTTATATGATAAAGATCATATTCTTTTGTGAAATACTTGTCTGTCTCCTGCCCCGTCGCCAACATCTCCATATCAATAGGCCCAAGTATCCCAATCACGCGAGCAAGCATCATTGCAATTGCATCATTTGGAAAAAGAACCTGGTGGAATCACAGACGATGAGAAGATAATACAAATAAAACTGTTTTTTGAGCTATATTCAAATTGAATACAAGTTGTACCAACGAACTATAACTCAAACGCTCTCATGCCCTCTCTTATGTGGAATTGGTCATGGGTGCCTCTAGTACAGGAAGTATTCTATAGCTCCTATGGCCTTATTTATAGTGTCAGTCGAGTCACTATCCTATAGCCGTCATGAACTTACATAAAGTCTCAGTCAAAGCACTTCCTATAGCAATTTAAGTACTTTTTGATCTTAGGTTCTACGTCCCCTCTACCAACTTTGATACTAATAAACAAAAATAAATTGAAGGGGGAAAAAACATCGATTACAATTTGTAAGATTGTTCATCTGAAGAAAAGGGACTCTTAATATGACGAAATTTACTATGACAGATGAACAGAACTAAATTGGCACATACTTCCCCAGAATAAAGCTCAGCCAAGATACAGCCAAGAGACCAGAGGTCGATCTTCTGGTCATATGAGTGACCAAGGATGACTTCAGGAGCCCTATAGGACCGAGATTGCACATATAGGGACAAGTTGTCAGTCTGAAAGCAACTACTGCCAAGATCAATAACTTTTATCTCACATTTCCGGTAACTCTTGATGAGTATATTCTCAGGCTTTAGATCACAATGGATGATTCCCAAGTTATGCAAGTAATCCAATGCCTCCAAACATTGTCGGGTTATAGCCTGTGTACAGGCACAAAAAACACCACGTCAAGGTCTCATGCTGCTGTTTATACTTCCATTACCTTTTCTAGCACTAAATTTTTATTTTCATTTATTTTTACATAGACTTGCCTAAAATATTCAAATATATAACTAAGAGTAACCTAATTGAACAAACCTGCAACCTGTTCATTGTGAAATAAGGTTCTCCACCAGATTCTCGATTATATTTCTGAAATTCATATAAGTTTGCTCGTAGAAGTTCACAAACAATGAAGAGATGCTCCTGCAAAGTTTCTAACACAAAATTAAGGACAGATATGGATAATAAGTACATATTAAGACAATAAAATGATAGCCAAGACTCAATTTGGTGCGGACTGCATACTGCAAATTTCAAGCATAAAATCTATCAGAAAGGGATGAACATCTTACATGAATCAAGATCAAAAGGCAATGGAATATAATATCATATATGGTAAACAACAGGTAAAATAGCAATCCTGATTACTGAAAGATGGTGAATAATTGAATAAATAGGGAAAATGGAACAGCTTTTCTAGACAACACAGAGTGATATTTAAAAATAAAAAGTCATAACAGATAAAGCTATAAAAATAACATGAGAGTGTAAATGTACCGATTAATGCAGCATAAGTTGTTTGTACATACCTGATGATAGAAGTAATCATAAAGCCGTAGAATGTGGTGTTCATCACCAGGATCATGCTTGTTTACAAACTTCAAAAGTTTGATTTCATCTAAACTCTGATCAAAGAAATCCTTATCATTCTTTATAATCTTCAAGCAAACATCCACTCCCATTAGAAGATCATGAGCCTGAACAACTTTGCTGAATGCGGCTGAACCCAAGTATTCTGTAACATAATATCTGCCTGCAATCATACTATTTATAACAATGGGCAGATCCTTGTTCTCTTCAAATCCAGTCCTATGGATGGCATAACAAATTAGCACAATTGATTGCTAAAAATCAACATGCGACAAACAAACTTAGAATTCCCACAAAAATAAAACAAAAAATACATAATAAATTAGTTCCCGACTGAAATATTAACATCATTAACCGTGTAGATATTGCGATATAAAACAACGGTGACTTACTTAAGATATAGTTGTTCACACAGTCTTTGAAGTTGACATCCAACACTACTAATAAAAATAATTAACAGGTCAGACATACAAACCTATTTTTCCTGTGTATAATCCTTAGATTGAATACTTCATGATCCTCTTCATTGGTGCTATAAATAAGCTCATCACCAGCACCGCTGCCTCCCTCGTCTCCAGCAGGATCATGCTCATAAGATCCCCTACTTACTTCTTTGTCATCGTTAGCTTCATAATTACCATTTGTATCTGCATAGGAACCTTTCTCAAAAACCGGATTATGCAAGATAGAGGTGCTTTTGAAATCTTTGTAAACATCACTCTTATCAGTTTCATTCTCCTGGGCAAGAGTACATTCATTGGGTCTATCCCCTGTTACCTCAAAGTGAAAAAAATCCATGCCGTTTTCTTTCCCATTCATGAGACTGTGAACTGCCGGATCCCCGCCATAAAAATTATGATCAAAGAAGCTGCTTTTATCATTCTTGACACCACCTTCAAGATGGACACTTTCATCAAAGTTACTGTAATCTTTATCTTGAACCCCATCTTTTACATTGTCCATGGAGTCAAAAGGCCACAAGTTGTCTGAATGATTAATTTTCCAAATTGATCCAAATCTTTCTGATTCATGTTTTAAATCAGATTCATTCTGTACTTGGAAAGTCATGACAAACTTATCCTCACTTGGACCAGCAAAAGAATCTGAGTTGCCCAAAGAAGGGGGCATAACATAGTCTTCCTCTTTCTCCTTATACCAGTACAGGTCATTTTGCATATCAAATTCATGGTAATCACGTGCTGTACCAAATTGAGACAACCTATCTGATGAAGCTTGAGAACTCGCCCCTGCCGCCGCAGTACGAATTCCGTATGGATTTGTGAAATCTGCATAAGTACGCATTAAATTAAGTAACCACTTACTACCCATTATTGTTTTCATAATTATCACATGACCCAGATGGAAAAAGTAGACTCATAAGCTTTTCGTTACATCATGATATACTTGCCAAGAAAATTAATTATACTGCAATTGGATTCAATGAGAAATACTCCTACATTCTTAAGGAAATTTAACTAGTAATTATAAATTGACGGTAAGGAATCTATAAAAGACAAACAGAGTAATTTTATAGGGAACAAAATGCTGAGAGTTGGTAAAGGAAATAACCATCAATGAATTGGGTATGTGACTTTAAATTGAACAAAATGGCAAAACACCCAAAAAAACTCCATCTTCAGAAATAGAAAAACTATAGATAGATTCATCACATATGCATACAATCATTTGAATCATAATCTAACTCTAACAATTGAAGTGCCTAATATCAGTACAAAATTATATACCTGAGGAATACAAATCGGTAGTAGAAGAAGCCAAGCTCACAAACTCATCAGCAGAATCTGAGCTCGAGCCAATTTCAGGCAAACCCTTTTCCTCCGGCGCGGGCGGTTTCCTCCGGCACGCCGGAATCTTGAGGGGAGGGGGTGGCGGGACCATTGGGAAGAGAAATTTCTGAATATCAGCAGCACCTAGTTCGGGTTTTTCAAGAATATCCTCCATTAGAGCGGATTCAGAATCAGATAGACCATTTTTTCTCAGGAATTCTAGCACAGCTTCTATATCGGAGACAGCCATGGTTCTTCTTTAAGAGAATAATTATCAAAAAAGGAGAATAAGCGGAGAGAGGAGGTGAGTTCAATTCATGGAGAATTGAAGAAATACTGAGATGGTCAAAAGTGGAAACTAATCGAAGACTTTGAGTTTGCATGCTTTGTACAGAAAGAAAGAGGAGAGAGAAAATACGGAGAAAAGAGGAGAGAGGGAGGGAGTCTCCTGTAAAACCGAAGCCAAGCCAACGGGCAAGATAATAATCACTCACCAACTTTGGAAAAGTAAAGTAGGAGTTGGTTTTAGGAGACATTATATTCCATTTTTTTGGGGCTATGCTGCTACCCTCTTTTACTGTTTTGATGGTAAGCTGGGATGTAATATTTGATATTATATTTAGATATAATGTATATAAATTTATTCTTTATATATATATATATATAAGATTTGTCTAGACATGCACATTTGGCTCAGGGCCCACGGTTCGGCCTTGATCCGGTCTGGTCAAAGTCTGGTCTGGTCAAAGCCTGACCTGGCCTGGTCCGGTCTGCCAGACAGCAACAGGCCACGTTTTTGCAGCTTAAATCTGGCCCGGTCCGGCCTTACAAAAAAATCGGCCTGGACTGGACTGTGGCCTGACTTGCAGTCTGGACCGCCCTGCGGCCTGGACAGGCCTTCGGCATGGCCTGCATTCCCAAGCTTGCGGCCTGGCCTTCCTCCCCAACTTTGTGCGCGTAACTGAGGTAGATGTATTATTTACGGTTACCTTCCCGTATACCGTATGGGATGTTATGGGTTCAAAACCGTATAAGTTGTTTTCCCGATGCAATAACTTAGTAACATTTCATCGAGAAGAAAATCCAACGCATAACATGTAAAAACACGGGGATATCATTTAGGGGGGCGTTTATTAGAGTTCATTTAAAATGTTGTTCTTAAATATTTGATAATATAAGTTAGTTATTTTTATATATCGTTTCTGTTATATTATTAATCTTATATTATAGATAATTAGATATTTAATAAAATGTCAAGATTTTTAATAATTAAATAATCAAAAATAAATAATAATCTGATATTATTACATAGTGATCATTTTAAATTTTTTATTTAAACAAAAATATTTTTTATATTTTAATAATTAAAAAATAAATATTTTCATTAGTCACATAATTTACCAAGTGAATAACTATATATATCATAGGCAAACGGCAAACCAAGTCATCTCGATTTTTGTTCTCTCTAGCAATATATATTTATATATGTGTGTGTGTGTCAGTATGTGTGTGAGACTGTGTGTATAATATAAAGTATGTATAATATTATTATATAATATATATGCGTGTGTGACCGTTTGTGGCTTGTTCTTCTTTTATCTACTATTAGTATTTATTAAGAAAGCAACGGTAACATCAGCTGGCGTGGCTTGTAGGAGTGGCCGAGTGGGCCGCGTGGCATGCGCAGAGGCTGTGACTGGAGTGCTGGGACGCGTGGCGTGCACTGGAGGGCTGCTGCTGCTCTGCTGACGCTGACGACTGATTTGACGAGTCGGCTGCAGCCTGCGCCTGCCTGCCAGTGCGGCAGTGCCTCCTGCCGAGTCCTGCCTCCGCCAGTCTGCTGTCCACATCAGTCAATTATCAATACATGCAAAAAAAAAAAAAAAACGGTCACATTTTTCAACGGTTAATTGCGCAACGAAAATATTTGAGTTGTATAAAATGAAGGTCGTGTGTTGTATTATAGATATTCACAATTATTATTACAAGATCAATTATTTTAGCATTCTTTTGTCTCCAACACTGATTTAATTATTTTCTCTCCATAAGATTTCAATTTCTTTATATTATAACTCTCAAGCTGATTAATACAATTTTTTTATTATACCCTTTATTATTATATTTTTATACCCGTTATTATTATATTGTTATTATAATAATGTGCAATGCCTTATTTGGTACTAAAGGTAATAACACACTACAACGACACTATCAATCGTGTTTGCAAAGGCATAAACTAACCGACGAAAGCTCTCAAGCACAAATTGATCGTTCCGGTTACAGTTGGAGTTAATATCAAATATTAGAAAAAGAGTTGCAAGCCAAACTAGTGATCGAAAAGGAGCTCCCGTTTAATTTTTTTTGCCAATCAGCGTTGTACCGAGTACATTCAATCCGGATTGCAACCGAAATATAAACAAGTAAGTAGAATGACTACTAAACGTGATGCTATTAAATTATATAATAAAGCTAAAAAAGAACTTATTGAATATTTTGATAATTTTGACGGTAAAATTAGTTTAAGTAGTGATATTTGGTCTGCTAATCATCAACCTGGAGTTAGCTATATTTGTATGACTGCTCATTGGATAGATTCTGAAATGGTTATGCAAAAAAGAATTATAGGATTTGAATTTTTTGAATTACCTCATACTGGTCAAACAATATATAGTCAAATTATTGAGATTATTCGTACTTTTAAAATTAAAAATAAAATAATGAGTATTAGTTTAGATAATGCAAGCAATAACACTAATGCTGTTACAATGTTAAAAAATGATTTGTTACCTATAATAAATGGTTCATTTTTTCATGTTAGATGTATTTGTCATATAATAAATTTAATTGTTCAATCTGAATTTAATTATTTAGAAATGACTATATCTAAAATTCGTTATATGATTACCTGTGTGTATGGTCCAAACAGAAAATTTTAAAATTTTAGACATTTTTGTCATGCAAGAGGAGAAAAATTTAAAAGAGTGAAATTTGATAATAACACAATGTGGAATAGTACATATGATTTGTTTAAAGATGTCTATAAACGTAAAAATATACTTATAGAGTTTTATAATACTTTGATGGTTCATGAATTAACAAACAAAGACTGGGATTTACTTGGTCAACTTTTAAAAATTCTTAAAGTTTTTAAAAAACATACAAAAATATTATCTGCTGTTTATTATCCTACAATTCATCATGTTTTGTATGCATGTTTAGAAATATCATTTATTTTTAAAGAATTTAAAAATAATGATATTTGGTCTGCCCTTATTTTGTCAATGGAAGAAAAATTTTAAAAATACTTTGAAGACATGCCAACTGTTATTACTTGTGCCGCTGCATTAAACCCAATTATAAAATTAGAAGGTGTAGAGAGTATTTTGAAAGATATAGTAGAAAATATAGGTAGTAGTAATATTGATAACCTTAAATTAAAATTTAATACTACATTTACTGAATTTTATAAATTGTACGAATCTGTATATTGTACATCTGTACGTACACCGCCCCCTGCCCCTTCATTTTCTAAATATGCCAACTTATTAAAAACACTATCTAAGAAACCAAAAATTTCAACACACACAAGTAGTTTAAACGAACTTGGTTTATATTGTAGTACCAATTTTAGAAGTTTTATGACCGAAGAAGAATTTGAAAATTTTAATATTCTCGCTTTTTGAAATAAACATAAACGACAGTTTCCTACTTTGGCCGCTATGGCCCGTGATTTACTAACTATCCAAGCTAGTACCGTAGCTTCAGAATCTTATTTTTCTTTATCTGGCAGGGTATTAAATGAAAAAAGAAGTAGACTTAGTCCGGAATCGTTAGAAATATGCATCTGCTATAGAGATTATCTTGCGGCGCAAGAAGAATACAAGACGTAATAGATGATCAAGATAGCTCGGAAGATCTCGAAGTCGGAGCAGAAACTGTTGAAAGTTCAATTCCATAAATTTTGAAGATTTGAAGACATATATTTTAAAATTTTGAAGAATTTATTTGTAACCAATGAATAATTAATTATTATTTAAGTTATATTTTAAAGTTATAAACTTATAATTATTCATTATTGTAATTTGTAAATTCATTATTTTTAACAAATACATCAATTCTTATTTCTTTTTTTAATACGGACAAGTCTAATTATATTTTAAAAGTTATGAGTGTGTGTGTGTGTGTGTGTGTGTGTGTGTGTGTATATCGTAATTATTTAAAAATATTTGTTTCAAATTTATATAAAATAAATATTTATATATTTAACAATCTTTTTTTTTAATAATATATACTTGTGTGAATGAGTAATATATGTGTGTGTGTGTGTGTGTGTGTGTGTGTTTAATAACATATACCGATATACGTGTGTGTTTATGGTGTAATAAAATAATATGTATATTATATATATTTATATATGCGTGTGTGTCAGTGTGTGTGTGTTAGTGTGTGTCAGTGTGTGTGTGTGTGTGTTAGTACTTACAACTTACTGAGTAATATATATATATATATGTTAATATGTATCATGTATGTTAGATTTGTTACATACTTACGTACATTAGTATGTTAGTAAACTTAGTATGTTAAATGTTAGTCGGTTTACTCGGTTAGTATGTAATATAATATATGTAATATATATATATATATATATATATATATATATATATATTAGCATTGACACACACATTGACACAATAACAAATTATAAATTACGTGTGTCAGTGTGTGTGACTCACTGACTTGTGTCAATTAATATCAAGTGCACTGCAGTCACGCTCAGTAAATATATGATATATATATATATTACATGCACACAATGACACAACACACACACACATATTTATTATAACTTTATTACCGCTAGCCATCAGGCCCGTTATCCAACTTTAGGCCTGGCCCTCAGGCCAAAGCAGGCTCGTTTTTTTCGTCTTAAATCCGACCTGGCCCGGACTAGTTTCTTTTATGTTTAGACCTGGCCTGGTCAACGGTCAAGGCCTGCCAAGCCTGGGCCGGACCAGGCCAGGCTGGCCCGATGTGCAAGCCTAGATTCATTTATGATGAGATTTATAAATATATAAAAAAATATTATATTATTTATTTATTCTAGAAATGTGGAATAATTTTTTTAATTTTAGATGGTTTTCGCTTTGGTAGGACCATACAACACGAAAAAGAATCGCCACGTGGAGGAATAAGATAATGACACTTTAATTTCTTCAATTTAGAATTTTGTGGTAAAAAATTAAATTAGTTATTCGTTGAGGTTTATTTCTAGTAATATTTTGTAATTCTTTTTTGATAAATTATATTACTATAATTTAATTGTAAGACCTCGAATTTTAATAAATACATTTTAATTTTTTTTATAATAATTTTATGCTTAACACTAAGATGTTAAATTAATAAAAATTAAAGTTAAAAATGTTATATACAAAAATTTTATTTCGGACAATATTCGATTGGGAATATTCATTCTGCCAAAGAATATTCGTTCTGTCGAGAAATATTTGTTCTGTCGGGGGAATATTCGTATGACGGCACTGAAATATTCAGTTATGGGTGGACCCCACACCGAAATATTGTCGGATGTAAAAAATGACAGCACTGACCTTTTTAAATAAAAATGGTCAACAATATTATCACTTTTAACTGTTAAAATATCCAGTGAAAAAAGTATAGGAGCATATGGTATTTTACAGCAGCACACGGTATTACACAATTATTGAACTTATAATGTGACTATTGCGCAGTATTTCATCAATAATTGTCATTATACAACATTTTACATTGTTGAACCAATAATTATCATTACACATCATTTTACATTATTAAATCAATAATTGTCATTGCACAAATTTTACATTATTAATTGCACAGTGTTCCATATTATTGAATCAATAATTGTCATAATGCACAGTATTTTGCATTATTGGGCCAATAATTGTTACAGTAGTAGTCACGGATATTAAACAGTTAGACATATTTATTATTTGAAAAATACTGTATGTTTAATAATTGGGCTATTAAATCAATAAAATAATATGAAAATATATAACGCGTGTAAGTGTGTAACACATATAAGTGTGTAACACGTAAATATGTAACGCGTGTAAATGTGTAACACGTGTAGGCGTGAAACGCGTGTTAGTCAACGAACGATGCAGATTAAAGTGTGAAACGTGTGTTGGTTGATGAATAGTTCAGATTAAAAGATGAGATTAAAATGTGTAATGTGTGTATGAAAAAGTTGGTTAGTTTCTGGCTATAAATAGAGGGTTTAGCATAAGGAGTTTCGTACATTCCTCAATCAATCTTCTTTTTACTCTCTAGATATTTCTTAGCATAAGTGTTTTTCTGAATGCATTAAAACTATCTTAAGCGTTGAAGATCTGGAAGGGTACGAGAATTGTTCAAGTAAGTTTTTATAAAAGTTATATAAACACTCACACACACACATCAGTTTACAACTCTTTATTTAAAAGACTCTTCTATTAAAAAATTTCTTTTGAAAAAATTTCTTTTGAAAGATTTTACTTTGAAAAATTATTTTCTTTAAAAACTACTTTGAAGTATATTTATACTATATAATTACTTTGATGATTTTATATACATCAAATTGGTATCTGTTGCTTACTAATTAAATTATGAATATATATAGGTTAATCAACCTCATAAAAGTTGTATTTAGTCACGAAATAAGATAAGTGATATAATTTTTTTTCAAACTCTTAAACTTATTATGGTAAGGGGTATCATTTTTTTCATCATTCTAAATGGATATCATTTTCTTTCTTACTTGTAAGGGATACTATCTTTTTCATCTTCTATCACTTAAACTTACTATGGTAAGAAAGTATATTTCATTTGTACCTCTAATGTTATTAAACGATGAATTTTTTTGAATTAATAATTCATTAATATTCTCTTAATAGTTTACACTTCATCTAATATCATTTGACAAGAACATTCTTATTAAATTTCCATCGTCATATTTGAACTGTGAACTTATGGACATTGAACTTTTGAACTATGGACATTTATTTGAACTGTGAACATTTTGGACTAATTTCTTATACCATAAACCTTACCGTTGAACTTCTTTCATATGGATCTTAGACATTATTACTGGACTTGAACACCTTTTTCTCTACATCATGTTGACAATTGGATATTATTTGAATCTAGACAAAGTAAATTTTGCTAACTATCCTATTTTTTCTGTTCATTATTTATATCTCTGTTGTTATTTCAATTATCAAGTATTAGATTGTTCTGAATATCTGTGGCCTGGGACACAGATGATAAGTTAAAGGCGATAGAGGTTAAAGACGATATAAGATAAATGTGATATAATTGTTGGGTGTCTTTGGTCGGATGACAAGGACATGTGATGAATGTTCTCTTTGGCCGGGGGTAAAGAAGAACTGTTGTTTGGCATGATCATGGTCAGTAGTGTTTCAGATAATAAAAATTTATGATGATTTTCTTAAAAAGAGACGCTAGTAGACATCATGATCTACTTGATTATCTTAGTGGTGGTTGTTTCACTGCAGTTGAACTTTGTTTAAGAATTTAACTGTTATTTTGATTTAAATCTTATTGTTTATATTACTCTATTAATAACTCAACTGCAACTGTTGATTTAAAACTTGTTGTCTATTATATTCGATTAGGAACTCAATTGTTGAAAGCTAATAATAATTTATTTTTCATTATCTTAGTAATGATATTATTTACTGGGTTATTTGAACTCACCCTTTCTTTTTTGTTTAATTGTTCAGGAATTGAGAGCGTAGTCAGGACTAGTGGGGAGGAAAGGGGAATGGAGTAGTGATATGAGATAGTTGTTATAGTAGTTTTCACTGTATTGTAGAATAGTAATAATTGTGAAGCCTTAGTTGTGTATTATTGGGTACTGAACAGTGTACTGTAATAATTTTGTTGTAGTCTTTTAACGACTCAAATTGGGTGGTATGGACCCGATTTGGGGGTGTCACAGTTGGTATCAGAGCTTGGGGATATGATATTGCATGAATATCTGGGATTAGAACTAGGAGGGGAGAGACGATTAGAATCCTTCGTTAGTGTGTCCTACCTAAGTCACATTTTGCTAGTTGACTTAAATGAAGCGACAAAAAGTGACAAGTCAGTTTGTTTATACTAACCTTTGTTTTGTGATCACATTTCAGAATGGCATCTGAAAAGCAAGGAATGAATTATGTCGCAGAAAACCAGGAGGCTACAAATAATCCTCTTACAGCTTTAGAAAATAACACAGGAGGTTATGCGAATTATGATGGTTTCTTTAGAAACTTTATGTAATTCATGCAAAATCAAGCGAGTGGAACTCCCACCGGTGAAAATGCTGGTAATTCGAGGATGGTCACTGCGAAGCACTTTAAGGAGTTGGGACCACCCGAATTTTTCGGAAAGTCGGACCCACTTAAGGCAGAAACATGACTGAAGCAGATGACAAAGATATTTGATGTACTACGTTGCACTGATGATTAGAAGGTCCCATTTGCTACATTCATGCTAAGAGGAGAAACAGACAATTGGTGGGAATCGATAAAGCGTACCCATCATTCAGCACTTGAGATGTCCTGGACGGAGTTTCAGGATTTGTTTAATGAAAAGTATTTTTCAGAAGTGTCTGTCATATGAAAGAGGTGGAATTTATTAAACTAGAACAAGAAAACATGACTATTTCTCAATATGAAGCTAAGTTTGCGGGGTTATCCAGATTTGCACCTCATTTGGTGGACGATGAAGCCTGAATAACTCGCATGTTCTTACGAGACTTGAGACCTAAAATTCGCTGACACCTCGTCTCTCACAAACTTTGTCTATAGTCGGATGTGATGGATAGGGCTCAAAGTGTCGAACAAGAAGATGAAATATTACAACCAAGAGCCAATGACCAACCAAGAGGAAGAAATAACAAAAACAATTACCAGAACGAGAATCGTAGAGGTGACAATCACCATTTCGAAAATAATAACCACTTCGGTGGTAATTCCGATCTAGATAACAGAAGGGGAGAAACAAGTGGGAACAATTTCAAGAGAAAGAGATCCCACAACAATCACAGAAAGGCACCAACATCAGCACCGATAATAGTTTCAAGGAAAGGAGATCGACCACCCGTAAAATGCTACAAGTGTGGTCAAGAGGGTCACATCAGCCCAAACTATACTCAGCAATCCAAGTCTTGTTATAATTGTGGGAAAGAACGTCATATTGCTCGATTTTGTCCTATCACAAAATCAAGTGAACAGTTCACAGTTCCTGGTCATAATCATGCAAGTCAACAATTCATTTTTACACTACGGGCCAAATATATTCAAATATAACACCAATGGTCATGATCATACCAGTCTTCAGTCTTTAATCATAATCATACCAAACAACAGTTCTTCTTTGCCCCAGGCCAAAGAGAACATTCACCACGTGCCTTAAAAGACACACAATAATTATTTCGCCTTTATCCTATCATCTGTGCAACAATTATATCGCCTTTATCTTATCATCTATGCCTCTAACCACAAATATCCACCAATTATATTATCTTTGCACTTAGGCCAAAGATATTCACAAGAAATTAATTCTGAATGAATAGAATTAATAACAGTGCTATAATGATGAACAAAATAAATAGAATAACAGGATAAATAAAAGATATCGAAAGTTTATAATTTTACATTGTGCAGATTCAAATAATGTTCAAAATATCAATATGATGTGAAATTAAATTCAAGAATGATATTCAAGATCTACAGTTCAAAATAACAGTTAAAGTTCAATAGAGAGATTCAGAAAAATAAGAAGGTTCAATTCAAATGATATTAGATGAAGCGCAAACTATTAAAGAACATATAATCATGTCAGAAAATTTCACCAAATAGTACTTACTATAGTAAGTTTAAGAGTATGAAATAAATGATATCTCTTACTGTAGTAAGTTAAAAACTGATATCCTTTTACAAGTATGAAAAGAATGATACCCCTTATCTTAACACGTGACTGAATATTGATTTAAATAAAGTTAATCAGCCTATATATTTACAATTTAATTAGTAACTATCACATATAATTTCATGTTGTATACCAATTCGTATGAAATCATAAAAAGCGATTTGATAGAATAAAGTAGAATAACTTCAATATAGTTTTTGAAAGAAAATAATATTTCAAAATAAATCTTCCAAAGAAATCTTTTTAAAATAAATCTTCTAAAGGAAGAGTCTTTTAAAGGAATATTTATAAACACCGTGTGATGTGTGTGGTTGCTTATATAACTTTTGTAAAAAGACTTACTTGAACAGTACTCATACACTTACAAATCTTCACAAATACTTAAGATAGCTTTAGCACACTCAAAGAGAACTGAAACAAAATAATATTTAAAGAGTAAAAGAAATAATAAGCAATGAAGTTTATGAATTTTTTTTAAGTTAAAGCCTCTATTTACAGCCAAAAAATCTTTTCAAAATTCAAGATTTCCTAATTTAATTTAAATAGTATATTTCAAGATAATATTTAATCCATACCATTCATTTCATCTTTTAAGATTTTTTTAATCTAAACCATTCATTTAAAGATCATCTTTAATCTATACCGTTCATTTTAATTTCTATAATTATTAGATTATATTTAATCTATAATATTTATTTCAGATTTTCTTTAATCTATACCATTTATTTAATAAAATAATTAACTTTATATATATAACAACTAACTTTATATATAAATCAATGAACTTTATATATAAAATAATTAATTAACTTTATATATAAATCAATTAACTTTATGTATAAAACCACTACATTTATATATAAATCAATTCACTTTATATATAAAATAAATAACTTTATATAATATATCATAATAAAATAATTTACTTTACATAATTTATATAAAGTAAATAACTTTATATAATTTATTATAATAAAAATAAATAACTTTATCAGTTCAATTATTCAACAATAATTCACAATTATTTATTATTATGACTAATTGTTATAAATACAGTGTAATTGACTTTTTGAGTTAGATACTCACAATATAAGCAGAAAAATCAACTAATGATGAATTACAACAGTTTAATCAACATCATAATAGAGATAACAATAATGCAAAAAATAAGTAAAAGAAAGAGAACGTTACTGTACAATGACAATTATTGATTCAGTAATGTGAATTATTGTGCATATGTTACTGTGACAATTATCAGTTCAATAATATGAATTATTGTGCATGCGACAATTATTGGTTCAATAAAATCAATATTGTACAATAGTCACTTTATCAGTTCAATAATATAAAACACTGTGCAATACCGTGTGCTACTGTGGAATATCGTATGTTATTATGTAATACTCTGTGTTACTGTGTAATACCGTATGTTACTATTCTTTTACCACCGGTATTTTAATAGTGAAAAGTAAATTACCGTTGACTATTTGTATTTAAAAATGTTACTTATGTCGTTTTCTATATCCGACAATATTTCGTTATGGGTCCACCAATATTTACTTATTTCGGCGCCGTCGTACAAATCGAATATACCCCGACAAAACGAATATTCTCCGACAAGATATAATTTACACAAAATATTTTTTTTAATTTTAACTTTTGTCAATTTATTTACTCACCGTTTCAAAAGAAAATGTATAAAGAAAAATTAAATTTGTATTTCATAAAAGTCGAGGTCTTACACTTGGATTGCTGAAGCTCTATTTGGTTTGACATCCTTGGATTCCCTAAGCTCTCTTGGGTTTAACATCCTTAGATTCCTGAAGATTTCTTTGGTCTGACATCTTTGGATTCTCAAAGAAATTTTTATTTCGGTCTAACGCCTCTAGGCTCCCAAAAGAGTTTTTCCCTTTCGGTCTAACATCCATGGAATCCCAAAGTTTTCTTTTCAGTCTGAAGTACATGGAATCGCAAAAACTTTCCCTTCGGTCTGATACCTTTAGGCTCCTAAAGGAGTTTTCTCTTTGGTCGGATGTTTTAAACTCCTAAAGAAACTTTTTCTCTTTGGTCAAATGTACTAAACTCCTGAAGAAGCTTTTCTCTTCGGTCAGATACGCTTAAGCTCCCGAAAAAGCCTTCTATTCGGTTTGATGCATCCGGACTCTTGAAGGAATCCTGACTTCGGTTTGAAACCTCACTGGATCCCGAAGATAACTTCCTCTACTCCTTCCCATATTTTATATGTTAAAGGAGTGAGGACAATGTTGGGTTGTGTACTTTTACTAAAGTAAATGGACTACAACTATTGGGCTTTACCCTAGTAAGCCCATTCCTCCTAGTATTCCAGTTTAAGAGGTTTGGTCCATTAACCCCAAAAGTTGGACAATTAAATGACGTGGCCGTTGCACAGCAGTTACCACTCATGCATTCATGTCTGGAGGTTATAAAAGTTACTGAATATGGGGATAATGCACATTAACTCTCCAATCATAACTATTACATGTTCACAACGGTTAGGAGGGGAAAACAGCTATAAAAAGAGAGGTTAATATTCCAGGTAGAATCTAATGTCAATTTACCCTACTAAACTCTAAACACCTCAATTATTAACATTTTTTGATATCTGTACTTACTCTCACGCCGGAGTTATCCCCAGACGGTCCAAGCCGTCACGCTCTCAGTTGCTTCCTTGTGCAGATTTAATGTCGTTGATAGTGGTCAAGCGTCCCAACAGATTCAAGCGTTAACAGACTTCCATGAGACCTAAACATTGCATTTTTGAATTAAATTGGTGTGGTGGTACGTTTGATGTGCAAACACTGAGTTTTTTAATTAAATAAGTTGTGTTTAAAATAAACTGTTACTAGATGAATAAGATTTTTAAATGTATTTGAACTTACAAACACTCTAAATGCACTAAATACTGAATAACCAAACATACACATAATCCATATGCACAAAAATTACGTAATATAATTATCTAAAATAAATTGTGCACTAGTAGAATAACAAAGAAAGAAAGAAATTTATCATAGAACTTGCGAGAGATAACCTTTAGGCTATATAAGTAAGATATCTTAGTTTTATAAAATGAGTTTATCACATGTTTTTTTTAATAAAATTTAACCTTACGAGTAGAAAAATCATGCAAAAGTATGAGTAAATATAAATTTTTATTTAATTTGGGTTGTGTAAGACCATTATTATATCATTATAAAATAAGTATTTTTTTTATGAATAAGATTAATTAAATTTTTATTACCATAAAATCGATAATAAACATCACCAAATCATATAAAAATTCATATATTTAGATATTTTTATATATTTTTTCAATTCGTATGGTTGAATTAAAAAACCCTAAAAATTGACATAATAATCCTATTTGCTATATGTGAGCCCATGAATATAATTAGGGTTTACATTTGACCTAATGAATTAAATGAACTAAAATGAACAAATCGAAAATAAATGAATAACGAACAACTAATAACGAACAACGAACGAACGAATAAAGATAAAAAAAAGACATAATCCGAGGAGTGTCATCACGAGTCCCGAGGAAGAAGGCTCGTGGGGGCATCTCATATTGAGAATCGATTGAGGGATTAGATTGGTGGCTAGAAGAATTGGACGATTTGGGCATTATCCAGATAACCATGGATATTCCAGAAATTTTTTTATTACTAAGAGTATTTCTGGAATTTTTTCGAGAGTCACATATCTAGCACATGATTCTAAGCCAAGAACTCTATAAATAGCTTCCCTCATTTCATGAGAAAGGGAACTTTTGGAGCTTTGGCCACTTGGAGGATTATCTCTCTAGAAACAAAGGAGCTTAAAAGATTTTTTGGAGATGCGAACGACATCGAATCGAGTTTTGGCTTGGGACACGTTTGACTACACTTGGACCTCTTAGCCTAATTTGAATTTATTGGAGATCCCCAAACACCTGACACGGCTCTTGGACACTAGCGACTACACTAGGATCCCGAGAGTTCTGTCACGTATTATTCGAATAATTGCTCACCGATTCGTCTCCCCTCTCCAATCCATTAACTAATTCTATACTCTTTTGTGAATTTTTTGCCTCCGCCATAACTATAAATCCTAACCCTAATAAAGTACGTAATTTCTGTGCCTACACTATACTAGTTGGATACCTTGTATATCCCTTTTTCACTTTATTATATATCTATATATGAAGAAAATATTTTAATAATACATCATATTAGAATAAATATTGTTGACCGTTTACATTTGTCGGAGCAGGTGAGAACGACGTCGTAGTGGATCGGAAACTGAGAACGTGTCTGTATACCGACAGGAAGGACAATCACCCAAACAACGTTTTGCGTATATATATGTATACGGCCTATATGATTGTCGTTCCAAACAAAAATCATTGCAGTCAAACGCTATTTTCTTACGTAAAAATTTACGAAGTCAAAATCAATATCTCTTCTTTTCTTTTTTTTCCTTTCTTTTTAAAAAAAATTCCTAAATCAACATAAAATTATTATTATTATTAAGCTTGAACATTTTTATAATAAAGGGAAGACTACAATCTGCAGCCTGTCTTCCTTCCGTTTCAAAATATGATTAACAACTTAGTAAATACGTTAAATTAAACGATAAGTTATTCTTTTAAAAAATGAAACATTTACGTGTATATTTATACTTTCAAAAGTTGTTTTGTTCAGATTTTTTTATATAATATAAAAAATTATTTTGCTCGTATATTTTAGAACATAAAGAGCATAATTTTGTGTTAGTTATGAATAAGGGGATCAAGATCTCAATTATCTAATAGAATTGCTTAATTAATAGATTAGTTTGTTTTCAATTTAAGAGAGTATAAAATAAACCAGACAATGTTATTATCTTGATTTTATTTTAAAAGGAAAAAAGCCAGAAAGTCACTGTTAGAATATTTTATTTCCTAATGTGGCCTCTACTATTTATGTATTTATTGGGCTTACATATTGTATTAATTTAATTACTTTATTTATGGGTTTGGTAGTTATGTGACCCATAAATAATATTACTAATAGTATTTGGCATAATGGGCCCTAGGGTTTCATAATCTTGATGGACGATTTTGACCCTTAGCTATTCTATAAATAAAACAGTTAGGGTTTGGTCCCAATTGTCGTCTCAAGTATTTTATACACACCCATATATTCATCCTAAGATTGAGAGAGACAATTGAAGACCTTCACCCTTAAGCGCAGCGAATACGTGATACATACGAGATGTCTTCTCTCAATTCATGTAAGTACTTATTTAATTTATATTTATTCTATGAAATAGCACGATCCGTTAATAATTATTTAACATTTGGTATCATGAGCATGGTTACGCTATTACATAAAATAAATTAATTAATTGTGCTAAATTTTATTTTTTAATTCATATTCTCGTCATGGGTATGATATAGAATTATTTCAGTATATTTTATGAAGAGAATGTATTTTGAAATTAGATAGCCGTGCTGAATTATTTCAGTATATTTTATGAAGAGAATGTATTTTGAAATTAGATAGCCGTACTGTTGCTTCAGTATTATTCATTCGGAAATCAAACTAATTTTAATTTATGTACTTACACGTTAGTTTAATATACACATGCGTCATTTTGTGTGTGAATATAAAGTGTGATATTTCTAACCATTCAAACTATGTTGCTGTTTGTATGAATTGAGATTATAATATTAAAGGTGTAGGCTTGGTTTTAATTGAAGTATGCTTCCATGCAACATGACTAACCACGTTACAGTACCAATTCATGTAGTAAAGCTATCAAGATGGATGTATTTAATATTAATTTTAATTGCTTCATGTATTCTGTTCATAAAATATTTTGATCATATAATATTTCTATGGCCTCATGTATTTAATATTAATTAATCAATTCATGACCAAAAGCTTTGTGTCCAACTTTATGAAAATGAAATAACCAGAAGCAATGACTTGAATATCAGTTGGTAATGTGTTTATTTATATTGATATAATATTAATTTTGTATTATGTCATTGTGTTTTAAGTTAGAATTTATGTGAATACTTTATGATTAATTCATGTTCATAATTATATATCTTAATTAAGATTTTAGAACATGATATATTATTAGGGCTTTTAAGTCGTTACATGTAAATTATAAATAATGTTAATTTTCAAACTTGATTAATATGTTGTTTAAAGAAATTTGAGTTTGGTTATAATAATTTACATGTATAAGTGACTCTTTTATTGTGAAAATTAATAATCAGCCCAACAAAAGGTTATTAATTAAAACAATTAAAGATTAAGAAAAGTCACATCATGTTACATTTAATAGATGCAGATTTTAATTTTACCCAACGGAAAAAAATTAGAATTAGAATTTATTAAATGGAATTTTATTGCATAAGTAATATGTTTATTTCGTTTCTGCCCAACGGTGATGCGTGAATAAATGTGTTGTGCATTATTTTATGGGGATGCTATTAGCATATTATTAATTGGACCAACGAAAGATTGATAATTATGCACCAACATCTCATTAAAATCTATTTTGGGTGTCGTAAATAGATTTTATATAACTAACTGCTTGCCCTACAGTTGGTTTTTTATTATGATTAATTATTAATTATCGTTGTACATTGTGGATTTCTTTTAGTTTTTTGTAAGCATACTTATGAGCTTGATCATGTTTCAGCATTGATTCCTACTACTATTTCTGGATATCTCTCTGGAATTGAAGCATTGAATGGGACTAATTTTACTGTTTGGAAAGAGCAAGTGAAAATTGTTCTCGGCGTTATGGATTTGGACTATGCATTACGAGTGGATCCTCCTGCTCCACTTACAGCTACAAGCTCAAATGAGCAAAAAACTATTTATGAAAAGTGGGAGAGATCCAACCGCATGTCCCTTATGATTATGAAAAACTCTATCACGACAGCCATTCGAGGAGCCATTCCTGACTCTGAGAATGCCAAAGAGTATTTAGCATCAGTCGCCTTTAAATTAAAGGGTATGAACATGGAGATTTCTGAGGGTTTTCTCGTTCACTTCATTATGACTTCTCTTCCTGCACAGTTTGATCCATTTAAGATCAATTATAACACGCAAAAAGAAAAGTGGAAGATGAGCGAGTTGATCGCCATGTGCATACAAGAAGAAGAAAGGCTTAAGATTGAAAAACCTAATGTTGCTCATCTGACTACCACTGGATTCCATAAGAAGAAGGCCCATAAAAATGGCAAAGGTTTTAAAAATAAGGATAAGCCAATTTATACCAAAATAAATAAGGCAAATTATTCAGGTAACAAATCTGAGGCTGGTCCTAAATGTCACTTCTGTAAGAAGCAAGGACATATTCAGAAAGATTGCCCTAAGTTTAGAGAATGGCTTGAAAAGAAAGGTATGTCCTTTAATTATGTGACTTATGAATTCTTTCTAATTGACGTTCCTTCTAATACATGGTGGCTTGACGCTGGTTCTATGGTTCACATTACTAATTCATTGCAGGGATTCCTTTCAAAGAAGACACTCCAAAAGGAGGAAAGAACCATTAAAGTTGGCAATGGAGAGTCTATACAAGTTGAAGCTGTAGGAACTCTTCCTTTAGTTTTGGAGAGTGGTTCCATCTTGTATTTATATGATACTCTTTATGTTCCTAGTATGACACGGAATTTAATTTCTGTATCTAAACTTGACGTTAATGGTTTTTCGTTTAAGTTTGGGAATAATAAAATAATTATTTATCATTACTCTCATGTTGTTGGTTCTGGCACTTTAGAGGGAAACCTCTATAAGTTAAATTTGGATAATGTCTTTGCTGAATCCTTGTTAACAATGAATGTGACAGAAAATACCTTTAAAAGCGAAATTAAGAGAAAACTAGATAATGAGAATTCTTCAAAATTGTGGCATCAACGTTTAGGCCATATTTCAAAAGACAGAATGCAACGTCTTATAAAAGATGGAATTCTTCATTCACTTGATTTCTCTAACTTTGACCATTGTATTGAATGTATAAAAGGAAAATTTGTGAAAGGTAGTAAGAAAGGAGCCACTAGAAGTGGTGCACTCCTTGAGGTGATTCACACTGATATATGTGGACCATTTTCTCCTGGAATTGGTGGACACAAATCTTTCATTACGTTCATTGATGACTATTCTCGCTATACTTATGTTTACCTGATTAATGAAAAATCTGAGTCACTAAATATGTTTAAAATTTTCAAGGCTGAAGTTGAAAATCAACTTGACCGAAAAATTAAAATAGTGAGATCAGATAGAGGCGGAGAGTATTATGGTAAACACTCCGACACAGGTCATAGTCCTGGTCCATTTGCCTTATTTTGTCAAGAAAATGGAATCGTTACTCAATATACAATGCCTGGTACACCGTAGCAAAATGGTGTAGCTGAGAGGCGAAATCGTACCCTTATGGATATGGTACGTAGTATGTTATGCAATTCCAGCTTACCTATATTTTTGTGGACTGAGGCATTAAAGATAGTTGTTCATATTTTAAATCGGGTTCCTAGCAAATTTGTCCCTAAGACTCCTTATGAAATTTGGGCAGGTAGGAAACCTAATTTAAAATACTTACGAGTATGGGGTTGTCCGGTCGAGGCTAAAATTTTTAATCCACAAATAAAGAAACTTGACTCTAAAACCATTAGTTGTCATTTTATTGGATATCCTGAGAGATCTAAGGGTTTTCGTTTTTATTGTCCCTCACATACTACTAGAATTGTTGAGACTAGGCATGCAGAGTTTTTAGAGAATGGTGATTTAAGTGGGAGTGGTGAGCCTAGAAAAATTGATCTTGAAGAAAATGGGATTTATGTTCCTTATCCTGTAATTCAAGAGGATGAGGTGAATGATGCTCCTGAGATAGCTGAGCCACCACCTAATGTTGAACCCCACATTATTGAAAATCATATTCCTGAAATTGTACAGCCTTTACGTAGGTCCGAAAGACCCAGAAAGCCTGTTAATTTTGATGATTTTATAACATATCTTAATGAGATTGACTATGATTCAAGTAAGATTAATGGTCCTATTTCCTATAAAGAGGCTATTACGACTGTTCAATCAACTCAATGGCTTGATGCCATGAATGATGAGTTGAAATCAATGGAGCTTAATAACGTTTGGGATCTTGAAGAATTACCGAGAGGTGTTAAACCTGTTGGTTGTAAGTGGGTCTATAAGACCAAATTAGATCATAAAGGGAACGTTGAAAGATATAAAGCTCGATTGGTTGCCAAGGGTTTCACTCAAAAGGAAGGTGTGGATTATAATGAAACTTTCTCTCCAGTATCAAGGAAAGATTCATTTAGAATAGTCATGGCTCTAGTAGCTCATTATGATTTGGAGTTACATCAAATGGATGTTAAAACTGCATTCCTTAATGGTGACTTGCATGAGAATATCT
The DNA here is from genome assembly GCA_947179155.2 of Hedera helix. Lineage (NCBI taxonomy): Eukaryota > Viridiplantae > Streptophyta > Magnoliopsida > Apiales > Araliaceae > Hedera > Hedera helix. The sequence continues at coordinate 26,112,111 of OX359285.1, forward strand.
ATATGACACAACCAGAAGGTTTTCTGGTTAAAGGCAAAGAACATATGGTATGTAGACTAAAGAAATCCATCTATGGGTTAAAACAGACCTCTCGACAATGGTATCTTAAGTTTCATGAGGTGATGAGTAATTTTGATTTTAAGAAAAATATAGTAGATCAATGCATATACTTGAAGGTCAGTGGGAGTAAATTTGTTATTCTTGTTTTGTATGTTGATGATATACTACTTGCAAGTAATAACTCAGACATGTTGTATGAGACAAAACGTTTTCTTTCTGAAAAATTTGATATGAAGGATCTCGGTGAAGCCTCTTATGCAATAGGTATTGAAATTCATCGAGATAGGTCTCGCGGGATATTAAGATTATCCCAAAGAGCTTATATTGACAAAGTTCTTAACAAATACAACATGCAAAATTGCTCCCCTACTGTTGCCCCTGTTGTTAAGGGTGACAAATTTGGCTCATATCAATGTCCTAAGAATCAGTTGGAACGTGATCAAATGAATCTTATTCCTTATGCTTCTGTGGTTGGGAGTCTTATGTATGCTCAAGTTTGTACTCGTCCTGATATATCGTATATAACTGGTATGCTTGGACGTTACCAATCAAATCCAGGTTTAGATCACTGGAAAGCAGCCAAAAAGGTGTTACGCTACTTACAGGGTACTAAGGATTTTATGCTTACATTCAGAAAAACAGATAACCTTGAAGTTGTTGGTTATTCTGATTCTGATTTTGCTAAGTGTAAAGACGAAAAGAAATCTACATCAGGGTACATTTTTATGTTTTCAGGAGGCCCTATTTCGTGGAGAAGTCATAAGCAAGAGTTAACTACTACTTCCACGATGATGGCAGAATATGTGGCTTGTTATCATGCTACTTGTCACGCCATATTGTTGAGGAATCTTATTTCAGGACTTAAGGTTGTAGATTCTATTTCAAGGCCATTGAAAATATTTTGAGATAATAATTCTGCTGTTAATTTTTCCAACAGCACAAGTTCGAGTGGTGCTGGACTGTATCTTGACACTAAGTACTTATTCGTCAGGGAAAGAGTTGAAGATCAAAATGTTGTCATTAAGTATATTAGTACGCATGATATGTTAGCGGATCCACTTACGAAAGGCTTACCACCCAAACTCTTTTTAGAACATATTGCCGGCATGGGTTTAAGTGGTAGTCTTAATTAGTAAGTTACTTTGATGTAAGACAACTTAATTTTGAGCTCGTTGTTTTGACTTCATATTACGTTTATGGTTTGCTATTCTCTTTATTGTGCACATTTGAGAACTTATGAGCAAACAATTATGTTTGGACCATATGGATGAGTTTAATTTATTACCACTTATGTAAACTCTATTCATATCTGTTATGCTTAATGTTAATCCTTGTTTTAATGAAAGTACTAGTTATGTAACTAATGGGGATCTTGTGTTAATTGTGACTCAAAGATTGTATTAATTCGTATTGGTGCTTTTATTTGAACGGGATGTAGATATTAAATTAATGCTTGGCCAAATTAATGATTGTAAGCATTATGTTTTGTATATAAAGAGTATTTCGGCCAAGTGGGAGAATGTTAGAATATTTTATTTCCTAATGTGGCCTCTACTATTTATGTATTTATTGGGCTTACATATTGTATTAATTTAATTACTTTATTTATGGGTTTGGTAGTTATGTGACCCATAAATAATATTACTAATAGTATTTGGCATAATGGGCCCTAGGGTTTCATAATCTTGATGGACGATTTTGACCCTTAGCTATTCTATAAATAAAACAGTTAGGGTTTGGTCCCAATTGTCGTCTCAAGTATTTTATACACACCCATATATCCATCCTAAGATTGAGAGAGATAATTGAAGCCCTTCACCCTTAAGCGCAGCGAATACGTGATACATACGAGATGTCTTCTCTCAATTCATGTAAGTACTTATTTAATTTATATTTATTCTATGAAATAACACAATCCGTTAATTATTATTTAACAGTCACATGACCATGACTTGCTAAGCATGTTTTATTATTGTTTAATCAGTAATGCAGGTTCAAAACTGCAATTTATTAAACAATTATTTTGTGTAATTATTAAAATACAAGTGCTCAGCATATAAAAGCAGACAAAGTCAATGATCACATTTGAAAATTACAGTCACTTACTGTGGATCCTCCAAACAACACTGTTTCATGATTACGAAATGTAATATGATCCAAAATGGGAGGATTTATTATGTAACTAGTTGTAATATAATCCACAACAGGAGGATTTATTATCTAACTAGTAGTATCTAGTATCTCGGAATTATAATTTTACTAATTTTCCATTAATTAGACTTTTAAATAATTTAATTTAAATAATAATATTAAATATCACACAAAATTAAAATTTTCTACATAGTTTTTGTTAAGTATAATTTTATACCATTATTTTTTTTAAAAAATATTAGGGTTCAGCCGTCATTAACACAGTAGTCTTTTTTTTATTTATCAAATCGTCTAAAAGATTGAAATATATTAAAGTCATAATCTATTACAAAAGATGAAAATATTACAATAAGACAAATTGAAATGATAATCTTTCTAAACAAAATAATAGATATAAGAAAATGATTAATCATAATAACAACTAGTTGACATTATAGAATATATATAAAGATCTAGGCAATTTTCAAAAATAATAATAGAATATATAGAGATTTAGGCAATTTTCAACACGAATAGTAGAAGAATCGGTAATCATTTTAACATCAGACTCAAATCTAAATAATTTATCTTCATTAATATCTCTGCACATCGGAAAAAAATCCGCAAACAATTTTTTTTCTCAAAATAATAAAAAAAAATCTCACAAGAGATGAAAATAAAAACTCTCTCATAAAAAGAGAACAAATTAACCATCTTATAGAGAAAATAAATCCCACAAAAAAAATCACAAAAAGAGAGATAATAAATTATTATTATTATTATTATTATGCAATAGAAAGCAAAAGAAAAGGGATCAATCTAGGGGCGGGTCTCTCAAAAAATAGGTGAGCCCTCCATAAATCTATAACAGTGGCTATAATTATTGGTTAGAGGGAAAGAAAAAAAAGAAGAGAAAAGTATCATAATATGTTTTCCTTAACAGAAGTCCTTATTTTTAGGTTTTCATGTATTTATGGTTTATACTTTTATATATTCGAAACTAGTAGTATACATGATATTCAATATTTTTAATATTCTTTTATCGAAAGCAACATAACTTAAAAGTAATAATATAGGAGAAAATGTTAAACGAACATAATTTCATATTTGTTTTGTGCGAGTTTTCATCTTCTTCTTTTTTCTTTAGTTATTGGCTTTTCGAAATTTTAGAAGGAATTAAACTTCATTAGATTAACAAATATTGAGAGCACTACAAGATTTACAAATTTAGGAATAGGGTCAAAATCTGAAATCTAATAAGATATGGACAACTAATTAATTAGGGTAATCTAGAGGTTTAGTAGCTTAACTTTCATGGGAGCATGAATAATTAGTACGACCCACCCATACCATAATTTTGTTCCATGGAAAGTCAATAAAGAATAGTATACAATTGTTTAGCACGCAGTCTGTTCCCCTTTCTAACATCTTTTTGATGATGATGTGGTCAGAGTGAAGGATGTTCCATGGAAATTCAATCTTCACTTTTTATACTTTTTGTTAAAGTTATGGTTAAATGTTCTTGTTTTTGGGGAATTCAAATTTGAATTGGGGCCACCAGGCCCACCACTATCTAAGGAGATTTAATTTGGAGGAAAAAAAATAAGAAAGCGCAGGAAAACAAAAAGACCGAGTGTTTAGGAGTTCTTTAATAAGAGAAAAAAAAAGCTTTAAAAAAATGGTGTCTTAGAATTTTAATTATAAGAGAAAAGAAATGGAGAGAAAGTTTGTCCATTTTATTTTGAGAAGAAAGCTAAAGAAAAGAAATTAAAACTTCCTCTTCTCTTCCTTTCTTTTTTTTAACTTTTTTTTTTTTTCTTTTCCACAACTAAAAAACTCCAAACACTACTTGTTTTCAAAGTTTGGAATGGAAAGAAAAAGAAGAATTTTTGAGTAAAGAAAATAGTGTTTTCTTGATATTTTTTATTTTTTTGAGAATTATTTTGAGAGAAACCCTTGCTTATAAAACCTAAGGATGAAATGTACAACTAGGGGTGAGAAAAAAAAATCAAAATTAGTCTCGAAATCGCACAAAAAATTGACCAAATAGTACCAACGGTCTTGACGTATATAGCAGTTTTAGGTAGGTTGAAAAATCGCATTTACGGTTTGGTTTCAGTTTCTGTCGTCTACCGCACTGCAAAAATCGCACCACACCGATAATAGTCAAAACAACGTCGTTTTATTTTTTATTTTTTTTAAATAAATAAATTACATGGTCTTATTATACTTTTTTTCATGTTTGTTGTTAGCATAGTATTAACTTCTACAATTGTCTGTCGTATGACTATTAATTGTAGTTTTAGAAAATTTTAATTGTGAATTTTACTTAACTAATCAAGTTTTTTATTGTTTGATGATCAGTGACATTTTTTGTAATTATCGAGTTTTATTATAATATGGATGAAGATGAATAAATTCAATAGTGATAATTTTCTTGTATAAGTAATGCACTATTTACTTTTATGTTATAAACAGTTATTCGTCATAGTCTTACTTTACTTCTTCTTAAGTAGTTATTCTAATATCTTCTATATACATTTATTTGCACTAAAAAATTAAGTGATTTATTCGGTATTTGTATTCTTTCAATTCTAATTTTTTGTATATGTTCAATTGATTTTGAAATCGAAACTGCACCGTACGTTTTAAAACCGCACCAATCACAAACTATTTCATGTGCGATTTTGAATTTGTCAAACTGTACTTAACCAATTTTATGTACAATTTAAGTTTCAAACCGCCTCTATGTACACCTATTTTAAAATTTTCACTTGTGAAGAAGAGATGAGAAAAGTGATACAATGCTTTATCTTCTTATTAACTTAACACAAGGAATAAAAATTTACTTTTATACACAAAAATATGTTCATTGCTGGTGCTAAATTTATGATACATCATTTATGAAATATTTATGTTGGATGAAATTATTTATATTTTAATACTTTGTCATGATTCTAATTTTGTTTGTATATATATATTGTCATTGTATCAAGTATTTAGTTGAGGGCACTTTTATTCTTATAATCTTCCATGTGATATCTTTGCAAAAATAAGAAGAAAACATAACAGAGAGATGATTATGAAACTGTGTTCTAACCAATGTTTTTAAACTCGGATCGGTTATCGAACCGAAAAGAGTACCGGATAGATAGATCATTGGTTCAACTAATGGTTGAACTGTTATTAAACCAATGACGTCATAAATACATACATACATACATACATATATATATATATATACATACATACATATATATATATATATATATATTATTATTAATAATTAATAAAAATTTAAAATATCTAATTTTTTGTAAGATAAAATATAATAAAATTATGTTATAATATTACTAAAAATATTTAATTTAAAAAATAAAAATATATTTATACTAAAAAAATATTAAAAATTGGTTCACTGCGTCAACTAATCGGTTTTACCAATAGTCTACTGGGTTTTGATTAGGGGTGCACACAAAACCGACCAAAACCGAAAAACCGACCGGACCGAACCAAACCGTTACTATTTCAAACCGAAAAATATAAAACCAAAAAACAGATCACTATAAAACTAAAAAACCGAAACTAGTTCGGCCGGTTTGGTTTGGCTTCTCAAAAAACCGAAACCGACCAAACCGACCGAACAATTTAAAATTATAATATAATTTATATACTTTTCTAATAAATATTTATTTTATATAATTATATATTTTTATTGTGACGAATTTGCAAAACTTCTATCCTAGTGAGTGAGGTAATTTTTGTTTTTCGGATTTAGAGAACTTCTATTATAATTAGTAGTTATTGAGTTAGTGATTTATTAATTATTATGAAAAATTGACAATATAATAAATATCAAATTATTAATTACGAAACCGAATAACCGAATAAACCGACCGATTTAACCGAAACCGAATAAACCGATAACCGATTACGATATAAAAATTTGGGCGGTTTTGGTTTTTAATTTTTTATAACCGACTTAAATGGTTTGGTTATTTTTTTCCCCAAAAAACCGACCAAACCGACCGTGTGCACCCCTAGTTTTGATCGGTTAGATAAAAAAGCGCCTCCTAAACCAAATCGATTTATTTGTCTGACTGATTTTCAATTAAACGGTCGAGTCTGAACCGATTTTCAAAATATTGGCTCTAACTTCTTCATACTCACAAAACTATAAATTATCTTCTAAAAAAAACAACGGAAAAGAAAAACATATACAACAGCCATATAGAAAATTAAAAGAGCTACTTGACTAGGACTAAAAGTATGTAAGCCCATTGTCTTTAGTCACGGTTTGGTGACAGGCCTGATTATAAAAATTTTGTACAATCTACTTTTTGATAATTAATAATTGATGAATTATAATTTTTGGTATTTCTCTTACTCTATAAATCAAATTTATTATTACTGTATACTCAATAATTATATTATCATACCTATGTTTTGATAAGATCTTTATTATTATTAATTATTAGAATGCCAGTACAATTATATACGTTTAGGATATGATTGATTTTCAAGAACAATTATGATATTCACTAGTCGTCGTTATAATTGGTCATTTTTGTTTTGGTTTAATATCTATATCTATTTGAAAGGATTAGAATTATTGCTGTTGTATTTATTTTTATCTAATCTTGTAATTATATTTCAATTATTTAAACTATTTGTTCAAAAAATAAAAAATGATAAGAGTCTGTAACACTATGCCCCCATAACAATACAGAACTGATTAAAAAGGCTAAGCTGTTAATTATAAATTTGTTTGTGGTTATAAGAACAAATCAACACCAAATCAAACTTATATTCTCTTGTGGTCAAGTGATCATGTTGTTAGGATATTCTCTCAAATTTTATATCCAGGATGATGATTGATGAAATGTTTTGTTTAATGTATGGGTAGAGTAGTTGGTCCAAATAGGACTCTCTTAACACCACCCAATTTAGACTCTGAAAAATAGCAAGATATAGAATAGATATTTATTTTAAGTATTCAATGATCGAAATGAATTAATAATAAATATTTAGTTTAAATGCTGCGTGATTATGTTTGATTAACAATGTTTATAGATTTAACAATGTTTATATTATTTATATTGATAAAGTTTCGTAGGTTCATGGCATTTATAAGAGTAGCATTCTTTACGCTACGTTAGCTATTGTGCATTACTTGAAAATGAAATAGCATGCTTCAACACCATGTTAGAGTACAATTAAAGATTAATCGAAAATAAATATAAAATTTTATTATATTTTATAGGGTCTTGGATACCAGGCAGCAAACCATTTATTTTTTTGTTAATAATTATGTACACACAACAAATAATGCATAAGTTACAAATTACTGATTAATAGGTTATCTCTGGTTATTTATAAAGTTGTAAATGGTAAGTATATATATATATATATATATATATATTAAATAATAAGTTAATTTAACTGTGTGATGTGCTACTAAAATAATTATGATGACAAGGTTAAAAATATTTTGTCTTTTTACACTACTATCACTATAGGAGTGCACTCTTTACGGAAAATAAAACAAGTGACAATTGACAAATAATACTTCTTTGTTGGATGAATAAAGTATAATACATTAAAATTGCTGCATGGGGGTTTAAATCTTTATTATCTACTTAGAGAATAAATTACATAATATTATGTAAAATTAGAGTTTTATACCCTCTAATAATAATATAACATGTAAGGAATTTAAGAGATAATCAAGAGATTTAAAATCTAATATGGTTAGTTAAACAATTTTATCATGATAAATAATAAATACCACGGCTCAATATAATTCAAATTTCTTATTTTTCTTTTACATATTGTACACGACACGACATGTTATTATTAGAGAGTTTATAAATAAAATTTTACAAATCATCAGTAGATAATTTATTCTCATCTACTTAAGAGAATAAAACAAAACAATAATTAACCTAAAACAAAACAAACATAATTATCAATATGACGCACGTAAGAGTAGCATCTTAGGTACAAGTGTCGGTCAAAAGAAAATAATGGCGACCAATTTTATATAGCGTCCATAAATAATACTAGTCCTTAATTAAGTAGTGATTCATGATAGCTACTTAATCACCAGATAATTCGGTACAAAACACAGCATTTGATGGAATCACTTGCGTCACGGTATTCATAATTAAGATAATTAAGCATCATTTGTAAGGAAAGGTATGACTTGCACCTTAGATTAATCGCATATGGGGGAGTTCATTCCCAATAATAAAAATTAAAATTTAATATTATACTCCCTCCATGCAAAGGGTGGTGATCTCCCCGGCGTATATCTTTTCATTCAGCGCTTAAATTGACAAATATACCCTTCAATGCAGTCTGTTATGTAACTATATAAGGGGCTGTCAATTAGTTATTACCTGGAATACTGGAAGGGTATATGCGTCCATATAGCACTGAATAGAAAATTTAGCACAAATAAGATCACCACCCCATGCAAAAATAAAAAATCTCTTTAAGTTTGTCCTTGTGGAAATTTGCTAAATTATTTTTTATTTTTATTTAAAAGAATACTGGAATTATTTCAAGTAGCCCAAGGGCTTTATAAGACCGGATTGAAGAGAAGTGAGCGGTGAGGCGTGTCATAGGATGGCAGTGGAAATCTTGACAATTAATGGGTTGGGTTTGATATGCGCTACATGAGCTGCATAAACGTTAGAGGGCCATGGATTAAAACAACAACACGACTGCAGTTTGTTCTATACGTGATGGTACGCCTAGAATTTAATGTTTTTGAGCCCATAACAAATTATAAAAAGGAAGAGTGCGTCTAAAATTGTGATAGAGGGTTAAAATAAATAAAAAATACTCAATCTAATCCTAAATATAATAGAGTATTACTATGAATAGAATTTTTTGTGTCGAAATACAAAATGTATCGATATTTAAGTTTAGATAGAATTATAAAAGAATCTCATCTATTACATATATTTTTAAAAGAATTAACACTAATATTTATTTACATAATTAGTAACAAAAAATCGACACAAATATTTGCAATATATATTATTTTTTAATGTAATATTAATATAAATTGTTTAGTCAATCTAAAATATTTTAAATTTAAATTGACATAATTTTATTTTTTGGTCAATATGATCATAATATTGTGAAGGGAACATATATTTTCACGTGTAAAAATAATATTTCTACTAGTGGTGAGCATGGTGCGGTTTGAAAGTCAAACCGCACATAAAATCACTTAGGTGCGGTTTGACAAATTCAAAACAGCACATGAAATCGCTTTGTGATTGGTGCAGTGCAGTTTCATTTGGTGCAGCTTCGGTTTAAAAATCAATTGAACATATACAAAAATTTATGACTGAAATAATACAGACACAAAATGAATCACCTAATTTTCAAGCGCAGACAAAGGTGTATAGAAGATATTAAAATAGTTTGTTTTGAAAAAGTAAAATAAGACTATGGCGAATAGTTGTTTATAACTTAAAAATAGATAATTTATTGTTTATACAACAAAACCATCACTATTAAATTTATTCATCTTCATTCATCTTACAATGAAATTCTGTAATTGTAAAAATGTCACTGATAATCAAACAATAAGAAACTTGATTAGTGAAGTAAAATTCACAATTAATAGTTATACGAGAGGCAACTGTAGAAGTTAATTCCATGCTAACAAAAAATAAGAGAAAAGTACAATAAACATAATGTAATTTTAAAAAATAAAAATAAACCAAAACGACGTCGTTTTGGTCATTATTAGTGCAACGCGATTTTTGCAGTGCGATGAATCGCATAAATCGAAATCAAATCGCAAATGCGATTTTTTAATCCACCTAAAATCGTCATATAGGCCGAAATAGGTGGTGCGGTATGGTCAATTTTTGGTGCAATTTTGGGGTCAATTTTAATTTTTTGCTCACCCATAATTTTTACATGATCATTCTCACATAAATAGTAAATAGATCTCAAATACATGTGAGAAACTAATATGAAAATATTAAATATTAATTTTTAATTATAAATATCTAAAAAATACTACTAATTATAAAGCATATTATTTCATAATTATTAATGAATCATATCAATTTTAATTTTTTTTAAAATTTAAGTTTTAAAAGTTAATAATGATTTTATAAATTTGATTGGTCATTTCTCAGTTTTTTTTCTTCTCCTTTTGTTCTAATTCGTGCGTCATATTCAAATTATGTGAATCAATTTTATTCCTAAACATTTAAAAAGTACATTTAGACATAAATTTAATATATTTTTCTTTTTTTAAAAAAAAAATCTTTAATGCTTGAAGTAAAAGTTTAAGAATGAAATATAGAAAAATTTTATTGTACATATAAACATATTTAGTATAAGGAGGTATATTTTGTCCAAAAAAGAAAAAGGGTGTAAAGAGCTATATATCTAGTGCTTATATGTAAGGCTGCAAATCGAATAAAATGATTCAGGTTTGATTCAGTCTCAATTCGAAAAAATGTAAGTGAGACTCAAATTCGTTAATAATACAATCCAAATTTAAGTATAAAAAATAATTCGAATAAAAATATGAGTAGAATATTAGTAAGATTATACTCGACGTTTAGGATTTAAATTACTCGAATTTTCAATCATGATTCGATACATACTAGAATAGATACTCTATACATTTTCTTATAATATATTCATAATTAAACAATTTTTTAATAATTAGTTATTATTTTTTATTTTATTTGTAATTATAATTATAATTTTATATTTATAAAATATAATTATTATTATATTTTATCATTTTTAATTAAAATAATAAATTCAATTAATAATTATATGTATTATAAATACAGTTACCATATGGATACTCGAATTCGAATTCGAATTTGAATTTGAAATTCGCGAGTAGTTTGAATATAATTTGATCTGAGTCAGATCGAATTTGAGTAACAAAAATTCGATTCAAGTTGAATTTAAGTACAATTTTTCAAATATATTTAGAATTTAAGTAATAATTTAGCCTTATGAGTCGAATTTGAACAACTTAGAATCTGAATCTATTCAACTCGTTTGCAGCCTTACTCATGTGTCAGAATGGGACGAAACATAAATTCCCATAAATTAGAAAAAGAGTATATATATTTATTTAATAGTTATATGAATTGATATTATATTTTTAATTTTATCATCATAATTTTTTTTATTATTATGTTATTTTTATTTAACTAACTAAGAAATAAATTAAAAAAATAAAAATATATCCTTAAAAAGTTACTCAATCCATCTCAAATTAAAAGTTTCGTTTTGATTTTTTTAATCAAATTGATCATTTTTATAGTTAATTTTTATACTATTGTTGATAAAGTTTAGGTAAAAAATTTATAATCATAATAAATTAGATATAATTTGTTATCAATTTTAATTTTATAATTTTAAAAATATATTTATATACGTTTAATTATTAATTTTAAAAATAATTAATTTGACAAAAAAAATTTAAGATAAATTTTTTAATTTGAAACGAAGAGAATAAAATTTATTATTGGGGCTCCATTTGTATAAAAAAAAAGAATAATATTTTTAGGGAATTGATATTTCCACAAGAAAATTTGATATTTCCACAAGAAAATCGTCGCTATAGACATACAGCGACAATTAAAAACGTTGGTATAGACCTATAACGACAATTTTCTTGTGGAAATATCAAATTTCCTTGTGGAAATATCAATTCTCTATTTTTATTATGAAATATATGTATGTGTAGGGTTTTATTTTTAAAAAGGAAAGAAGAGAGTAGGTCAGCAGGCCCTCTTGTGTAAATCTATACCCTCTCTCTCCAACTGCCATTGAGGCATTGTAAGATTTCCGTACACCCGAACCTCCAAATTGATGTCAGAAACTTCCCAACCCTTAGATCTCTAATCCCCTCTTTCCCCCTCCTACTCTTCTCCATTATTTTCAACCCGATCATCTTTTTCAATTTACACTAATTATTATTTTTTATTTTTGTAGTTTAATTTTTTTTAGCAGATCTGGAGTGCGGCCATGGATATGGCTTCAAACCCCCGTACTGTCGAAGAGATCTTCAAAGACTTCAATAGCCGTCGTACTGGCATCGTTCGTGCTCTCACATACGGTACTCTACTACTCCTTCTCCAAACCCTAATTTTCCATATAACTTGTACATACCTATATGTTTAATTAACTCGGTTTTTTCTCTCGTCTCGCAGATGTTGATGAATTCTACTCACTTTGCGATCCAGGTTGGGTTGTTTGTTTTTTGCCCCACTAATTTTTTGGTCTTTAATTTCTGTTGGCTTCTTTAATTGGTAGTTTGATTAATTATTTTGTGTAGAAAAGGAGAATTTGTGTTTGTACGGGCATCCCAATGAGTCATGGGAAGTGACGTTGCCGGCCGAAGAAGTGCCGCCGGAGCTTCCGGAACCGGCGCTAGGGATCAATTTCGCCAGGGATGGGATGAATCGGAGAGACTGGCTGTCTTTGGTGGCTGTGCACACTGATTCGTGGTTGCTTTCTGTTGCTTATTATTTTGGTGCACGCCTTAATAGAAACGAGAGGTATAGTTATCTTACTTTTTTCTTTAATTGTTTCCTGTTTCAATTCCCATTTACTGTATGTGTGTAATTTTCTATATCCACTGTGCACACTTTGTATCTTTTCCTTTAGTTGAAAATTAATTTGCTGGGGTAGAATAATTTAAAAAGGTTTCCTTTTATGAACTATTTGTGGGTCATTGTCTGTTTTAATTTGGTTTCGATTAAAATCTTATTGTAATGTAGGTCCTTCTATTCACATAGCATTATTTGTGTGTGTAGACATCTTGTTTGAAAGCTGAGAAAGATTTCTTTTTGTCCTGTGTTCTAGCAGCTCAAGTTCTTCCTGGGAAGTGATACAGTCCAAATACCGAACTGTTAGAATTGGGTCTGTGTTAAACTGTTAGATAGTTTTGGAAACAACTTAACATTATGATGCAAACGAATTTAAAGGTCGACATTTATGACTGATGATATTAAAATGATTTCTTGATTTTTTAAAGGATTGTCTTCTCTGTATTTAGCTATTGGTTAGAGCTTTGTCAACAATATGCCTAGATTGTTAGTGCACCAAAAGGAGTAAGGGACAGGTATACGGCTTGATTTTATAACTTTGACATTTCAGCATTCCATTTGCCACAAATCTTGGTAGATGGTATTGATCAACTAGTTTCACCAAGTCATGCTAAGAGGCCGCTGCCAAGTGGCCACAGGCCCTCAAGACATGGATAAAAGTTGGAAATTCTATTCATTATTTACTTTGAACGAGTTATTCTTTTAAAGAGTACTTCAGAAATTCCAAAAGCATTGGTATATAATGATTAATGAAAGTAGCTGTGTTTTTATGATCATAGTTTCCGTAGTTTTATATCGCAAGTTCGCGTCTTTTCTCACTATTTGTACTCTGTTAATTTAGTTTTTCCCTCAATTCTGGAACATTGATTGACACTTTCCCTATGCAGTGTTTGTCACCCTCTGACCTCTGTAAGGTCATATTACAAAGTTCTCTTTATGCTTAGCTTCATTTACTCATACTTCTTCAGCCTCACAGATACGAGCATTTTTAACTTAACCTTGTCTAGATTTTTGCTACACATTATTCTCCACGTTCGTAGGCTGATCACGCCGATTTTCTTGCAAGTTTGTGTTTCGGTGTCGTTTTTGCGTCTCTTTCATGGACGATCTTTTATACAAAATTGACATTCAGGTATCGCGTTCTATCACCTACGCCAAATAACTTTGCGCTTTACAGCTGAACAGTTAATAATTTTGTAGTGTAGGAGAGAGATCATTCCTCAAACTCATTGTCTGTCTTAAAGAATATATAGTTAAAATTATTGCAAGTTTGTGTTTCGCTATCGTTTCTGCTTCTATCCTTCTCTTTCATGGACGATCTTCTTTCATGAACGATCTTTTATCCAAAATTCTTATTCAGGTATCGCGTTCTATCACCTACACCAAATAACTTTGTGCTTAATAGCTGGCCAGTTAATAATTTTTTTTAGTGTATGAGAGAGATCATTCCTCAAACTTATTGACTGTCTTAAAGAATATATATTAAAATTATTTAACTGTAGAAAATTTAGTTTGCTTGGGAGGTGGTGAAGGGAGCGGCTCTCATGAATGCTAATTTGAGAATGAAAAGCTACAGTAGCTAGTGTTTTATGTTTGAAATAAATGGAGAGCATGGATCATTCATTGTCCAGCTAGTAGTGAGTTTTGGAATACGGTGTATTTCCCTTTGTTATTTAGGTGGCCGTGATTGACATTTGTTGTGGTTGCTGCCGGCCAGTTACTCGTGTTTTCTGTACTTCTGATTCATAATTGATAACCGTTCACTAATGTTTGTAGTTGGATTACATATAATCATAATATCTGAGTTGTTTTGTTGATGAATATATACTACTCTTGGGTGCTGTGTTTAAGATGTGAACGCCTTCAAGCACTTGCATGTGGCCAAGATGCTATGCTGTTTGCTAGATCACTCTCCATGCTTCGTTTAATTGTTTACTTGTAGGTCAATTTTTTCTTTAGAGGTATACTGAGCGTTCTACTGATAGATTTATCTAGAGTTTTCCTATGGTAATGGCTTCATATGCACATATGATATCTCTCTCTTTTTCTGTCTTCCCTTATTGCTGGTTTTGGTCGTTTTTCTTGATCAAAAGTTATAGTTCTTGCACCTTTCGTATGTATTTCTTAAGTTTTAACGTTTTACTGATCTTGTATGCTGTCTGTATATATGGCTCTCTTTTTTGTGTCTGTTTTGGCATTCCACGGTGCAGAAAGTTTGCTTCAACACCACCACTTACATTCTAGGCCCTAGGGTGTCTGTTTAGCTTGCATCACTTCTTTTTCAAGTTGATATATCATAAATCTTAATGAAGTATCTGTAGATATAGTTCAGTTTAGCTTTATTTGTTCTTGTATTACCTCATTTCTTTATTAACTTCCTCATGTAAGCCATGGCTGTTTACGTGACTATATTTTCACACAGTCTTTTGCATTTGTCTCATTGCGTTTTAGGAAACATTTCTTTCATTTTCATTGCATTACTTATTACACTATGTCCTAAGTTCTTCTCACCAAACTTGCTTCACTTTTAGGAACAACATCATCTCTACTTCTCCCTCATGATTAATTTATGCTCGATATGGATTCTTTTCTTTCTCTTTTGGTTCCCTGCTATCTCCTTGGTCCAAGCCTTCAATGGTCTTATTTTTGGTATACATTTGTTAGTATCTCTCCTTTTTTATCCCAAGCTTCATTAAAATTTCTTTTCTAGTTTTCTTATTATTAGAAACCTGTGAAGTTTGAGCTTCTATCCATGCCTGTGATTCAGAATTATTCTTTACTTTTCTTCACAATGTTGTCAGCAATAGCATAATGGATTTTCATCTCGAGCATCTCTTTTTAATTTATCCTCAGGTAAGGCAGCATAACTTAAGACCGATAGCAGAAAGAGGCCTGTATGTAGTCACAATGCAACAAATTATCATTATAAAGTTTATCAGTTCTAATCTATTACAACATTGGAGAATGAAACTATCTATCTTTGGTTGATTAATCCTACTTACACACTTCTCACTCCTAAATGGATATGAGAGGACTTAAAACTAGTAACTGAAAGTGTAGATACCTGTTTTCCCCCAAAAAAATTTGTACTTGGATTACAAGCAATCATAATTATCTCTGTTATTTTGTTGTTGAGAACTCTTGGATAATTCACTTGCATGTGGCTGCAAGGGTAGATACCACCACTCAGCTTTAGGAGGACAAAGTTGTTTCACTACAATCTTTCTGCGTGCTTCCTTTATTCCTTCAGTTGGTGATTTTGGTCTTTTAGAGTTGAAAGAAGTAAGCTGTTTAAGCTGCACTGAACGATCTACCGATGGACTGATAAAATAGAATTATCCTGTAGAAATGGCTTCACATGGACATAGTTAATTACTGCCACATCTCTTCTGTATTGCCAATTTGGCATTGCAGAACTTCCAAATTTTCTTTCTGTGGTGTTTCTTATTACTTTGCCCATGTCTTCTGTATGGTTCTTATTGTCTGTTTTTAATTTCTATTGTGATATATTATTCTCCTACTTATAAGTAATCATTTTTCAAGACATTGAAAAGCAAGCATTTCACTCGACAGGAAGCGCCTATTTAGCCTGATAAATGATCTGCCCACCGTCTTTGAAGTTGTGACAGAGAGAAAGCCAATAAAGGACAAGCCCAGTGTGGATACTGGAAGCAAATCGAGGATCAACACAAAGGTGAATATAAAGTCTCAACTATCATTGTGGTGTTTATTTTATATTTTTGTTTTCGGAATTGGTGATCTCTAATAAACTACTTAAACATACAAGAAGAGATTCAATTCTTATGATTTGCCTTGCAGAGAACAAGCGATGGACAGGCAAAAATCAATCAAAGGGTATACGATGAGAGTTACGTGGAGGATGAAGATGAGCATGGAGAAACGCTTTGTGGGAGCTGCGGAGGCAATTACAGTGCGGATGAGTTTTGGATTGGCTGTGACATCTGTGAGAGGTGGTACCATGGGAAGTGCGTGAAAATAACACCAGCGAAGGCAGAAAATATCAAGCAGTATAAGTGCCCGTCTTGCAGCACAAAGAAGGGGAGGCAGTAATGACTAAATCATAGCTTCGTGGGGGAATTAACCTCACATTTGGTGCTGATAGTCTGATAAAACAGTCTTATATAGTTTATAGTTCTTTTTTTTCCCGTTCTTTGTTTAATTGTTGGGTTACCTTGTTTTATGTTTTGCTGCTTTGAATGTTTAAATACAAAATAGGTTTAAATTGATTTGGTAGATTTCAATTATGGGAAATTGTGGTTTGGTTTTCAATACAAGGATCTTGTTTTTACTCAGCTCTATGCATCATTGTAGAAGAGTACCATATAACTTATCCTCCCTTTCGAGTCTCTGCATCAGTGCAGGGGACCCCGTCTTAGACGGGGTATGCTAAAGGAACAGAGACTGGGTCCTGGTTTTTGTATTTCTCTATCTAATACATTTTTTAATTTATTTAAAATTAACAATTTTGTTATGCTTACTTGCTTAGATGCTTAATTGGCATATCCTGTAATGAGCCCTTTTTGAGGGCACTCACACAATATTAAAATTAAATGTTAAATATAAAACTCAACAAAAACAAATAATCCTAATTTAGCAGTAGTTTGTGTCAATTAAATCACGACTACATCACTCACGGGAATCAAATCAACATATTATTAGTCTACAATAGCCCACAAATTAATCAGATGTATGTATTAAACTTGATATTAAGCATTAACATTAATTTTTTTTTAGGGATAGTTTGTAACCCCTTGATCAGTTGCTCAGTTACATTGATTAAGGGCTTGTTCGATAACAGACTTAATAAGTGATTTTTACATTAAGTTTGTTTGATAAGTAAAATTAAGGGTCCTTAACATTAATATACAACAATTAGAAAGTAATTATAAAAATAAAATACATATAAAATAATTACAAAAAAACTACAACAAGATAAATTTATTAAATCATTCAGTTTCCTACAAACAAAGAATTCCTTAAATCAAGTATAATTAACTGCCATATACGACAGTTACCAAAACAAAATTCACAATACAAAATAAAAATAAAAAATTATCATTTTGATAAGAAACTCACGAATGGAGAGGAGAAGAAATGACAGAGGAAGAAGATCTGGAATGACCATCTCTCACCGTCCATGTCGAACTCAAATTCTTCTTCTTTATCAGATTTATGCTTCTTTGTTGTTGATTTGTTTCCGTCATTGGAGAAGAGCTTGGCCCTGTTCATCAATGGAGAAATAAAAAAGGAATAAAAAGGGAAAATATATAATATTAGGGGATATACATGGATGTAGCTGCTCCGTGAGATGCTCAACAAATTGACTATTCTCATTCATTACACTTGTTGGTGGCTGAAAAATCTAACATAGTAAGTTTTTGCTCATAGTAGTAAGGTAACCAAACCTTAATAAAGGTAACCAAACTTTAATATAAAGGTAACCAACCTTTAATACAAAGGTAACCAAATTTTAATACAGAGGTAACCAACTTTTAATACAAAGGTAACCAAACTTTAATACAGAGGTAACAAAGGTAACCAACCTTTAATACAAAGGTAACTAAACTTTAATATAAAGGTAACCAACCTTTAATACAAAGGTAACCAAACTTTAATATAGAGATAACCAACCTTTAATATAGAGGTAACTAATCTTTAATACAAAGGTAACCAAACTTTAATACAGAGGTAACCAACCTTTAATATAAAGATAACCAAACTTTAATATAAAGGTAACCAATCCTTACTACAAAGGTAATCAAACCTTAATACAGAGGTAACCAACCTTTAATCCAAAGATAACCAAAACTAGTTACTACACATTCATGAATTGATTACCTTCATACTAGTGTTTGGTTACCTCCATAACAGTGTTTGGTCACCTAAATTTACCTTTGTATGAAGGTTTAGTTACCAACTGGAATATAAAAAAAATGGTTACTGTATTGAATTTTTTTTTATGAATATTTGGTTACACAAAAAAACTAAAATGGTTATCTCTGTATAAAGATTTGGATACCAACTGGAATATAAAAAAAATGTTTACTGCAGCAACAAAATCGGAAGGCACGTGACCCCAACCGTGGAAATCACCGACATGTGGTTCGGATTTCTCTTCTTAATGGAGACCTTTACCAGAAAAAGGAGGGTGATTAGGATTTGGGGTTGGAATAATCCAAGAGACATAACCACATAGATTTTACAGAGGTTCACTTCTTGGGTCAAGGATAAAGGCGAATGTGGAAGATGAAGAACAGAGAAAGTTTAGAGAGAAGGAGGAGGGCTAAAATAATGGTGAGTGGCTAAATTGTGGAAATAAGGCCGCCATTGTTGTAAAAAAGAAAGTTAGGAGTGAAACAAAGAATGTGTAACAACTAGGAGGAGAGAGAAAATAATAAAAGGATTTCAAAAGTGGGCAAAGAACTCAGGATGGGACGGGAGTAGAGAGAGAGAGAGAGAGAGAGAGAGAGAGAGAGAGAGAGGGAGGGTGGGTGAGTGTTTGAAATTTGAAATATAATTTATTATAAGGGATAAAACAGGTAATGCACTAATTTTGTAAATAAAATATTGAACATTTATTAATTATGTAAATATTTTTTGGGTGCATTTTTGTTGTAATTTTTTTTAAAAATATACTAGAAAGTGTAATTTTCTCAAAAAGTAATAACTTAAAATATTAATCGTTCAACTCACAAAGTCTACGATTTTCAGCCCAAAAAACTTGGCTTAATACGTTAAGCCTAAAGTTACGAATTTTTTTTCAACGGGATGTAATGTATTGATGTTGAATATTTGGACACAACTTTCAACAAATAATTAAATTATTAATTAGAATAGTTTTTCTAAATTATTATTATTATTATTATTATTGATTAATAAGTTCATTGAGATAAATTTAAGATAAAATAAAAGTTGTGTTTAAATCATAATTTGTTTTTAAATTATCAATTTATTTTTAGATTATCATACTATGTGTTTAGTTTTACATTTTTAAATAATTATATTAATTAAAAATTATATGGATAAAAATAAAAAATTAATCATTTCCTAAATTTATCAGCTATCAAATTGAGTAACCTCAACTCTTAATTTTCAAATGAAATAACTAATATTCCAACATTTAATATTCATTAACTTGAAATTTTAAGTCCCACTAATTAAACTCTTAAAATTCAACAATAACCTTTAATTTTATCAAACAGGACCTTAATTCTAACTATTAAGTACTATTAGTCTCCTAAAAATCTATTATTAGCGTTAGGATGTGGTGCCAAGCATAAGTCTGGCCCACGTCAAAGATCTAGCCCGACGACAGACCCAGATCATACCACGTCAAGCATAATCCAGTGGCCCGAACACCTATGCCTACATACATAATTGATCATCGGCCTTAAGATTAGCAATTTTCCAACATAATCTATAAATAATCATAGACATTTCGTGATTGCCGTCTTATACCCCACATCGGACGAGAGGCTAGAATCCAGGCGAACAGTAATAATCTGTTTTAAAATGGATAAAAAAAAAATAGGTGAAAAAATTAAGTTTTTTTTGTCTGATTCTTATATTTTTAATTTTTTTAATAAATGAAAAATAAAAGAAATTAATAGAAAATTTGTCCATTTTTTCTGCCAAATTTTTTCATTCAAAATTAACATAATTTGAAGAGATTTTTTTTTTTTTTTTTTTTTAATTTCCATATTATCATCAACTTATATTTCTTTCTTTCTAAAACTTCTGACTCTATTTGCGAGAAACAAGTTTCTAGCTTTGTAATGCTCACAACTCCAAGAACATGTGAACACAGAAAGAAGAGTGAAGATGCCCGGCATAATAACATGGATGTTGGCGAAAGGTTGAACGGAAAGGCAGATCGACCAGTCATTCCAAGGATTAGAAGGATGAAAGGTTTACATCAGAAATATCACTCCTGGTAGGTGCGTCTGCTTCGATTTTGACCAGTAGCGATTAAAGCTTTCAGGCCAGCAAACCACACCTCTGCCTCAATTTTATATATCCTTGCAAATCAAGATCAATTAAAATAATAAATGTGGAGAAACAAATCCTTCACCAAATCTAGCATTGGATGGAGAGTATCATTGATGTAAGCAAATAATTACTTTCACTAATCAGAGCGAGAGATCTTTCCCAGTTATTATATATGAGCGAAAATGACAAGCTTATGACTGAACAGATGTAGTATAATATTTTTTACACATACAACAACAAGCTTATGAATGAACAAATATAGTATTATATTTTTTTTACAAATAAATTTCCTCGCATATAATAGGAGGATAAATTTATAAAAATAATCTTTTTCTTTTTTGTTCATTGAAACTAAAAAACATAAGGAAAGAAATTTTAATTTTTTTTTGTTTGTTTCTATGAAAAACTTAGAAACAATACAAATAAAAATTTTAAATTTTATATTATTTTTGTATTCTACTTAATTTTATTTTTTTCTTTTCCATCTAAAACTAAAAAACAAAATGTAAGAGTAAGAGCATGCCATACCACGGGGATTGGATAGGTGCGAATGTGCAATGACCTCGACACACAACTTTTAACTGCCAAGGGATCCCTATGAAAGGAGACCTAAGCTGCAAGTTAGCATAGATTCAGAACTAAGAGTATATTTGGGATTATTTAAAAAATATACTTATTAATTTTAATTATAATTAATTTAAAAAGTTGTTTGTGTTTTATAAATAAAAAATATTTAAATCAGTAAAAATTGAACAGTATTTTGTATAATTTTTTTCCTAATTCATTATTTCAAATGTATTACTAAAAAGAAATATTTTGAGAAGTAAATATGAACCTTTATTAATCTCACATAACTAGGTTTTTAAATTTTACAACCTTTATTAATCTCCTCAATATTTTTATTAAAAGAAATGTTGTTAAATATTCGGGTTATTACATAAATACTTATGTAGATAACAAGCAAAATCTTTATGTGTCCGTTCTTGTTTCAAGGTTCAACCCACTGAATACACCACAAGATTCAATATGATATGAAAAATTAAATGAAATATTTTTTCTTTACATGCAGATTGCAGTATTATAATTCATTTTTGAAATGTTGTCCCTCCTTTGCAAAGTTAATAGTTCTTTTAAATCAATTAATTGCTACAAAATTAATCTTAACAATCTCTCAAGAATAATATTGAAAAATCTCATTCTTAACCATCAAGTTAAAATATTGTTAATTTTTTGTTATAAAAAATTTAAAACCTTCATATTGGTTTATCTTAAAAGTACATATGATAGACCCCCACGAATTTGAAGAATTCAAATTGTTCTCTCTTAAAGAAAATTAAGTAGGGTTCAATTAATCACCATCAAAATATCTTATGCATAACTTCAATAGAAATTTTATAAAACAAAAGCTTACATTACTTAGTTAGGTAACATCCAAGAAAAAAGTGTCGCAAAACAAAATTGAATAGAGTACTATTCACATTTTTCTTTTTGATGTTTTTAAAATTAATAGATTGTTTGATAAAATTAAATATAAAGTTTTGAATACTTAGATATATCTGAATGAACTGAATTAAATAAAGACTCTGTCCACTGAATGAAAAAAGATTTTTAATAATTTATTTATTTAAAACATCTGAATCATTGGTATTTCCTATTTTGACCTCGTTAGTAATTGAAAAATTGTTATTTTATTGTTCCCCCTCGAATTTTGTGAACAATTATTTAGCATCATCAATATTGTTTTAATGGTATAAAATTACGAAGTATATCAATTTATTCGTAAATTGATATGTGCATAGGGTTATTTTAAGCCACAATAGCAGAAAAGTTATAAGTATGAATAGCACTCCAAATTATTGACCAAAGTGAACACACCAAATTCAATTATATGTATAATATACATTTTCCCTCTATCAGCGTTACTTTTTCTGAATATAATTTTGATTCTAATTTTGGGTCTTAACACAATTACTAGTCAAAGAATGACGTCCGTTTGTAACTTGCCGGAAGGACGAATTTGCTGTTGAAATATTAAGAGAAAGTTCGAAAGAGCTCAACAATAACTCGCCAGAGGACGAACTCGATGGAGATTCTCAGTTTAGTCGTAGAGATGAAATTAGAGAGACTTGTTTCATCATATATTAATTACGTACAAATCATGAACAGGTTCGCTCGTTGTTCAGGGAAGAAACAAAGGATGTCATAAGTAATTTTGTATATTGTGAGAGGGCATTTAAGTAACAAGTCATTCAGTTAAACAACTTATTGATTCGGCTAGAAAAATTAGACTGATTCAGTCAGTATTGTTAGGAACCATTCAAATTACTATTAGGCCATATATACGAACAGTCTTAATTGCTTAGCGGTTAAGATTTTAGACCATTATGCGGTTATCAAATAGTCCTTATGCAAATTAAGCTTTTGTCCTGTATAATAAATTTGTTTCCAAGTAGCTAGTGAATAAAATATTTTGATGATGATTAAGATTGCGCTCTACTTGAAATATTCTAAGAGAGAACAATCGATATTCGTGGGATTTAAAATGTAATTTCAAATCTAATAAAAAAACTTTTAAATTTGTTAAATTTTTTTATCAAATAGTACAAAAAATTAAAATATATTAAAATTGTAATCTATTATAAAAGATAATAGAATTACAATAAATCAACTCAAATAATAATTCTTTCAAATAAATTAAGAGATAATTAGGAAAAAGGGCCAAGCATAGTAGTAACATAAGATAAACTCCTGAAGTATAGTCATATCTCCAAACTAATAATAAAATACGGCAGATTTGAATCATTCTTTAGTACGGACAACGGAAGGACAAACCGTCATGAAAATGCTACATTCAAATTTGAATATTCTATTTTCAATAATTCATGAATTTGAAAAAGTCTTATGAACAAAAAATCTCACAAATGGAGAAAGCAAAATCTCTCAAGAGATGATAATGAAATTTCCTTACAAAAGAAAAAAAAATCAGTCATCTCATGAAGGAAAAATCAAAGTCCACAAGAAGGGAGAATAATTTATTTGATTAAAATAAGAGAGATTTAGGAGAGGACATCTCTAAAAGAAGAGCTCTCTCCCAGGTTTAAAATAGATACTAGAGTGCTAGAGAGAAAGAATAAAAAAAATAAAAATAAAAATTGTCACAACCAAATTCAAACAAAAATACTAATTTTGGAAAGAATAAGAAAAACCCATAAAGTCATTACATGTGATCATTAACTTGTCTATATTCTCGATGTAAGCTTAATCACAACTGTTGACATTTAAGCATAATTAAGGAATATAAAAGGATAAAGATATCTAGTTGAGCACGGCATTCTTAAATTAATATACATAGGGATTGGATAGGTGCAGTGACCTCGACAACATAACTTTTAACTGCCAAGGGACCCCTATGAAAGGAGACATAAGCTACAAGTTAGTATAGATTCAGAACTAAGAGTATATTTGGGATTATTTAAAAAATATACTTATTACTTTTAATTATAATTAATTTAAAAAATAATTTGTATTTTATAAATAAAAAATATTTAAATCAGTACAAATTGAACAGTGTTTTGTACAATTTTTTTCCTAATTGGTTATTTCAAATGTATTACTAAAAAAAAATATATTTTGAGAAGTAAATATGAGTAATAGATGAGTTACTAAAATTATAAGGATATATTAGTTTACTTGGTCAAACATAATTATTAGATTTGATAAATAATTAAAAACTCTAAATTTAAATTTTTAATTATTTCTATAAAAAGTGATTATAAGTAATTTTGAAATTAGATTACAAAATATTTTTTATTTTTTAAAATTGATTATAAGCAAATTTAACCTGCTTATAAGTGATCCCAAACACTCTATATTATTACTATTAATTTAATTTTTTGGTAATCTACATAAATACTTATGTAGATAACAAGCAAAATCTTTATGTGTCCGTTCTTGTTTCAAGGTTACCACAAGCAGCTGATGCATGGTGATAGACGGGTGACAAAACCAGACATCAAGACTGATGTACAAAATTAAATGAAATATTTTTTCTTTATATCCAGATTTTGAAATGTTGTCCCTCCTTTGCAATTTAATAGTTCTTTTAAATCAATTAATTGCCACAAAATTAATCTTACCAATCTCTCAAGAATAATATTAAAAAATCTCATTCTTAACCATCAAGTTAAAGTATGTTATTTTTTGTTATAAAAACTTAAAACCTTCATGTTGGTTTATCTTAAAAGTACAAATGATAGACCCCCATAAATTTGAAGAGTTCAAATTGTTCTCTCTTAAAGAAAATTAAGTAGGGTTCAATTAATCACCATCAAGAGATCTTATGCATAACTTCAATAGAAATTTTATAAAACAAAAGCTTACATTACTTAGCTAGCTAACATCCAAAAGAAAAAAGTGTCGCAACAAAATTGAATATAGTACTATTCACATTTTACTTTTTGGTGTGTTTTAAAATTAAAGAACTGTTTGATAAAATTGAATATAAAATTTTGAACACTTTGGTATATCTGAATGAATTGAATTAAATAAAGACTCTGTCCATTGAATGAAAAAAGTGTTTAATTATTTATCTATTTGAAACATCTGAACCATTAATATTTCCTATTTTGACCTTGTTAGTAGTTGAAAAATTGTTATGTTATTGTTCCCCCTCAAATTTTGTGAACAATTATTTAACATCATCAATATTGTTTTAATGGTATAAAATTACAAAGTATATCAATTTATTTGTAAATTGACATGTGCATAGGGTTATTTTTAAACCTCAATAGCAGAGAAGCTATAACAATGTTCTCAGACCTGGACCGGTGATCGAACCGGAAAAGTTATCGGGCGGACGGGTCACTGGTCCAACCAGTGGTCGGACCGTTATTGAACCGGTGACATCATTAATATGTAATAAATAATAAATAATTAAATGTATTAATTATTATTATTATATATTATATATAATATTTAGTAAATATGTAAAATTAATCAATTTATCAACACAAAAAAAAAAAATTTAAACCTATTTGTATAATGTTTACTTCATGCAATTCAAATAAATACTAAATTTATATATAAAAAAAATATTAAATCATGATCATAACACAAAATTCAAGACTCAAGAGTGATAAAATCAAATACAAATGAACAAAAACATCTCTAGGATATATTCAATCAAATTCGGTAAAAAAATAAATCTATTTGTACAATATTTATTTTATGTAATTTAAATAAATACTAAATCTATATGAAAAGAAATATATTAAATCATGATCATAACTCAAAATTCAATCAAGGATATATTTAATCAAGTTTAAATGTTTAATTTTTTAATTTTTTAAAAAAAAAAAAAAAAGGAGGTAGGGAACCGGTAAAACCGGTGAACCGGTGACCGGGTCATCGGTTCGACCGATCCGACCGCCGGTTCACCGGTTTTGACCAAAAACGATTTTTGGACTTATACCGGACCGGAAAGTGGACCAGTTCCGGTCCAACCGCGGTCCGGTCCGATTTTCAAAACCTTGAGCTATAAGTAAGACTAGCACTCCAAATTATTGACCAAAGTGAACACACCAAATTCAATTATATGTATAATATACATTTTTCCTCTATCAGCGTTACTTTTTCTGAATATAATTTTGATTCTAATTTTGGGTCTTAACACAATTACTGGTCAAAGGATGAGGTCTGTTTGTAACTTGCCGGCGGACGAATTTGGTGGAGATATATTAAGAGAAAGTTCGAAAGAGCTCAACAATAACTCGCCGGAGGACGAACTCGATGGAGATTCTCAGTTCAGTCGTAGAGATGAAATTAGAAAGACTTGTTTCATCATATATTAATTACGTACGAATCATGAGGAGGTTCGCTCGTTGTTCAGGGAAGAAACAAAAGATGTCACAAGTAATTTTGTATATTGTGAGAGGGCATTTAAGTAATAAGTCATTCAGTGAAACAATTTATTAGGAAAATTAGATTGATTCAGTCAGTATTATTTGGGACCATTCAGATTAATATTAGGCCATATATACAAACACTTTTAATTGCTTAGTGATTCAGATTTTAGACCATTAAGATCCATTGTTATCAAATAGTCCTTAAGCAAATTAAGCTTTTGTCTTGTATACTAAATTTGTTTCCAAGTAGCTAGTGAATAAAATATTTTGATGATGATTAAGATTGAGCTTTACTTGAAATATTCTAAGAGAGAACAATCTAGATTCGTGGGATTTAAAATGTACTTTCAAATCTAATAATAAAACTTTTAAATTTGTTAATTTTTTAATCAAATATTTCAAAAGATTAAAATATATTAAAACTGTAATCAATTACAAAAGATAAAAGAATTACAATAAACCAACTCAAATAGTAATTCTTTCAAATAAATTAAGAGATAATTAGGAAAAAGGGCCAAACATAGCAACAACCTGAGATAAACTCCTAAAATACAATCATATCTCCAAATTAATAATAAAATATGCAAATTCGAACTGTTCTCTAGTACGGACAACGGAAGGACAAGACGTCATGGAAACGTCACATTCAAATCTGAATAATTTATCTTCAACAATTCGTGAATAAAAAAAAGTCTCATAAACAAAAAATCTCGCAAACAGAGAAAGTAAAATCTCTCAAGAGATTATAATGAAATATCCTCATAAAAGAGAAAAAATTAGTCATCTCATGGAGGAAAAATCAAAATCCACAAAAAGGGAGAATAATTTATTAGATTAAAATAAAAAAAATTTAGGAGAGTATCTCTAAAAGAAGAGCTCTTTTTCAAATCTAAAATAGAGGCTAGAGTTCTTGACTAGAGAGAAGGGGGGAAAAAAAAATAAAAGAATTGTCACAACCAAATTCAAACAAAAATACTAATATTTGGAAAGAATAAGAAAAACCCATAAAGTCATTACATGTGATCATTAACTTGTTTATTTTCTCGAGAAGAATAGTAAGCTTAATCACAACTGTTGACATTTAAGCACAAGTAAGGACTATAAAGGATAAAGATATCTAGTTGAGCACGGCTTTCTTAAGTTAATATAAATAGAGATAACATAAAATATTGCACGCTTAATATAGCGACGATTACCCAAGTTGAACAGTGTTTGGCAAAAATATATTACTGGTATTTATTTTGGGAACCAAAGGATTAGGAATGTAAAAAAGAATACTCACGTTCAGGCATTACTTATTTTAACGTAATTTATAAGTTCAAATTTAAAATAATTTATGAGTTAGTTTAAGTGATAACTTATAAATAAAAGTATGCTATTTTGATTTATAAATCAAAAATTAAGTTAATGTGAAGGTATTTGTCTAAAATAATTTATAAATTAAAATAAGATGTAAAAATTAGTAAAATAAGGACAAAACAGTCTTTATATTAGTTAAACTTACTTATTTTAAAATGACTTATAAGTTATTTTTTAAGAAATCAGAATTTGAGGCTTAAAAAAAAAACTTATAAGTCAAAAAATAAGTCAGATACAAGCCTGCAAATACTTTAATAGTAAAAACTAACTTATAAATTAGTTTGACCAACATATAAATTGTTGTCACCCTAAGAAGTTTCACATATTCGATATCCATTCAAAAATTGATATTTGTATTTTATCAAAATATATATTATCTGATATCTAGTCAAAATGGAAATTATCCATCTTTGAATATGATGAAAATTAATGGACGCGAAGACGGATATAAGTATTTTTTTGTATGCTAATATCCTTATGTGTTTAAGACCTATGATATTAAGCTTACGTAATATTAATTAATGTTGCTATTATATAGTGTATTTAGATTAAAATAAGAAATTCACAATACTTTTTTCTTAGAAACATGTTTATTTATAATTTCATGTTAGCATGCATTTATAGAGGAAAAAGAACATAAATTCTTCTTTAAACTTGAAACACATTATAATTAATTGGAATATTTATTAAACTAAATACTATGAAAGTACATGACTTAATGCTCTATTCCCAAGCATCTTTATTTATTTATTTATTTTATTATAAAGAAAATGATTATTGAATTTGCATATATATATATATAGACCATACTACTGTGTCCACCAATAACGAAGAATAGATGTGATTTTATAGCAATATATAAAAGACTCGTTATAATATATGATAAGGTCAATGATAAGTTTTCTGATAATATAGTATACTAGCTAGTATAATGCCATGTTTAATGGACTAAAATTAACAAACTTTCTTTATTATCAACTTGTTTAATTTCAGTTTTCAAGCTTAATTGATGCGACAAATAGTGGGGACATAATTGCATCATGCTACGATCGATCTAAAAAGATTCTTAAAGGATCACCATACATTTCCATTAAGATATGAAGCACAGGATTAACTCATCCCCCCTCTTCTTCCTCAAATTTCTTTTTGATCACCTTGTTGGTTCATGCTGAATTCCACTATCATTTTAATATTTCTTTTACAGTTATGGTAATCATATGAACTAATGACAACTACTTTTACATGTACATTAATTATTCAAAACTGATCGATCATCTTGGAGATTTTAAAGAATCCACATGGGATTTACCCTTGGGACCTCTCAACCTTATGAAAAGTCTGTATTCATCAAAAGTCATGGCCGTATACAATGCTGGTTTCTCCGGTGTCACGAGCTCCTTTGCCGGTTCTATTAGCAAATCACTCTTTGGATTGTAGAAGAAGGCTAGTGAGACGCGCTCTTTGTTTGAATTAACGATCACTCTGTGCTCAACGCTCTTGTAAATCGCGTTGCTTAGGACCTAATGATCGTTGAAATGGAGAGTTTAAAGAATACAACCAAATCCATTGCTTTAAAATAATTTAATGTATGTAAAATCAAATAAACTTAGCACAGTAAAATATTTAATCTTAATATTATATATATGTATCAGAACATGGATATTAGTTTAATTTCGTGTGAAGAATATTTAAGTTACATATTAATGATGAAAAATCATCAGTAGTTTTGTTTTAAGTGTTGTTAAAATGACTAATTATTAAATTAAAGGTCCCAAGGGACACAGAGATTATAATGTCCATATTATTTAAAATAGAAATAATCTGCACAAACATTCTAAGTATTGATATGAAAGACTTATTTAAGTCTTAGTACTTCCTCTAGGGTTTAAGCAAGAGTGTTGCGAAGCGATCATAAAAAGGAAATACTGGGTAAGAAAATAAAGGGGAAAGAATACACCCAGAAGACTTTACCCTAATTTCTGTTTTGGTCAAATATTTTACCCTAAAGTTGTTTGAGTTAATATTTGTCTATGGAGCTTGGAAAATGAAGCGAATGAATAATGTATTGTATCCTTTATCCAACATCCTATATTAACCCTTATGGAAATGCTTTCTAATTCAAGAATATTCAATTCCTCTGTCCATAAAAATCTATTATTATGTATAACAAGGCAAATGGAGATTTTATTAACTTAGTCATTTTGACTGTTCAACAAGTTAATTCTGAGTTAGTCCCAAGTTCGTCAGTTCTACTAATATAATGTATGTTATGTTTATAATTATACTAAACTTTTCTGATCATTTGTTGTATTATTCTAAAGGTGTATATGTATATATTAAAAAATACAATAATTTTGATAAATATATAACTCTTCAATACTATCCATACTATACTATTTATACTCAAATTATAATACCAAATGACACATATCACAAATTTAGATTATATTATTAATACTAGCCTTATACGAATTATCAGTCTAGTACAGTAAAAAGAAAAGAAATACATTTGATGTTCTAGAAAAATCTAAGGTTTAGTTGCTACAAGAGGCCACATTAAATTATTGAATGGAATCAAATTGAGTTCTTTATAATTTTGTGTCCATATTGAGAATGAGTCTTCTGGTTTTAAGAACATGCATGTTCTGACTTAGTGGGGCAATTAGGCAGAAAAAGAAAAAGAAAATCAACATCGTTAATACGCACATGTGGATTAATTTTAATTATTGGTTACTAAAAAAAAGAAAAAAAGAAGAAGAAGCTAGGTGACCCCTCCATGTGCCTATGCTTAATTCATAATCAAACATTAATCAAACCAAAAACTTTCCAATTTCCACCTTCAATGGATAATCTAGGAGGAAAAAATAAAAAGAGAGATTTAAGTACCTGAATTTGATCTCCAATATTTACTATAAAAGCATGAGAAGTTGGTTTAACTGTAATCCAGGCATCGTTTTTACGAACTTGAAGTCCGGCCACATGTTGATCCGGGAGGAGTATAGTCATTCCTCCTGGATCAGAGTGAGAGGACAGACCTAAGGTCAGATCAGGTTGAGGACATTTTGGATAGAAATTAACTCTTAGGCAAGCTCCAAAATTCTCCCCGCCAAACACATTTTGAAGGTGATTTTTGGTTAATCCAAGGTTTAATGACAAAATCTTCACTAAATCCCCTCCAAATTTCACTAACTGCCTCGAGTATTCATCGATCACTTCCCTACAACAAAATTTCAACAAATGAACATATAATATAGTATACCATAACTAAATTCCAATTAAGCGGCGCTGTTGTGTACTTAATTAATATGGCTTTAATATAAATTATGTCTGTAATTAGTCTGGTAGAGTTTATTATTGAGAAACTTTATAAGAGGACAGACTAGCTTGTGATGAATCACACACACTCACGTGCATAACATAATTTTAATTATAGAGAGCAGTTAGATAAGTACAAATACAATCTGTTGGCCAAGCGTTTAGATATGTACTCTAATATTAATAATCTCTTGGTTATATATATATATATATATATATATATATATATATATATACACACACACACACTTTGAAGAGTAAGAACCATGCATGCCACAAAAATACAAGATAAGTTGTGTAGCGACTACTTGTTTAATGATTTAACTATTGTTAATTAGCTCAAAGACGTTGACCTTTATAATTCTACACTAATAAGCTCCAACTCTAGTAGTACCCCTCTTATCTTGACAAGAATTTTACATGGTTTAAAACTCCGTCAAAGATCGATACAGTAAAAAACACATCATCATAAGTTTCTTTATAAGGGGTCTAGTTCTTGTCCAATCGAGATAAGGTTTATAACAAAAACTAGTAGATTTTGAAGATATATAACAAATATTACCTGAGAGAAGATGGAAGAGCAGGCCATTTGTTATGATCCTTTAAAGAACAAGGAAGGTAGTGAAGGAAATAATAATCACTCCAATCAAGAATTGCACCCTTTTCAATACCTAATCTACTACCATATCCTTCATAAGTCTTTGGTGAGTTTGCATAAGCTTGTTTCACCTCCATCGGCTGATGAAAAAAATTGCGCCACACTTCTTGCGCTTGGTCCATTAGGTCATGGCTAACTCCATGGTTTATAGTTTGAAAAAATCCCCACTCGCGACAAGCTTCTGAGATTTGATTCAAGGTGGTTGCTCGAAGAGTTTCATCGCCACAAAGGCCCAAAAAATCGATTAGTGGTATGTTCACATTTGTTACTGGAGAATTTAAGGCCGGCCGGTCAGATGGTGGCTTTATGTAGCGGTCTGGGATCACGGGGACTCCGCCGTCAGACAAGGATTGGACTCGGACTATTGGTTCCGGCCAATCCTTTACATTAGTACTCATGTTTAGGTTTGGGTTCCTAGGTTGATACTATAATAAAGTAACATGAAATAAAAATAAAACACAAGTTTTAACGTAGAATTTGGAGGTCTATATATAGAAAGAAATATGAGTAAGGATATGAGGAATTTGAAGTGGTAGATAAAGGGCGAGGAGGTTGCTAATTATATAAGCTAAGTGGGGTGGTGTTTGTGAAGTGAAAAGGACGTGAATGAGAACGTGGGAATATATGTGTGATGATATATTATTAACATGTTAAATAGTATAAAGTTTTGAGTGGAAGAACAGTATGGGGCCTATAGCTAATATATACTCTCTCCGTAGCTAAAAGAATGATTTAAATGACAAAAAAATAATTACTTAAAAATACGTTTAAATTATATAAGTCAATTTGATAAAATTTTATATTAATTAATTTTTCCTTGGCCATACTCTATTTTATCCAAACAATAAATCAATCGCATCACAAATGAATGATTCAAATTAATTCACTCTCTATATTTCACAAACTTGAGAGTCAATTAATGCAATAAATAAATGGTTCAAATTAATTCACTTGTTCTCCACAAACTTAAGAGTCAATTAAAATAATTAACACACATACCAATACAAGAACAAAATAAAAAATAAATTTATACTCTTTTATTTTATTTGACTACCTTAATTTGTGTGAAATTTATCCTTAAGTGTTTTTATAAACAAAAGAAATAAATATATATATATATAATGCTTGTTCAATTATCATGTTGCGTAGTCAAAGGGAATACGGAGAGATTTTATAAGGCCGACAGAAAGAAAAATACGCTAGTCCAATTTCATAAATAGATACTACTCTATAGATGGTTTTATAGGCACATGCCTAATAATAATTGACAAGTGAGAAAATAAATGAAGTTGAAGGTGGAAAAAATTCGTCGTAATTCTCTACAATGTGTCGATATTTCTCCTCGCATAACGATGTGATACAACAATGAGAGAAGAAATAAATCAATAATTATCCTGTAACCCTAACAGAAAAATATACACAAGTAGCTAGATATATACTACTGAACTAAATTTGGTCTAGACACACCCACCGTCTTTATAATAATTCAAATGAGGGAGTATAATGGAGAAAATTTAATCTTGCAATCATTCTATCGCATCATGAAGGAGAAAGATGAACATAAGGTTTTAAGATCTTTTTATTTTATCTTCTAAATTAAAAGTTTGGCTTCTAAAATTAATAAGATAATACTCCTATAAACTACACAGCGCAACAAAAGAATGGTAAATTATACATTTTTTATTTTTTGCAAATTAAGAAGTTTTTAAATAAAAAGTCAATTGAAACATCCAACTCAAAACTAATTGACGATGAGTGGAATAACCTCTCAAGTTATATATTGAGCTTAACTTGAGCCTCCACCGATGTGAGACATCATATCTCAAATACACCCCGATGTGAGACTTTATATCTCAACACGCTCCTTTACGTGTGGCATAAATTTTGATGGGATGACGTGGAGGTGTCTACTTTGATACCATATTGAAACATTCAACTAAAAATCAATTGATGATGAGTGGAGTAGTCTCTCAAGTTATATATTGAGCCTCCGGATCTTAATTGTCCGACGTGGGACTTTATATCTCAACAAAGTCTAATATTTAATAAAAAGGAATAATTTTTTAAAAGCGGATCCAAAAGCATACATATTTAATTTAATTATTTTAGTAAAAAACAAATACTTTATACACTCATTTTATAAATTTTAATTTATTATTCGAACCATTTATTCAGGAGACATTATCTCTCTGAGGAGGAGAGAGGTTGGTGCAATTTGCGCAGTGAACAATTTGATTTTTTTTCACATTTGGCATTTTATGTAACGTGACATAATAATGAAGTAGACCCTGATACAGTTTTATTTTCAAATAGTGATATTTTTTTTTTTTTTTTATACTTTTCTCTCTATCAATTAACAACGTTTAGCGGTTCAGTACTTTATTGATTTATATAATTAAGCTTAAGAAGACCACATCTTAACATATTTTGACTTGTTCTCTCCCACTTTTTATATATCGGGTGGTAAATCACATCTTAATTATATGCAATTTGGCTGTCGTTCTCTTCCGTTTGTCATCGGGTGGTAATCACATCTTTAAGTATAAATTAATTCATCTTGGTCAGATACATGCATGTGGTGATCTTGGATACACTTTTTTTGCACGGTTACAAAATTAGAGATATTTTTTTATTTTGTTAAAATAAAATTTTGAAATTTCAAAATTATAAAAGTTAAATGCAGCTCATTTATTTGATTCAGTGCAGATAAACCATAACTATTATAAATTAAACAAAAAATACTACTAATTATGTTATTTGTTGTTCACAAATTACTTAAGCTTATTTATATTAATTTTATTCTTTAGAATTGATAGAAATTAAGATTTAAAATAGTCAAAAGATCTCAACAAGAGGAAAAGAGAGACAATTTGTTCAGATATCTCTAATTTTAAAATGTACCAGACAATATTAATAATTTTAATATATATCTTGAAGTGAGAATCCCATCAGATTTAGGGCTTGGTCGATCAGTGTTGTTCAGTCAATTCAGTTTTAGTTCGTAACAATCAGAAATAGATTCTAGTTCTCATTTTTTTCTACAGCATAAAAGAATTTTATAAGAAATTTAATATAATACAAATGTGACAAATTCAAAAGATAGATTTTTTTGTTCAAGTAGAAAGATTTTGAGTTTTCTCGTTTCTTCTCTTTGATAAGAAAAAGAATTTAAAATGATATAAATTTCTCTTCATTCTATCGTGCTCGGCGAAAGAACTGCCCAAACATACTTTTTAAGAAGAAACTGTTCGAGTTATAACAAAAGCAACTGTTTGAGGTCGTGTCGGTTGGGACAACAAAGAGTTACATTACAAGAATTGAAAAACCTAAAACAAATTAGAACTTATATACTTTATAGGGTTAAAGTACCCTAAAGTTATCCTTCAAGAAATCCAATCGCCCGGATGCAAATAATATATATATATATATATATATTAAGTATTACAGAAAAAAATCTGAATCCACAAAAAAAAAACTACATGCTTTTGGGATTTTCTAATGAGAAACAGTAAACATAATCAAATGAATTGAATACGTAAAGCAATAATCAACCACACATTGCACACCAAGATTTATACTTGGTTCAGCTCCTTAGTTCTCTATTTCATGAGTCTACATCCAAGGTCAAATATAAATTGATACCCAGTTGATTTCCTTTAATATTAATAAATCAATTACAATATTTTATATTGTGTGTGCAATATAATTTCGAAAAATTCCCTAAGCGCACAACTCCCTTGAATAAATCTCCTCCCTTGAGCATCTCTGCCCCCCTTAAACTCTACTTGTATAATATTGAAGGAAATCCCTTACTTCACTCTGAAGCCTCCTTTACAATTTATGAAATTTAAGAATAAAAAGAATTATAACTGAACATTTACAAATATATACATATATATACTTTTTTTTAAAGACTAAAAAAGTTTGTTTAGAAAGATCAGGAAGATTTTAGAGATAACAAATCAATTTTAGAGCTATACTTTTGTTTTCAATAGACCAAATCAATTTTAGAGATAACAAGCTGTATCATAACAAAATAAGTCTGTTAGGAACATTTTTAAAATAATCTTATAATAAGGAATAAAAATATGGAAGGATAAAAATTTAAAACCCAACCAATTTTCTTTTGAAAGTTCCTAGCAATAAGGAAGTTGTTTCTTAAACATATTTCTTTTGAATTCAAGATATTAAAAACAACTTTCCTAATTTATTATAAGAATAATAAATAATCTAATCAAAATAGATTTTACCAAGTGCAGATTAATATTAATTATATCATATATATGTCTTAGTTCTAGAAAAAATGCTAGAAACCTTACATTTATTTTCTAAATCCAATCACTCTTTGATTTTTACAATTCACTGTCCTGGAACTATATCTTGAACTCTTGAAATTTCAATAAATCATTCAATTTGTAAAATTCGAAAAAATAAAAATCCAAACTTATAAGATTATTACAATACTACAAAGCAACATGTAATCAGTAAAACATATAAACCAACTACTAATTAAAAAACCTAGTACTGTTAGTAGCTGCGTCTTTTTGAGAAAAAAGATCCATCATTAGGGGCAGGACACAACATCCAACTACTAGAAAACCTAGCACTAATAGTAGCTGCGTTTTTTCTCATGCCCAAAAAATAAAATACTAACTGCTAATAATGATGTTTTCAACTAAGTGTGTGACCCAATGATTAAAGCAGGAAAATACTAAAGTAAATAAAAATAGACATATGGGCCACCCACCCTAGATTCTTTCAGGAATCAAAGTAGTGTGGGTATATATCATTTTCATATTCATTTTTAAAGTTTCTGCATGTACTGATGATCGAATATTGCTTATGGTTTAGCTGAGAACAGTGCACATGGGAAAATTTCTAAAGAGTACTTGTTATTTGTGGTTGAGAGTTTTAATTTACTAGCTTATACGTTTAACCACATGTTAAACTTGGCTAGCAATCGTATAAGGTATTTATATACCGGGTTAAAATGGCTATTTTTAAGAGTTTTTAGATAAATTCCAGACACATACGAAGGTACTTAATTGTTCATGTAATTTACTGATATGTATCAACAACTTTTTAATAATAAAAAATAAACATATAATTTTTTTTATATAAAAAAAATACTTATATTACATGATTATAATATTGGTGTTTTACGACCGGAAATCAATAAAAACAATTATGCAGTCTCATGTTTTAGTTTGTACGTTCTTTGACTTTTTTCTATCTAGCATAAATCTTAACAAAGTCAAATTATGAAATTAGGGTATATGACTAGGATATCTCCGACAAGCCATTTATTTAAAAATTAAAACTTTATAGAAGACGTAATAAATAATGGTTGCAAATGCCTCACAAAAATAAGAAAAAACAAATCTATCTATTTGTGGACTTTATTTAAAAATATTAAAATTAGCATACGATATAATTACACAGATTTTTTACTATATAATTTAATTTGTTCTAATCATAAATTAAAGTTTTTTAAACTTAATATTACAAAAGATATTCGAAAAAATTATTCTAAGTGTATCTTATATAAATTTTAATAAAAAGGTAAAGCCTTCTTTTTCCATAACATTTCCATGCAATTTTTGGCAGTGATACCAATGATATAATTATTTGCGACAAATATTATTGTATTACTAAATATAATAAGCGGAAAAAAAGTCCCACAATAACATAAAATACAAATTTACACAATGATAAAAATTGTACCATCCAAGGACCTTTGTTTTAATTATTAAGCTAATATTTCATTGACAAGCAATGAATTCTTTAATCAATAAAGTCACTGAATTTGTATACAAAATAGTATAGTTAATAATATTTGAGTCCTTGAAAAAAATAAAGAGTGCCGTTTTCTTTGTAAGTTCTCTCTGTTTCAAAACATAACACTTCGTCCATTAATTTTATTAAAAGAATCTTATTTGATATTTTCTCTAGTTAATCATTATGAAAATTTAAAACTATTGTTGAATTTATTTAATTTTGAATAATACAATAATTAATATTGCAAATTACCTAAAAAAGTATTATTAATAACTATTTCAAAACTTTAAGAAATTCTCTCGTCATAATTTAAATTTTAAAATTTTATAATTACATAGGATAAAAGCTAGATAAACTTTTTTATGTGGAACAAGAAGAATATCATTTTTTTTTAATAAAATACAAAGGCAAACATTTTATATTTTAGGATCGAAATAGTATATGGCACGACATGATATCTTGAGTACATATACACACAGAAAATATTTTCCTTTTTTAATGTGTATATAGCAAAGTTATAGAGCTGCAAATATAACTTGTTACTTAAGGCAAATGGCTTCTTCATTTTTTTGTATACGCAAGTATATATTTATATATTTACTGTACTTGTACTACTCCGGAGTCCAGCAGATACACTAACATTTTCGTCGGTGGTCCGTTCACTCATTGTGAAGTGGGAAACAAGGAACGGATTGGTGACCACCAGGATATAGAACACACACACACACACATATATATATATACACGTGTGTGTTTGAAAAAATTATTAAATATTCTTAAAATACTTATCACATGGTACTTTATATTATTTATGTATTGTCAATTCAACATTTAAAGTATATTATTTTATTTTAAATATTAAAATGACAATACATAAATAAAATAAAATATTATATAACAGATATTTTAAAATTACCGAATAATTACTCGCGTGTTTATGTTCACATTTACATTTATATAAACATCTTTTTAAGGTTTGATGGTTTCGCGAGTTAAAATTATGACAAGTGACTGGTCGTCAGAAATAGTTCATTAACTGCATGCACAATGGATATGTAACCACTTGTATACTTTTTCTATTGAGGCGTAGGAATATTTGAATTATTAACCATTTTTCAATGGCTGCAGTAGATAATACACAACAAATATGTAAAATAGGGTTTCTTGTAAAGGCTAAAACTATCGGTATGTAAATTAGGGTTTGTATAGGACCCATCAGATAACAATCTATATATGTGATACGTCATAGCTCTTAATTAAATTAGGGATTATTTTCGAAACAACAATTTTTAAAGAGAATTTTATATATTCTTAATTAACATTCACTACAAGAAAAGTGCCTATCAGCGACCGAAAATACCAGCGACCGACAATTACCGTCGCTAATAAAGGTTATAGCGACCGAATACTGCGACCGAGATTTTTTCCCGTCGCCAATATTTTTAGCGACCGCTTAGGGTCGCTAATTCCGTCGCTGATACGAAAAGTCACCACAAAAAAAGTGCGGGAGATTTGGCGCCAAAATCAGCGACCGATTTTCGGTCGCTAAATCAGTGGCTAATGTATTCGGTCGCTATTATTTCTGGTGCGGTCGCTATTTCGGTCGCAATAAATGCCACGTTATTTATTATTCAGCGACCGCGTCGCGGTCGCTATTACATGGTCGCTGTTACGCAACATCAGCGACCGATAAGCGGTCGCTAACGAAGTCGGTAATTTATTAGGTCGCTATTAGTTCTATTGCGGTCGCTATTTCGGTCGCAAAAAATGCCACGTTATTTATTATTCAGCGACCGAATGGCGGTCGCTATTAAGCGGTCGCTGTTACGTCTTTACCTAAACGTCGCCCTGAACCAGTGCATACTGCTTTCTGTTTGCTGGTGGAAGAAGGAGAAACGGCGAGAGGCGGCTGCAGGCGATTTTCAGAGGCAAGGAGTAAGAATTCTTCAAATTTTTCGTTAATCTATCTGGTATGGATAATATGAATTCATTTTCTTTATTTTTTGGGTTGAATAAGTATAGTATGTAAATGACTATACTTGATAGATTTGTGGTATTTTGATTTGAATTGTGGTTGTGTTTATGGGAAATGTGGATTGCTGATATGGGTTTTGGATATATGTTTATTTGGCAGCTTAATACTTGAATTTTGTTTGCGATGGGTTTGTTTGGATTGCTTTAGCTAGCTGTCCATATATATTCAAGCTCTTGTGAATCTTGAATATTGATGCTGCTTTGTAATTGTTAAAAAGTGAAAGGAAAAATAGTTTAAGATACATCCACAAACCATCTTCATGATTGCATGTACGTAGCGGCTTAATTAATTGATTACTTTATTTCTTTTATGTCTCTTCTTCTTTTTTCGATCACCAAGAAATGTTATCCTTTTAAGACTCGGACGAAAGAAAGACTGAAATGCAAAAAAAAATCCCATTTGCTTGTGCCCGTATGATATTTCGTTATTGAATTTGATTAATTAGCAATCATTCTCTCAAAATAAAATTGTTAGCGAAAAATTATGTCTTTTAAGTTATAAAATGAACAGGGCAAAATTTACTCAAATTCAAAATATAATTCAAAATCTGTGTCATAAATTCTGTTACAATTAGTTTTTTACTGTAAATTAAAATAAATAAATAAATCTTACTTTTGAAAAAGTTTTGATAAATAATTCCTTTAGTTTTTTCCATGGATATCCTGTTGCTTTATTCTTTTATTCTTATGAAGTGAGCGCTACTACTCCAATTAGTAGGGTGGAATTGAAGAGTGAAATGACACACCACTTGGGAAGATAAAATAATAACACTAATAATAATAATAATAATAAAAATAATAAAAAATAAAAATAAATAAATAAACAAATAAACTAAGTAGATTTGCTTAGTTTACCCCATCTAAAATAAACTGAATACTACTAATAATAATAAAAATAATAACACTAATAATAATAATAATAATAATAAAAAATAAAAATAAATAAATAAATAAACTAAGTAGCATTTGCTTAGTTTACCCCATCTAAAATAAACTGAATACTAGTGCATGTAACATTAGGAGCTTAGAAACCCGTTCGACATTCACTCATTAAGAGTGAATGTCGAATAGTCCCCAGTCTGGGACTATTCCTAGATGTTTCATCTCTCACTTAGGCCGGTGTCAATGACTTGAGTCCGTTTTTTTTTGTTTTGAGGATTTTTCGACTAGTATCTCGACATGTTCTCTAAGTGCATACTTAGACTAAGTTGTCTTGGTCTATTTCGTGTACTTGGAGACCATGGCGAGGTACTGCCGAAATTTTCTTGAAACAGAAGAAACGTGCTCAAGGTGTTGACACTAGTGAGGAGACGCATCTAGGAATGGGATAGAAGCCTGACCCTTGAAGATATGTAGGATTCATGCATATAGCACATACCTAAAGACAACAACACAATTTAATTAATACAGTTAATCTTGTCAAAATAGGTACCCCATACTATAATGGATTTCTATTCAGACCGTAGCTGGATGAGGCGAAGAAAGTCAAGTTGTCAGATAGGTGCTACAACTGAATTTAGAACTGGTTGCGAAGTGTTTCTGAATTATGCATATAGTCACAAAGAATGTGTCAATGCTCAAAACAAGATAAGATGCCCTTGTTTGAAGTGTAAGAATGTTAATTATGCGGACAGAGATTTGGTCGCATATCATTTACTTGTTAAAGGGTTCATGAAAAATTACGAAGAATGTTGGTGGGCACATGGACAGAAAAGAGGGAGTGTCATCACACAGGGACAAAATCCAGGCAGCAGTACCTACCGTATGAATGACATGGTTCATGATATTGCAGGGCCGAATTTTGATTGGGAACAAGATAGAGAGCAAGTTATGAATTCTGATGCCAAAGCGTTCTTTACTTTATTAGAGGAGGGTAGCGAACTATTGTGGCCTGGATGCACCAAGCAAACTACGTTGTCTGCAGTTGCGACGTTACTTAACATCAAGACTGATCACAACATGAGCCACGAGTGTTTTGAGTCGCTCTTAAAGGCCATTAAGAGTATGTTACCTGACGGTGAAAAATTGTCCGATAGTTATTACTTTTGTAAGAAAATGGTGAAGAAGTTAGGTCTTGGATACCAAAAGATCGATGCATGTCCGAACGATTGCATGTTGTTTTATAAGGAAAACGAACAAAAGACAAAGTGTACGTTGTGCAGTCATGATCGGTTTAAGCCTAATAAAGAGGGTGAGACTCCGAAAAAGAAAAATATACCTTTTAAGTTTTTACGGTATTTTCCAATTACACATCGGCTGCAAAGATTGTACATGTCTTCAAAAACAGCTGAACATATGACTTGGCATGCGAGATCTCCAGCTAAAGATGAAGAACTTAACCATCCAGCAGATGAGAAGGCTTGGAGAGATTTCAACTTAGCACATCCTGGGTTTGCATTAGAACCAAGGAATGTGAGACTTGGATTATCAACAGATGGTTTCAACCCTTTCGGTCACTCAGCTGTTCCTTACTCCTGCTGGCCTGTGATTGTGACTCCTTACAACTTGCCTCCTTGGATGTGTATGAAACAACCATACTTGTTTCTTTCACTCATGATTCCTGGTCCCAAGAGTCCTGGAAAGAATCTAGATGTTTACTTGAGACCTCTGATAGACGAGTTGAAGATATTGTGGGCGGATGGAGTACAAACTTGGGATGTTTCGACGAAAATAAATTTCAATCTTCGTGCAGCGCTTATGTGGACTATCAGTGATTTTCCTGCTTATGGCATGTTATCTGGATGGAGTACACATGGGAAGATGTCTTGTCCATATTGTATGGAGCATACAAAGTCTTTCACTCTACCACATGGTCGAAAACCCTGCTGGTTTGACTGTCATCGTCGTTTTTTGCCAATAGATCACCCTTTCCGAAGAAATAGAGACAATTTCAGAAAAGGAAAAGTAGAGAATGATATGCCTGTAGAACGATTGTCTGGGACAGAGGTACATGACCGTGTGATGAGATTGCCAATAATCCCATTTGGTAAGAGTGCTAGCTCAGAAATAATCAATGGGTTTGGTGAGTCTCACAATTGGGTTCGGAGAAGCATATTTTGGGAATTACCTTATTGGTCTACAAACTTGATTCGTCATAATCTAGACGTCATGCATATTGAGAAGAATGTGTTCGACAATATATTTAACACCGTGATGGGTGTAAAGGGCAAGACGAAAGATAATGATAAGGCACGGTTGGATATGAAAGATATTTGTAAGCGTCCTGGTTTAGAGCTTTATCAATCACCTAATGGAAAGATAGTCAAACCTCATGCAAAGTATACCTTATCCAAAAAGCAGGTAGAAGATGTATGTGCATGGATTAAGTCTCTGAAACTACCAGATGGATATGCGTCAAACATTGCAAGGTGTGTTACAGGTGAAAAAATACAAGGGATGAAGAGTCATGACTACCACGTGTTCATGGAGAGACTCATGCCTATAGCATTTCGGGACTTGCTTGATAAAACAGTTTGGGATGCTTTGACTGAGCTTAGTCATTTTTTCAAAGACATATGCTCAAAAACGTTAAATGCAAATGACATGGACGTACTTGAGAAGAACATCATTGAGATCACATGTAAACTTGAAAAAATATTTCCACCTGGGTTTTTTGACTCCATGGAGCATTTGCAAA
The DNA here is from genome assembly GCA_947179155.2 of Hedera helix. Taxonomy (NCBI): domain Eukaryota; kingdom Viridiplantae; phylum Streptophyta; class Magnoliopsida; order Apiales; family Araliaceae; genus Hedera; species Hedera helix. The sequence goes on from OX359285.1 coordinate 26,155,611, forward strand.
TTCATCTACCTTATGAAGCTCGTTGTGGTGGTCCAGTTCAATATAGATGGATGTATCCTTTCGAGAGGGTGATGGGAAACCTTAAGAGGAAGGTAAAAAACAGAGCTTACATCGAGGGGTCGATATGTGAGGCGTACAGTTTTGATGAGATATCTACATTTGTTTCAGACTATTTCCCCGACGAGGTCTTGACAAAGGCCAATCGAGTTCCAAGATATGATGATGGGGGCAACGTTGAACTTAATGGTCGACTTTCTGTATTTGGTCTACCTGGGCGCGCTTATGGTAAAGGAAAACGCATATTCCTATCTGAGGCAGAATTACATGCGGCACATACTTACATTCTTCTCAATTGCGAGGAGATTGACAACTTTGTGAGGTATGCATGTAAAACTCATATTTAACTTAAATCTCATATCTGTAATTTCATTATTTAACATTTGATGCGGAGTTAATAATATGTATAATGTACATGTAGAACATAAGATGCTGAGTTAATAACAAATCAGCACGACATCACTGATAAAGAAGTTGAACTGAGTCGTGATCAAAATTTTGCAAAGTGGTTGAAGGAAAAAGTAAGTTATTTAACTTAATTAAATATGACTTAATTAGTACGAATTCATTTTATTTAATTTATGAAACACTTATAACAATATATTTAACAATTGTAGGCTCTTAATGATGGTACAATTAATTCAAGTGTACAAGTCTTAGCCATGGGCCAAGACAGGGACCAAGTCACTCGCAATGGTTATAAAGTAAATGGCTATGACTTTCATACGAAGCCATATGCCATCGGTAAAAGAACAACCAAAACTGGAGTGTTTGTTCAAGGAGATTGTTACAATGAGGTTGGTCGTGCCTTTTATGGGGAGTTGGAGGACGTTATTGAGTTGTCGTACAAGGGTACCTACGTAGGTCAGATTAATCTGTTTAAATGTCGTTGGTTTGATTCAGAAAAAGGCATACGTGTCGATCGACATGGAATTGTCGACATTGACCTCAACAAAAGGACGTATATGAATGCACCATTTGTGTTGCCAACTCAAACACAACAAGTATATTACACTCCTACTCCTATTCGAAAAAGGGATAGACCGCCTACAGATTGGCAAGTTGTCATTCATACTCCCGCACGCAATCGTGTCCAATCCCTAGACGGAGAAGTCTACCAAGAGGAGACGTTACATAACCCTCCTATAATAAATGTCGATGACAACAATGAACTCAACAATTTAGAGGGTGGAGGTGATGATGATGAATTGGATCCCGATTTAGTACAGCAGTTAGATGACAGTAATACTGAGGAGGAAGAGTTTTTAAGTGACACCGACACTGAATCTGAAACATGCGATGGTTATGATTCTCCACACATTCGTGAAAATAATTCTGAATCTGACAGCGAGTTTCATTAAAATGTATGTTTAATATACATGTTTTATATACACTTGTCATTAATAATTGCAGCCATGTTTTATATATTGTCATTGCACACATGTCATAAACCATTGCACACATGTCATAATCATTTACATTTAATATGTCATTTTTTTAAATAGATGTCATCTTCAGCACCGCCTAGAAAGCGCGGTTTGGGTCGGGGTCCAAATCAGATCCCCAAGGCCCCAGATAATCTAGATGACCGCATTCCATTGCAGATTCGCCCTGATCCAGACAGCACGTAAGTTATTAATTAACCATATAGTAGTATAATAAAAAAGTATTATTGTTGTATATATATTAATATAAATTATTGTATATTTCAGCGATTTTGCAGATATTAGGGTTGTTAAATGTATTGCACAACTGTGCCTGCAAAACTGGCCTACCCCAGCTGTTACGTGGGCCAACACACCGCTTGCCCACAAGGAGGCATGTTGGCAGGAGTTTCAGGTATTTTTTCCTAAGTTACAGATATTCTATTCACCTAATATTTACTATTATCAAATTATAATAGAACTATTTTAATGTTATTATTGTATTTTAATTTCAGAAAAGATACAGATGGGACGAGGCACAGAATAGTGTTATACAGACACTGTTCTGGCAAAAGTGTGCTGTTCGAACAAAAGACAATATAAAGAAGGAGCGGGAAAAGGCACTCCACAATGCTGGCATAGACCATCCTGACCATGCTGAGGAGTATATGCATGAGTATGCCCCGTGGTGGTGCTCACACGATATCTGGGCTGAGATGTGCCAGCAGTGGCGGAGTGAGGAATGGGCAAGGAAATGTAGGACTGCTGCCAGGAACAGATCCGCTGGTGTACTTGAAGGGGAAAAGCCAAAGGGTACATATAAAGGCGGTAGTATATCACAGGCGAAACATTTCGCTCAAAAGGTACGAAGTTTGTTATATAGTAGTTTATTTATGTTTACAGTCATATATTTATTTTATTAGTATGCATTTGCATTATATAAACATATATTTATACACTTGTCATATTTGTAGTCTTGTGGATCCGAAAGCCAAACTGTAAATTGGTTGGATGTGTATGTGGCGACCCGTGATGGTCTGCCTGATGCTTTGCGGATACGGGTATGTTTTTATCTACGTTATATGTTTATAATTCTTTGATGTTATTATTAATGTTGATTATTTACTTGTAACTAATCAATGTATAACTTTATTACAGGACACTTATAGTCAATTAATGGACGAGCGGTATCCCCCTGGCAGTCCTCGTCCGTCAATTGATTAAGAATTGTGGGAAAGGGCGTCAATTGTAAAGAAGAATTTTGTCAAGGGCCAAGGACAGCGAAGACGGCCGATTATTAGTCCTTCTGGCAGCTCGGGTAGCCACTCTACGCAAGCATCATACAATCCGACGACACATAATGCTGCGGAGTGTGTTCGAGCCATATGTAGAGATCCTGCCCTCCTGCGTGAACTGCAAGATCATCTTAAGGCGCTGAGTCCCGAGTCTTTATCTAATGCAGTGGCGACAGCAGCAAGCCAGACAGACCGGGAGGAGGCTTCGCATGACAAGGTAATCATATCAATTGCTACAATTAAATTAATCACTCAAAAGTACTATATATATATAGAGATGTTTCAAACATGTTTTGTTTTTTGTTTTTTTCAGGAACGTACGTAGCAGCCTTATATCTCGATGATGCATGAGCTACATATCTTTCCTGCATTCCCTTTTGTGCTCATTTTATGTTATATCACATGCACGATCGAAAATATTATTGTAATTTTGGGATTTATTGTATATATATGTATTTAGATTAATGGATGTTGATTTTATGTCATTATTTGTGCTGAATTTAGTATTTGCTTGGAGATCTAGATAAGATCTTATTGTGCTGTGTGTTGTGCTGTGTGTTGGGACTTTAATACAGGTTATAAAAATTGGAAAAATCAGAAAATCAGAAAAAAGGATTTATTTATTTATTATTATCTGCGACCGAATACGGTCGCTAAATACCGGTCGCTAAAGTTATTCCAGTCGCTAAAAAAATCGGTCGCTGATTACGGTCGCTGAAATTCTCCGGTCGCTATTATTCCACACGGTCGCTAAAAATCGGTCGCAAATTGCCGTCGCAAACAATTTCGGTCGCTAATATCGGTCGCATGACGTGGTGCCACGTCAGTACAATGCTGACTAGGCTTTAGCGACCACATAGGTCGCTAATATCGGTCGGTGTTTATCCGGTCGCTGTTATCGGTCGCTAATGGTCACTCTAGCGACCAGATTTTATGCGACCACCTTTAACGACCGATTTCGATCGCTATTTTGGCACTAACGACAGATGGCGGTCGCTAAAAGGCGGTCGCTAATAGCTCTTTTTCTTGTAGTGATTTCATTGCTAGTTAGAAATGAAATAGTAATTGTACGTACGACAATGTTTAATTTACATAAAATATGTATAATGATATATTATTAAATTTTTTATGTCATTTCATAATTAATAAATAAATAAATATTTAATTTTTGAACGGGCTTAAATGTGTGTGTGTACATACATACACACACACACACACACACAAAAAAAAAAGAGATGTAGATCTAGTTGCAAAATAAACATGTGATTAATAAAGTATGTCATGTTCGTTGATTGTTTAACGAGACTTGATTGAGAGAGAAATTGCAAGTGGCGGACACACTAAAGAAAAATAATTAAAGTGGTAGACACATCATTTAGCAATCACAAGTATCTACTCACATCTTTATAAAAATTGAGCGTCTTACTCAAAATTCAACTTTTTGACATGGTGATGAGCTAATCTTTTCTATCATCAAAATAATTTAACCCTAATCACTTAATTAAAATGGCTATATTATTCCTAAACCAACTGTTTGAAATGACGATTAGCTAATCTAATCTATCCTATTCTATCTTATATTGTGAATTTTCGTGTGTCATCGTTTGACAAATCGTACACCTACATAAGTAAATTAAGTTTGGATTATATATTTGAATAGGCATGGAATTAGTTAACATCAAATATGCATATTTATTTGTGAAGTATATATGTTGATGATAAAATATGCCATATTCTTTTATTATTTTATATTTTTTTTACTTTTAAAATATTTTGGGTAGCTATATTTTCAACCAGTGGTTATTATTGGCGCTGCACATATAATGAATGGTTTGCCATAAAGTTAGAACCCAATTTTGGCCAATTTTCTATGTTGATGTATATTTTAGTTAATATTATACTTTCTAAGTCTCTTACAAGAGTCTCGTTTGATTTTAATCCTAGTGAATTTGTAAAATTTTTAAATTTAAAATAATGGAGTCAATTTGTTTGATTTTCAAAATAACAAATTTGCTCTTAGTAATTGTTTGTATTAATTAAGATTTTATAAATTGACTAAAAAAATTAGATAATTTTTTTTTTATAAAACTGACACGTAGATAGAGAGAACACTCTTCAGTCTACATGTCAACACTTTATTGGTTTAAAAATAAACTTACCATAAAGTTCACGTTATGGTAACCGGATCCCTCAACTTTACATTCTCTTATCAATGTGAAATCTTCGAACAAATTCTTTGTAAGAACTTTGATTTCACGAAATTCGTAAATCATTTGTATTTTTCAGTTAAAAGAATAATCAAAGGAAATGATTATGCACCGTTTATATAAGCTCATGAACAGTTTTTTTTTTCTTTTTTTTTTTTCCGAAAATTGAAGTGTAACTTGCATTAAATTAAACATCTGTTACATGACGGATTAATGAACAGTATTTTTTGGAACTCTTTGAATGGCAATGACCAAAGATATATATCAACAAATAAACGAAAATCTTGATTATATGAGTTCCTCTAATGTACACATTCAATTTTAAATGCATCATATTCCCATTAATAAAATTTAGAGATGCATTTTTAAAATTCTTAATTCAATTTTTATTTATTTAACGAGTCTAGATTCAAAATTGTTACGAAATTATTTAAGTTTATGGAAACACTACAAATGATAGATAGTTAGTAGCATTTTAAAGTTAGTTTACCATAAATTTTAACAATTTAAAAGTTTAAGATTTTATAAATTGACTTTAAAATGTCAAAATTAAAAATAAAAGTGGTAAAGTAATGGGGCGTTAATTGTTTTCTCATTTATAAAGGATAATTGAGTCAGTTTATCATAAATAAGTGTGCAACTATTAATTTTAAGTGTGCAAATATCAACTCCCTTTACGTAACATAAGCCCGTTCATCATATGTTGCGGACTTCACGATACAGGCCTAATCTAATTAAATGATTTTCAGCTTGTTTAGTTTTTGTTCAGTGTTGAGCTTAAGCCCAATAGGCCAATATTGCAAATATGTAACATGTGGACTACCAAGTCTAGCTAATATAGCCTAGTCCAAAATAAAACGTCACTTTGGGAAGGAAATATTGAAAATATTCACACCGTATTATTAATGTGTCATCAATTGCTGGCATAAGCACAGCTCATTTAGAAAATCATGGTTGTAAGAAAAAAATTAAATTTTACATACCTAAAGAAATTTATTTAAGAGCATGTTAGGCAAACTACTTATAAATTAGTCAAATCAACTTATAAATAATTAAGTTAAAAAAACTGCACGGAAATGACTTTTTTTTTTACTTATAAGTTCAAAAAAGTCAAAAAAAGAGAGTAAGTTTTTGTTACTTAAAAAAATGTCATTTTTTTTAAATCGGTCAACCTAAATGAAATAATAGAAATGTTTTCTTTTATTTTTTTAATGTTCTTCTTACTAAAATATATTTTAGTAATTTTTACATTTTACTTAACTTATAAGTCATTATTAACCGAACACATCCACAACTATTACTTATAATTCCCGACTTATAAGTAAAAGTGATACCAAATACTTTTACTTATAAATCTACTAAAATTTTAACTTTAAATAAAAAAAAAGCCATTTCCAAATGATCCTTAAAACTTTTTATAATGTCAAAGAATAATTATATTATGAAAACAATAATTATATTGTTAAATAAGAAGTGTCGTTAAAAATTAAAATGTAAGAATATCACTAAGTATATATTTATTCTTACAACATAAATATTGACATTATAAATCGTTTTATTTAATTATTGAAAACTTAATATATTGATTTTTATGGGTTCAAGTTGAGACTCAAGAATGCTCAACTTTGATTCGTTAAGACTATTAACTCAATTCTCACTCACCCTAAAGTTAATTTTAATAAATTATTTGTAGTTTACGCTCATTTTTCAGTTAAATTTTCACCGAAAAATTTAAAATAAGGGTATTTAGGTACATTTTCTGCCATTAAGAAAGATCTTCTTCTTTCATTTCTTCTTCTGCTACTTCTACCCAAAGAAAGAGAGAATTCTAATAGGAAAGCTCAATCCGCTAATCTAGTTTGCATTCAAATAATTTCTTTAGTTTACAGTCCAAAAAACATATCACATCTGGTGTATATATGCAAAAGTGTGGCCCAGAGTACACAAGTTTGCCCTTTTGGGAGTGGAATGCCTATAGACAGAGAGAGTAACGGGGGTTTGTTCATCTTTCAGAGAGAGCTGAGGGATTTTGCCCATTTTCGAGAGGGAAAGAGGAAAAAGAGTTGGTTGTAAGCTATCAAATGGATCTGGGAAAAAAAGAAGAAATCGAGGAGAATTAGAGCAGAAAAAGGGGACAAAATCAGCAGCTTGTCCGATGAACTGATCACAAGCAGTTTTGATTGTAATAGCTTGACATCAAAGATGAAAACACGGATTTAACTTTATATCTGTTTCTTTCCTTTAAATTCTCGTCGATTTTTGTTTCTTTAAGTTTTTTGTTAATTTCTGTTTCCACCATTCAAGGGTTGAGAGAAGCTATCAGCCTTACAGGTATATAAATTTCACAACTTATAATAGGAAGAGATTCGCAAATTGATAATTGGGCATATCGAGTTTTTACCTCTTCAGCAGAGAGAGATCTCTTTGGCCTTCTCTTCGGCTTCTTAGCGGATGAATCAGATCATCTGCTGAATCTATTTGGAGACATCTCCGTCGTTCATTTTGGCATATCAATTTGGGTAAGTAGCAGGAGTGAGTGAATGTATGTGATCTCACCCCTACGGGCTTCTTCTTCCATCGTGAATGAGCTTGTATGTATGGGTTTTGATTGTAATAGCTTGGTTCCATAGCTTGAAATGCGTTGAAAGAGAAGAGCGGAAAAGAAGGGTAGAGAGAGAAGGAGAGAAAATAAAAAAGTTAAAAAAAAATATTTGAGATGATATGACTTTTTTATCCCTGTTTTTATGATGCCATCAAATTTGGCCGGAAAAATAATTAATTAGATGAATACTTCCTCCAATTCTATTTATTAGTCATGTTAGGGGATAAATTTTTAACACATTTTTAGGAGGTGTTAATTACAATTTTCTCAAGTATTTACTTTAATAATTAATCACTCATCTATTTAAGCAACTTTTTGCATTTTTAACGTGACCCTACATATGATTTTTTTAATGATAAAACTAGAGCAATAAATAAATTTTTTTAATAAATATGCAACAATCTAACACTAACACGTTAAATAAATAAAAATGGAGGGAGCACCAATTTAGTAATTTTCTTTTCTTTTCTGAAACACGTTCGTGTCTCTGTGTTTTTTGTTTTGATATAATATTAATGCATACGTTCTCGTTGGTAAAGAAGGGAACGGATACCCACAGTCCATGTTATAGGCGGCCCAGATCTTCTCCGATACATATGTTTGATTTTGATTTACTCAATTGTTACTGTAGAAACAAAACATAGGATCCAGATGTCTGTTTGCATGGTGTAAGAGATCAAGTCATGTCTTAACCATAAAATAAACACAAAATGTCTCAATATGATTTATTTTTTTTAATTAGTTTCATAATTAAATATATATTTTTATTTTAGAATCATAAAGTGATATAATATTCTTAATTTATCATTATTATTTTATTATCATTTTTAATATTAAATCACCACAATTAAATTTTTAATTAATACTAAAAATATATTTAAAAATATAAAATTATTTTAAGACGGAGGGAGTACCTTTTTTTATAGTGCACACAACATACCGTTAAAGTTTAGTTAGTTAATTGTAAGGAAAGAAAAAATATAGATACATGCATTTGTAAGTTGATATGAAGTATAGTAATGTAAAAAAATTTAATCTGGTGCCACATAGATTTGTTGTTGAAATTTTAACAGATGAGACAATTTTTCATTTCTTTTGTAAAATAATTACAGTACGTTCAATGAATTGATTAAAAAAAAATTAATTCAATGATGCTATAAATTAGGATTAAGTTCAATAAGATAAAAGTGATTTAACCCTATTAATATATATTATACTTATTTTGAAGTATACAGAGTATGTGTATATATATGAGATATTTTAGTTATTATATTTTATTCCATTCTATTTTGATATCTTTTCAGTAATGTATCAAATTTTAGCCTTTGGATTTAGATGTGGTTTTGAAAAGGGGTCGGCTTGAGTGTCGACGAGGTTCGAAAGATCGATTTTATGATGAGCCAATTGACCAGAGCTGCCAGTTGGTATATTTGAAATGGATGTACCAACTCATCCGAATTTTGTTTTCGTAATCGCTGGCTCATATGTGACTACGAATTAATTGGTCCGCAAACCGAGATTCATAGAGTTCGGGGGCTTGCTTAAGCGAGGGGAAAGTGTTAGGCACCCCCCGACTTCCGTGAAACACGGTTACCGCTATCTTGATGTTTTCCTATCCTTTAAATCCTAAAATGTGTGTATGCGCGTGTATGTGCGTGTGTCTATGCGTATGTGCCTATGAAAATTGTCGGAATACTTTGTTTTGAAAGTGCTTCAGAAATCTCGTTGACCCTATGCACGAAGTATTTGATTTAATCGAAAAGTTCATTGTTATTGTTTTTGTTTCGATAATAAAACCGATGATATTTTGTAAAACATATTTTTCAAAGCCTTCGTCAAATAGGAATAGAGCTCATCCGACACTTACAACTTTATTTTAGCCTACGGATGATCTAATATCCTAGTTTGATTGATTTTATAAAAATCTTCATCTTTTCATTTCAAAATTCATTTTCCATGTCGAAAGGGAAAATCAAGCATTAAAATGGCGTTGGAGTTATTCATGGGCATGTGAGCCATCCAAATAACCCCAAGCATCCACAATCGCACACTTCACTATCACGGAGCCTTAAACCCGATTTTCGACTCGATGTCGTTTTAAGGCCCAAAAATTTACATATTTACATAAAGGCGCATCACGATCGCTACATACGTAAAAACTATGAAATAAACTAAAAGGATATCATCGGGAGGTTAGGAGGAGATTCCATCCGCAATAAATCCTCCCTAACCGTCCATAATCCACAGATCTACAATGTAGATTGACTACATTGGATCTAACTTTAAAATAAACAAAATCAAAATATTTAATATCACAATACGCCAAATGTTCGGATCTACAGTAGATCCACCCAACAAACACAATAAGAACGAAATAAAACTAGATCTACAAGATTTGCTATATAAAACACAACGACGCTATGAAACTCGGATTTTTTCACATTCCGAACGATGAAATAGACGCTTTAACACTTGGAAATCAAAATAGGACACAAAGATTGTACAAAAGAGGAAGAAATCTCACTTTTTTTCTCTCTTTTTTCTCTCTCCCGTCGCCTTTCTCTCTCCATTTTTCTTTTTCGTCCGCGTCTGTCGAAGAAAATGAACTGGAAGTGGCGATTTAATCTTCAGATCTTGGCCGCAGGTGCAGCTGGCTTCGGTGCCAGCCGTAGGTGCAGCTGTGGCCAGCTTCGGTGCTTTCTCGATTTCCGCGTCTGATGTCGGTCTTTCGTTTTTTCGCTGTAAGACTCGTATTTTGCAATCCGAAAATCCCTGGGAAACGTGCCATATTGTTATGGGAGACTAGTTCGGTGGTCTGCAACTTGATATAGAATTTGCTAATTGTGCTTGGCTTCCAGGGGGGCTGCCCCCCTTCCACCCCTGCCAGCTCACCGGCGAGCTGGGCAGCCGCTCGCTCACTGGGGAGCGAGACCCCCGAACATCGTAAGCGTAGTGGCCATTAGTCGTCTTTTGTGATCAAATCAGGTTCTTCTGGATCAACTATTTGCCTTGCCTCAAGTAACCTGATGCTCGTTGTTCGTTGTGGCGGCTTTGACCGTAAATCGTTGGGGTGGCTTCGTGTTGGGGTCCACCTTCCTTTTCGCATGTCGGGTCAAGTCACGATTTTGCCCTCCTGCCAGGGTTAGTAGAGAAGTGCAAAATTTGGGTGTCTACATCAGGATTCTCAACAAAAATATGGCCTTTTGAGGTTTGCAGGCCAGGGCGAGCCAGACCTTAATTCAGATCATTTTCTGTAAATTTGCATAATCAAGCATTTAGAGTGATCTATAATTATGTATAAACTTGATAGTGAAGTGACATTTTTTGAAAAAATAAAGTACGAGACAAGTCTACTCGATAATGCATATAATTTATTAGTTTTTTAAATGGTATATTCTTATATCTTAACTTTTCATTTTATTTTTCTTTCCCTCACTCATTTTAGTTGTAGTGAGAGACAAAGATATGTAGGTAAACTACATTTTTAATATTTTAAATATATAACAAAGTAAGTGGATAACTATTTTATTATTGGTTGCATATAGACAAATATTTTTAAGATAAAAATAATATTTACAATAATAATATATTAAGTAAAAATTATTTTATAACAACGGTCTGCAGGTCAGGTCAGACTTTAATGTTCAAATAATGGTCTTTTTGAACTTTACAGGCCGGGCCTAAATTGGTCAAGTTTTGAACAAATCAGACCCGACTTTAATTAGGTCGAATTTAGGTCAAATTAGACCGGTCTACAGGCCAAACCGATCTACAAGTCGCAGAATTTTTATGCATGTGTAGCATTTAGAGAGAAGAATCAGACATTGATATGCCACAACCACGAAGGACCAATAGACGGAGAAACCGGTATTAGGCTGATAGATATATATGGGTATAGGTGCCGCGTGAAATTGAATTTGAATTTCAAGCCCTGCATTTGCATTTCATTTCAATATAAACCAGTAAGACACAGAAGTGGTGTGGTGTGGACCATCGGATGGGAAGGTTTGGCTTGACCCAAATAAGAGAAAAGGAAAAGGAAGAAAAGTCACACTTTTCTCCTCCCTTCCTTCAGTCACTTGTGCCCCCGTCATTTTTATCAACAATATATATAAATAATTCAGCTAGTCGTTCTTCCCAATTCATTCTCACACTTCTCTCCAACCCTTCTCAATTTATTAGGCTCTTCTTCTTCCTCAAATTCTGCATCAATTCTTGAAAACTCAGTTTAAACAAAGGTATTTTTTAATCTCAATAATTGATAATTCTCTCTCTTATGTTCATTTGTTTGGTGGGTTTGTCCATTTTATGTGTTTGGAATCTTATTTTTATGTTATTTTGTTGCAGGATTTCATGTGTAAAGGTTCAAAGACTAAAGTTTGCTCATCAGATATAGTCATGGAGCCTGGATTTCAAGAAAAGAAAGATGGGGTTTTAAGTAATGCCTCAAATTTACTTGAATTAGCTGCTGCTGATGATCTTGCCGGCTTTATTCATCAGATTGAAGAGAAGGGGTTGGATATTGATGATGTTGGCTTTTGGTATGGGAGGAGATTTGGGTCTAAAAAGATGGGATTCGAAGAGCGAACTCCATTAATGATTGCTTCCATTTATGGAAGCAAAGAGATTCTGAAATACATAATTGGAACAGGAAAAATCGATGTTAGCCGATCTTCTTCTTCAGATTCAGCCACTGCCCTACACTGCGCTGCAGCCGGCGGGTCTGACTCATCGGCGACGATCGTCAAACTGTTGCTTGATGCATCTGCCGATATTAATTCCGTCGATGGAAATGGAAACAAATCTTTGATTCCTTTGGGTTTCAAATTTTCGACTAATTCCAAAAGAAAGGAATTGGAATTATTGCTGAAAGGTCTTCCTGGGGAGATCGGCGACATAAACCCAGAAACTCCCCAATTGGTTGAGAAAAAAGAGTACCCAGTTGATGTTTCGTTGCCGGATATTAATATCGGATTATACGGATCAGATGATTTCCGGATGTATATTTTTAAAGTAAAACCATGCTCGAGGGCTTATTCTCACGACTGGACTGAGTGCCCTTTTGTTCATCCCGGCGAAAACGCCAGGCGCCGTGATCCAAAGAAGTATACTTACAGTTGCGTGCCTTGCCCAGAGTTTCGGAAGGGGAGCTGTGTGAAAGGAGATGGTTGTGAGTATGCACACGGAGTGTTTGAATCTTGGCTTCACCCAGCTCAGTACCGAACTAGGCTGTGCAAGGATGAGACAGGATGTGCTAGAAAAGTGTGCTTTTTTGCCCACAAAGTGGAGGAGTTGCGCCCATTGTATGCTTCCACAGGGTCGGCTGTGCCTTCGCCTAAGTCGGCCTCTGTTAGTTCGATGGACATGGGTGCGTTGAGTCCGATAGGGATTGGTTCTTCGACGCCGCCATTGTCTTTATTGATTGCTTGTTCGTCTCCGATGGGTGGGAACTTGTGGCAGGATAAGGTGAATCTCACACCACCTGCCTTGCAGTTGCCTATTAGCCGGTTGAAGACGGCTTTGAATGCTAGAGATATGGAATTGGAAATGGAGCTGCTTGGAATTGAAAGTGTACGTACTCAGCAGCAGCAAAGGCAGTTGATTGATGACTTATCTAGTCTTTCTTCCCCATCAAGGTGGAATAACAATCGGTTTGGCGAAATGAATCATCATACTAATCTCGACGATGTTTTTGGATCATTGGATTCTTCGTATTTGTCTCAGTTGCAGGGTCTTTCTCCACGAATGACAACTGCTACACCCCAAATGCAATCTCCAACTGGGCATCAAATGCGCCAACAAAACATGAACCAACTCAGGGCGAGCTACTCATCAAATGTTTCCTCCTCACCCTCAAGAAAAGCATCCGTATCCGCATACGGGTTTGATTCGTCAGCGGCAGTTGCAGCAGCAGTCATGAATTCCAGGTCCTCTGCATTTGCCAAGCGCAGCCAGAGCTTTATTGACCGCGGAGCTGTGAGCAACCGCCCTGCTGGCTTTACATCGGCTGCAGCAAATTCAGCAACACTAATGTCTTCCCACCTTTCGGATTGGAGCTCCCCTAGTGGGAAATTGGACTGGGGTTACCATGGGGAAGATTTGAACAAGTTAAAGAAATCGGCCTCTTTCGGGTTCCGTAGTGGTAATGCAGCAAGGAATTCCGGAATGACTCCATCATTTGCGGATGAGCCGGATGTGTCTTGGGTAAATTCATTGGTGAAAGATGTTTCCTCTGCTGGGGCTGGGCTATACAGTTCAGAGCAGAAGAATGGAGTAGGAGGGGTTCAGGAGATGCTTCCGGCACGGGCCTGAGCAGATGTACATAGAGCAGGAGCAGATGGTGGCATAATCAAGCCATTCATTTGGTTCCCAATTTAACACTCCACACATCAATATTATTCTTTAATATTCTTGTTGATTTTTAGTACTATATGTAACTAGAACCTGAGAAATGAAACCTTGTTAGACTACAGATCAAGAATGTTTAGCCAGCGCTATGAAGTGGATTAATTTTGTCATTTTTTTTGTAATATTTGTTATTTTAATTCTAGTTCTGGGAATCGTCTTAATTTATTCCACAATTTTAATAACAATGTATATTATATTATGTGCAATATGTTCATTTTATTTATTGGAGATTGTGGTTTTATGACCGTCCTTTCAAGTAGTTGATATCTATTGAATGCTGTACTTTAATATACTTTAATTTTATTGGTGGTGGTCTTGGGAAGGAATTTCCATGGGTTGATGATTTCTAATGTCTTTAGTTGGAAACTTTGAATATAGTTTCAACTCTAGCTAATCATTGAATAATACTCGCAATCAAACTGCTTATGATATTGGTCATTATTTTTCTCTCTTTTATCAGGTTACCATTACATTATCGTCATATCATGTTGTAATGAATATTTTCTGATAGTTATTTTTTCCCATCTTAATGAGATAGATGATGAGAAAGAATATGCAGGCAATAAAATGTAAATGATTTGTTATTAGAATTTCATGCACAGAAAAGGGTGTTGCTTGGCTTGTGGCTTTTGCTTAGAGTATGATAGAGAGATGCCAAGCCAAGCATACAACATGATGACCAATGGAGGGTCCAACTTCTTTGAATTTTAGACACAAAATTTAGTGTTTTTTTGTTTTGTTTTTATTGCTTTCTTGAAAAAACTAAGAAAATAGGAGTATTTATCCATTAAGATTCAATATAGGTGTCTGACTATTCGTTTTTGATTCGACACATACACGACAAATTTAATTATGTGAAAAAAAACTTGTTCAATCAAATTAATTGTCTGGGCCTCCTATAGTGACCAAGCTGCAAGTTGAAAGACTAATATAGCACCATATATACGTACTAAGTCATAGGTTAGACTGGGTGCTAAATGATCTTTGAATTAGATTTCTTATCGTTGTGATTATTGTCGTACTTGCTTGGAAGGAACTCCTTATTTCAGTCTGTGAGCGGCACAAAAAGAAAAAAGGTTAGTGGTAAATGTAATTCATAGTTTACGCCGGATGTGTGAACGAATATAAACAAATTTGAATATAGCTGTATTCGAAAAATTAATTCATTATTCATATTCGTATTCGATATTCGACGAATTTTAAAAATATTAGCTGTATCCAATATTCGAAATAATATCCGAATACAGATAATATCTGTTTTCGTTTATTTTATTTGAATATTCGGATATCCGGATTCATTTATCAATCACTTAATATAAAATTCATTCAAATTATTTATAAAAAATAAATTTCTTTTTTGAATAATTACTCATAACCAATCACAATTTAAAATTTAAACCATATATATTAATTAATGAATATTTATTTATTTATTTTTAATAAATACAATAATCAATGCTCTAAATTATAATTCAAATAAACTTTTATTATTTTTGAAATTCTAAATTCAAAATGAATTCTCTAGTTATTAATGTTTAGATGTCCATTAATAAGTAGATGCCTATTTTATGTGTTAATTTAGAGTAATATTGTAGTGTTTATGAATATTTATAATCTATAATTATAACATTTAAATAATATTTATAACACTTGTTAAATAAAATATTTTAGATATATTGTAATACTATATATAACTAGAATAAGGAAAAAAATAATGACTTTTAAAATATAGTTTATTAATGAATGAATATTAATTTATTTATTTTTAATAAATATAATAATTAATGCTCTAAACTACAATTCAAATATGTTTTCATTACTTTTGAAATCCTAAATTCAAAATATATGCTCTACTTATTAATGTTTAGATACCCATTAATAAATAGATGTCCATTTTATGTGTTAATTTGGAGTAATACTGTAGTATGTATGAATATTTATAATCTATAATTATGATATTTATAACACTTATTAAATGATACATTTTAAATATATTGTAACATTATATATAACTAGAATATGGAAAAAAATAATGAGTTTTAAATTATAGTTCATTAATGAATGAATGTTAATTTATTTATTTTTAATAAATACAATAATCAATACTCTAAATTACAATTCAAATAAGTTTCATTATTTTTGAAATCGTAAATTTAAAACGAATGCTCTACTTATTAATGTTTAGATATCCATTAATAAGTATATGTCCATTTTATGTGTTAATTTGGAGTAATACTGTAGTGTGTATGAATATTTATAATATATAATTATAACATTTAAATGATATTTATAACACTTGTTAAATGATGTATTTTAGATATATTGTAACACTATATATAACTAGAATAAGGAAAAAAAATAATGAGCTTTAAAGTATAGTTCATTAATGAATGAATATTAATTTATTTATTTTTAATAAATACAATAATCAATGCTCTAAATTACAATTCAAATAAGATTTTATTATTTTTGAAATCCTAAATTTTAAAATGAATGCTCTACTTATTAAAGTTTAGATGTCCATTAATAAGTTGATGTTCATTTTATATGTTTGGAGTAATATTGTAGTGTGTATGAATATTTAAAATTTATAATTATAACATTTAAATGATATTTATAACACTTGTTAAATGATACATTTTAGATATTTTAACTTTATAATAGTAAAAAAAAAATTATTTTACTTATTATATATATATATATATATATATATATATATATATATATATATATATATATATATATATATATAAGTTATTCGGATAAGGATCCGAATTCAGATATTGAATTTCGGATATCCGTCGAATATATTTACGATCGGATGTTAAACGATTACACCTATATCCGTATTCGTTTAGTCATCAGAACACTATTGTTTAAAATCAGGTTACGAGTAAATAAGGCATCAACTACTGGCATCAAGAACTTTTCTTAAGTGATCTGTTTGAGTATTTCTCAACCACTTTGGTAGTTCTGTTTTTATTTTCAAACGATATTTTTCAATTTATCTTAAATTTGAAAAATAAAATAAAAATAGGGTCAATAAGGAGTTGCTTTCCTTATTTTATATTTTCTTAATAAAAGTAACGTCATATGGTATTCAATAAAATCGAATTGAGGAGGGAGTATTACAGTTAATGAGTAAAAACAGAGGTTAACTTCTCTAGCTATTGAAGTGAAGGATTTGCCTGCCACTAGCTAATCAATACTCTTAAATTTGGAGGGATCAATGTGGCATAGCTCCCCCTGATAATATAACATTACATAAATAATCTCTCGTTATCATGTTATGAAATTTTTACGTAATTCTAATTTCAATGTAGATGATATGAACTTGGGTAGCTTATCTACTTTAAACTCAAAACAAAAACTTCAACACCAACTAAAGTGTTAATGTAATAATCGGTCATAGTCCCACATCACTTAATTTTAAAGTCATTCTCCCTTCTCTTACCTATATATATGGACTTACCCATTTAATTTTTAATACCCAAACATTAAGTACTTCTTATTTTGTGAAGAACTTTTTAGTAAGGATTTATTTAGTTAAAATTTTCAATATCGAGGACGCGAACGAACAGCGAACCTCATAATTTTGGGTATGTTTATTTTTCTTTCTTTGTGTAAGTATTTAATTTTTTTGTATTCGTTTTAATTTTGTAACTTTAATTTTTGTATGCTATTTAGTTTGTTTTAATATATATATATATATATATATATATATCTCTTTGTTAGTAATTAACATTTTGAGGTATTAAATTATTATTTTTGTAACTTTAAAGTTTTGACATAATAATAATAACAACAACAACAACAATAATAATAATATTTGTTTGGGACATAATTAAAAATAGAAAAAATATTTTTGTAAATATACTTAAATTTATTTTGGAACAAGAAGGTTGTTAATTATTAAAATATTATATATAATCAAAATATGTATAACTTTAGATAGAATTTTATTTAGAACAAAAAAGATTTCGGATTCGCTAAAGAGAAAGAAAATGTTAAAGCTTAATCAATTAATTAACTATTTATTTATTTTGTTTAATTAGTTCCAGCGGAAGAAATTTAACTAGTCATTTTTGGAATATAATTTTGGATATTACATTGCGTATTCTAAGTACGAATTTCGTAGTCCTTCAGCGATATTTCTTTAATTTTAATTTGTTCGTTTTGTCTCTCAATTAGAATTCAGATATTATTTTGATATATTATTCATAGTCAAATGCTTATGATAGAATTGTTTAGTTTTAGATATTCGAAAATTCATAATTTGTACTCTTTGTACTTAGCGAGTATGTCTAGTATTTATTTTGATTATGTAGAAATGTACATACTAATATATTTTGAGGACTATGTGTTGATTCGTTTCGGTTTAGCATGTGCGTATTATAACCTTTTTTGTTTGTATTGTGTCGCATATATTGTGACATGATATTTTTGTTAGAATGTACGGTAAGGTATACCTGAGCTATAACCATATGTGGGGGTACCACATGCATGTCCTCTTGGCACCAATGCATGACACTTCCGTGGCAGTATGATTAGTCCACGACGTCACCATTTTGTGTGCTCCAATGGGAGTTGGACAATTGGTGTTTTGTTGTGAGAGGCGTATGAGTCGACCCTAGTTTTCTGTTTTATTCTGTTCTGCGGTTTGGTGTTATTTGTGCCAAACACACCTTCCGATTTTGTATACATCTGGATTGCGCAGTCCAATGTATATTTCTATTCTGTTTTGTTCTGAGCTCGGTATGAAATCACCTTAGCCATTTGATTCAGCCTATTATGTTATTCAGATTAGTTCAGTTTAGTTGGTTTTGTTATTCATTTTAATTTTTATTTTCTTGCACTCTATATCCGTACTGGACATTTGACTCATGTTGTGTTTTTCTTCTGGCAGATAATCAGGGGGAGCAAGGGCAAGTGTGAAGAGAGTTTCCTTTATGTAAATAGTTTAGATATTTTGTGTATGATTTGATATTTTGGTTTCTAAGTACTGTTGTAATATACAGATCATGTTTGAGCTAGTCAGCTATCTATTTAGACTATTCGGTTGCATATTAAAGTTTTGAATATCAGTTTGTAAGTTCTGCTGTATTTTGTGCGTAACCTCCCTTTCTATTTCGAAAAAAATGTGTTACAGTTAATTAAATACTGAAAATTTGATAGATATATACGAATAGCGTTATAATTATAATACATTATTAAAAAAAGAATAATGACGTACTATATTATTACTTTATTCATAAAATATAATACTCTTAATACCGTTTATGTATGCATTAATAGTGCATGAAGTTCGATAAGCTCTCGATAAACTTGTAAGCTCTTCACTCATTAACTGTCCTAGATCCTTACGACTCATAAGTAACTAGAGCGTTTATGCAAATGTTCAATTCTTTTTAACAATATATTGGCTTTAATAGCATTAATATTTTAAAATAAAATCAATTAATATCATGAAACTACATAACCAAATTTATAAACTAAACCTTAGATTAAGTTAAGACGTGTACCAAAAAGAAAAAGGTTTAGGAAGCTGAGTTTATGCTTGCACTAGAAGTTCGTTTGGGACCCTGTTCTAGAATGGAATCTTTAAAAGCTTCTCTTTAGCAACACCAAAGTTGGCCGCCCACGGGCTTATTTCTCCACCAGACACCACCTAGATATTCAGTCGAAATCATCATCATCTTTATTCACCTCAATCTTCTTTCTTTCAACTTTATTTATACTAGGATCGTCATCTATTCATCTCAATATTCTTTATTCACCTTTATTTATACTAGGGACATGTGGCATAGGTATTGATGTGCAATATAGATTAGTTTATTAATTTAAAAAATAAAATTTTAATTAAAAAATATAAAATATTAGAAAACATAAAAGGAGAGAATAAAAATAGAAAATTAAGAATTTTTCAAAACTTGAAAGGATATTTATTACTTAACTCGGATAGTAAAAGTGTATTTCTTAAATTTTTAGAAGGCAAAAGATGAAGAGAAAAAATAAAATTAGAGGGTAAAAACTGCGTATCACTTAGGTTGTCGAAGGGTAACAGAGGGCTTTTCAAAACTTTTGAGGATAAAAGACGAATAAAAAAAGAAGATGAGATTACATATGTAAAACACATTAAAGACAAGGGGCATAATAAATTTAAAAAGAAGAAGAAGGAATAGAACCTATAGTGGATATAAAGGACCCTTTTCTTCTCTTCTCTCTTTTTTTTTTTATAAAAAGAATTCATATTATTATATTTCAAATCCAGGATACATTTTAATCGTGTGCCTTGGGAAGAAGGGTAGATAGGGAATCTAAGGTTGATTCTAATTTTAACTTTATTAAAAGATATACCCCAACTTATGAGATTGCATAGGTGTTATCACTTTTGACTATCACCTTTGATCAATAAAGTGCCTCGTTTGATTTTCTTTATCGTGTATATATTAATATTAGCACAAGAATTTATATATATTAGTATCCGGTAACACATGAGTTGTTTGTATAAATTATGCAGGGTAGAATAACCAAACTCTCTCTCTCTCTCTCTCTCTCTCTCTCTCTCTCTCTCTATATATATATATATATATATATATATATATATATATAAAAGGTAGCGATCTATTGTAAATGATTGATATGAACACTATTTCAGTAAACTGATCAGTGACCATTCAACAGTGGATCTAACGGCCCACTTTGATTGCAAAAAATAGTTTGTCGTCACTCCTAGTAGTAGCAGGTACTAACTTGGTAGTGATTGCTAAAATGATTAAATTATCCCGTATTAAAATTAAAGTTAGAGTTGTCGCTACTCTTTTTAATTGCATGCGTTAAACGACACAGTTTCAATAGTAAACAATAACGTTTTTTCTGGCCGCTGCTCTCTTTGGCGGCAAACACATAATTAATATCCAAAAGCAAATCTATTCCAGCAAACTTGCGATTGTTGCTATTAGAAGAAGAGAAGAAGAACACAAGGTAGATTTGGAGTTAAATTCTAGTCCACCTACACCAAAATCATTTTTTTAATCGATTATTCAACTCAAAATCCAAGTAAGAATACTTTTATTGATTAATTTTTATGTAAAACATATTCTATAGAAGATTTTGAAGAATTTTATGTTAATTTTTTTTATAAAAGTTAATTTAGTGAAAATTAAATGGGATATATATTCGTACATATATGCATGCATTGTGATGGGCAAAATTCCTTTCATTCATTATCATATAAAATTTACCCCTAAAAATTAACATGAATTAATTTAAAAAAAAATATATATATATACAATAATTACTTGCGATTGCGGTTAATTTTTTTAGTTTTGAATGGACCAAATATTTATTGTTGTGAATATATTAAAAATTAATTGGGATATATATTTTTGCATGAATTGTGAATGAATTTTTTTTTATTATTATTTGATTTCATATGAAAGTTTAAGAAAAATAAACAAGGACCAAATATTTATTGTTGTTAATTTATTAAAAATTAATTGGAAAATATACAATATTTTTTGATTATTTGGTTAAATGTTATGAAATTGTCAAATATAGTATAGAAATAACAAATGACCCAATTGATATTTATGTTGTTCTTTTTAAATAAAATATGGAGAATTAGAACCCTGGACTATTGCATAATAGTGTTTTATATGACTAAAAAAATTATGTGTTAGAGAATGTATGGGAGGGTAAGGATAGGGATAGAATACTTCATCTCAAATTATTGTAATAACATACAACCATTGAGAATTAATAAATGCCGGAAAAAAACATTAATGCATAAGTGTGGGTTTGAAGTTTTTACCCATCCAGCAGTTATCACAAAAATCGATAGAAGTTTTGTGTCTGTCTTAAAAGATGGCGGCCGGAGATAAATACATTTCATTTAAACTGTGGAGAGATAACACTTATATTGGAGGATGTGTATTTTCTATTTGGGTTACCAGTGTTGGAAAAATCCTTAACTAGTCTTCTAATTGACACTTCACCTATTTTAAGGAATGTTTTGGGTTAGCCGTTGTTTTCAAATATGAGACTGTAAAAAAAAAAGAGATGTTATTTTATTGGTTTGATTACATTAATATTTTTCAAAATGCCCAAAGAAAGCAAGAATGAGCTTGGCTGACACACAAAAGCAAACATCATTTGGTTGTGCAGAGCAATATTGTTCTTAACGAGGTCAAACAATACTATACACCCTAGGTATATATACTTTGTTGTTGATATAGCAGAATGTTCAATATATGTTTGGGGTGCCGTTTTGTTGGGGTACTTATATCGGGCTTTTTATACAACCACTAGAAGAAGTCGTAAGTTTATCAATGAGTGTGTCACATTGTTATAGATTTGACCATACAAGTGGCTTTTAGTTGGAAGACCTAACCCTAGGAAAGAATCTCGTGGGCATACCCTGCTAATCACAAGTATCCTGATAGATGAGACAATCCCTATCACCATCTACCATTCTACCCCGAGGAGTTAAATAAGAAGCCTACGTGGGTGGTAGTTTGGCAATCTTACATGAGATGAGAGGATGTTTTGACAGAGTTTAATTTTGAGGGAAGGTTGGTAAAATATTAAATGTCAGACTGGGTCATGAGGCAGAATTGGTATTTGCAAGGATTACTGTCTCCGGCGAAAAATCACGAGCTTAAAAAGTCCAAGGAACATAGATTCAATATTGAGGATAACATGGTCTTAAAGCAAGTGTATATTGTTCATTGGATACTGTACATGAAGTATTTTGAGGACCAGACTTTGGAGGCTTAAACGTGATAAAAATGGATGCATAGACCTATTCATCGACCTCAACGCGAAAAGAGATCTGGCCACTTCTTAGCCTCTGTCCATATATATATATATATAATTATTGCATTTACGAATGAAAACGTTCATATTTGCAGTCAAGGTGTTCTTTAAATTTCTCCGTAGGGATTTGATCTTTGTACCCCTTATGTTCTTACATTTTCATGGGTTTATTTCCAACATTTGGCAAAAAATGCAATGTTCTATTTCTTGCTTAAGGGAAAATATTGCTGTTAAAAATATGAATTTTTGTACATGTTAATTTATCTTTGTTCCTGATTTTAGTTGTGAATGTGGGAAGTTAACTTCAACCTAAAGCCATAAACATGCGAAGAATGAAAAATCCTGGTATGGTTAATCAATTTTCAGGTACTTATAATTGATATAATGTATTTTATTTTCCTCAAACATTTTAAGCACCCAAATTGATACTGTAACAAAGTCGGCCATTAAGTGCTTTCATTGTAATACTGTGTTTATGTGCGTGTGAGCAAGATATGGTGGTATGTGGTGCATACACGATACATTGACATTATTTGCCATCTAGCTCGAAAATTTGTTCACGCACAAGTTTTCCTTGAATAATAGGAACTTATTATAATCTTGTCATATAAAATTGTAGCGTTTCTTGATCATTGAACCGACATTTATTTCTTGCTTAGTGGTTTACTTATTCCGTAATGCTAACTAGTATTTATAATTGTTTACAAATGAATACATTTTGGGAGTGCCACTAGCTTCAATATTTTAATACGTACTCTGTTCACAAACTTTAAAGGAAGTAGAAAAAATAGTTAATTAGTTGAATTCAAAGCATTGTTATTTTCGGTCCACATACCGTGTTGTGTTTTTCCTTTATTCAGGATTGTCTAAAGCCTTAACTTGTGTCAATATCATACATGATAAGTCTTGATTTCCCGTGCTTTAATCTGAGAAGTAGTAATTCTCGTTCTTTGTCCTAAACTTTCTTTTCCAATAATATAGTCACGACTTCTGGAACTAGTTATTGTTGAAGATTGAACCCAGTTATATATTTGCATGCATCACACATGTGGTAATAGTTCTTGGAATTCATTATGATATGTTCTCTAACGTTCTTATCTATTGATAAGTCAAGTGTCTATATTACCAGGTTTGCAGGAGAGTCAAACACTACATTTGTTAAGGATAAAGTTGTTTGGAAAGAGCAAAAGAAGCAATATGTTACATCACTCGACAAAAGTTTTCGCTACTCGTAAAGAACATGAAGATAGTAGACCTTTAGCAAAAATGTTTGGGATTACATCTGCTAGCTAGAGATGCTGCTCTGGCAGCAGAAGCTGGTGCTGATTATATTGGAATGATTCTATGGCCTAATTCAAAACGTTCTATTGCAATTCCTGTTCCAAAGGAAATTTCAAAGCTTGGACGGGAATGTGGAGCAATGCCTGTTGGGGTTTTTGTTGACGATAATGCTGACACAATATTAAGGGCTTCTGATGTAGCAGACCTGGAGTTTGTGCAGGTGACTAAACATCTAAATTTAGTAACTTTGCTTTTATGTTAATGGCTGAATGCAGTTCCTTCAACTTGTTATTGGTTAATGCAGCTTCATGGAGATGGTTCAAGGGCTGCATATCCAATATCGGTGAAAGAAAATGATATATGTTCTTCGTGCCAATGTTTAGTGGGAACTTGGCGCTTCTTGATTAAAGAGGAGTGTGTCTAATTAGGTTTCTGTGGAAGGTTTGAACCAGTAAGTCAATTAAGATAATCATGGGTTTCTTGCTGTATAACAATCTTACTTGAATTGATTAACCTAAACCCACTTTATTTGGGAAAAAAGAAAAAGAAAAAGAGATACTGAATAAGGACTAGTACACTATTTGTTTCTTCATGTCGTTGTTCATTTAATTTGTTCCAAGCTTATCAAGGTTCACAGAATATTTAGATTGGTTCACATAATATTTATTATCTTATTCCATGTTTCTGGCATGAAATATAAGACGTCCTTTGGCACATCAGATATAATATATTCATATATCTTTGTTCAAAATTGCATGTTATATGCTAGAGAATAATTCAGGAAAAAAATAGATTACAAAATATTAATGCTAAATAATTTTTTTGAATGCCTTCAAATACGTGCCGAAATGATGGTACCATGCCACTCAAACTGAGACGGATTGAGTATGTAGATTCCTTTTTGAACAAATCTTGAGACATTAATATATCAGATCAAAGGCGCATTTATTTTGGTATAGTAGTTGGTTTAAGGTCGAGAAGTTTTTGCTACCTTAATTCCAAAATTTATTCCCAATAAAGATGATTTGGTGTAGTATCATATAATGTTTCACTAAATGTTGTGCTCGTGTATTCTCTGCCTGACATATTACTTGCTTCCGGTGGTAAAGGGTTCAATTGGTCCAAGTTTTCAATACAAAATAGCCTTGTCAATATGGGTATTACTTAAAATTCGCATCTACTAATGAAGGTAATCCTTTTTTTTTCTTATTTATTTATTTATTTATTAATATGGTTCTATGGAAAATTTCAATGGGTGGGTCCAACTACTAGTTGTTAATGGCCTCAAAAAACTGGATCATCCCTACTGTAAAATTCTAGAGTAATAAAACAAGAATACGTTATTCCCATGTTATTAACATTGTAGGAGGGCCAAATGAATATTCTTGGCAATTTTCATTTGAATACATTATGTCAAAAAATAGTACTGGCCATAAAGAATCAGCAGCCTAGCAAGAAGGCTCAGGCTGCTCTTGTTACAGTAAAGAATATGCACTTTCTTTCTCACTTTTGATTTCCAATAAGCTTAGAATCTGCTGCTTGGTAGTATACAACATCCCCTGCATCACTTACATAATGATCTTTTTTGAAGCTTTTCATTAGAATTCCCAACAAATGAAATGGGAGAGGCCCTGACTTCTTTGGTTCCCGGTAGTACTTCCCAAACACTGGCTTAGCAGCTTCCGTCTATAACATCAGATTTAGCGACTGTCAGGACTCGTTTAAAAGTTGAATTATACTAGATCAAATTGTTTATATATGTAGCCAATTTGTGGATAGGAAGGGGCACTTACAGCTTCTATTAAGTGATAATGTGGGATTTGAGGGAAGAGATGATGTACGACATGCGTTCCTATATCATGGTGGATGTTATTGATCCATCCATAATCACGATCAAGCGTTGTTAGTCCTCCTCTCAGATAACTCCATTCCTGTTATAATCAAAATACAAATATATGAGCTCTTTGTCAAAAATGACTACAAATAATCAACTCTCCTTAGCAGTTAGCAACACGTGAAGTAACACAAAAACTTCACATATTTCCTCTATTTTAGTAGCTACAAAGACCTAAAATGGCAATATTGGGATAAGCTGCCGATGCTTTTTTTGAGATTTCCAGACGAAATCCATACCTTGCCACGGTACCACGGAAGTCTGTCGTCGTGGCCATGGTGATGCAAGTAGGTTACAAAGTCCAGCCAAATTACAAAAATCTGCAGTCACATGGAGTACTATGTTACTATATTATCTTAAACTAACACAAAAACCAGAATATAAGTAAAAAACAATAGAGAAACTGGACTAACCCAGTAGGGAGCACCATAGAGTTTAAGCATTTGAACAGGACCCATAACAAAAGATAAACCCACAAGTAGGGCAGCCATTGCTGTCCAGCACACGGTTGAGGTGATCACATCTTTCCTCTCACTCGGGACAAATAAATCGCTGTTAGGGTCATAATGAGAGCCTTTCTTCCCAGGACTTCGACCCCACTGTTAATCAAGCAAAAACTATCAAAACTGCGAAAAAATTGATTCACAGGTTCAGATTGACTGGAGTGACTAAGCAAATATCAGGCTCACCAGATAGAAAGGGTAAGCGAGCATGGGGAATGGCAAAGTGAACATAAATAGCCTGGTCGCATCATCCAAACTCTTAAAAAGCTTCTCAGTTAACTGGAAAGCATATGGAAATTATTAATGATTGAGAATCACTACTATCAAAAGATATTAAAAAGCTGTCCTGAATGAAGAACAAAGTAATTAAATAGCTCTAAAAAGATTTAATGAATTTACCGGATGCCACGATTCATCATTTTCAACATGTCCATGGTTCTGGTGATGAGTTCTATGGCTAATTCTCCTGTTTCATTTATCATAAATGTGAATAAAATCAGAAAAAATAAAATAATGATATTTAAATTCAGTTCTCAATAAAATACAATGAAACTAATTAATCAGATCATATGAACAGAGTTTATAAGAAACAAACCATCCATGGTAAGGCACAAGAATTGAAGAATGAAGAATATGTCCAGCAACACTATTCAGCTTAGGATCATTTGAAAAGCTTCCATGCCCACTACAGAATAATGAAAAAGAAATCACATTTAACACAAACAACAGTAAATAAGAATGAAATTCAGCACCAAATCTCAGACAGAAAAATGCCAAAAAAAAATCAAGATTTTCTCGGAAATTACTATAAATACTAATATTTGCAGTTGCTTACCAATCATGGCCAAGAACAAACAAAGCCCAGAACATGGTCCCTTGAGCAAGCCAATAAAGTGGCCAAACAGCCCAATTGTTAAAATAAGTCGCCGCAGCCGCCAATCCAAACACCACCAAAACATCCCTCACAACATAGCTCATAGATCTCCAAGGATTCTTAACAAAACAATGCTTCGGAATGGCTGCTCGAATGTCGGACAATTTGAACGGCGGCGGCGCGGCGGGATCGAATTCCGCTTCTTCTTCAACACCATTAATTCTCTCTCCTCTATTTTCCTTTTCATTTACAGTTTGAACCGTAAGTGGAACACTCACCTTAAGAGCCCAATTTCTCCCTGTAAAACCCCCAAATGAAGAAACTACGTTCACATTTTTTTCTTGTAAAAATTGAATCTTTGAGGGCCTGTTGGTATTAATACAAGTGATTCCCGTTCCGGGTCGGGCATAAATTCGAGGAATAGGCCTTAAACCGCATTCTGAAATAACCAAACTCGCCATTAGAGACCCAGAAGGTGAGAATTCAAAGAATTCAGTTTCTGGGTCTCTCTCTGTTAGAGAGAGGAGAGAGAAAAGAGGGTTGTAAGAATGGAGTCTTTACAGAATATTAAGGATACGAGAAGATAACAAAGCTTATCGCTTTCAATTTCAGCCTCAAATCTCCAAGTTGGAGTATTGTTGCCTTTTTTCTTTCTATATTTGATATTTGATATTTGTTTTTGAGTTATAAATGATAAATCTCTGTATTTATACTAATGGGGATCTCTCTTTTCCTTGTCCACTATTTTGTGTTTATACATTAATAAACAAATGGAACGTGAAATCTATGAGTATATATTAACTTGTATAATGAAATATATATACCAATCTTTTTCTCTCTCTTGGGCCCTGTTTTCTTTCCAAGAAGTATTGGATGCTTTTTAGGATGGCGAGAGCACAAAAAACCAGTACAAATCTGAGTGACGCTAGTTGATTAGACCCACTCGTTAGATGTGGGTAGGGTCCAAACCGTGTGGTGGATGATCAGAGGGTCCGTGGTCAGATTTGGCCCTCAGAATTCTCATGTTAAAAAAACAATTTCTTTTATTTAATTAAAGAAAAGTTGTCAAAAAAATACATGTTTTATTTATTCAATATGAAGAAAGGCTGTGTGTAACACGATGCAAGCTTTTTTCTGTGAATTCGTTTGGAATTTATAATTTTAGTAGATTTCGGAAAAATTAATGAAACACGTGTAATATATATATATATATTTTTTTTTTTGGGGTAAAGTCCGAAAGTCTTCATGCAATGCTATTTTCCAGTTTGACGGATGACATAGGTAAGCATTACATACAGGAGCAGGCATTTTAATTGAAGGGGTCAATTACTAAGAACTTTACAGTGCTATAGCTATTTGAAAAACGAAACGGGTCAAATCTCTACACTTTATTACAGTTTGTTTGGAAACTTGGGTCTAGCGGAAATAATAGTCATTTAGGTCGTGTTTGAAGGTTGAAATACGTTGCATCATTATTATTTTTAATACGATGCGTTTAAACTTAAATATTAAATATTATATTTGTAAATTAAATAAAGATAATTTCATATTTTCTCATATGTTCTCCCCTAACATAGTTTTTTTTTTTTTTGAAAACAAGAATTAATCATTCAATTAAGAGATAACAAATCATAAGACAAAGTCTTTATGGCTGGTGGAGGAGATTCCTCCATCCAATACAAATCCTCAACCAAAGAAAGTCTAGCATATTTTGCCAAAATATGGGCTACCCGATTTCCACTCATTTTAACACAACAAATATTAGACCATTGTAAACCCCAAATCAAGTGTCGAATATCATCCACTACATTATCAAAGAAGGAAGAGTTTTTCTCCGAGGAAGAGATAGCTTGAATAACAGTGCTGTTATCACCCTCAATAATCAATCGTGAAAAACCAGTCTCTATTGCAAATTCAATAGCTCTACGCCACGCAAGTAATTCAGCTTCTTCACTATTAGACACCATCGTTCCAGTAGAAGTCATAGCAGCCATTACTTCTCCCTTATCATTACGAATAATAGCACCATATCCAGTTTGACCTAAATCTGAAAAAATTGCAGCATCAAAGTTAAGTTTGTACTCCCCTGAAGTTGGTGGTCGCCAAACCTCTTCACTTAGTGGTTGTCTCATCGAAACATTCAATTGGCTTTGGGCACCTTTGTAATCTGCAACACACTCCTCACCTCTTTTGTTTAAAACATTCGGATGCTTCATTTTTCCACCATGTAATACCACGTTTCACTGATTCCAGATTATAGTTTTTTAATGATGGGTTCGATTGATGTTGCCAATTTGTAATCACAAGTTTTTTAATGATGGGCATTCGATTGATGTTGTCAATTTGTTATCACTTCAAACGATATCACTAAAATTGAAAATTGAAGTTTGAAGTTTTTTAACATATCACATGACAGTTTTATGGTATTACCGCAAAATTACTATGCAGTATTTCTAAATTTTATTTTATTTTATTAATGTATTTACTTTTTACTTTCTGTTAGCTTTCTTGACATATCGTATAACTACTATGCGTTAAGTACCCCTAATTTTTCTTTTCTTTCACATACTGTATAATAGTTATGCGATATATAAAAAAAATAAATTTAAGGGATACCGAATAACAGTTCTGCAATACCCCATAATTTTTATTTTTGCATTTGAGGGGTATTATGAATAATTTTTTTGTGGGCCAAATAATTATGCAGTAGCGCTACAAATTATTCTACTATATACTCCTATCTAAACCATTGGATATTGTAACGGTCGGATAAGATTAGATTGAATGAAAAATACCTCTCATCTTCCCCTTTGATTATGGATCATTTCTCTCTCTCTCTCTCTCTCTCTCTCTCTCTCTCTCTATATATATATATATATATATATATATATATATATAATGAAACGGTACCATAGAGAAAAAATATGTGATATCTAAGGATCAATCAAAATTTCATTACGAAGAATCGTTCCAAATATTACGGCCATAATTTGATTAGTTTCATTCAATTTATATAACATTACAATTACTTTCTGTACAAAATATCAAATTTTAGTTAACTAAACATATCTTTCTAATAATTGTTAATATTAAACTTACTCAATAAAATTAATTGTGAAAATAGATTTTCGAAAAAATAGAAGAATAATATTTAAATTTCTCCGATGCAAAATTTGAAACCTGTTATTAAGAAAAACAACAAAATAGTAACACTTTTTCGGACGGTGGTAAATAGTAATCTATTATATATATTAAAACGCAGTACAATTTAACCGCAGCTTGACATGTGTCACACTCACATTAACTCAACTTTCTACTAACATTTATTACAATTAATTTATTATTATATTTATCTAATAATCTATTTTTTGAATATTATCCCATAAAAATATGAAAATAATCAAAAATATTATATAATTGCATATAACTCTCACACATAAAAATATAACTTTCACAATAATTTTTTGAATTTATTTAAAACTATTTTTTTTAATATTATCCCATAATTACATATAACTCCCACATATAAAAATATGTAATATATTATCTATTATTATATATATTAAAACGCAGTACACTTTAATCACAGTCTGACATATGTCACGCTTAAATCTATTATATATATTAAAACGCAGTACAATTTAACCCCAACTTGACATGTGTCACACTCACATTAACTCAACTTTCTACTAACATTTATTACAATTAATTTATTATTATATTTATCTAATAATCTATTTTTTGAATATTATCCCATAAAAATATGAAAATAATCAAAAATATTATATAATTGCATATAACTCTCACACATAAAAATATAACTTTCACAATAATTTTTTGAATTTATTTAAAACTATTTTTTTTAATATTATCCCATAATTACATATAACTCCCACATATAAAAATATGTAATATATTATCTATTATTATATATATTAAAACGCTGTACACTTTAATCACAGTCTGACATATGTCACGCTTAAATTAACTCAACTTTTTACTAACATTTATTACAATTAATTTATTATTAGATTTATCCAGTAATCTATTTTTTTAATATTATCCCATAAAAATATGAAAATAATCACAAATATTATACAATTGCACATAACTCTCACACATAAAAATATTACTGTCACAATAATTTTTTGAATTTTTCTATTTTTTTAATATTATCACGTAATTGCATATAAGTCTCATACACAAAAAATATGTAATATTATTCCATAATTCAACACAAATATAAATTTTTTCGCTTTTTGTGTGAGTATGAAATTAAAAAAATTATAGATTTAACATTATCCTATAATTACAGATAACTCTCACACAATAATTTTTTAAATATTATCCCATATAATTTCAGATAACACTCACAAAAAAATATAATTTAAAACTAATTACAACTAAATAATTTTTCTACCACACTCAATCAGAATATTCTCACATAAACAAATAAAAATCTAAAATCATCTAATAATTTAGTATTTAAAATTATCCAAAAATTAAAATTTGTTCTTTATATAGATAATCTTTAATTGTTATTTTTTTAATATCTTAACATCTAATTCTCACACACACAAAAAATATAATATAATTTTTATCCTATAATTGTTTTTATCCTATAATTTTTTTTCACTTTTTTGTGTGAGTATGAAATTAAAAAATTATAAATATAACATTATCTCATAATTGCAAATAACTCTTACACAATAATTTTCTTAATGTTATCCCATATAATAATTTGGTATTTGAAATTATCCAAAAATTTAATTTTGTTCTTTATAAAGATAATCTTTGGTTTTTTAATTTCTTAACACTCAATACTCACAAAAAAAAAAAAAATGTAACATTGTCCCATAAATATGTCATGCATACAAATCTAAACTGATATTAAATTGCAAGAATTCCAAATTAATATTATCCAATAATTTGGTTTTTGAATTATTTTATTATCTCATTTTTTCAGATAACTCTGACACATAAATATCTGAGATTATCTAATAATTTGAATTTTTAATTTTTTTACAAATAATTCTCAAGCAAAAAAATAGGTAATATTATCCTATAATTGGGCTTTTAAACTTTATTTACAGAATTTTTTCTCGCATAATTTTTTAAAAATATTTTTACAATTCCTTAATCACACAAAACAATATAACATTATCCCATAAATATAAATTTAAACTCATATTATATCCTAAAATTGCATCAATTTCAAATTGATATTATATCCTATAATTTCAGTTTAATAATATCTCAAATTGACGGATGATTAATCTAAACAATTTTTAATTATATATATATTTTAACAAAATAAATAACCTCGCTACAACGTGCGGGGTTGTATCTAGTAGTAATATATAATGGTGGCCATGTGTTAGAAGTTGATTACTTCTATACTATATTTCAGAAAGCATTTTTGGTGCCCATTGTTGTTTTAGTTAATTGGCTAGTTCAGAAAACTCGAAGTCCACTGATTTTTTTTTCTCCAATTTTAGTTACACGAGATTATTTAATCGTTTAAAAAAAAATTATATTATTTAATCTTTCCAAGTTTTGCCACCGTCCAATGACTTCCAATCTATGCACCTTAACCCATCACAATATTACTGTCTCCATTTTAAAATTAAAGATATAATTAAATTTTTAAGATTAAATGATATTATATTTAATTTCAAATTGATGTAAATTCATTTAATTTTAATTGATACAATTATTATAATTGTATAATATATAACAAAAAATATTAATCATTAAATTTATTTTATTCTAAATTTTTATAAATTACATCAATTTTGAGGTTTAATATGTCGCCATTTTATCAATTTTGTGCATGCATTTGATATTTAAGCCCAGAAAATTATTTAAATTGGAGTATATGGTATAATGTTTAGAATTGAACCTAAGCAGTTGATTACTTGCTTCAGTGCTACTAGTTTACAGCCTTATAAGAATCAAATAGATTTCAGAAACTTACTGTGTTTGTTTGGTAACTTCTCTTATTGGTGTTGGCAGATTAGCAGATGTCTGGTAATTCCTGTTGGAGTTCTAAGCAAAATTTTGCTAGTCAAGCGAAACAATGCAAAAGAAAACAAAGCAACAAGTAGACATATTTCAGGATACTTTTCTTCAGAACAAATATGAAATATGCTCAAAAATAGTACTCTCTCATAGACATTTTCAAATTTCAAATTGACATTATTCATTTAAATATTAAAATAAATAAATGTTATAAATAGTAAAACTTTTTAGGTAGTTTATGATATTTATAATTATATTGATATGAACAAAATGAATTCATCTAATTTTGAATTTAAAAATGTTTAAAATTAATTTTTTAAAAGTCAATATTAATTTTATAATTTAAAACTAAGAGAATGAAGTATTATGAATACCATTAGAGCTTTGAACCAAGAGGTGCTACCCATATACCAATGTACATATGGGATATGAATTCCTGGCATTAAGATGATTTTCTATTTTATGAAACTATATGTAGGAAGGCTTATTTACATCATGGTCGGCCACAATAACAACTTCAACACATCAAAGTGATGCCCACTTCCTGTCAAATCTGCCACCATTTACGATTTTCCATTCTCTTGGCAAGCTCATTCGCCATCGATGCAAAGTTCTCAGCTCCACTATGTAGCTCCTGTATTTCTGCCGAGTCTCTTGTAAAAGTAGCAAGAAAAACACTGTCAGAGTAGCTTAAACAGCCAAGTATTGCGAAGGATTTCTTGCACTGAAGTGGTTTCAAGGCGAAGAATATAAATTGTGTGCAAGGAATGGAAGTGAAACAAAGTTGATTAGTAGTAAGGGTAGTTAAGTCTTTACATTACTTTAGTCAGGGTCAATATTGTCTTTCCCTAATCCTTTTCACATGCTTGGGGTGGAGAATCAGTTGTTGAGTGCACATGGTAGCTCATGTTTCTTTCATTTCATTTTGGTTGCTGATGTAAAGGAATATATATCTACTGGATTGTTTCTTTCTTCCTCTCAAATTCTCTCTTCCTCTCTGATTTCTCTCTTTTATGTCTGAATCTTCCCCTTTTTTTTTGCTGTTCTCCTCACCTCTCTTCTATTTCTACTTACTTCACTGCTGCTGGAATTGATCAAGTAATTGAATCGGATTAAGCCAATTCATTACATTTTGCCTTTATCCCTTCTGTTGCACTTGCTTGGATGTGCCAAATCAAAACAAAACACTATCTACCCAAGAAAGTAGCAAATAGCCAGGAATGGCAGAGTAGTTGAGAAATAAGCTCAAGGACACTGATTGTAGTGCCCAGACTTGGGACCAAACATTACTTACAAAAAAGGTAGCAAACAGTTAAAAAATACAAGACCAAGTGATGGACCTAATCTAGTGATCTACTAGTAATCACATATACATATTCTACTGAATCAGGTGACCAAATGCCAAAATACCTACTCCCTGAACCGATCTATGATGTATAAGGTTGAGAACACTATTATACTTCATGGTCTCCAAAAAATGAAATTCTGTGTTGTGAGGCACAACGTTAGGATAGCAGAATCAAGAGGGAACAACCGCAAAATAGAACATGGGAATTGACATTTTCTATTGTGCTTAGACAATAATATGCGATCCATCCCTCAACCACCATGAAAGACACTAGTCCATTCCTTCCATAAAACGAGTCCCATTTGCAAACTTTGCAAATATTAAGGATGTATTTATGTTTCATGTTTACCCCTAAAAATATTAAGTTGTTTGTTCGATAGTGGTGGCATGATAATGAAATTATGACGGCAAACTTGAGGATATTAAATCAATTTATAGTAACATTAAAAGAATGGGACTGATTTACCAACATTGAATCCCTTGATGATACCTCCAAAAATTCCAATGGTAGTAATCTGTGGCAACAAAAGATAAATAAGATCCTCAACTCTTTCAGGAAAATAGCAAATAGAGAAAGCCAGATCTAACATAATGAAACCTGTTTCTTCTTCTCATTTAGAAGTGAACTAACAGCAGAATCTGCGGCAGTTGCAAGGACTTTATCATGAGGACAAGGCAAAGCCTCTGGAATCCTAAATAAGCCATAATTACATCTTAGAAATTCTTTAGCATTTCAGTTTCAATTCAATTTATGGCATATGGCAAAGCAGTAAATGTGTGTGAGAGAGAGAGAGAAAGAGATACCCGAAATCATTTTCAAAGGCCAAAAGAGATATAAAAGCAAATTCACACCCATTCACCTATAAGCAAAGATCATGTTAAAAACCACTGGAAAAATATATAATGAAGATAGAAATTGTGTCAAGGATACTTTGAATATCAATAAAGCCGAAGATAAAAAGAGAAAACACTTGCACACGGAGTAGATATTCATCATCATCGAAAATCATAATGAATATAAGAATATACATATTAAGAATCATGACAAGTAACTTTGATTGCTCAATAAAATGTTATGTAAAAGAGAGGTTTATTACTATATTAGAAATAAGTTGAAAATGCTAAAGGTGAAAATAATGCGAGACAAGTAGGTAGAAAATATATATTTGGAAGCATATTAGACCATAAAAATGTCTTCAAAATAAAACCTTCAAACTTTTGCCCCTCATATAGAAAAACTTGACCCAGACTGTGCAACATATACCAAAATGATAAAAAAAACAAAGGAATTAATAAAATGCATTAGAACACTAAATCCAAGCCACGTACTTGAGTGGGCTCCAATTGGGTTTATGCTTCAGGAAACTCGCCAATCAAAATACAGAAAATGGTCCAACAACTACTTGTGCAACCTTTTTTTTCTGTTTGTGTACCAACAATATTTCCCCCACAATTTTATGGACAAGTTGTAGAGCCTATTGTTGTATAATTATCTTAACATTCTTACATGTTTCCACATAGAGGAACATGATGTTTCAGGTAACCTTTGCTGTTAACCAACACCAACACAGGTAACTAGCAAGACAAGTAATCATCGTGTGGGCTATCTACTGTGACCGAGATCTAGACTTCAAATTATCTGCCTCCAGAATTTTTTTAAAATATCTCTTAAAACTTTTAAAATATATGGATTTTCCTACTTATTGATGAGGATGGAAGCAATTTTTTTTATAATATTATTAGGTTATTATTATATATTATTATTTATGGATGATTTCGACGTAATAAATTTATTTAGTAGATAAGATTAGGATATATATTTAATTATACTATTAGAATATTCTACATTATTAATTATTTAAGGTAGTAGATAATTACAATGATTATATTTTCTTATTTAATTAGGTTACTTAATATTTTACTTGTCCATTAAGTATTAGGGTTTCTTATTCCTATATAAAACACTTGTAATCCATTACTATGAGATATTGAATGATTGATTATTATTGAATTTTCAGCCTTGTGCTTGTGGGCTTTAGCCTAATATCTTCTTTGAATCTCCTTTATTCCTTCCTCCATCCTTATCTTACATCATTTATAGATTTTACAGAATATGGGATAATTTGATCGTGGGGCTCCTATTGTGATTTTTCGGTTGTCATCCTACATTAGCGGTTGCTTGTGTATAGAGGGAATAAGGTTTCGGTGGGCGATGGAGGTGGTAGTTGGTTGGTGGGTAAGAGTATGTGGGAATGAGTAGTAAATACTAAATCTTTAAAAGAAAAAATAAATAAGTAGGCGATGCAGTAGATGAATTTAGCAAGCACACCAGATAAGTAAATTTATAGGTGTAACGTTGCGCATATATTTGTCAATATCAGAGTTTGAAGGAGAGAGAGAACGAATTTTACTTCTTGCTTTGAGTACAGATTTGATAGTAAAATCCTACGTAAACTTAAAGTCTGTAAAATGAGCAAAGATTTATGTTTTGGGGAGGAATATATTCATACTTCAAGAAATATATTAATAGAATTTAAGATCGAAAAATAACACAATCACACAGAAAATTAGATGAAGAACAGAAAAGTAAAAACACACGATATATCCAGGTTCACCAATTTGGCTAGTCCTGCTTGTCTGACGTATTTATTAAATGCCACACACGATCTACAATGATTCACACACCAAACAATTGTTTTCATAGTAACTAGAAAATCTTAGCTGCTATAACATGTGCTCAAACCCAATACATTAATAAACTAAAGATTGGACTACTAATAAATCCTCAAGCCCAATTACACCTTGCTCTTGACTTCCAGGGGGCAGTGCTGCCCCCTTGCAACCCCTGCCAGTTCACCGACTGCCTTATCGTAGTGGTCATTAGTCGAACCCATCCCAACATATATTAATACTTCCAAGACTAATATGGCCTTTGTTGTATTAAGTGTAACGAAAAAACATAACTTTTACTTAAGAGGAAAGGCAAATTGGCTTTTCTTTCAAGGGCTCGTGATGGAAGCATGTCTCTGAGTTACTTATGTCAAACCTCAGGGGCCAAAAGTAGTATTCACTGTAAAAGGAAATCCATACTTCCATCAGAGGTAGTTTCAAAAATACAACGGACAATTGTAAGAATTTTTCCCCGTTAAATAAAAAATTAAAAGTTTTCAGGTCTGGAACCATTTTCCTGTGATGTCAAATTTTTCTCCGGAGACCACCTACCCCAGCAATTTGTATATGCAGACCCACACTCAACAATGGCCTTACTCTCCCTCCCAAAAAAAACATGAAAAATGACTTGATTCATTCCCACAAAGACGTCACGCTAAATATCATAGCCTAATGCAGATATAGAGATACCATAATACGAATAGATATAACAGATTAACATTGAAAATGAGAGAAGACCAACCATCGTAATCTGCCCTGTACTAGAAGAACTCATCCACTTGTCCATATTAGTCTTGAAGTTCCACCTAAGAATTGATGTTAAAGAGGTTTCACCCACCACATCAAGATCTGGCAAAGACCTACACAAAAATAAAATTCAAGCCATGGTTATGTATGGCTCTAAGTGTGTGATCAAATAAGATGTTGCAGCTGCACAACAGAGTTGCATAGTATTAAACAGAAGTACCTCGAAAGGCGTTATGATTATTGCATATCTTTGCTGATAAGCCTATAAGCATGGAAATAAATAAACACATGACAAAGCAAACAAACAGATGAGCCATCCACCTGATTTCAATAATTCCAGTCTGATAGACTAGAATTAGCCCACAGCCTTTTTCATCTCTCTTGAAGAGTGTAGTCCAGCAACATGGTTTTATAAGCTTCATATGACGGATGGAGCTATTTTCACCCAAAAATAAAGAATCCTACCTTAAGTTGTGAAAGTAATCAGACAACTGTTGAAATGAATTAGTGTTAGACAAGAAGGCACCTGAAGTACAGACTTGAATGAATATAGTTGCAGCACATCCTCACAACAAAGTAAAATAAAAGAGTCTGTAAATCTTAGCCCTAAATTTGTGGTTTGATTAGAGTTGTCAACGTTAACTTCTTTTTCATCACTTTCACACTGGTTGGTATGAGCAGGTTCAGTTTTGGCTTCAGAATCCTGAGATGAGATCAGTGAATGCTTTTCAGACACTTCAGAGATAGAAATGTCGCCCTCTGCATAGAAACAAGTCTTAAGAAGCTATATCACTGCTCATGTAAAGTGGAAGGATTAACATCTAGTGAGAAAATAAAACTTGCCTAAAATATACATAGACAGTGCAGTTGATTCTTTCTTTGGGTCGCATCATCTGGGAACCAATTATGTCTCCCCTGGTGCTGTCCATAACAACAATGTGAGCATCTTAGGTCAAAATGAAAGCAACTTCGTCCAAAGATTCTGTCAATATTTTGTTTGCAGAAAACTCCGAACTATTATAACAAGTATCTGGACATGTTTTCACAGCCAAAGATATTACTGGGGAATTTGAGCCTGATATGCAGTCTGTAAGAAACAAAAGTGACGATGAACTAACATCAAGCATTGCATTTGCAACCTGAAATGGGAAACTTAAAGAGTGAGTTTACTAAGAATGATTTGGTCCACATTCTAGCTGGTAATTCAACGTGAAATGAACAACGGTAATAGATTATTGTTAAGCAAAATATGGGTGATGTTTACCCGTCCACACTCAAATCCTACAGCAAGTCTGGCTCCAAAAGCTGAAAATTGCAGGGAGTGTACAGGAGAATCAAGGATGGAAAACACATCTGTGCATCGAGTATCATTTCCATAACGCATTTTGTGAAAACTGCAAAAAAGCTAGGTATCCATTATAGAAAGAATAAATAGACAAAGATCAATGAATCGGCAAACAGAGAAACATTGGAAAAATCCTTGGTAAACATTGAAAACATTGAGAAACTAGTGAAAGACAACTACAAGTTTTAGTTTGCAGGGAATAGATAAGTATAACATCTTTTCTAGGTGATGTAGTAACCAACTACGACATTTTTCCTAATGTGAAAATTTTGGATAGACAGTACCAAGAAATCCTTACAAGGGCAGTTCTTGTAAAAATCTTTTCTCGGAGCTGAGGCAGCCTACTTGATTTAGTTTATTCTGATTTCTTTCAGTAACCCTTTTAGGACTATATCTTGTATGTTTCCTTGCTGACTTCTAAGCAAAGAGAATTGATTACTAAATCAATGTGGGGGTTGGTAGTTCACTTGTCCCGTGTTACTTTTGAACTGCTATGAACAAAATTACCCCAACCCCAAGGTTAGCATTGAGCAATGGAAATGAAAACGTAAAGTATTTAAGTAATTTCACACCAACAATTATATATCATTCAGTTTATAAATTAAATAATCTTCTCTCATGAAACTTTATATATTGTGTAAAAACATTAACCTGGAGTTTATGCCGCCATTCATATCTCATAAGACTGCTATTTTATTCACTTGTATCTAACCCAAAACTCATTAGGAAAATTCCTGGTCCATTCCCCTCTTCCCACCCACAAAAATTAATTGGTTGACTGGAAAGTTCCCTACCTGTATGAAATCCTTATCCATGTCACAGTTTAACCCAAGATCAACCAATTTTACACATAGTTACAAACTTCATCTAGTTTTAGGAACTGGCATCAATTACCAATCAGTGCTTGTGCAATCAAATATTCAAACCTCATAAATTTCTCTAAATGCATTCACAAAGAAAAAGAAAAGAGTGACGTAATAAAAACTTGAATGAAGGATAGCAAAATGCTAACCATTAGAACTTACAAATCCATACCTTCATGTTTCGTTTCTGTCACAAAGTGAAAGCTTGTTCCATCAGAACTCCCCATTAGCCTATGTAGAAGAACCTACATGAACCGAAAAATTATAAGACAGTAACCAATGTATAGCATCATTATTGACATTTATTCTTTTTCAAAAAAAGTAGTAACACTTAATGAAAATAGCCACACCAGACCGCATTCATTGCCGATAGCTAAGATTAAAGTAGATGAGGAAGAGAAGTCCAAGGCTGATATAGATGCACTAGATCCAGTAACTTCAATACCTTCCACCTGCCCATTGCATGGTGTTCGCTACGTAAGTAACAGTTTCCCATTTAAGCAAAATGAAGAATTGTTGATCAGTAGTATAATATTAACAATTCTAGAAAGTCTAATACTTAACAGTAAACTTGGTAAGATCGCACTTACGTTAGATCCTAAAACAAATATAAGCGACAGAACTGGAAATGTGGCATCCCATATTCGGACAGATCCATCTTGATAGCCTCCTATATATATTCTCTTAATTCTATTACCTTCAGCTGAGGATAGCTGGCTGGAAATGCCACCAGTTAGAGGCCACTTTGTACTCCTAGTAGTCATAGTATGTGCTCCCTGAAGTTTTTTGACTGAAATTGTCTAATAAAACAATTAAATGAAAGAAAATTAATACCAGTTTATGACACAAAAAAGAAGGATATGATGATACGATATCCCAGAGCAGCAAATTATAATGTGTTCAGTACCTCAGAGAGAGCCCTTTAAGAACTTTCGTCATCATTTATCACACTTTACTCTCCTACAGTCATGTTCAGCTCAATAGTAGGTATAACTGCAGGATATTGAGTAGCATGAATAGAATGCTTGAAATCTAGATTGGACATCAAAGCTAACAAGCTAGCATCATCATAGAAATGTAACTCTCCTGGGTTGGTCAATACAAACAATGTAGAGGTATCACTATGTTCTGCTGCACCACCATTTGGTACCAAACTCATATCTGCAAAAGAACCGCCAAGTGTAAGGTCAACACGGTCAATGCATTTCAATGTTTCAATCCCATGACTTTAGATCTACAAAAGACAGATAGATTGAATAAAGTGAGAGTCATTGCATGTTTAGGATTTTTTAGTAATTTTGTGATATACAAGTTCTATTCAAGGACTTTCTAACACTGGAAACACTGTACATATATAATGGGGACACACTCCTGGGAAACCAGTCAAACCACTATATCGATGCTACGACATATAAGCTGAATAAAAGAAGATTATAAGACAACAAATAGAACCGAAAGGGAGAGTAGGAATACTATTAAACTAGCATATTTAATATGACTAAATGAGTATATTTTGCTGTATTTATTAAGGTCCACAGTCAACAGTGAGACAAAAAGAAGACAACTGAGGAGAGAAATAACAATAAATCATGCACTGATTGTCAAGATGTTAAAAATGAATATCACTTCTAATAGGTTTGAATTTGAAGAACAGGAAACAGAATGTTGCTAAACCCAGACAAGAGGGAATTGAGATACTGTGTAATAGTATAGATATTTTCAAGGGCAAAAGTGTTCTTAAGCTATAGCCTATAGCACATCTTAAACATACTGTCAAGACTTCTTCAGAACCAATTTCATCACCCCCATACACGAAGAGCTGACCCCTTGGACCCTTATGTGCGCTGTTTGAATACCAATGCAGAAGAATGACGGGAAATCTTTTTTCAGCTGAAGATAATTGTAGCTTAATGACATTAATGACATTTCTAGATGACTTGTGACTTTTCTGGTCCTTGGAAGAGGCAGCAGGTGATAGGTTTCATGGCAATATATCTCCATCTACATAACCAACAGCTAAAATTGACCCATCAGAAGAAACCCAACAAAGAGAGCTTATCTCCTTTTCTGCTTGTTCATTATCTGATGTCACATCAATATGTTCACGTCTCACATCATTTAAAGAGTTGATTACTATTTCATCTTTCAGTTAAAGATCCTTATAGTCTCTAAAAAGTACAGCCCGATCTTCAATAACATCCCACAAAATAATGAAGCCATTCTCATATGCAATGAGCACTCTGTAATTGAATATTTATTTATTGTTAATGCATAGGCAGAACAAATTAACCAAAGTGAATATGTATTACAAAATGGAAGATCTAGAATCAATGACAGTATGTAATTATAAAAAGAGAATAATACTACAATTATAAGCTTCAAAGAAGGCACGGGTATGCTGAATTTAATTTGGTGCATATACAATCCCAAGCAAGTAATGAGAAAGTCAAAAACATATGATCAATTGAAGACCTCAGAAGTAGATCAGGTGGGGCCCAACAGGACTTGATCTCATTAAGGAAGCAA
This sequence comes from Hedera helix, assembly GCA_947179155.2. NCBI lineage: Eukaryota > Viridiplantae > Streptophyta > Magnoliopsida > Apiales > Araliaceae > Hedera > Hedera helix. The sequence goes on from OX359285.1 coordinate 26,198,493, forward strand.
AATGGTAGTTAAACAACAATCAAAAGGTTCTCCTTAGCTCAACTCAGTAATGCCTTTATCCCTAACTAATTGGAGTAGGTTAAAACTGAATCCATATGTAAGTGAAAATTAAGAAATAAGAAGAAGAATTAAAAAGACAAAGAAGACTACATAAAAAAAATGAAAAAATATAAAAAATAAAACTCCAAAAAATAAATAGAGAACCATATATATCAAAGTAAATAAATACAAAAGGCTAAAATGAAAACTACAGAAAGAAGGGTAGGGAAAAGAGAAAAACACAAAACAAAACGTGTAATTCACAAATTTTACGAACAGAAGCTCTTAGGTCGACCACTACATAGAAGCGACCTTCAATAAGTGGATTGCATTCGTCCACTTGCTCCTATCATAGATGATATTTTACTTAAAACCCCCATTGAAAAAATTGTGTGTGTGTGTAATACTCTTTGGAAAATTTGATTTGCTTAAATCAATTTAGAGTAATGGTATGGACACGAACAGTGCACAAAAAATTGTGTACAAAATGACATGACATATGATGTGTAACTATTTAATGGAGCCATTATTTAATTGTGCCACCTGCCACACGCTCACCACAACAACCAAACCATCCTCATAAATGGGTCTACCAAATACTTACACATCATATGTCATGTCATTTTTGTGCACAATTTTTTGTGTATGGTTTGGTTTGTGCTTAGCATTACTCATCAATTTAAAGCACGAGCAATCCGTAAATATACCATTTCCCATTTTCTAAGTACCATTTGCCGCTCCTTCAAGTCCCTTTGTACTACTTTCTCCTAGAATTCCTAAATACCCACCTTGCTGATGGGTATCAAACATGCATGCTTAGATGCAGAAAAAATAGAAAACACATCCAAAAACTAAGTGGCCTAGAGTTTCTTAGAAATATTGATGTTATTCAGACATAGAATCAGAAATAGATAGAGAAATTCAGACTATGACAAAGCATAACAATTTTCATTGTAATTTCTTCTTACCTGTTTCCAGATGAACGAGGTTGGGGGAGTACACCAACAATAAACCAATAACCAGGTAGTGAAATCCCAGCTCCATCTGCAAATTGACCAAAATGCGGAATTTATACGATAAGGGCACCATTTTTGTTCTGAAAATAAAAAAGGCACAATGGCCTCACAAAATGCAGAAAAAGAAATCAAGAAGACAATTAGACATACATACAAACATAAACGACATGGAATTCTGAATTCAGAATTACGAACACCACCTTAGAATACCCTTCCATATAAATGTATTCATGGACCAGAACTCCACATGGTTCTCACAACATTTTCTCTTTCTTGTTCATACTTTAAACCATGTTTCCAGGAGAATCAGTATAGGACAGCAGGAGACAACCTACACGTGTCATCAATAACTGAATGAGGATTAAACGTCTTGTTGAGGTTGTCCACAAAAATTTAGACACAGAAAGGCAGTATTTTCTCAAATTGCATGAGCCAGTTCACCCATGTTGATGAGTTGGCAACACTTTTGAACACAATCATGTGAAGAGCTGAACCCCAATTATTATCAGTTGGACCTACACCAGCCATTCCAATCTGATTCTATAACATGGACAGAGTGCTTCCATAAAGTCAAAACTGGCAAGCCTATGATACGGACTAAAACAACACAATATTTTTTTCTCCTCTTCTTTTATCATTTTCTTTCTTCAATTTTTTGTGGTTAAACAAAGGGGTAAAGCCAAACAGGACAATTCCATATCACAATCATATCCATCCCATATCCGTGCCTTATATTTCCTTTGATTTGATTTAAAATTTCGGACATGTACTTGGTATGTATGTAGTAATATACAAGCTGCCACCGTTCTCCCACCAATTACGTATACTGATACAGAATATGGAAATTGTGCCGATGTGAGTATCTACGTCTAATAAAAAGAAAACTTATATATGACTATTTGAAAACAATAACCTGATCATTCAATCCCCAAGTTTCCCCCACTTTACCCGTTTTAGTAGATCAAGTCAAGCTGTTATCTTCCATACTTTCAATGAATTGATTTTAAGAAAATAAAATTGTATATTATCAGGCATCAAAAGGGGATGCCATCCAAGTACTAGGAAGAGTATACAAAAAAACAGAACAGCAGCCTAGCATTCCCTACAAAAATGGAACAAGGCCCAGACACCAAAAAGGCCATCTTAAGCTATCAGGCTAAACTCCATTACAAAATTAACAAAAAACTCTAGCGCCACTGAAAAAGATTCCTGCTGCCAAAAAAGCAGAAGGCTCAAGAAAAATGAAATACTCCCTCCGTCCCATAAAACTTAAGTACAAAAAAAATGCCCATACAAGATGGCTAGAGTACACTAACTACTACAAAAAGACTATTTTGTCCTCAAGAGTAATTAGGTGGGGTCCATTATTTTAAAGTGAAAAATAGATTCTTAGTACACTATATAGGGTCCACCATAGGCCAAAACGGAACCTATTTGATACTCTCTCCTCTACTTTAAGTTTCTTAATTTACGTGGACAGTGTACTTAAGTCATTTTTTTTGGAATGGAGGGAGTAATATTTCCTTCTCAAAACATCTACTTCTCCTCTTTCTCCATAAAACCCAACATAAGCACTAAGGTATCATATCCCAATGCATTCTGCCGCTTTTAAGAATCTCGTTCCTTTCCAAGCATCCAGAAATGGCTCATACTGAAGATGGCATCACCCTTCCACTCCAAAAAGCATAAAAATCACACCCACAAAATTCTGACAAATTCACAAAGGAGTAACATAAACTGCTGATTCGCAGTCCTTCTTACAGATATAACAACAGTTTACCACACTTCAATCCCTCCTCCATAACAAGTCCTGATTTAAATTGCCCCTATAGACGCCATCTACGAGAAGAAAGCTACCTTCCGAGAGACCCCAACATGTCAAATGCTCTTCCAAGGGAACTCACCTCGCCCTATCCCCGCAAGATTTTGTAATACAATTGCACCAAAAACCTACCACTCTGATGGGGACAGCATCACATCAAATCTCATCCTCCCTAAAATGGTCTCACCTCCGCCTGAAGAGTCAGCAACCCAACTACCTCCTCAAGCTCCCAATCCTAGAAGAGCCTCTTAACACTGGTTGTGTTGACAAAAGAACATCCACCACTGAAGTTCCCTCCAAGTTCTCTCCACCTCCACGATATTCCAATACACAATAGGGTTGTATCAGTTCAATTTGGATAGAGAATAGAGAAATTATTAGAGCCAATACATGATGCATTTTTAGTTAGATATTAGTCCCTAAAAACGTGGGGGTGATTGAATTGGCCTTCAGGCCAAACCTCTTATTCTTGTTCTCATTCGCTCACACAAATTTATTGCTACTTCTTAGAAGCCATAGTAAGATACGTCAAGCCCTTGACCACCCTTTATATCTTCATTTACAAAATCAAGGAACATTAAGAACAATTTTTTCATTTGACACGGTATTCACCTTTTTAAACTAGAAGTAGGATGCGATGCATTCATACATATGTATATATAGAATTGTCTTCAGAATGGCTAAAAAAATCTATTATGCTAAGTTGGTGATGAGAATCACGTCTATATTTATTTATTTATGAACTTAATGCATTTATTTATTTATGAAATTGTTTTAATTTTAGGAGATAGTTGATATTTTATTTCAATTAGTTAGGGTATTTTTGTCTTTAATTATTTTTGCAAATTAGGGCTTGTTTCCTATTTAAACACTGGTGTATTCTTGGATTCTTCAGATTATTGTTATTGAGAATTGCTTTGGCATATTTTTATCGCAAAGATAAATCCCTAGGGTTAATAGACGCATAGTTGAAACTCTAACCCCCTAAAGATTTACGCGCAGAGCTAAATCTTAGGGTTCAATACCGGAATTTGCTACTAATTAAACAACATCATATTTCAATTAGTTAGCATATTTTTGTCTTTAAATATTTTTGAAAATTAGGGTTTGTGTCTTATTTAAACACTGATGTATTCTTGGATGATTATTGTTATTGAGAATTGTTTTGGCATATTTTTATTGTAGAGATAAATCCCTAGGATTAATAGACGCAGAGTTGAAACCCGAACCCCCTAAAGATGAGCTAAATCGCAGGGTTCAATACCGGAATTTGCTACTGATTAAACAACATCATACATGTCCTACATCAGTTTTTCACGTAATGCTGAGTTCCCAATGTACGAATTATTTTCAAAAGTATTGAATTGTTTGCCCAGACGGATGTGTCCAGTGAGGTGTTTATGATAGATTTAGGACTTCAAGAAATCCCAAACCTGTGAGTTGTTGGGGAATTTCTCCAACAAATTTGTTCAAGGAAAGGTCTAGAGATTCGAGTACTGACACATTTCTCAACAGGGACGGGATTCGACCTATAAGGCTGTTACGAGATAAATTGAGGATTCGCAATGATATAAGATTTTCGATGACCATAGGAATCTCTCCTTCAAATTGATTGCTTGATAGATCAATAGTTGAAAAAACAGTTAGAGTTCTCTCAAGTTCAATCTCCACTCCTTTAGAATTCTCTCAAGTTCAATCTCCAATCCTTTAGCCACCACGGTGACAAAATCATAATAGTAAGACCCTCTCCCCAAGTAGTCCTGTCTTATTCTACTTTCATCGACATTCATCATTGAAACAAAATTTCTAGAATAATTTTTGAGCAACATTCCGGTGAACTCATTGTTGGAGAGGTCAATGATTCGCAATTCAGGGAAAGGATGTTTAGTCTGGGAAATGTTGTCTGTAGGGCCATGGAATGCATTAGATCTCAAAACAAGAATTTGAAGGTATGGAAGAGTTTCAAGCCATGGGAGAAATGAATCTTTAATATGATTATTTTCAAGATCAAGAAGAATCAAGAACTTGTAAGCTTGTACAATTGCACAAACTACAAGGCAGCTACCTGTTTTTGGTAGCCTAATTTTTGTTCCGCAACACCAACTTTAGGTTGTATTAGGAAAATTTTCAGAGTAAAACTCAAAAAACCACATGTTGTGAATTAAGAATTTGGGTAAACCACAGGTGGTTTTTTGAATTTTACTCTAAAAATTTCCTAATACGATAGAAAGTTAAAGTTGTGAAACAAAAATTAGGCTACCAAAAACAGGTCATGGTGGCTGCCCCCGTTTCTTTTTAACTAACAGACTTAAGATCTATTAAACAAATGCCTTCTTATAGGGAGATCAATACAAGTCTAGTTTTATATACCAATAGATCTGTAAAAAAAGATACTAGTCCTGTTTTAACCGGACGAAATACCATTTACAAAAATAGTCTTTGTCAGACAAACTAGTCCTTTTTTAATGGGATGAAATACCATATACCTTCTAATGGTGGCAAATACATTAAGCTAAATGATTCTTATTCATGGTCTTTACTCTTTCCCCCAGTTCCTGTAGAAGAAACTAGAAAGAAAGAAAATTATGAAAGATTCTCATTCTGTAGTAAAAACAAAGGCAAAAGATCCTCCCACTTTCCCCACCCCTTAAGCTATCCTTCTTATAATTAGAATTCACTAAGAAAGACTAAATTCAACATAAATATCAATTAAGCAAAAAAAATATCAATTAAGTAAAAATAAATATCACAAACAATAGAATTCTATTGTTACATTATATAACTAGTACAAAAACTTCATAATTCAGTAATTTAAAAATGTATATACAAAAACGTGTAATGTTACCGAAAAACTAAGAAGCCCAGCTTGGAAACGTTTTGCTCAGAAAGCCTACATAATTAAATTGTAAAGATATTGGCTAATCATTTATGCAGAGTTCCAAAAGAGCACTTAGAAATTAGAATTCCAAATTTGAATGGAACATTTAAATCTTCCCCAAATTTGAACTCCAAATTCATGTAAACCAAATAAGATACCTAATAATTAGGCATTTGATAAGCATAAATGTGCATGTATATAGATAGATAGATAGATAGATAGATAGATAGATAGATAGATAGATAGGAGAGAACCTGAGATTTAATGGGAGGATTGAGACCATCGTGGAAGAGAAAATAGAAGAAATCGTCGAATGCAAGGTATTGACGAGTGTACTTAATCAAGTGGTAGCGCTGATTGAGAATCTGTTCGCATCAGAGAGGGGGCACCCTACTTTGCACTCTTCTCGTATAGAAGCGGGCTCGTGTCATTAGGAAGAAGTCCCACATGAGAACAAAAATTTAATAACCATAGACTTAATAAATTAATATTTTAAATAAATTATAATTTTAAATAAATATGTATGAGTTTAATATTCATAATAGTAATAATTGTATCTCCTCATTTTCTCCAAAATGGATCGATGATCCCTTCTTTATGATCATCTCCCTCTACATATCTACATATATACTTGTTAATTTAATTCATGAATTGATAGTGGATTTTAGTCCTATTTTACTTACCAAAAGAAAAAAAGATATTTGTCCAATTTAAATCGGACGAAATACCATATACAAAGACAGGGTGTCCAATTTAAATCGGACGAAATACCATATACAAAGACAAGGTGTTTGTCATTGAAACGAGTCCTTATTTAATGGGACGAAATACCACATACCTCCTATTGGTGACAAAGTGCACTCAAGTAAAACTTCTCATGTCTATTCCCAAATGTTTATTTTTATTTTTATAAATTTTATGTATTACATTGAAATCGGAACACAAGTTGAAGGACCACAGTCGTTCAGCCATGATCAATTATATTGTGAGTGTTTCATCTTACCAAATTATTGGATAGGTAAAATGTATTACTTTCGTTCTAAAATATAACTAATTATCTTTGTAAATCGTAAAAACATCATATTTATAAGATAAATGATCTTATATTTTAAAATAGAGAGTAAAGTTGTCTTTTATTTTATTTTATTATTACTGTTTTTGTATAATACCACTGATTTTACGAATGGATGTGAAGGTGTAAGCGTAGACATGCATTTTCTGATTTAAACCATAAAGTCCATAAGGAGTGGTCGGACAAATTTAGAGACTTGGAAAATTTCACATCATATTGGTGCCAATAGCAGGGCAATTCCATGGATAGTTAAACTAATACTAGTCATGTGGGACGCTTTGACAAAATTCCAAAGATGTTGAAATATTAATTGAATTGTATGTAAGTGCCATTTGCAATATTCCTTTTTTTTTAGAGAAGATCTTTAAGAAACTATTATTTTGTCTACGGGATGTAAAAGTAAAAGAAAAAAATTAAACGCAAAAATATGGCCTTTTTTTATTTTTAAATATTAGAGTACATAGCTGTCTGTAGCGTATAGTTCAAGGTTAATTACAGACATTTTAATTGTTGATAACTTAAATTAGGCAAAAAGTCTAAGGAGACCTGTTTTTGGAATTAGAAGTTGTGATCGGTCCCATTTTTTTTTTATTTTTCTTTTGACTCCTAAAATATTTATAATATTTATTTTGATAATTTTTTTTTATAGAATTCAGTGATTTAGATGTAATTTGGATACATGTAAATATCAGTGTTGTACAGTTTGTATAACACTGTTATTTACATACATCCAAATTACACCTAAATAACTAAATTTTGTAAATAAAAAAAATCAGAATAAATATTTTAGGAGTTAAAAGAAAAATAAAAAATAAGACCGAACGCTAAAACCGGTCACTAGGACCGGTCCCCCTAGAAATGCTCAATGATTTTTTCAACCAAAAGGTTACTTTTTTCTCATAGCAATATATTAATTATAAACTTATACCAACTGTACGTAAAAGTTGAATATTTGTCCTAAAATATTAGGGTTTTTTTCTCGCTAATTGTATCATTGCACAGAATTTGGCAGGGGTTTGTAAACTTATAATGATCATTAGCAAACCCCGCCCTGGGTTTTCTAAGGCCCAGGACAATTTTTTCTCAAGTGTGTCACTTTATACAAATTAGACAAAAAAATAAATAAATTATCAATTAATTAATTTTATTAAAATTATAAGAATTTACAAAAGATAAGGAAGAACATTTTTGGGCCTCATTAAAACCTTGTTTGGAGAAAACCCAATGGGACAAAACTCCAAACGAAGGAAAAAGAGTACCTCGAATTGTAAACATTGCATTAAAAAACGAAAACTACATATTAGAGTCTACATGCTTCCTCCCGAATTTTCATAAGCATTTCTTGATTTGATCAATCTTCTTTTCATCCTCCACAATTAATCGAAGCAAAGAATCATCACATGTACCTACAAAATAAAAATAGCAATAAAATCTGAACTACAAAACATCATTTAAAATGTCTTCTTGTTGCACTTTTAGATGCAAAATCATCAATTATACTATTATATTTAATGTTTTCTAACATATCATTTCCAATGCATAATATCGCTAATCCATTTAGCCTATCTTGAGTCATGGTGGTTCGCAAGTAAGATTTCAATAATTTTAATTTAGAAAAACTTCTTTTAATAGATGCCGCAGTGACAAGTATAGTCAATAATACCCTATATAAGAAACATATCCACACTCTTTACAAACTCAAGAATTTTAATGGATGTTAATTGTTTATCTATTTTATATGCTTCTTTTGGTAACATCACTTGCAACACCTGTAATTCTGAAAATAAGTCTCTTGCATCAACATTAGAAACATCACCATGTTTTAAATTATTTTCAAGATTCACACAAGAACTTTTCAATTCATTATCATTAAACGAAGTCAACTTTGCAGCATCAAATAAGAACCCAAAAATAGATTCAAAATAATGCAATTGTTCAAACCTACTCTTCAATTCACCAAGAGCAATATCCACTATAACAAGAAAATAATCAGTTCCAAATGATTCTTCAACTGATTGTTGTTCACTATCACTATTGAAAACATGCCTTTTTCTATAAACTTGATGCTTTTTTGGAAACACAGGCTCAATTTCCATATCAAGGGAAATTTCTTTAGCATCAATCATGGCAGAAACAAACCCATTTATTCTATAGTTTTTAAAAAATAAAACAAGTCCTTCTAATTGCCTTACAGCAGCATCAAGACGCGTCTCTAACTTTTTACTAAGTTAATCTTATGCAAAACGTCATTCCAAATAACCAAACTTAATATAAATTCAAAACTTGAAAGCAAGCTCTCCTAATGCTAAACTTTGAGCATCCTTACTCAATTTGGCATCTTCACTAATTTCTGTTAATTTAAATAAAGCTTCTCTGATTTGGGAAGCTTGAGATTTTATTGCTTTGACACTTTCAATGTGACTTTCCCAACGTGTAGTTGATAATGATTTCAAAGTCAAACCACCTATGTAATCAAGTAACACATTCCATCGCTTTGTTGAATTAGAGAATATCGTATATATGCATTGACATGCTCCAATTTTTTTTTTCTTTAACACATGAGTTGGTCATATTACAAATTATTAAGTTGAGACAATGAGAACCACATGGCATGTAAAATGCTCTAGGATTTATATCAAGTAATCTTTTTTGTACACCTAGATTTTTCATTTCATATTAGAGTCATTATCATAACATTGTCCCCTCACATCATCAATATTAAATGTAAGGGACTTAATTACATTTTGCAATTCATTAAAAATTCTTAATCCAGATACATCTTCCACATTCAGAAACTCTAAAAAGTACTCTTTTATATTTATTGGAGTATTTGAAAGATCTACACACCTCAATATTAAAGTCATTTGTTCTCTAAGACTTGCATCAGGAGTACAATCAAGAATGACTAAAAAATATTTAGTTGTTTTTATTTTTTCAACGATTACATGTTTAACATTTGATGCTAAAATAGCTATCAACTCATTTTGAATTTTATGACTAAGATAATGATAATGAATCTTCTTACCTTGAATGAGTTGAAAATTGTGTTGCATTATTGGATCAAACTCTGCAATCACTATAAATAGGCCTAAAAAGTTACCATTACCGTCTTCATAAATTTTTTCATTTGTTCCACGAAAAGCCAAATTATGTATAGCAAAACATTTCACAACAACAATGATTATGACAATAAAAATTTTCCAGTATAGTGTATCTTTCTTGATTAGCACTTGTAATTTTGTATCAATTGTTTGATTTGTTTTCAATCTGATAATTCAACACAAGACCTCAAGTTAGTGAGGTGTTCAATACTGCTTTCATGTTGTTTAAGCTTCTCACCAAGATGTTTTCAATCTCTAATTCCTTCACTAGTTAACTGACTTATAGAATTCATTATTTTAAACAACTTACAACAGAAACAAAACACTTTATCCAACTCCTTTGAGTACACTAGCCATTTTCGATCATTTGTTTCCTCATTTGGTAACGTACGAAGATAATAATTTGAAGAAAAATGTCTATTGTGTTTGTCCATGAGGAATTTGAGATTAGTTTCTTTTAGGGGACCTTTTTTTATAAGTAAATCTCTCATTTTTGCATCAAGATTATCCCAAACTTGTGGATCATATATGTTTAAATCAAATCTTGTTTCGGGACATTCATTTTCATGGCAAGGTTCATCAATATTTTCATTTTCATCAAGGAAAGGTTCATCACTATTTTCATTTTCATCTAGATCACCAATTTCTTCATTCACATCATTCTCATTTTCTACTAATTCTTCCAATTGAATTGGTTATTCATATTCATTTGGTAAATCTTAATCTAAATTTTCAAGTGAAGCATTGGTTTGTTTAACAAAATATTTATTCAAATATCCTCTTAAACTTTGAGCAATTTCTTCTTCTTTTTTCTTTCTTTGTCTCTTGAGATTTCCGGAAAGTTGTTTCTCATGAAACATTTTTTAATTTTTATAATAAATACAACACAATAAAAAATAATAAAATTAATTAACAAAGAACAATAAAACCTGAATTTGAGCATATTTTCTTCCACAGTTCCACTTGAAACTTCTAATTATAAAGAACAAGAATCCCAACTAAGTTTTCTGTAGAATCAAATAATAAATACAAAAAAGTTAACAAAGATATGTATTACATTTTACAAAATTTATACATCTAGATTCTATTATCTATATGTATCTTTAAAAAAAAAAATTAGCTTCAAAGAAAGGCAATGGTCTAGCTGATGGATGATTTATTGATTTATTTTCCAACTCTGTTGGAGAAAAGGAGAATCACCAATTTTTTTTTTGCTTGTGTTGCGTTATGAATAGAGAAGGTCGAAGGGTTTTTCCTTCTTTTTGTAGCTAAGAGCCTAAGAGTTTGTTTTTATTCCCCATATTTATTGATTTGTTTTATATTATATTTTATAAAAAAATTTGGGCCCCCCTCAGCTGTGGGCCTTGGGCTGTAGCCCTGGCCTAAGGCCAGCTCTGATCATTAGCGTAGAGCATGGTACAATTTGATGCGGTTGGAAGTCTAAATCGCATATGAAATCGCTTAGATCTTGTTTGGTAAATTCAATACCGCATATGAAATCGCTTGTGATTGGTGCGGTGCGATTTTGAAACTTGCAGTTCGCATTCATTTGGTGCGATTTCAGTTTCAAAACCAATTGAACATATACGTACTGAAAAACATATTTTCCATGACAAAGAGAGAGTTGTGTTTGGTTGTAATTTAAAAAATAAATCAAGTTAAAGTGAAGGTACAAAAATGCAAAAATCCATAAACTAAGTATGCAATAAACACTCATTTGTAATAAACAAGTTTTCAATAAGAATTTATTTGCTAAAACACTAATTTGTCAACAAAAAAATTTCTAAATAGTGAAATACCATATTACTGATTACACATAAAAAAAAAATAGCAAACAAGAAATGATCAAAGAGGGTCATTTTCATAAGTGAGTTAGTTCCAAAAAAAATAGCAAACAAGAAATGACCAAAAGGACGTCGTTTTGGCCTATGTAACTTTAAAAAAATATAATAAACATTATTAGTGCGGTGCGGTAGACTGCAGAACCCGAAACCAAACCGCAGATGCGGTTTTTCAACCCTCCTAAAAACGTCATATATGCCGAAATCGTTAGTGCAATTATATTGGTGCGGTTTGATCGGTTTTTGATGCGATTTCAAGACTAAATTCGATTTGTTACTCAGTCTTAATGATCATTATCATTATGTCACAATTTTCAAAACCCAACTTGTAAGGAATAGTGACTTAACAAACCTTTAGGAATCATGGGGTAGTCTAATTGACGGATACTTCGTTTGTACTACCTAGTCAAGGGAACAATTGATTCAACTTGAATCATTCTAGTGTTCACCATTTCACACTCCTTTCGCCTTTTTTTTTCTTTTTTTTTTTTTTTATTTTAAAAAACGTGCGAGTCTTACATTGACTTCAGGAAGTGATAAGCAAAAGAACAAGTATAGGAAGGTTAGGGGAGAAGTCACCGCCGAAGGGACAGAAAGAAGAAAAGGCAATGGATATCAATCATCAGAGGATGAGCCACCACCGGGATTTCCATTCCCCTATTTCAGAAAACAAAACACTGAAAGATTGCAACATGTGAAGGGAGGAAAACAGAATCACAATTCTATTTTTGGTGAATTTGCCAGAAAAGGCAAATAACATTAATTAAAAAAAAATCACCAAGGAGATTTGGCTATTTCAAGGATGTCTTTATCCCAAGTAAAAAGGTCGAGAAAGGTATGAGATTTGGGTTTGTTCGTTTTCACTCGAAGAATTATGCAACAGAGGTAACAGAAAGGATGAATGGACATAATAAATATTTGAGAAAAGTGGAAGGATAAAAAAATGATGTACTTAGAGTCGTGGAAAAAAGTGTAGTAGTATACTCTGTATAAAAGACGAGGAGAAAAGAAGTAGAAGTAGAAGTAGAAATAGTATTTAAATGAAATTGTAAATTTCTGTAAATGCGGAGATGTTTAGGAAAAATCAAATTAACGACTGAAAATGGGTTGGAAAAACATTCGACTACATAGGTGTCTCAATTAATGGACGTGAAAGTGAAAATAATACTCACTCCATTATGAATTATAAAAATTTATGATATTCATAACTATATTGACATAAACTATATGAATTTATGTCAATTTTAAGTTTAAAATTGACTTTTAAGATATCAAATAATAATTTTAGAAGCATAAACAGAGGGCGTAATATTAAGGAGAAAAGAAGTGATTTTCTTTTTGCAGTGCCCCAACATGAGAAGAAAGAAAAGAACTAAAAGAGTTAGTCGTATTCTTTCTACCACTAACTTTGAAATTAGTAGTTTGTACGCTTTTTTTATGAAATTTATTTTTTATTTATAAGAAAATTTTACTTGACAACGTTATTAGATTTTTCATTCCAGTTGAGGTGATTTTATATTCTATCAAGTGATCAAACCTCCAATTTGATTGATTGTATTAAAGCAATAAATTTACATGTAGATTTTAGTTATATTACGTAGAGGTCTTTAATTCGAAGTATGATCTTTTTACACTCATAATTATTTCCTCAACATAAACTAAAACTAAGAATATGGCACAAAGTTTTGCATGTCATAAATGTTTAAACGCCGTGCATACTCCAGTACAACTAGTCAAGAGAGACATATATTACTATATGACAATACTGACCATGGCAATGACCTAGGTCATCACTGTATTGTTATCTTGAATATTCCAAGTAAATAAGACATTGGCCATGTCAATATCGATATCTATCATTTCAACTAAAATTCAAAAATAGTTGGTTTATTACTTACAAAATTTAGTACCATGTACGTAGAGTATGCATAGCACTTGATCATTGCATATAAGAATGAGTATTGTTTCATTCTCTTTTTTTCGTACTCATTCTTTTTTCTTTTCTTTTGATACTTATCACTTTAAAGAAACTCTACTCAATAAAATCACTTTCTAAAAGTTTAGGTTGGCAACGAGCTGCCCATATTTGGTTTCTTTTGATATTAATGTTTAATATAAATTAAATCATTCCCTTAGTTTCAAAAAAAGAGTTCATTTGAAAGATAGGAAAAAGACAAAAAAAAATTAAAAAGAACAAAAAGGGTCATATTTTTATGGTATTAAATGATTAAAAAAAAAAAAAAAAAAAAAAATCAAATCAAGTTTATCACCAAAATTTTTATATGATTACATTACAATTAAACTAAACATTCCGTACATTATTAGTAAACGTTAAAATTAATATTTATAAATGAGACTCTTTTGAGAATGAAAGGGTATTTTTCTTCTTGATTATGCTTCTCCTCTAGGGTGGCTCATAGTTATTAGATGAAGATTCAGAAACAAAAAATTGAAGATTTTATTTTATTTGGCATTAGGACAACTTGTAAAGTAAGACACATGTTCACACTTCAAAATAAAATTATCTCTGCAATTTACGATTATCATAGTCATGCTATTAAGCTCAGTGTCAGCCTGAAATTTAGATAAAAACATGTTATTAGTTTCTTAGAACATAAGTTCGACAACAAAATTAAATCTCTAACAAAAAATTTTATTTGTCTCTTACCTTGGATCGGTTGTGGCTAATTTCTTCTTCCACGGTGTTTGTATCCTCTCCTCTGTGGGCTTCTCACCTTCCTACGAAGTTCTCTTTCGACAATTCCAGTAAACCATTTTGGTTTCCCTACTAAAAACATTATATATCCAATAACAATTCCCAAAACAGTTCCACACCCGTACCCTATCACTACTGTTTTCCAAGTAAAACCACTCATGAAATCTGAATCATTTTCTTCTTGCAGAACTGGCAATTGTGGCATTTCACCTTTTCCACAGTTGCTCAATGGAAATCCACACAATGCCAAGTTCCTATAATACAAATCCTCCGAAAAAGTATTCAGCTGTGTTCCTGAAGGAATATGACCTCTAAGATAATTGTGGGAGAGATTTAGTTTTGCAAGAAAATTCAAATTTGCCAATTCTTGGGGAATCTCTCCAACAAGTTGGTTCGAATTAAGGTCCAGCGATTCAAGCACCGATAGATTTCCCAAAAGTGAGGGAATGCGACCAACGAGGCTGTTATGGGATAAATTTAGCTGCCGGAGGAATTTGAGATTTTCGATTACATCTGGAATCTCACCTTTGAATTTGTTCATAGACAAATCAATAGTTGTGAGGATAGTTAGAATTCTCTCAATCTCCATGTTCACTCCTTTCATCACCATTACGACTGAACTTTGATAATATCCAGTCCTCCCCACATATTCTGTTTCTTTTTTATTTTCATCAACATATTTCATTGCTTTGAATTTTTTGAAAAATAATTCTGGTTGCAGGAAAGATCGATGATTCGTAACTTGGGAAAAGGATTTTTATTCTTGGATTTGGTGTTTATTGGACCATGGAATCTATTAAAGCTCAAGACAAGAACGTGCAACTCGGGAAGAGTTCCCAACCAGTTTGGGAATGTATCATTTATCTGGTTTTTCCCAAGGTCAAGAACTTCTGACTCAGCACAGTTTGCCAACGAACTGGGACTGCTCCTTGTAAATGATTGTCGTGCAAATTAAGACTCCTCAAGCGGTTTCCCTTTGCAAATGTGGAGGGAATGATCCCAATAAAATTATTGTCATGCAGGTCTAAATCCTGAAGGAATTGAAAAGTTCCCAACACATTTGGGATCTCTCCACTGAATTCATTATTTGATAGACCCATGACTTGCAGATTGGGAAAAGGATATTTAGTCATGGAAATATTGGATATAGAAATGGGACCATGGAATTCATTGGATCTTAAGAAAAGAAAAGTCAATTGTGGAAGAGTTTCCATCCATCGGGGAAATGTACCTTCGAATTGATTGGCCTGCAAATTAAGATGCACCAAGTTGTTCAAGTTTGCAAATGTTGATGGAATGGTACCGTGAAAATGATTCATTGATAGATCTAAAGATGAGAGGCTATCACTGAGATTCCCAAGACAATGCGGAAGTACACCACCAAAGTTATTACCTGACAAATAAAGATATGGAAGTCTGGTAGAATTGCATATCCACAAGGGTATTGATTCCTGAAAGTGATTCGCTGATAGATCTAACGATGATAGGCTATCACTGAGATTCCCAAGACAATGCGAAAGTACACCACCAAAATTGTTACTTGACAAATAAAGAGATTGAAGGCTTTTAGAATAACATATCCACAAGGGTATTGATTCCTCAAGAAAATTGAAATTAAGATTAAGATCTTGTAATGAATCCCTCCACTTGGACGGCACCCACTCAGGAACTCGACCATGAATTTGGTTATTGGACAGGTCTAGAGACTTAAGGTTCTCCACGGCTCTCAAGAAATATGGGAATTCCTTTATCTTGAGAGAAGACAATTGCAATGTTTTGAGGTTGGGGAAGGTAACGTTAATAATAGTGTTGTTAATGGTGCTCAACCTCACGGATAAATTGTTGTCTGAAAAAGACAAAGTCTCAAGTTTTTTTAGGCTTGAAAACATTTCAATGTCTACGATGCCGCTCAACTTGTTCAATGAAAGTAGCAATTCACGCAGGTTCACCTGTTGAAAAATTGATTGTGGAATGAAACCAGTTAGGTCATTAGCAGATATATCAATGGTTTCAAGTGAGTTGGACTTGAATTGAAACTCGCCCAGTTGGCCCTTGAGTTGATTAGAACCAAGATCTAAAACCTCTAATAATGGAAGATCAAATACCCAAGACGGTATTGTCCCATTGAGTGAGTTCAGAGATTAATGAAGATGGTTTAGTTTTTGTAGCCCAGTGATGTTGGACGGCAAGGGGGCCATCAACGAGTTCAACGACAAGTCCAAATAAACAAGTTGGCTCAGATCGGCAATGGAAGAAGGAAAGGGACCAGATAAACAGTTTCCAGATAGATCTAGCTTAGTTAGATGCGTAAGATTAAAGATAAATTTAGGAATGATCCCAATCAAATTGCAGTCGATGAGTTTCAATGATTTCAAAGACTTTAGAGAGCCGACTATATCTCTCACTACTTCTTCTGACAATAACATTATGTCATATGAAAGATCTAATTCCCTCAGACTAGTAATATTGGAACGATTACTAGCGCTTAAGTTGGATTGTGGTAAAACCCCAGTGACTTCACCATTACCACGTAAATGTAATGTCTTCAAGTTTGGAAGAAAGAAGATTTCATGAGGCAATTCTCCGCGCAATCTAGTGAAAGAAAGATCTAGAAATGTTAGAGAACAAAAAAAAAAAAAGATTTCTGGGTAAAACTGAATCTATGGGAACACCAATAAGAGAAAGGTGTCTCAATTGGGTTAAATTTTGAAAGAGAAACTTGAGAAACTGAAATTCGGTATTGCTATCATGGAGAATGAGATTAAAATTGAGAGAGAGGTCGAGTGAAACCAGTTTGGAGAGATGCGATATTTTCGAGGGGACTGGGCCTAGAAAAATGGTTTCACTGAGGTTGAGATGTGTCAAACTAGTTGCAAACCGGCCAAATTCACTTGGTATCATGGATCCACTGAAATCATTAAAAGCAAGGTTGAGCCTCTGGAGGTGAGGAAACTGGAAGAGGCTACTGTTGGAATGAAGGACTCCCACAAGTTGGCTGCAACTGAGGTCGAGTCCGATTACGTCTCCAGTCAACCGATTACATGTAATCCCGTCCCATTTGCAACAGTCAGAACTCATGTTCCACTTATTTGTCTTTGGATAAGGAGTATCACAATTTGGAGAAGCATCACTATTTATGCTTATGCTCAAAGTTTGCTTAAACTGAAACAAAGCAAGTCTCTGTTTATCGGGACACAAATGATTATCATGAACAGAGGAAAAGGAGAAGGAAGTCGAGGAACAAACAAAAAACTGATGTTACAAGAAGAAGATTAACGGGAAAGGAGTAGTAAGCCACGGTAGTAGTAGTACTGGTGACTGCCCCATTTAGTTAAGTTTGTATATATATATATATATGTTGTGTAATTACTTAACTCACTTGTGTAGCGTATTTATAGGTATACATGCAGGCATCTACAACTTAAAGGTTGGTTTATCAACTAGTGATCTAGCCCGCCTTAAAATTTCTATCTACTCTTCGTTAATTTCCACAATAGGATGGAAAAATGACGTGCAGAAAATTTTAGGATTGACTGTCCCATTCTTCTTAATTAATCGGTGATAGTTATATTATGGTCAATCGAAACCTTTCCACACTCCAAAATGACTAATCTCCGTAATTAATTAGGTTTATCAAAAATATGGTCCACAAGGAATGCAACCCGAGGATACAACAATATAGGCACAATAACAAATGAAATATGCTCATGTACCATAAATTCTTAGGCCAGAGGCTCCTTGATCATAAATACCAGTGGAAGTAATTAACACCAAGAAATGAGGTAAATTTAGTATTTACGAATTATCCACACACAAAAAAAAAAAAAAAATCATTTGTAATTTTATTTTTTTGAATCAGAGCAATCAAAAATGCAGTTTCAAATTGAGCCATTATCTGATCATACTTTGCTAAAGAAATCCAAAATAGCATAGCTACATTTATGTTATTGATAGCTTAAGTACTCAACTGGGTACTCAATTTGATTATACTTTACTAAAGAGAAGATTTATTTTACTCGTTTTAGATGAACGTTACAGTTATAAAGATAGGTACCTTGAGACGAATTATAATTTTTCTCATGTTTTCAATATATTCAGAAAGTGGTACATGAGGACCAAGCCCAGATATCTCTTAAAGTTAACTTCCGAGTCAATCTATATAAGTTTATAAAAAGAGAGAAACTTTAATTTAGTACTGATGTTGTATATAGAAGAGATACCACAATTTTATGCCCTCTTCATGGCCTCAACTTTTTTACAGATCAAAATCAAACCCAAGATTTGCTTGCCTCTATAAGGAATGCGACCTGAGGATACAACAATTTAGGCACAATAACGAATGAAATATGCTCATGTACCATAAATTCTTGGGTCAGAGGCTCCTTGATCACAAATACTACTACAGAGCCTAAGCATTGCCACAAAACTAAACTAATCTAATCTAACAGAGTCGATTTAATCTGCAGAGCCTTTGCATTGCCGCCTATTTATTGGTATAAATGCAGCTGCAACTTGAAGTTTTATCAACTGTAGTCAAGAAATTCCATTTTTTTTTATTTCTCGTTTATCAACTAGCAAAAAAACTAAGACATAATTTAATAGGACAAGTTTAACAAAATGTCCTCTTGTAGCATTCTTAGGATAGAGGTTCCTTGATCCAACTAAAAAATAGTCCATATATATATATATATATATATATATATATATGATCACAAATAGTACTTCAGAATCCAGACATTGCTACAAAACTACACTAATCTGATTCAACAGAGTCGATTTAATTTCAAATCACTTTATACAGTTTTTGCTGACTAAAACATCCACAACGTCATTTGGGAAATAGAAAATTAAAAAACTTGAAATGCTTCGTCAGTAAATCTTTATACAGTTTTTGCTGAGTAAATGTTTCAGCGTCTGATATTTCTCGGTTCTATTTACTATTCTTTTTCAACTACTTTCTCGTGCATTTTAACATTTTAAAAGCCCCCTTTACGGCTTAGTTCCATTGAATTTATCTGTAAAAGGTTCGTCCACTCGGATAAATTTAGGGTATTTTTTCCATCATAAGCAACGAGATCAAATGGTGAGCAAACTCGGTTGGCATAGATTTCCGGTGTAGAGATGGCGTCCACTCGGCTTCCTTGAGCACCTTTAGTATCTCATGCACAACTTTACTAGCAGCCAAAAGTAGATTACCTTTAGAAAAACTTGATCAAGGACCTGGATAGCATCGCGAGTTCCAACCGTTGTATCCTCGCAATAGTATGTTTGCCTACAATATATTTAGAGATGATGTACCAAAAGAGTATGAAGAGAATATGAATCAAATAGTACTATTTTGCTTTTATCAGAGCAGTCCAAGGTGTTTCAATATTTTCAATTTTAATTTACACCAATATTGAGGCACAAATAGTTTCTATATATATGATTGGAAATTCATTAGCAATATCAAAAAGTCCAATTTCCAAGGGTATTAAAAAATATTAGTTTACAGGCACACACACTACGTGTGTGTTAAAAGAAGGAAAATAAAATACTAAAAAATAGGAGATGAGAGATAGTGGGAAAGAAAAAAGGGTTAAAGTGAATAAAGAAAGTTTAAAGGGTATAATAGGAAAATAAAAAAAATCACTTTTTTGTTTACACTATTCCTTCCTCCCGCTTTATAATATTGATAAGGATGAATCCTCAAGAGAGTTAACAATTGAGATGTTCGATAGTACATAAAATAAGCTGCATAAATGGTTCATATGATGCATTTAGAGTTATTTTTTCACAAATCATACAAATTTACAAATGTAAATCAACATTCATCAACCGATTTAGATTTTACTAAACTGTTGCATTTACGTCATGTAAACATCATATCTTCTAATACGTATACTTCCTCTTGTTCTAAAAAAATGTATTCCCTCCGTCCCAAGATAAAAGTTATCCATTGACTTTTTTTGGTTAAATTGAGCATTTTTAAAATTAATAATTAAACATATATATTAAGATTTTTAAAAAAGTAAACATTGAGATTAGTACTAAATTGTATGTAGTTTATAATATTTGTAGGTGTTTTTTACATATATATAAAAGAATAATAAAATATATTAATTTGAAAAATGACCAATTTGACCATAAAAGTCAATAGATGAATTTTATCATGGGACAGAAGGAGTATCAAT
The DNA here is from genome assembly GCA_947179155.2 of Hedera helix. Classification (NCBI taxonomy): domain Eukaryota; kingdom Viridiplantae; phylum Streptophyta; class Magnoliopsida; order Apiales; family Araliaceae; genus Hedera; species Hedera helix. Next base: position 26,219,151 of record OX359285.1, read on the forward strand.
TACAAAATTTTCAAACATTTTTAAGGTTTATTTAATCTTTATCCTATATTTATCAATATATTATTGAGTTTTTAGTTTAGTTGCGATGACATATATGATAATATAATTTTGATTGTAAATTACTTAATCCTTTTATTAAAGAGGCGAAACTTTCTTACCCCTCCCCTCCCCCAACAAAAAAATAAAATAAAATTGACAGATGAAACTCTTTTTACAAAACACTAGTAATAATACTAATCTACCTATATATATATATATATATATATATAGTGATAAATTAACCTTCATTATATGTAAGGAATAAAAAAGAGTGAGATATGGAATGAGAAATTTTTTATGAGCATAGATATTAGAAAGAATGGCAGCCCAACCACCATTACTAAAAGTGATGCAGGAGGATTCGAGGTCGATGATGCTGACTTGTCGGATAGTTCATTAATGGCCTTGAATTATCTTGAGCTAAAGGGTTTGTGCAAGGTTGGCAAGTATTGATAACTTCATATAAGCTCGGCTTACTTCGGAGAAGTTGGAAATTATCTTCGAATATCTCCTTGAGTCATGGCTTTGGGAATTCTTTGTCGTAGTTGACTTGTTTTCTTTTATGATGATAAATTATCTTATTTTAGCACGTGGGGTCTGAGTCCCTTTCATAGTAATGATTTTGTAAATAACTCTATTATGGCCTCACATGGTATATTCAATTGGTGAGATAATAAGGATCTAATACGTGGCATTATTTAGAAGTAGCGCCAGAGTTTGTTATGCAACATATTTTTAAGGATTTGTTAGAATCTGTCATGTGGTACTTTTAATTTAAGGATATTTATTTTCTTGTTACCCAAGAACTATCAACTATAAAACCCGGCTTGTGGGTTAATAGAAGGGGTTTCTTGATTCTGATAAAATTAAATCTGAGAGCTAGAGAATTTCTTCTTTGTGTTTCTTTTGGGCCAATCTCTTTTTCCTTTGTTTGTAAATTTATTTGTTTACCTATTTTTCCTTTGCCTATAAATTTATCTGTTTACTTAGCCATAGGATAATCACTATCCCACACCCGGCGTCAGAAAGCGAGCTGAACAATGGAGGATCCAAATAGCACAATAGGAGGTGAGCTGAACAATGGAGGATCCAAATAGCACAATAGGGTCTATACAAAGGCATATAACAAACAAGAAATAAGAAAAAATAATCACAATAAGAGGTGTGCTGCAGGTAGGTGTTTTTAATTAAAGCTTTTACATGTTTTATATTATTCAGCCATCGAAGGATCGAGGCAATGAACCAGCGATACATTTGTTGTTACATTTAAATTGCCTAATATTGAATTATAAATTATGACAAAATTCATTTCCCAAGTTTTGAATCACCTAGAAAGACTGTTGTTTAAGGTCTTCATTCTACTTATTAAATGGCTCATATGATAAGAAACTGCACTAGGTGGTTGCTGCCACAATCTAATCAAAATATTATTTCTGTGTTGCTCCCTACTCGACTATGTTATTAATCCTCTTCCCTTCTCTCTCATTTTGGGAAAGAAGGAGTACATATGGACAGAGGGAGTACATATATATCTTACAGATTTAGTGGCTAATAATAGTAATAGCGATCGCTATTGGCGGTAGCTAATATGTATGGTACTATTAGGCCATTTTCTTGTAGTGCATTCAAACCTTGTTCACTTTCCAATTCAAGAATCAATTTCGATACAAATAGTATAAGACTTGTAGGCTTTAACTCAGCAATGCAGCAACCAAATACTCCCCTCATTCCACAAAAAACGTCTCATTTGCCAAACTTTTTTTTCTCTCAAAGAAAACAGTCTCATTTCATTGGTTTGATGATAGATTAAAATAACACAATATCTTCAAATTTTATTGTTACACTTTCATTAACATGCCATCAACTGCTAATTTAAACACTCAATTAATTTAGGGCAACCATAAAACAAATAAATATCCTTAAATTTTGTAAATTCTACCAATGGCTCTTTTTCCGCTTCAAAATATAAGATTAATTGTCTTTATAAAATGTAAAAGCAATAGATTTATATTCTGGAACAAAGAGAGAAATAGTCTTTTTTTTTTTATTTTATTATTATTTTTGTATAATACAATTGCATTTATCGTTGGGTGTGAAAGTGTAAGCATAGACATATGTATTCTTTGATTTAAACCATAACAACTATAACGAGTGGTTGGACAGAATTTAAACTCATTACTTGACAAACTTCAAATCAATGTTTTCAGAATCGAACCAGTCATTGAATCGAAAATGGTACTGGGTGGATAGATCATTGGTTCAACCAGTGGTCGAACCGTTATTGAACCAGTGACGTCATAAATATATATTATTAATCATTAATAAAATTTTAAAGCGTCTAATTTTTTGTAAACTAAAATATAGTGAAATTACGTTATACAATTGCTAAAAATATTTTTGTAAAAATAAATAAATAAATAAAATAATTCAAAATCAGTTCAATCGGGCCAACTAACCGGTTTTACCAGTTGAATCACCGTTGGCCAACCGATTTTTGATCAAATTAGTTGAATCAGTCCAAATCGAACCGGAAAGTAAACTGGCTCCTAGTTCAACCGGTCCGACCGGCTGGGTTTCAAAACATTGCTTCATATCATATCGGCGCCAAGAGCACAACAATTCCATTGGTATGATGAGCCAAGCTAATACCAGTCATGTGCACGCTTTTGTGAAATTTCAAAGATTTTGAATATAATTTGAATTATATTTAAGTGTTATTTAAAATATTCCTACCTTTTTTTAACAAAAGATCTTTAAGAAACTATTATAGTTAAAAGAAAAAAATTTGAATATAAAAACATGGCAATTTTTTTTTTTAGAGTAGTTGTCTCTAACGTAGTTTAGTTTAATTATAGACATCTTGATTGTGACGCTGCTCTACTCTTTTTTTTTAGCATTGCCATACGCGGGAGTGTTGGAAAAATTCTCTAAAAATAGTTTTAAAATTTTAATAAAATAGGATCATCTTTATGATTTTATACAAAATAACAATTATATATATATATATATATATATATATATATCATGTATTTAGAGTACAAATTATTACATAGTACTTGGTTAGATTAACACGTTTAAATCTTCGAACAATCTCTAGTATCCTCAAGATATTCCTTCCTATGACCTTATGCTGAATCTTTAAAAAAAAATTACGTGTTTTTCTTATGCAGAGAGAGAATACGTTATTTGCTCTTTTACTTTGATTTGATAAAAAAAAAACTCTTTTTTTACGTATCTGATTAGTGATATATTTATATTCTTATTGATCCGTATTTAGATATTATTATCTAATAATAATATACAAAATAAATATTAATTATAATTAATTCCACTAAATAATTGTAATTGCACTTCAGTCCATGAATTAATTAAAATAAACCTTTTACTAATAAACTGTAAATATTTCCTTTATAGATATACATAAATATTTCAGAATTAAATATAATCCCGATATATTTAAACTAATTTCATAAGTCTATAATTTATCTTCATTTGATTATAAATTGATTTAACAATTAAATCAATCCTTTAAATAATAAATATTAAAAGACTTGGTCAAGATTCTATGATCAATAATAAATTATCTTATGAAAAATCTTATAAATATTTTGACAATAACATTGTTCCTAATATTAATTAAATATATTAATTAACATTTTGAGGTATTAATTAACTCAATGTAATTTCACTCGTTGAAACATTAAATTAATACATATAACAATATTAAGTTCATTATTATTTCAAAATTAAGAAAATTCACAAATTAGTATTTATGTAAAAATATTTTTTAAATAAAATATTATCACATGATCCGTTAATACACTAGTACTTTAATTAAAAATCCAACTTCCATGATCAAGATAAACATCTCTATTAAAGTACTATAACCTACATGATAATATCTACAAATTATCATAGATTATAAACAATTATATCTTTATTTATATATATTACATATAATTTTTATCTTCTGTGTATAATACTTATTTATACACATAAATCATAATATATATATATATATATATATATATATATATATATATATATATATATATATATATATGAAGGTATAAACTAGCACATCTGTCAACGATTTACAGGGATACAGTCTAAATGCAAACCCGCAACACGACCTAACCTAACGCGACTTGGGTGACGTACCACTAGTCATACAATACCATAGCTTAGCACAACACCAAGAATATTTGAAAGCATAATACAATTATAAAATCTAAATTACAACATATATGGTCTCATGAAATTCTACTGTTGAGGGGGTGGAGGCCTTCCGGCCAAAACAAGTTGGCAAACCTCTTCTCTAATTGCCTGCTCTGTTCTTTCTATTAATTCTTCAGTTTGAATTATTCGATTTAGAAAGTACTGTTGATTGTATTCACCAAAGGTAGGATTCTGACTATAAAAACGGTATAGAACTATTTGTTCACGATGATAATCTAATATCTGATTTAAAAACACATAATAATTAATGGACATAAAACATAAAGACGAAGGGATACTTACAGAACGAAGAAGCTTTATTTATATCTTCAAAATATTTTACAGAGAGGGGGATTACAAGGGGAGAATAAAACTAAAGACTGAAAACTAAGTGTGCCTCAACATACGGGTGAAGGCTCCCTTAAATAGATAGATAAAGAAACAGGTGGCGTGTCCTTAATGAGGTGGAGTCGTGTATCCTGTTTCTCTAATTCATACTGTTAAAGATAGACTGATATTATTATGCATCTTCTTTAATAAAGCTGATGCAGATTGTTTTGTCGTTGGTGCCGACGGTTACTGTTCTTCATTATTAAAAGTTGCAGATTCGGTAGACTTCTTTCTGGTAATGCTGGACAGCATCATTGATTGCTTTATTAAAGTTGTGGTAGATATTCTGCCGACACTCTGATTCCTGTAGAAGCATCTTCTGGTACACATCACTTTCTGATATCTTTAATTTTTTCCTTTTCCTTTTTTGTCCTGTTGTATTTTTTCTGAAATCATGCTGGTTAAGGAATCCCAAAAATCGCCAATGGTAGGGTCCCCTCCAATAGGTTCTTCTTCTGGTTCTTCTGGTTCTTGGCTTTCTCCTGCAAGGACGCCGAAAGCATTATCATCCTGTTCTGAGCTAGCACTGCTTGCAGTTTTCATGGATTTGTCATCCTGAGTTAAGGATTCAAGAAACTGTTCTTTCATGAAATCCATGGCTTTGACAATTAATTCTGTTTCACTCAAATCAGGATATTTCTGTTTTAATTCTGTTTGGACCTTGATAAAAGGGTTTACAGTATGAGAAGGAAGGATTTTTGGAATGGTATCAAAACAAGCTTGGGTATGGGCTTTAATTGTTTTGACCAATTCTGGTAAAACAGGATTCATTCCTTTTTCCCACCACTTGGTAAAGAAGACTCTTTTGAGTCGTGGGATTTTATTCTGGTAATCACACTGTAAATCCCATTTCCATATCCAAGGGATATTAAAACGGATAATAAAATGAATTACTGATTTAGACATAGAAATGCCTTTGTTCACTGGTAAATGAGAATAGGCAACTTGCCAATCTTTGAATTCTGTCTGAACAATTTCTGGTAGGGTATCTAATGTTATCCCAAATTTATCCCACCAAACGAAGAACCAATTTGGTAATTCGTTAATTAAGACATTAGGACATATACGGATAAACCATGAATGGTTTCAGATTGGATTCTGGTAATAGAAAACATAGGTAAAGGAATCAATATAATCCCAATAACTATATTTGGTTTCACTGTTAGAGTGATTAAAAGATCTGGTAGAATGAGGATGCATGCCCCATGTAGAAATGGGCATGATATTACGGATAGTAGCTTTACTGTAAGTAATAGGACTAGTTGTCCTAGTAGGATCATGAAGAGTGTGTTTAATCTCCATGGCTGCTGTTTCAATCATTATACCTTCATAGATATATCTATACTGGTCAAAATGAGGGGGAAATTGTTGGGTAGCAAGATACCTGCGTTTAATTTCCCATGGATCATTCATCCATTTCTCATCATTCTGTTCAATGTAAAGTACTGTTTCCTCACAATTATTGTTAAAGATGTATTTTTCTGGAGTTACCAGAACATCTTTTGCTGTTTGGCTAGAAGAAGCCTCAGGATTACTGTTTTGAGTATTTAAACTCGGGAATTCTGTATAATACTGTTGATTTCTGCCTCGGCCACGGCCTCGGCCTCGTCCACGACTGTTCATTAACCCTGCAAATATTCTCTGGTTAGAAAATCTGGTAAAGAATTCTGTTCTCCTTTGATATATTCAATATCAAAGTCAAATATTGATAAAATACTTTGCCAAGAAGCAAATATTTGCTTGGATGCAAGATTTTGAACATCTTTTTTAAAAATCTGTTTAGCTGCAGAACAATCAACACGAATTAGAAAATGCTGATTTAAAAGATCATCCTGAAATTTTAAAACACATTTAACAATAGCTAAGCATTCCTGTTTAATGGTAGGATAATTTAAAACTGGTCCTTTCCATGTTCCTGATGCAAATCGTACAAGTTCTTCCTTGTTTTTATTAGGATTAAACTGTTTTAGAATTCCTCCATAACCTTGATTGGAAGCATCAGTTTCTACAATTTTCTTCCATTCAGGGTTTGGTAGGGATAAACAATGTAACTGTTTTACTTTTGACTTTATAAGCTTTATAGCTTTAGTATGCTGATCTGTCCAGGGTAAAGGATCCTTTTGTAATCTGGTAAAAAGGATAGCAGCATCTTTTGACAATTGTGGATAAAATTCTCTTATATAGTTAAGATTTCCTAAAAATCTTTGCAGTTGAGTTTTATCTTTTATTACATCTGGAAATTTAGAAGCAAATTCTATACTCCTATCAATCGGAATAATAGTTCCATTATTAATGGTGTGACCAAGAAATCTTACAGATGTTTGAAAAAGTTTCATTTTAGGTGCAGAAATAACTAACCCATTTCTGATGACAACATTTTTGAATATACTCAGATGTTTAAAATGCTGGTCTATAGAGGATGAAAATATAAGAACATCATCTATATAACAAATAGTGAATGAAGTATACGGGTTAAATATATCATTCATAATATGCTGAAATTCTGAAGGGCCATTTTTGACTCCAAATGGTAATACATTCCATTCATAGTGTCCAAAAGGTACTGTAAAAGCTGTTTTGTATCTATCCTGTTCAGCAATTTGAATCTGCCAAAATCCTGATTTAAGATCAAATTTAGAGAAGACTATAGCATCATAGAGTCTGTCTAAAAGGTCTTTTTTATTCGGAATGGGATATCTAATCCATTTTAAAACATTATTAAGAGGTTTATAATTAATAACTAGTCGAGGCATTCCTCTCTCAATTTCTGCATTTTTATTGACATACAATCCAGTACAACTCCAAGGGGAGTGACTAGGTCTAATAAGCTGTTTTTGTAATAACATTTCAATTTCTGTTTTGCATAATTCTAAATATGCTTTTTTCATTTGGCTCGGTCTAGCTTTAGTAGGTATATTTTTCTCGTTAAATTCAGGAATGTAGGGTAAAGAAATAATATGTTTTTTTCTTTCCCAAAAAGCATTAGGTGTAGTACCGCAAATTTCTGTTTGAAATTCTTGAAGAATAATCTTAATCTTGTTTTGTAAAGTGGGTTGATGAATTTTCTGTTCAGTAGTAAGAAATTGAATTTCTTTTTGAATAAAATTTATCTGTTTTTCTTTAAAATAAACAAGATCTTTCAATTGATCTAATTCTTTAGTATAGGGTCTGGTTATAAATTCAAATATAATTTTCCTGTTATTTACGGTTGTATGAATGCCTAGAGCATCAATCTTGGTTATAGGCATAAGCAAGCATAAAAAAGGAGTTCCTAGTATTATGTTTTGAGACATATTTTTAACTAGGACAAAAGATGTTGGTAAGCAAATTCCTTGATTACAGATAAAAGCTTCGGGTATTTTATAATTGATATTCATTGAGTTTCCACTTGCACTTATTAAGGATTGAGTGGTTTTCTGAAAATATTTAGTAGGAATTAAACCTTCTTGAATACAGTTCATATCTGCTCCACTATCTACAAGTGCGATAGCATCTCTGATTATGAAATCTGGTTTAATAATAAATGTTATCCTGATATACCATTTTTGGAAGGTTACCTGATTAAGTAACATTAGATACTGATCTTCATTCGTATTAGAAGACTCTGGTATTTCTTCAGAATGATTTTCTGTATTAGTTACCTTTTGTTTTATATTATTTAAATCTTGAATAATTATTTGGTCTGTTATTTGAAGTTGTTTAACCTCATTTTTTAATATATTTATTTCTGCTTTTAAGTCTTGAATCGAGACAGGTCTTTCTTTTATAGGGTTTGTCTTCATTCGATCTAAAACTTCTTTTAAGCTATAATTATTGTTGGGAATTATAAGTTCTGTTTTTTGAGTATGATTTTGATGACATATTTCTAAAAATTTCATCTTCATTTCCGGGTTTTTAATTTGATCAGCAAGATCAAGCATAGTTTTTTGTTCAGTAGTTAAAACATTTATACTTGGTTTTTCTAAATCAAGGCCATTCATTTCTATAATGGCTTTTAAATAATTAACTTCAGATTTGCAACCTCCTGCACAAATATCTTCACTATTACTATTCTCTGAATTACTAGATTCAGTTTCTGATTGAGAATAAATTTCAGCAAGTTCATCTTCAGAAGAACTGGTGTCTGTTTCAATTTCTGTATCAGAAATACAATTAAGTATAGATTGTTGAATTTTATCTTCAATACTTAATTCATTCATTTTCTGTTTTAATTTTGCTCTACATTTATTAGCATAGTGTCCTGTTGCTCCACATTTGTAACATTTAATTTGAGATTTATCTTTCTTAGGGTATTTTCTTCTTTTATGCTTTCGATGTGGTCTAGGGTTTTCAAAAGTTTTGTTATACCTGTTAGATTTCTTTGGATAATGTCTCTTCTTATGTTTTTTAGAAGGATAAGAATTTTTCTGTTTTCGAGAAGGGTATTGGAGTTTAGTGTCATAAGCAAATTGGTCACAAAATTCTCCTAATTCTTTTCTCTTAGTTAAATTCTGTTTTTTCATTAACTGTTGTAATTTTATATCATTACATAAGGATAATCCTTCTTCAATAACGATGGCAATTAAATGGCCATAAGAATACTGGTTATAGGGGATAGTCATCCTATTATTCTGGTCTCTTAATTTCTTTCTAACCTTTTCAGCAAAAAGATTAGGAAGGCCATCAATAAATTTGGCTTTCCAGTGTTCACTGTTAGCGTCACTTCTTTGCATGACTCTCATAAGGAAAACATCTTTATACCATCTAAAATGAGACAAAGAATGACATCTAAGGTTCTGTAAGACCTCTCTATCTCTATCGGCATTAGAAACAGTAGGTCCTATAAAATGGAGTACAATGGCTTGTATTAAAGTATAACAAGCATCCTGTGTCTGGATTTGAACCTGAGTTTCAGGGTTTGTTTCAATTTTTACAGAATTTATTATTTCTTCTCTTTGTACCTGTGTAAGGACATTATCAAACCATCCTTTAAGAATTCCTGTCATACCATTAATTATAAAGCGACAGATTTGCTGATCCGTATTATCATTTTGTTTACAGACTGTTGCATACATTAATATATGATGTATGGTTTCAAATATTTGATATTCAGATTTTCCATCAATATTCCATTCATATATGGTTTTACCATGGTAAGATTTTTGTGAATGGAGAAAGTCTTCCTCATAGAGAATATCCTGAGGAGTAGGTCTCGGATAATAATAACGGCTAGGTCCTGTTAAGGCCATACGATTTGTAGGTCCTTTATCGTAAGAAATTTTGTTGAAGTTTTTCATATCATTTAGTTCATTTTGAATTTCAAATATTTGAGATATTGAATAATCTTCGGATTCATCCTTGTCCTTTTGAGTCATCATATTTATTTGTTTATCTTTTGAGGAAGTTCCTGTTTTCTCTAAAAGAGATCTTATAAACTGATTTTCTTGTATTTGTAAAGCTTCCATTTTATTAGTGAGACTGGTCATAAACTCATCTTCTTTTTTAGTAGAATATAATTTAAAATTTTTAATCTCAAGAGGTGGTTTTATGTTTACAGGTTGGATATCCAAAGATTTATTCTTAGGGATAACTTGACACTTATCAATTATTTGAGTAGATTGTTCTTCAATTCTGTTGAGAAGTCTAGTATGCTCTTCTATTCTGGTTAATTGACTTCCTATAGTTTGTAGGAAAAGATTTGTATAATTATTCTGTTTGTTGACTTGTAATATGTCTGTCACATGAAGTAATTCCTGGTAACGAGGGGTTTTATCAAGAACATCAACATACGGATTTATGACTAAAGGGACTTGATTATGATCTTTGTTAGAAGCAAGTTCTAAGGACATAGGTGGAGGATGTATACTTTTTATTATTTGTCCTTTTGTTGTTATCCAATCTTTTTGGATTTCTGTTAAAACATTCAATTGTTTTTTATTATGTATGGTTTTTGCTATACTACTATACCATTCGGGGAATGATATAATACTCTGAATATTTTTTAGATGATTATAATACTGTATTTTAATTTGGTTGAGTTGTTCCGAATTATGATTATTGAAATACCATTTTCTGAAATCTTGGTATTTTTCCTGCATAAAATCCTGATTAAGATTTTTTCTTATTTCACTATTTGGTGTAAAATCCATTAAATATTAAACTTCATATCACTAGCTGTTGGGCTATTAGGCCTTCTGTTATTAGTTTCATAAACACCATGAGGTATTTGATTTTCTGATAAATGAATTCCTCTGATATAATCTTCAAGATTAATAGTTTCTTTATTTGATTCATTACTGGATTTTCTTGAAGACAATCCCTGATTAACAGATTCTAAGGGTTCTGCGGTTGATCTTCTAGATGAAGTTTCTGGGAATTCTACATTATAAGGTCTATAACTGTTACTAGAAAGACTTCTAGTGAAAGGTTTTTGAAATTGAAGGAATATATTTCCTTCACGGGTTTGTATGACATCTTCTATCGAGTGTCTTATTATCGGTCTGATTGGTATGGCATTAGGAATTTGCCATTGTTTAGGAAAGGTAATCTCTTCCCAAGGAATCATACGGGGTATGGCAACTTGGCTATTGAAGAGATTGGTGTCAATAAGGACTGTCTGTCCTTGTTCAGTTTGTTTTCTGGTGTAAGGATTTAAAGTTGATAAAACTTTAAGGTGAAGTCTGTATAATATAGCAAAAGGTGGAGAACCTGGGAGGTACTCATAACCATGAGATAAAACTCTCAGCTCTAACGCCTTGGATAGATTACTATCTGTTAAGGCTATACTTAAATTCGGATATATGTTAAAATATACAGGTCCATGAGACAGGCTAGTCTCTATAGCACCCATTAAGGATGCTTTCCAGTTTAAACAACGTCCATCTCTAAGAGTACATTGTATACTGTTATTTTGACCAAGTAAAGTTAAAGGCTTAAAAGCAATTTGAACAAGCCCAATATGAACATATTTATATTTACGCATGAAAGGAAATAGATCTTGTATATGCAGTAAATAAATTATTTCATCATTATTCTGTAAAGGAACAGCATGTTCAAAAGTCTTAATAACCTTCTTACTGGTAAAATCAAAATATCCAATTTTATAAATTGTTTCTGGTTTAACATCAGGTATGGTCCATTTATCTAATGATTCTTTTACGTCCTGGTAAGCTATAAGTTCGGTTGCTTCTGATGTAGAAGCTACGGTATTAGCTACGGAAGTAATTGAATCTATTTCTGACATGGTTGTATGGTGACCATATATGCATAATAATATCAGTCTATCTTTAACAGTATGAATTAGAGAAACAGGATACACGACTCCACCTCATTAAGGACACGCCACCTGTTTCTTTATCTATCTATTTAAGGGAGCCTTCACCCGTATGTTGAGGCACACTTAGTTTTCAGTCTTTAGTTTTATTCTCCCCTTGTAATCCCCCTCTCTGTAAAATATTTTGAAGATATAAATAAAGCTTCTTCGTTCTGTAAGTATCCCTTCGTCTTTATGTTTTATGTCCATTAATTATTATGTGTTTTTAAATCAGATATTAGATTATCATCGTGAACAAATAGTTCTATACCGTTTTTATAGTCAGAATCCTACCTTTGGTGAATACAATCAACAGTACTTTCTAAATCGAATAATTCAAACTGAAGAATTAATAGAAAGAACAGAGCAGACAATTAGAGAAGAGGTTTGCCAACTTGTTTTGGCCGGAAGGCCTCCACCCCCTCAACAGTAGAATTTCATGAGACCTTATATGTTGTAATTTAGATTTTATAATTGTATTATGCTTTCAAATATTCTTGGTGTTGTGCTAAGCTATGGTATTGTATGACTAGTGGTACGTCACCCAAGTCGCGTTAGGTTAGGTCGTGTTGCGGGTTTGCATTTAGACTGTATCCCTGTAAATCGTTGACAGATGTGCTAGTTTATACCCTCACTCTACACCAACGACAAAACAATCTGCATCAGCTTTATTAAAGAAGATGCATAATAATATCAGTCTATCTTTAACAGTATGAATTAGAGAAACAGGATACACGACTCCACCTCATTAAGGACACGCCACCTGTTTCTTTATCTATCTATTTAAGGGAGCCTTCACCTTAAAGTTTTATCAACTTTAAATCCTTACACCAGAAAACAAACTGAACAAGGACAGACAGTCCTTATTGACACCAATCTCTTCAATAGCCAAGTTGCCATACCCCGTATGATTCCTTGGGAAGAGATTACCTTTCCTAAACAATGGCAAATTCCTAATGCCATACCAATCAGACCGATAATAAGACACTCGATAGAAGATGTCATACAAACCCGTGAAGGAAATATATTCCTTCAATTTCAAAAACCTTTCACTAGAAGTCTTTCTAGTAACAGTTATAGACCTTATAATGTAGAATTCCCAGAAACTTCATCTAGAAGATCAACCGCAGAACCCTTAGAATCTGTTAATCAGGGATTGTCTTCAAGAAAATCCAGTAATGAATCAAATAAAGAAACTATTAATCTTGAAGATTATATCAGAGGAATTCATTTATCAGAAAATCAAATACCTCATGGTGTTTATGAAACTAATAACAGAAGGCCTAATAGCCCAACAGCTAGTGATATGAAGTTTAATATTTAATGGATTTTACACCAAATAGTGAAATAAGAAAAAATCTTAATCAGGATTTTATGCAGGAAAAATACCAAGATTTCAGAAAATGGTATTTCAATAATCATAATTCGGAACAACTCAACCAAATTAAAATACAGTATTATAATCATCTAAAAAATATTCAGAGTATTATATCATTCCCCGAATGGTATAGTAGTATAGCAAAAACCATACATAATAAAAAACAATTGAATGTTTTAACAGAAATCCAAAAAGATTGGATAACAACAAAAGGACAAATAATAAAAAGTATACATCCTCCACCTATGTCCTTAGAACTTGCTTCTAACAAAGATCATAATCAAGTCCCTTTAGTCATAAATCCGTATGTTGATGTTCTTGATAAAACCCCTCGTTACCAGGAATTACTTCATGTGACAGACATATTACAAGTCAACAAACAGAATAATTATACAAATCTTTTCCTACAAACTATAGGAAGTCAATTAACCAGAATAGAAGAGCATACTAGACTTCTCAACAGAATTGAAGAACAATCTACTCAAATAATTGATAAGTGTCAAGTTATCCCTAAGAATAAATCTTTGGATATCCAACCTGTAAACATAAAACCACCTCTTGAGATTAAAAATTTTAAATTATATTCTACTAAAAAAGAAGATGAGTTTATGACCAGTCTCACTAATAAAATGGAAGCTTTACAAATACAAGAAAATCAGTTTATAAGATCTCTTTTAGAGAAAACAGGAACTTCCTCAAAAGATAAACAAATAAATATGATGACTCAAAAGGACAAGGATGAATCCGAAGATTATTCAATATCTCAAATATTTGAAATTCAAAATGAACTAAATGATATGAAAAACTTCAACAAAATTTCTTACGATAAAGGACCTACAAATCGTATGGCCTTAACAGGACCTAGCCGTTATTATTATCCGAGACCTACTCCTCAGGATATTCTCTATGAGGAAGACTTTCTCCATTCACAAAAATCTTACCATGGTAAAACCATATATGAATGGAATATTGATGGAAAATCTGAATATCAAATATTTGAAACCATACATCATATATTAATGTATGCAACAGTCTGTAAACAAAATGATAATACGGATCAGCAAATCTGTCGCTTTATAATTAATGGTATGACAGGAATTCTTAAAGGATGGTTTGATAATGTCCTTACACAGGTACAAAGAGAAGAAATAATAAATTCTGTAAAAATTGAAACAAACCCTGAAACTCAGGTTCAAATCCAGACACAGGATGCTTGTTATACTTTAATACAAGCCATTGTACTCCATTTTATAGGACCTACTGTTTCTAATGCCGATAGAGATAGAGAGGTCTTACAGAACCTTAGATGTCATTCTTTGTCTCATTTTAGATGGTATAAAGATGTTTTCCTTATGAGAGTCATGCAAAGAAGTGACGCTAACAGTGAACACTGGAAAGCCAAATTTATTGATGGCCTTCCTAATCTTTTTGCTGAAAAGGTTAGAAAGAAATTAAGAGACCAGAATAATAGGATGACTATCCCCTATAACCAGTATTCTTATGGCCATTTAATTGCCATCGTTATTGAAGAAGGATTATCCTTATGTAATGATATAAAATTACAACAGTTAATGAAAAAACAGAATTTAACTAAGAGAAAAGAATTAGGAGAATTTTGTGACCAATTTGCTTATGACACTAAACTCCAATACCCTTCTCGAAAACAGAAAAATTCTTATCCTTCTAAAAAACATAAGAAGAGACATTATCCAAAGAAATCTAACAGGTATAACAAAACTTTTGAAAACCCTAGACCACATCGAAAGCATAAAAGAAGAAAATACCCTAAGAAAGATAAATCTCAAATTAAATGTTACAAATGTGGAGCAACAGGACACTATGCTAATAAATGTAGAGCAAAATTAAAACAGAAAATGAATGAATTAAGTATTGAAGATAAAATTCAACAATCTATACTTAATTGTATTTCTGATACAGAAATTGAAACAGACACCAGTTCTTCTGAAGATGAACTTGCTGAAATTTATTCTCAATCAGAAACTGAATCTAGTAATTCAGAGAATAGTAATAGTGAAGATATTTGTGCAGGAGGTTGCAAATCTGAAGTTAATTATTTAAAAGCCATTATAGAAATGAATGGCCTTGATTTAGAAAAACCAAGTATAAATGTTTTAACTACTGAACAAAAAACTATGCTTGATCTTGCTGATCAAATTAAAAACCCGGAAATGAAGATGAAATTTTTAGAAATATGTCATCAAAATCATACTCAAAAAACAGAACTTATAATTCCCAACAATAATTATAGCTTAAAAGAAGTTTTAGATCGAATGAAGACAAACCCTATAAAAGAAAGACCTGTCTCGATTCAAGACTTAAAAGCAGAAATAAATATATTAAAAAATGAGGTTAAACAACTTCAAATAACAGACCAAATAATTATTCAAGATTTAAATAATATAAAACAAAAGGTAACTAATACAGAAAATCATTCTGAAGAAATACCAGAGTCTTCTAATACGAATGAAGATCAGTATCTAATGTTACTTAATCAGGTAACCTTCCAAAAATGGTATATCAGGATAACATTTATTATTAAACCAGATTTCATAATCAGAGATGCTATCGCACTTGTAGATAGTGGAGCAGATATGAACTGTATTCAAGAAGGTTTAATTCCTACTAAATATTTTCAGAAAACCACTCAATCCTTAATAAGTGCAAATGGAAACTCAATGAATATCAATTATAAAATACCCGAAGCTTTTATCTGTAATCAAGGAATTTGCTTACCAACATCTTTTGTCCTAGTTAAAAATATGTCTCAAAACATAATACTAGGAACTCCTTTTTTATGCTTGCTTATGCCTATAACCAAGATTGATGCTCTAGGCATTCATACAACCGTAAATAACAGGAAAATTATATTTGAATTTATAACCAGACCCTATACTAAAGAATTAGATCAATTGAAAGATCTTGTTTATTTTAAAGAAAAACAGATAAATTTTATTCAAAAAGAAATTCAATTTCTTACTACTGAACAGAAAATTCATCAACCCACTTTACAAAACAAGATTAAGATTATTCTTCAAGAATTTCAAACAGAAATTTGCGGTACTACACCTAATGCTTTTTGGGAAAGAAAAAAACATATTATTTCTTTACCCTACATTCCTGAATTTAACGAGAAAAATATACCTACTAAAGCTAGACCGAGCCAAATGAAAAAAGCATATTTAGAATTATGCAAAACAGAAATTGAAATGTTATTACAAAAACAGCTTATTAGACCTAGTCACTCCCCTTGGAGTTGTACTGGATTTTATGTCAATAAAAATGCAGAAATTGAGAGAGGAATGCCTCGACTAGTTATTAATTATAAACCTCTTAATAATGTTTTAAAATGGATTAGATATCCCATTCCGAATAAAAAAGACCTTTTAGACAGACTCTATGATGCTGTAGTCTTCTCTAAATTTGATCTTAAATCAGGATTTTGGCAGATTCAAATTGCTGAACAGGATAGATACAAAACAGCTTTTACAGTACCTTTTGGACACTATGAATGGAATGTATTACCATTTGGAGTCAAAAATGGCCCTTCAGAATTTCAGCATATTATGAATGATATATTTAACCCGTATACTTCATTCACTATTTGTTATATAGATGATGTTCTTATATTTTCATCCTCTATAGACCAGCATTTTAAACATCTGAGTATATTCAAAAATGTTGTCATCAGAAATGGGTTAGTTATTTCTGCACCTAAAATGAAACTTTTTCAAACATCTGTAAGATTTCTTGGTCACACCATTAATAATGGAACTATTATTCCGATTGATAGGAGTATAGAATTTGCTTCTAAATTTCCAGATGTAATAAAAGATAAAACTCAACTGCAAAGATTTTTAGGAAATCTTAACTATATAAGAGAATTTTATCCACAATTGTCAAAAGATGCTGCTATCCTTTTTACCAGATTACAAAAGGATCCTTTACCCTGGACAGATCAGCATACTAAAGCTATAAAGCTTATAAAGTCAAAAGTAAAACAGTTACATTGTTTATCCCTACCAAACCCTGAATGGAAGAAAATTGTAGAAACTGATGCTTCCAATCAAGGTTATGGAGGAATTCTAAAACAGTTTAATCCTAATAAAAACAAGGAAGAACTTGTACGATTTGCATCAGGAACATGGAAAGGACCAGTTTTAAATTATCCTACCATTAAACAGGAATGCTTAGCTATTGTTAAATGTGTTTTAAAATTTCAGGATGATCTTTTAAATCAGCATTTTCTAATTCGTGTTGATTGTTCTGCAGCTAAACAGATTTTTAAAAAAGATGTTCAAAATCTTGCATCCAAGCAAATATTTGCTTCTTGGCAAAGTATTTTATCAATATTTGACTTTGATATTGAATATATCAAAGGAGAACAGAATTCTTTACCAGATTTTCTAACCAGAGAATATTTGCAGGGTTAATGAACAGTCGTGGACGAGGCCGAGGCCGTGGCCGAGGCAGAAATCAACAGTATTATACAGAATTCCCGAGTTTAAATACTCAAAACAGTAATCCTGAGGCTTCTTCTAGCCAAACAGCAAAAGATGTCCTGGTAACTCCAGAAAAATACATCTTTAACAATAATTGTGAGGAAACAGTACTTTACATTGAACAGAATGATGAGAAATGGATGAATGATCCATGGGAAATTAAACGCAGGTATCTTGCTACCCAACAATTTCCCCCTCACTTTGACCAGTATAGATATATCTATGAAGGTATAATGATTGAAACAGCAGCCATGGAGATTAAACACACTCTTCATGATCCTACTAGGACAACTAGTCCTATTACTTACAGTAAAGCTACTATCCGTAATATCATGCCCATTTCTACATGGGGCATGCATCCTCATTCTACCAGATCTTTTAATCACTCTAACAGTGAAACCAAATATAGTTATTGGGATTATATTGATTCCTTTACCTATGTTTTCTATTACCAGAATCCAATCCGAAACCATTCATGGTTTATCCGTATATGTCCTAATGTCTTAATTAACGAATTACCAAATTGGTTCTTCGTTTGGTGGGATAAATTTGGGATAACATTAGATACCCTACCAGAAATTGTTCAGACAGAATTCAAAGATTGGCAAGTTGCCTATTCTCATTTACCAGTGAACAAAGGCATTTCTATGTCTAAATCAGTAATTCATTTTATTATCCGTTTTAATATCCCTTGGATATGGAAATGGGATTTACAGTGTGATTACCAGAATAAAATCCCACGACTCAAAAGAGTCTTCTTTACCAAGTGGTGGGAAAAAGGAATGAATCCTGTTTTACCAGAATTGGTCAAAACAATTAAAGCCCATACCCAAGCTTGTTTTGATACCATTCCAAAAATCCTTCCTTCTCCTACTGTAAACCCTTTTATCAAGGTCCAAACAGAATTAAAACAGAAATATCCTGATTTGAGTGAAACAGAATTAATTGTCAAAGCCATGGATTTCATGAAAGAACAGTTTCTTGAATCCTTAACTCAGGATGACAAATCCATGAAAACTGCAAGCAGTGCTAGCTCAGAACAGGATGATAATGCTTTCGGCGTCCTTGCAGGAGAAAGCCAAGAACCAGAAGAACCAGAAGAAGAACCTATTGGAGGGGACCCTACCATTGGCGATTTTTGGGATTCCTTAACCAGCATGATTTCAGAAAAAATACAACAGGACAAAAAAGGAAAAGAAAAAAATTAAAGATATCAGAAAGTGATGTGTACCAGAAGATGCTTCTACAGGAATCAGAGTGTCGGCAGAATATCTACCACAACTTTAATAAAGCAATCAATGATGCTGTCCAGCATTACCAGAAAGAAGTCTACCGAATCTGCAACTTTTAATAATGAAGAACAGTAACCGTCGGCACCAACGACAAAACAATCTGCATCAGCTTTATTAAAGAAGATGCATAATAATATCAGTCTATCTTTAACAGTATGAATTAGAGAAACAGGATACACGACTCCACCTCATTAAGGACACGCCACCTGTTTCTTTATCTATCTATTTAAGGGAGCCTTCACCCGTATGTTGAGGCACACTTAGTTTTCAGTCTTTAGTTTTATTCTCCCCTTGTAATCCCCCTCTCTGTAAAATATTTTGAAGATATAAATAAAGCTTCTTCGTTCTGTAAGTATCCCTTCGTCTTTATGTTTTATGTCCATTAATTATTATGTGTTTTTAAATCAGATATTAGATTATCATCGTGAACAAATAGTTCTATACCGTTTTTATAGTCAGAATCCTACCTTTGGTGAATACAATCAACAGTACTTTCTAAATCGAATAATTCAAACTGAAGAATTAATAGAAAGAACAGAGCAGGCAATTAGAGAAGAGGTTTGCCAACTTGTTTTGGCCGAAAGGCCTCCACCCCCTCAACAGTAGAATTTCATGAGACCATATATGTTGTAATTTAGATTTTATAATTGTATTATGCTTTCAAATATTCTTGGTGTTGTGCTAAGCTATGGTATTGTATGACTAGTGGTACGTCACCCAAGTCGCGTTAGGTTAGGTCGTGTTGCGGGTTTGCATTTAGACTGTATCCCTGTAAATCGTTGACAGATGTGCTAGTTTATACCCTCACTCTATATATATATATATATATATATATATATATATATAAATTTGGAGATTTATATAAAAAAAAATGACAATTTAATAAATGACGAATGATGTACTTTTATTAATAAATAAATGTACAACATAATAAACATTAAATAAATAAGATTTTTATAGCAAAAATCCAATAGGGAGTTCGCTCAGTGACATATCAAAAGATAAGGTTTCTCTAGTAATATTCAATCCGGTGGTCAGTAAGGAGTGATGAAATCATACGCTGGTGTGATAATTTCTCTTTAATCAATTTCTATCCCGATGAGACGAAACCAAAGCTCTTTGAACTAGTTAAGCAGACGTTGAACACGGAGTACTGAGACTCTCCCGACCCTTCAACGTTTAATGTTTTCGGCCAAAGTCTTTTTTTTTTATAGTAATATATTAATTATAAATTTATACTATGTTTACGTAAAAGTTGTACATGCATTTATCCTAAAATATTAATTTTCCCCCCTAATAATATCATTACCCAGAATTTGGCATGAGTTTGTATATGAATGATAATCATTATCATTATGCCACAATTTTCAAACCCCAACATGTAAGGAATAGTGACTTAACAAACACACAGGAATTAATCATGGGGTAATAGAAAGGATGAATGGACGATGGTTGTGAGGAAGTATGGTGAATATTAACTTCGCTCTATTTGAGAGATCTTTTAGAAGTAATTCAAGGGATATTTTTTTTTTTTTTTGGAACATAATTCAAGGGATATTAGAGGAGGACAATAGGATGGGAAAGCATGACGAAAAATGTCACAAAATAATAAATATTTGAGAAAAGTGGAAGGATCGAAAAATGATGTAGTTAGAGTAATGGAAAAGAGTGTACTATTCTCTTTACAAAAGACCCGGGAGGGAAGGGGGGGGGGGGGGGGGGGGGGGGGGTGGAGGAAAGAATTAGAATAGAAGTAGAGTTTAAAAGAAATTGTAAATTTATATAAAATGGTTTAAATTTCTTTTTCTTTCTTCTTTTTCTAGCCAAGAACTTTAGTCTTCCCAATTCCTATATTTGAGTGTGAGGTTCTTATCATGATGTCATGTGTTTTTTTTTTCCCTATATATTTGATAAAGGTCCACAAAAGGAAAGGTTTTATTCAACAAGTCTCCACAATAATCGAAGGCATAATACTAGGATGAACCCCATTTACCCGATAAGTTGAGAAATAGACACCATCTGATTGCACTAACGAAACAAGTTCATGTGTAACCTTGTTATTCTATTGCCTGTGTAAGCCTCAAATTCTGTTGCTTTTGTATTAAAGAATTATTTAAATTTATATATTATATTGTTATTTTTTAATATTATTATTTTTAGAAATATTTGTGGTGTCCATTTGTTATGTTACGATTGACCATCTTCTTGATTATCTAATATTAATATTAGTTTGAAATGATTACAATTTAAATTCTTTTCATCTTTTATAACATATTACGCTTTTAATACACTACCTCTATTTTAAATTATAAAATTAATATTAACCTTATAAAAGTCAATTTCAAACTCAAATTAATAGAATTTATTTTGTTTATATTAATACAATTATAAATATCATAACATATCAGTATTGTTATGTTCATTTCTCGTGAAGAAGCAAGCTAAAGCTTATTATGTGAGCAGGATTTTCGCTCTCTAAGACAAAGAAAAAATCACCTGGTTCCAATTAATAGAGGTGGAAGTGAAAACGACAGAAAAGGGGTTGAAAAAAAAATTCAACTACATAGATGTCCCAATTAATAGAGGTTGGAAGTGAAAATAATACTCATTGTGTTATGAATTATAGTAGTTTATGATATTTATAACTATATTGACATAAATTATATGAATTAATATCAATTTTGAGTTTGAAATTAATTTTTAAAATGTCAAATAATGATCGATTTTATAAATAAGAACAGAGGGAATAATATTAAGGGGAAAAGAAGTGATTTCCTTTTTGCAATGCCCAAAAATACGAAGAAAAAAAAAGAACTAGAAGAGTTGGTCGTATGCTTTCTACCACCAACATTGAAAATAGTCAAAGTTTGTACACTTTTCTTAGGACATTTATTTTTTATTTATAAATTTTTTTTACGTGATAACGTTATTGAATATTTCAATCTCGTAGAGGTGATTTTGTATTCTCTCAATTGATATCTCAAATTTAATTGATTGTATTAAAGCAATAGATTTACACGTAAATTTTATTACTATTAAGTAGAGGTCCTTAATTAGAAGTATGATATTTTTACACTCATTATTATTTTCTCAATAGAAACTAAAACTAAGAAGATGACATTAAGTTTTGCAGGAGTTATACATATATCCTTTTTAATAATTAATTATCACAAATGTTTAAACCCCGTGCATACTCCACTACAACTAGTCAAGAGAGACGTATATGGCCATATGACAATACTGACCATGGCGATGAACTAGGTACACGTGTAGCATGCATATTACTTAACTATCTTTAATAGCTTCATTCTCTGCTTTAATATCTTTAAAGAAACTCTACTCAATAAAATCACTTTCTAAAAGTTTAGGTTGGCCACGAACTGTTCATATTTCGTTTCTTTTGATATTTATGTTTAATATAAATTAAATCATTATCTAAGTTTTAAAATAAAAAAAAGAGTTCATTTCAAAGACAGGAAAAAGGCCACACAAAAAAAAGGAACAAAAAGAGTTATATTTTTATGGTATAAAATGATAATAATAATAATAATAATCAAGTTTATCACCAGAATTTTATTATGATTACAGTACAATTAAACTAAATATTCCGTACATTTTAGGTAAACATGGAGCAACAATAAGTTGTTAAATTAATATTCATAAATGAGACTCTTTCGAGAATGAAAATAATATTATTCTTCTTGTTTATATTTCTCCTCTAGGGTGGGTGGCTCATAGTTAATAGAGGAAGATTCAAAAATAAAAAATTGAAAATTTTATTTTATTTGGCATTAGAACAACTTGTAAAGAAAGATACACGTTTACACTTCATAATAAAATTATCTCTGCAATTTACTATTATCATGGTCATGGCTATAAAGCGCAGTGTTGACCTGAAATTTAGACAAAACAAGTGATTAGTTTCTTAGAACATAAGTTCAACAACAAAATTAAATCTCATTAATAACAATGCATTTTTGTCTCCGCGCTTTCGAAATTATTTAAATACTTGCTATTAGAGAAAGAAAGAAATTCACATTGGGCTATCCAATACAAGTAAATACTATTTGTTTTTTATTTTTGTTTACCCTGGAATGTGAGCAAAGGTTATAAACGCAAAAATAATTTAGCCTAAGAAAT
Organism: Hedera helix; assembly: GCA_947179155.2. NCBI lineage: Eukaryota > Viridiplantae > Streptophyta > Magnoliopsida > Apiales > Araliaceae > Hedera > Hedera helix. The sequence goes on from OX359285.1 coordinate 26,242,419, forward strand.
CAACAAGTTTTGGTGCCGGTCTAGAAGTCGTTAGAAATTCACACGGAAAACTCGTAAAATAGTTCAAACGTCAATAAAATTTTGAAATTACAAAATGCACAACAAGAAATTTTATTTTATGTGTCGCTTACCATGGATCGAATGTGGCTAATTTCTTCTTCCACGATGTTTGTATCCTCTCCTCTGTGGACTTCTCACCTTCCTGCGAAGTACTCTTTCAACAATTTCAGTAAACAACTTAGGTTTTCCTACCAAAAACATTATATATCCAATAACAAATCCCAAGACCGTTCCACACCCGTACCCTATCAATACTGCTTCCCAAGTAAAACCACCCATGTAATCTGAATCATTTTCTTCTTGCAGAACTTTCAATTGCGGCATTTCCCCTTTTTCGCAATTGCTCAATGGAAATCCACACAATTCCAAGTTCCCATAATACGAATCGTTCGAAAAAGTATTCAGTTGTGCTCCTGAAGGAATACGACCTCTAAGATGATTGTGGGAGAGATTTAGTTTTTCAAGAAAATTTAGAATTGCGAGCTCTTGAGGAATCTCTCCAACAAGTTGGTTTGAATTAAGGTCTAGCGATTCAAGCACCGATAGATCTCCCAAAAGTGAGGGAATGTGACCAACGAGGCTGTTATGGGATAAATTTAACTGCCGGAGGAATTTGAGATTTCCGATTACATCTGGAATCTCACCTTTGAATTTGTTGCTAGACAGATCAATAGTTGTGAGAATAGTTAGAATTCTCTCAATCTCAATGGTGACTCCTTTCATCACCAATACGACTGAACTTTGATAATATCCAGTCCTCCCCATATATTTAGTTTCTTTTTTATTTTCATCAACATATTTCATTGCTCTGAAATTTTTGAAAAATAATTCTGGTAGGCGCCCAGAAAACTCATTGCAAGAAAGATCGATGATTCGCAGTTTGGGAAAAGGATTTTTGTTCATAGAGTTGGTGTTAATTAGACCATGGAATCTATTAAAGCTCAAGACAAGAACGTGCAGCTTCTGAAGAGTTCCCAACCAATTTGGGAATGTATCATTTATCTGGTTTTTCCCAAGATCAAGAACTTCTAACTTAGCACAGTTTGCCAACGAACTTGGGACCACTCCTTGTAAGTGATTGTCGTGCAAATTAAGACTCGTCAAGAGGTTTCCCTTTGAAAACGTGGAGGGAATGGTCCCACGAAAGTTATTGCCATGCAAGTCTAAATCCTCAAGGAATTGAAAAGTTCCCAACACATTTGGGATTGCTCCTCTGAATTGATTATTTGATAGATCCATGACTAACAGTTTGGGAAAATGATATTTTGTCTTGGAAATTTTGGATATAGATATCGAACCGTGGAATTTATTGGATCTCAAGATAAGAACACACAATTGTGGAAGAGTTTCCATCCATCGGGGAAATGTATCTTTTAATTTGTTGCTTCCAAGATCAATAGTGTCTAAGTACGTACAATTTCCCAAGCTAGGCACCATTCCTTCGAATTGATTGCCCTGCAAATTAAGAATCTGCAATTTTCTCAAGTTTGTAAATGTTGTTGGAATGGTACCGTCAAAGTCATTCCTCGATAGATCTAACCATGAGAGGCTATCACTCAGATTCGCAAGGCAATGTGGAAGTACTCCACCAAATTTGTTACTTGACAAATTAAGAGATTGAAGGCTGGTAGAATTGCATATCCACAAGAGTATTGATTCCTCAAGAAAATTGGAACCAAGATCAAGAACTTTTAATGAATTCCACCACTTAGACGGCACCCACTCAAGAACTCGGCCTTGAATTTGGTTGTTGGACAAGTCTAGAAACTCTAGGCTCTCCATGGCTCTCAAGAAATATGGGAATTCATTTATCTTGAGGGAAGACAATTCCAGGTTTTTGAGGTTGGGGAAGGTAGCGTTGATAATAGTGTTGTTAGTGGTGCTCAACCTCATTGATAAGTTATTGTTGTATGAAAGAGACAAAGTCTCAAGATTTTTTAGGCTTGAAAACTTTTCAATCTCTACGCTCAACTTGTTCCTTGCAAGGTACAATTCACACAAATCCACATGTTGAAGAATTGACTGTGGAGCGAAACCACTTAACTCATTATCAGATAAACTAATGGTTTCAAGTGAGTTGGATTTGAATTGAAACTCACCCAGTTGACCCTTGAGTTGATTAGAATGAAGATCTAAAACCTGCAATAATGGAAGATCAAATACCCAATGCGGTATTGTCCCACTGAGTGAGTTTTGAGATAAAATGAGATGAGTTAGTTTTTGTAGCCCAGTGATGTTGGACGGCAAGGGGCTCATCAACAAGCAGTTCGTCATGTCCAAATAAACAAGTTGGCTCAGATTGGCAACCCAAGAGGGAAAGAGACCAATCCACTTATTATAACTGAGTGAGAGAGATCTCAAGTGTAGGAGGTTTCCATTGGAATTTTGGGCTTCTAGATTGTTTTGAGATAGATCTAGCTCAGTTAGATGCGTAAGATTGAAGATGAATGTAGGAATGACCCCAATCATATTGCAGCCGATGAGTTTCAATGATTTTAAAGACTTGAGAGAGCCGACTATATCTGTTACTACTTCTGACAACAACATTGTGTTAAATGAAAGATCCAACTCCCTCAGACTAGTAATACTGAAACCATTACTAGCGCTCAAGTTGTATTGCGGTAAAACCCCGGTGACATCATTACTACGTAAGTTTAATGTTTTCAAGTTTGGAAGAAAGAAGATTTCATGTGGCAATTCCCCACGCAATCCAGTGGCAGAAAGATCAAGAAATGTTATAGAACAAAAAGAAGAAAGATTTCTGGGTAAAACTGAATCTATAGGAACAAAAGCAAGAGAAATGTGTTTCAATTGGGTTAAATTTTGAAGGAGAAACTTGAGAAATTGATGCTGAAATTCAGTATTGCTATCACTGAGAATGAGATTATAATTACGAGAGAGATCGAGAGAAACCAGTTTGGAGAGATGCCAAATTTCCAAGGGGACTGGGCCTGAAACTCTCGAGTTAGAGAGGTTGAGATGTGTCAAACTAGTTGCAAATCGGCCAAATTCAAGTGGTATCATGGATCCACTGAAATCATTAAAAGCAAGGTTGAGCCTCTGGAGGTGAAGAAGCTGAAAGAGGCTACTGTTGGAATGAAGGACTCCCACAAGCTGGCTGCAACTAAGGTCGAGTCCGATTACATCTCCCGTCAACAGATTACATGTAACCCCGTCCCATTTGCAACAGTCAGAACTCATGCTCCATTGATTTATCTTTGGATAGGAAGGGGTATTACCAAAGTCATCACAATATTCAGAAACATCACTATGTATGCTTATGCTGAAAGTTTGCTTAAACTGAAACAAAGCAAGCCTCTGTTTATCGGGACACAAATGATTATCATCATGAACAGAGGAAAAAGAGATGGAAGTCGAGGAATAAACAAAAAAGTGATGTTGCAAGAAGAAGATTAGCAGGAAAGGAGTAAGCCACGGTTGTAGTAGTAGTACTGGTGACTGCCCCATTTAGTTTAGTTTGTATATATATAGATATATATATGTTGTGTAATTAATTAACTCACTTATGTACCCTATTTATAGGTATACATACAGGTATCTACAACTTAAATGTTGGGAAAATGATGTGCAGAAAATTCTCCCATTCTTTTTAATTAATCAGTGATAGGTATGTTATTGGTGATAGTTATGTTATGGTCAATTGAAACCCCTTTCCACACTCTAAAATGACTAATCCCCATAACTAAATAGGCCAGGTTTACCAAAATATGGTCTAGAAAGAGTGCGACTTGAGGATACAACAATATAGGCACAATAACAAATGAAATATGCTTATGTACCATAAATTCTTAGGCCAGAGGCTCCTTGATCACAAATACTACTACAGAGCCTTAGTAATCCAACAAAACTACACTAATCTGATTTAAGGGAGTCTATTTATTCTGCATAGCCTAAGCATTTTGACGCCTATTTATTGGTATAAATGCAGCTGCAACTTGAAGTATTATCAGCTATAGTAATAATATGTAAGCCTTACAATTCGTATCTAAACTTTCCACAATAGAATGGAAAAATGATGTGCAAAAAAAGCTTGTGTTGACTACCCCATTCTTCTTAATTGGTGATAGTTATGGTCAATTGAAACCATCCCACCCTCCGCAATGACTAATTTTCATGGTCCAACCCCAATAGTACTAGTCAAGAGATGCAATTTTTTTTTCCATTTCTTGTTTATCAACTAGTAACAGAACTAAGAGATAATTAAATAGGACAAGTTCAACGAAATGTCCTCTTGTAGCATTCGTAGGCCAGAGTTTCCTTGATCCAACTAAAAAATAGTCCATATATATATATGACCACAAATAGTGCTTCAAAGTTCATCTTAGCACGTTAATGGACCTGTAAAATATTCTACTCTCGTGCAAAAGTACTATAAGATTAATTGCCTTTGTAAAATGTAAAAGCCACATATTAACATAGAGAAATAATCTTATATTTTGGGGTAGAAGTAGCAATAATCTTTTTTATTTTATTGTTATTATATTTGTGTAATACAATTGCTTTCACCGATGGGTGTGAAGGTTTAAGCGTATACATAAATGAACATTCTAATCTAACCAGTCTATAACGAATGGTCGGATGGAATTTAAAGTTTTACTTAGCAAAGCTTCACATCATACTGGCTCCTTGATCGTACCGGCTCCTTGATGCCAAATAGTATTCCAGAGCCTCAGCATTGCCGCAAAACTACATGTGTGTTAAAAGAAGGAAAATAAATTATTAAAAAATAGGAGATGAGTGATAGTGAGAGAGTGAAAAGGGTAAAAGTGAATAAAGAAAATTTAAAAGGTAGAATAGGAAAATAAAAAAGCTTCACTTTTTTGTTTATACTATTCCTTCCTCCTGCTTTATAATATTGGTAAGGATGAAGAGTTAGCAATTGAGTTGTTCAATAATACATAAAATAAATTGCATAAATGGTTCACCATATGCATTTAAAGAGTTATTTATTCACAAATCACACAAATTTACAAATATAAATCAACATTCATCAACCGATTCAGATTTTAAAAAACTGTTGCATTTACGTCATGTAAACATCATATCTTCTAATGCATATACTTCCTCTTGTTCTAAAAAAATTATCAACTACAAAATTTTCAAACATTTTGAAGGTTTATTTAATTTTTCTCCTATATTTATCAATATATTATTGAGTTTTTAATTTAGTTGTGATGACGTATATATATATTATGATAACATAATTTTGATTGTAAATTACTGAGTCCTTTTATTAAAGAGGCAGAACGTTCTTCCCCCTCCCCTCCCCAACAAAAAAATAAAATAAAATTGACAAATGAAACTCTTTTTACGAAACACATGTAGTAATACTAATCTACCTGTATATATTGTGATAAATTAACCTTCATTATATGTAACGAATAAAAAAGAGTGAGAGATGGAATGGGAAATTTTTTATGAGCATAGATATTAGAAAGAATGGCAGCCCAACCGCCATAACTGAAAGCGAGCTGAACAATGGAGGATCCAAATAGCACAATAGGGTCTATCCCAAGTTTTGCATCACCTAGAAAAAACTGCTGTTTAAGGTCTTCATTCTACTTATTAAATGGCTCATATGAAAAGAAACTGCACTAGGAGGTTGCTGCCACAATCTAATCAAAATATTATTTGTGTTGTTCCCTACTTGATTATCTTATTAATCCTCTCCCCTTCTCTCTCATTTTGTCATTTTGGGACAGAGGGAGTACATATATATCTTACAGATTTAGTGGCTAAAGATTTCTCCATTCAAACCTTGTTCACTTTCCAATCCAAGACAATCAATTCCAATACAAAAAGTATAAGACTTGTAGGCTTCAACTCAGCAAAGCAGCAACCAAATACTCCCTCCATTCCACAAAAATAGTCCTATTTGCCAAACATTTTTTTCAAAGAAAATGGTCTCATTTCATTATTTTGATGGTAGATTAAAATAACACAATATCCTCAAGTTTTATGATTGCACTTTTATTACAATGCCATCAACTGCTAATTTAAACACTCAATTATCATAATTTTGTTATTATGACACCACCAATGAACTATCAACTTATTATTTTAAAGGATGAGCTTGAATCAAAATTATGCAATAACATTTATAAAGATTTAAAATACATGCGAGTGTTTTTATGAGCTTAAGCCGTAAGGAGTATTAAACTATTCATTTGGGGCTCAATTAGATCCCTATCATTATCTAATTATAATATAAATGAAACGTTTAATATTTCATTCGTCCCAAAAGAGTCTCATTTGAATTTTTTAAAACAAATCATAACATTTATTTTTTCAAAATTAATATAAATTTATCTAATTTTAGTTAATTAATAAATTATTTTGATCACACTACAAGAAAAAAAGTGTCAAAAATTGGTCTCTATTGTTTAACAGTTACACATTGATAAGTGTTCGCTGATAGCCTCCGTGTCAAAAGTTCAATAAATTTATATTAATTATACTTTAAAAACTCTAAATTAAAATTTTGAATATATATGAAAAAAAAGGGGATTTAGGAGAAACATAAATTCGCATGAGAAAACATATACGCAATTTTTAAAGCATGAGCAAAAGCTAACTCCAAGCTAATGACAGAAGTGACACCTATATAAATAATTTCAAATACATCAAATAGAATAGATAAACTAAATTTATGTCAATTTCAGTTTAATTATACATATATAAATTACTTTTTATGTGGTGGTGTGTCTCTCACTTTTTCATACATACATACACACACACATATATATATATAAGATACGTATTTATTATAATCGATTGCTGGTAGTACTGTTGTAACAATTACATACAGGGACAAATTGGCTTGAAAAAATTCATGTCGCAGAGCTTATAGCGGTAGGCCAAATAAAAAAATAAAAATTAGCCTTACCGCTACAAACTTAAGCGACAAACATTTTTTTAAGTCAATTTGTGGTTGCTATAACAGTACTTCCCGCAATCGGTTGTTATGATTACTTTATCATATATATATATATATGTGTGTGTGTGTGTGTGTGTGTGTGTGTGTGTTGCTTTTAATCTCCCTACTTTTGTAGAAACAAATAATGCAAGGGACCATGGAATCCTTCCATTTTATTTGTTTCGAAGAAATACTGCGAAGGCCGACAGTTGACCGTCCACCCTTATGCTGTGGTGCTTCTAGTTTTCTTTTCCTTTTTGTTTTTCTTTAATTCAAATGATTTTTAGAGATCATAATTATAATTTTTCACGCAATTTTTTTAATACCAATTTGGCTACATAAATATTATATATTTAACAATAGCAACAATAATATAAATATACAATAAATATTATTATATTGTTAAATATAATAATTTTATCAGTAAATACACACAAAAGAAAATAACTTCTAGAGGATACCGTAATCCTTACTTTAGGTGGCCAAATTTACAAGCTGTAGTTCATAACAAAAGACATGCATAAAGAAATTAACTAGTCTGATGAATCGTTAACTAATTAAATTGGATATGAAACCCCTCTCCTCCTCGCGCTCTCGTTATCATACATTGAATATGGTTCAAGTCAATATACACTGGCACCCACCTAATATATATTCCCTTTAGATATATTTTAATTTTTAAAATAAAATTTTAAAATTTTAAAAATTAACATTAATATTAATTTATAAAAGTTTTGAAATAAATACATAAATATAGTAAAATAACTCATTTTCACATAATAAAAAAATTATATTTGATTGTTCCATTAAAATAGAATGAACTATTTTCATTCTTGTCAAATTTATAAATTTTATTTATTGAAAAAAGATATAGATTAACTTATTCCAATTAAAAATGGAATAAATCGTTTCACTTACTATTTCATTCACTTATCTAATTTTATTACTCCAATTCAAACGTAATATAAAATTAACCCACTACATCATAACCATCATCCAAATATTATGAATTCTAGTTATGCATGTAATTCATAACAAAAAATTGACATATCAAATTGCAAGATATTTTATTTTTCAATTTTTGAAGGAATAATTTAAAAATAAAGAAGGGAATAAAATAGTGAATAAAATGTTTTATTTCATTCTTGATTGAAATAAATCATTTCATACCTTTTTTAAAGGAATAAAATTCACAAATTTTATAATAATGAGAATAGTTCATTTTATTTTAACAGAACAGCTAAACATATTTTTTTTATTATGTAAAAATGAATTATTTATTTTTACCATAATTATTACAATCCAAACGTATCACTCTCTTTATCATATTTTCAGTTATATCACGTGTTTCATTATATATTATTATCAGGCATAAAATATAATGCAGTTATTTGATTATAATTTTTTTTTAAATGAATAAGTATTACTTGATATTGAAATGAGACTACGGATGGTGAAATAGAAACGAGAGAAAAAAATCTGAAGTCATGATTCCTAGGATGCCAGATGGTGCTCTTCTCAACCTCAGGCGGTGTTACGATTAGTTTGGATTGAATAAATAAAATTAGTAAAAAAATAAAATAAATAAAATAAAAAATAAATAATTCATTATATTTATAATTGAAATGAATTAATTCATACACAAACTTAAAAAATAAAATTTATAAATTTAATAAGAATAAAAATAATTTATTTTATTTTAATAGAATAATCGAACATAATTTTATTTTTATTTTTATAAAAAAATATTTTATTCATATTTTTATTTATGCAATTCAAACGTAACAGTGTCTAGACCCAAGCCGCTTCAAGCTTAAGCTTTATTTGGTTGATTTTGGTTGACCTCTCGTATTGTTGTAACAAAAATAATATTTTAAAGTAATAATTTTTGCTAGAACAATATACAAATATTATGTTATATATATTTACTCTAAGATTTTTTTATTCTAAAATTATTAACAACCTTATTTTTTTTCATTTAATTCGTTTATGTTTTGTTTTATCCTTCAAATTAATTCCATGAATTTCTATGATAATCTCGCAATAATTTAATTGCAACATGCGATGCATGTGACACGTGAACTAAATAATAGTGAATAAATGTATGGTCACGTACTCTAATATTCTAAAAATTAGCTTTATTACATAACATATACTCTACTTTTGGAGATACTCATTTCTAAATCTCCCTTATTTTGATTTAATAAATTATTTTCTCTTTTTTGTAAATTTATTTTCTTTCTATCGCGAGACTTATTTTTTTAATAGACGACTGATTTTTTTCTATTTTATATATATAAAAAAATCATTATTATCTATTAGGAGATTTTACTTTATCCATTTGGTAGTTTTTTCCCTTCTTCCGTGATGGTTTACTGGTGCATGAATTGTTAAAAATAAAGTATTTAAATTTGGATGTGGTATTATTATGATAGGTTGTTCTTCTGTAATCAATATTGAAGAACAATTCCAATTTGTGTAATCTATTATTATTTTAGAAATATAACTATATTTCAGAAATTTATATAATCAAGGGCGCCGTAGTCAGGATTTCAAGTGAGAGGGTGCCGAAAATTTTATTAAAAAAGTTTTAGCACTAAAAAGTATTAAAGTAATATTAATAAAGCTTTATATATTTTTAATTTTAACATGCATATAAATTCATCTATATCAAATGACTCCTTCCCGTCCCTTCCTAGCTAAGCCATCCCCCCTCTCGTCCTTTCCTATCTATCTTACTGTTTATGATGTCCATTAGTATTGTTGTCACAGTTGATTATTTTTTTGATTATGTATTATTTTATTTTTGATAATTACTATTTCAGTTTTGTTATTATAGTTCTTTTATCTTTTATAATCGATTATAATTTTAATATATTTCAGTCTTTTAATTGTTTGATAAAAAAATAAAAATTAGCTAGTATCTAATCTATTGAGTTGATGAAGTTGTTAAATTAAAAAATATTTTTAATTTGAAACTGAGGGAGATGATTATTCAAAGCAAGCACACACCCTTTCGTCGTACACACGTACAAGAAGAAGAAGATTACAATTATTTGTTCAATTTCCAAGTTCCAACTGCTTTTCTATCACATCAAGGGTAATAATAATAATAATAATAATAATAATAATTGTTTATAAAGTCAATGAACGTAATGGTCTCATTTAGAAAATTATAATCACCAGTCACGTTCTATTAAACTAAGCAAAGCTGTTATGAGAAAACACTAAGCGAAGCCAGCTCCTTTGTTTGGTGAACTATGTTTGTAAAATACGGTGTAACTTAATCTTTAACGTCGTCCGTCAAACTGGCTACACTTTTAAGTGATTTGTTTATTTGTAATCGTTTGATCGTCACATTGATTTGTTTATTTGTTGGTCGAGATCATTCCTATATGTATGTATGCATGTATGTAATGATTTTATTTTTATTTTTTTATTTTCAAGAGGTTTAACAGTTATTTATTTATTTATTTTTATTTTTTCAAAAGGTTAAATTTTATTTTTTTTAAATTCCTCAAATTCAGAAGTTATGGATACGATGGGTACCATAGTACATTGATCTGAATACAATAAAAATTCTTACAAAAAGCTGAACATAACAAAATTTATTGAACTTTACATTAATAAATGTCCGTTTAGCAAATTAGTAGTGTGTTAGAAGTAATTTTTGTGGGAAAAAGTTTGTTTTTAGGTGTAAAATTACTCCTAAAAAGTTAAGAGTTTACTACTTTTAGAAGTTTACTGCATATGAACTTAAAAGCTTACTTAAAAACCCTCACAAAGTAATTGAATAAGCACTCTTATAGGTAAAAGCACTTTAACCAAAGCTTATTAGCGAAAGTGTTTCATTTGATTTTACCGTCCCACCCAGCAAGCAGTAATAGTTTAGATTATATGTCATTTAGATACCTACAATATTATTTATATGATATTCCAAATGAAAATATGCTATTAAAAATTAACTTTCATTTTAAATGTCCCTGTAATAAAAAGGTGTCCAATGTCACTAAAAGTTTCACTTTCAGTGTCCAGAAAACTGATGTTATTATACCTATATATCTCTGGGATTAAGTAGTACTAATTTTGTACTTTGAACTAGCTTGAGCATGATCTTATATGCTGCCTTTGAATATAATTTTGCATGAATCAAATGGAGAATGGGATGCCTCATATTTATGAAATGAAATAAAAATGTGTTTGATTATTCTATGGAGTAAAATAATTTATTTTTATTATTGTCAACTGATTATATATTTTTATTTTTTTAGAAGTAGAGGTGGAATGATTCATTTTTTTTATTATTGTATTCCCTTCTCTATTCTATTTGTACTTAAATTTTATTCATTTGATTCAAATGTAATAATAAAATAATGAATACACCAACAAAATATTTTATAAAAATATTAACCGAATGAGTAAGATGTTATTATCATGTTTAAGAAAGAGAGACGCGATAAAAGAGGAAGTTGTAAGTTTTTCACTTATTAAAGGGGGATTTAATTTTGGTCGATATTCATTTTATTTTTGGTGTTATATCTAGGCCTGACAATCTTATACGATTTCAACAAGACTTTCTTATATCCGTTTAGTTATCAGGCTAGGCCTAGTTGTATTGGGGAAGTAATACTTGATTTTGTATATTATAATATCATACTACGTGGGAAAAGTCTATAGGAAGCTAAAATGTTATCAATATTCTAAAACGTGGTTCAATATTTATACTTCTTGTGGGTGTCTTTGTGATGTAGATTGCGTAGTTTTATTTCTTAGCTTGAAACATAAGTGATGTACCATGCCATACCATACCATACACTATTTATTGGCGTGTACAACTACCAAAAACCAAGAGTTTTCCTTGGCTTTCACTTTTCTCAGAAAAAGCTACCTATCAATCAAGTCATCAACTAAACATTCGGTACCCTTAATTAATTAAGGTCATCAAAAGTTCGAACTGATTAATATTAAGAGTCATAATCATGCATCAACTAATTAAACTTGGTGTTAAAATTGACTCATATTTTTGCGGTCCGACTAATAGTCACTATAACAGGATAGTTGGGAGTCTTGTTATCCGAAGAGTAAGCGGTTGCTCAACTCGAATGTGAGATTTGGTGAGACTCTAGAAACCAAGCACAAAGCGTAATTGGGTCTTAAATATGTATCAACTAATTAAACTTGGTGTTAAGAGTGATTTATAGTTTTGTGGGTTCGACTAATGACCACTACAATACAATAGTTAGGGGTCTTGTTCCTCAGAGATCGCTGTGAGCTGATGGAGCTGCAAGGGGCAACATCCTTAAAAGTCGAGCACAATGTATAATTAGGTTTAAGGATTTATTAGTGATTCGGTTTGAGTTTTACTAATGTATTAAGGTTGAACTCATATTATAACAATTAAGATTTTCTAGTTACTATAAAATATTGTTTGGTGTATAAATCATTTTAGAGCGTGTAAGATATCGAATGAATATGTCAGACAAATATGACTAGTCAAATTGATAAACTTGTATCTATCGTGTGTTCTTATAATATAAAATCACAGGATGTACACAAATTTTTACACAAACCAGCCACCCTGCTGAGCATTGTCCCATTCAAAAGCTTGTATTAACAAGTGAGGTTCTTTTGCTTTTTGTACATACAGAAAAATGAAAGTTCTATTAATTTCTAACTTGCAATGCAATTGGAATTTATTATAGCCATTTGTTCAAAAGGATATATTATATTATAGGCACACTTGGTCATAACCATTTTTGAAAAAGCATTTTGATATTAAAACTTGGTATTGCAATTTTATTTGAATTAATACGATAAAAAGAATTATTTGAATATTGCTGCTTCGTAACTTTTTCTTGTTAAACATCGATCGATATTTGCTTTTATCCAGAAGCTCTCTCTTTCAAAGTTGTTGGCCCAGCTAGAGTGGTTATGTGTTCTTTTCTGCAAAGCTGGTGGTCATATTTTTCTTTGAATTTTTTTTATTGGTTCTATATTTAGGACCTCATTTAATAAACCCCACATAATAACTACTATGATTTGGATATCCACCACAATAATGTTTATAAATATAAACTACACAAAAAGGAATAGATGCAATTCTTCAAATAAAAAAGTAAGAGTAATATATATATATATATATGTGTGTGTGTGTGTGTGTGTGTGTGTGTGTGTAGGCTGACTGAAAGTACAGCATCTTCAATTGCGACTCATGAGTCATTTTATTATTAATAATTTAAAAAAAAATTAGCTAAATAATTATGTTATTAGCATTACTTTTAATTCTTATTTCTCCTATATATCCACGTCGGTCGTAAATTAAAAATTGATACGTGTCTATGTCAGTCATTAGCTATATGCTAAAGAAGCTGATCTACGAAGAGGAAGAGCATTTCTACTGGTGAGTGACACTCAAGAACTCAAACAAGCCCCCATTAAAAGGACAAACATTAAATAACTCTTAACTGTACGAGGGCCCTCTTCCATGTGGATTTGTTTATGTTTCTCTTATAAATGCTACATATACACAATTTATCCATATATATGCATTTGTTCTTGTATTAAGGGTAATGTTAAACCAATTAAAAATTAAACTTAATTAATTTAAAATAGTTAAGTGTGATCAAGAAGTAAATGAGTTTAGTTCAAGTGTTTTATGTTTATAGTATGACTTAAGTCGATCAAAGGTTTAGCCGAATCCATTTTAAGCTTAGTTGAAATAGCTTATGTGTTTTACAACTTGAAGTTTTAATCGGTTAAACAAGTTAAACTAAAAAAACTTATTATTTACACACACTTAAAATTGTAAACAAAATTGACATAACTAGCTTAATTTTATGTAGATTGCTGAATAATTTCAATTGTAATATTATTTAGATCATTTAAGCATCTCAAATCGATTCAGTAACGTCTTTTATTTTAACTTAATTTTAATACGTTGGAATGAATTTTATATATAGGCGTAAAAGTATAGAAATAAAACAAAATTTTAAATAATTAAAAATAGAATAATAGAAAATATTGGAGAAAATTATGAACAAGTATGAAACGTGGGTGCCTTTAAAAATACTTAAAAAGTTTGAAATTTGCTAATTAGAAAATAAAAACAGATTTGTAGCACTTCCAAACTTGCAGTTGGGATCTCTCTCTCTCTCTCTCTCTCTCTCTCTCTTTTTCTTCTTCTTTTTTCTTTTTTTCTTCTTAATGATGAAAAAAGAACTAATAATATGTATGAAATGGAGTAGTCTTACTTCTAATCTAATAGACAATTACATTGTGTGTAACATACACTTGATACTGGAATTGAAAAAGAGAGAAGGACCAACCCATTGAGAAAGCTTTGAAATCACTCTTTTTTTATTTTCTCTCTCCTAAAATTTTGCAGAGGTTGAAGAAAGTTGTTAGAAGAGAAAATTGAGAAAGACAATTCTCCAGCCACCGGCAAACCAAACCTGTTTCTTGAAGACAAACCCATCTCACCAAATCCCCCAATAAACAAATCAAATACTTCTCCTCCAATGTTAGCTTCTCGCAATTTCACTTTCCCACTACTTAATTGTACTTTTTCCTCTACATGTCCATTTGATTCTCCGTATTCTCCCTCATTTCTCACTCAATTTCCATGCAGCCACTTCGCCGGAAAACCTCTGTTTTCTATGCAGGAATGAAGCCCGCCGGCGGTTATCGGAAAAACAATAATCTTTCGATATTCGCTGTGGTGTTATCTGTTTTTCTATTTGGGTGTTTCATGTACAATGAGGATGTGAAATCCATTGCGGAATTTCCATTTTCGAGGCCGAAAGCTCAAGAAACCCAAGAAAATCTTGCGAAATTGGAAGACACAACTCAAGAAACTGCCAAGAATCGGATTGAAAAGGAAATTCCTGTTGATTTAAGAGCAGGGGATTCCATTGAACCCCAGAAACTGATGAGTTTGAAATCGAACATAGTTAAAGAAGATGTGAAGAAGATTGAATTGCCGGTTTTTGAAGAAGAAGAAGATGATGAAGAGGTTGAATTGCCACCGGAAGAATGTGACCTGTTTACTGGACAGTGGGTTTTTGATAATGTCACCCACCCTCTGTATAAAGAAGATGAATGTGAGTTTCTCACAGCTCAAGTGACTTGCATGAGGAATGGAAGAAAGGATTCTTTTTACCAGAATTGGAAGTGGCAGCCCAGAGATTGTTCTTTACCCAAGTAAGAATTTGAATCAAGTTCTCCAATTTTCCATTTTATTTCCTCAATTCTTGATTGGTTATATATATTTTTACATGTAAATTCGATGGGTTTTTTGTATGTTGGTTTAAAGGTATAAAGCAAGATTATTGCTTACGGAATTGAGAAACAAGAGGCTTATGTTTGTTGGGGATTCATTGAATCGGAATCAATGGGAATCCATGGTTTGTTTGGCTCAATCTATCATTCCTCCGGGCCGGAAAAGTTTGAACAAGACTGGTTCTCTCTCTGTTTTCAGAATTGAGGTATACATAATATATCCCCTGTTTTTGTTCTGTTCCTGAAGATCTCCTGTGTTTGCCAATGCATACAACCTTTCCTCAAGAACAATCATTATGCTAAGGAGCACTTTTGCAAAAATGTTGTTTCCAAATCCACATGTCAGTTTTTTATTGGTTCAAATGAGAATTAGTACTTTACCCCCAACAATTAATATCATAAAGTTGTCGGCTAATTAAAGTCTATTTGATCATTATTTCTTCTTCTTTTTTACCAAATCAATGTTTGACAAAATATGCTTGAATTACTAGTATTACCTTATTAGCGAAAGAGCTGGATTATCACACCAGGAATCTATATAATTAGTCTAACCTAATATTTGGTGAAATGGGCAACTCATTTGGTAAATTTAATGTTAGTTGTTGTAATTATATATTAGGTGCACCAGCTTGCTTTAAAAATTCTTAATTTTTAGATTCTTAGGTTTTATGTGAATTTATTTTCAGGATTATAATGCTACAGTGGAGTTTTATTGGGCTCCATTTTTGGTGGAGTCAAATTCAGATGATCCCACCATGCATAGCATACAGAACCGGATTATCATGCCTGAATCAATCCAAAAGCATGGCCAAAACTGGAAGGGAGTGGACTATTTGATCTTCAACACTTATATTTGGTGGATGAATACTTTCTCAATGAAAGTTTTGTAAGTACCATATCAATTTCTTTTTTATAAAAATATTCATATTATTTTCCAAAAAAAAATATTTAGAATTTTCATTTTTTTGTGTGGATGATTGATCAAAATAGACGAGGATCGTTCGATGAAGGATCAACGGAGTACGATGAGATCGATAGGCCCACAGTGTATGGTAGAGTATTGAGGACGTGGGCCAAATGGGTAGAGGAAAATATTGATACTAATCGGACCACAGTCTTCTTCAGCAGCATGTCGCCTCTTCATATCAAGTAACTTCACCACCCTTTCAACTCTTTTTCTTCTTCTTCCTAAGCTAAATTCTTATTGTATAAAAATCACTATCATGAGAGTCATTAGTTCCACTAGACTTGGTTGGTCAACCATAACATATATTGTATATTAATAAAGGTACATTATTAGTTAAGTTGCCTGCTCAAGTAATTTAATAATTTGAACATACATGATATTCTTCTGCATTACTTATCAATAATGTTATTTTTATTGATAACCTCTAACTTGATGAGTTTACCTACAAACAATTCTTAACAAAATCGTGACGTTTCATTAAAATAAAAGCATTTTAGTACATAAAAATATTTCATAATATGATGTATTACAAATATTTGATATGACTTGTGATCGTAAAATATATAGGAGCTTGGACTGGAACAACCCAGATGGTATAAAATGTGCCAAGGAGACGCAGCCAATTCTCAACATGTCCATGCCAATAGAAGTGGGCACGGACCACAGGCTCTTTGTGGTTGCAGCCAATGTGACCAAATCTATGAAAGTCCCGGTCCATTTTCTTAACATAACTGCCCTATCCGAGTACCGGAAAGATGCCCATACCTCCGTCTACACAATCCGACAAGGTAAAATGCTCACCGATGAGCAGCAGGCGGATCCCACCACGTATGCAGATTGTATTCATTGGTGTCTTCCGGGTTTGCCTGACACTTGGAACGAGTTCCTCTACACACGTATCATTTCTCGGTCTTGACACGTGCGAATCAGCTCAATTCATTTTTTTCCATCTTTATAGAAATAGCTCCTCTCTTTTTTGCATTTTTTTGGTTCTTAACTTCTCTTCATACAAGCTTAAATTTTGTTTCCATTGCATCCTCACTTGTAATTTTCTCTTTCCAATTGTAGCTTCTTTAAACTTTGTCTTAGGGCTGGGGAGTTGGGGTTTAATTTTTGGGTTTCTGGTTCAGCCCATTTGACTAAGTTAGGACAATTGGGTAAGTGGGAAAATCTCAGAGCCCATAACGTTGTGCAAGCGCAGTGACATACAATTTACCAATTGATTTGTAAATTTGTACAATGAATATGTGGAAAGAAAAATAAAGTGAATATATGTCAAATTGTAAGTATGCCTATATTGCAACTTCTATCTTGGCGTTGTTCTAATCTAATTAGTCGATTAAAATTCATTGGATGTACTCTTTTGGTTAAGAAAAATTAGGTGATACCAAGAACTAGGAGAAAGAAGAAAATTATCTATTCCCCAACTTTAAATGACCGTGACAACCAATTAATTTGCTATTTATAGAGTAACATATATATGCATATTTTTACTCTGTTTCAAATAAAATAAAAAATAACATTTGCAAAATTTATAAACTTTAAGAATATATATTTGTTTATGTTTATCCCTAAATTTATGGAGTGTTTAGTCAAATAGATATGACATGATAATTGAAATGTAACGACAATTAAGGATATTGTGTTATCTTATAATATTATCAATAAAAAGATATTCGTTTTATCAAACTCATCATAACTCAATAGTAAAACAACTACTCATAAGATTTTAGATGCATAATATCTTGGAATCTAACATTGACAAAGTCAAGATTGTTAAATTCCATTAAACTACCAACAATAAAAAATTATTGGCAAAATCAAGATTGTTAAATTTTATTAAACTGGCAACAAAAAAAAAATGATATTCGTTGTGAGAAAAAAAGAAAGTAAATTAGACTCTTTTTATGAAATGGAGAGAGTATTACTTAAAGAGAAAAAAGTTTGTCATACTAAAGTCATGTTTGTTTGTAAAAAATATATTAGGGATTGGACTATTTATATTAATTTAACACTACTTCGGACTATTTTATCCCATGATGAGAGATTAATAGTCCTTTAAATAATCACATAGACTATCGTTAGAGTTTATGTCTTAGAGACCAATTATTTGATGTAATTGCTTAACTATTCTCGATATTATATTTGATTGAATAAATGATATTATTTTATTATGTTTTTATTTACTGCGTTATATAAATATTAACATAATAAAAGTCCTTAGAATAGTAATACAAATTATATAGCTTTGAGTATATGACTTGAACATGAAATCATATAATTACAGTTAGTATCATTACTCTTAAATGTCCCTAGTCGAGTGTCATTGTTAATAGGACAACAATGATGCATTGAGACTAGTATGTAGATTGACGGATGGTCAAATCTTATTGGTCATAAATATATGAGATATTTGAGTCAATGCATAGGTACGTGTTAGAGAACAATGTACTGGACAGACTCACCATGAGAATTCTACATGGAGCATTATGCAAAGTGTCATAAGAAATTCTTATAGTGACAATGATGTAATGATCCTCCGACCTGAAGTCACTATATTATTACACGAGAATTTGTATATTTTGATATCATCAAAGGTCACATTTAATAAGGTGGACAATAAAGGTGATTATTGGGTACATCATGAATTGTGTGAGGAATATGAGTGATCTAGATGGAATTTAACCCTCCTATAAATTAGGGAGTGATATCCATAGACTTCTTGATTGAGTAGAACTATGAAATGCATGGTCATGCTCAAATATTGATTTGTTTCATATAGTCTACTCATTGATCAAGAAAACTCAGATTAAATTATGAAGAGTATGACGCATTCCATGCCTCGAGTTTAATCTAGGATATAAGGCTAAAAGGATTAAATTACATTAAAACATTGGTCACGAAAAGGTTGTATCGAATCATCGATCTTATTATTATTTGGGTAACAGTGATGCATTACTAGATGTCGCTCACTGTTTATAATTTTATAATATGATTTTAAAATTATTATCAACATAATAATAACCTATAGGGTCACACACTTAGAACGTATTTAAAAGGGAATTAATTTAAATTGTAAGTATTTTAAATATGTCAATATGATTGATAGTATTTAAAATTACGAATTTAAATTAATAGGATAATTTGTATATATGTATATTAATTAAGTAAGACTTAATTACAATATAATATATATAAATTTGAATTTTATTTTTTTAATTAAATTAGGTTTTGGTTAATTCCTATTAACTACTATATATATGATATATCAGTAGTCTAAATCACGTAAGGAAAAAACTAAAAACCCTAGTCGCTTTCAGAAAGAGGCTAGAGAGCAAAATAGTTCAGAAATTATGATCTTGGTGGCTAGTACCGCAGATCCCTTTTGCTGCAGATCCTGTGACTGTTCGCGAAGCGTTCGTGTGGATACCGTAGAGACGCAGTCGCTGGATTGCATTGAAGATTCGAAGCCGTTCCAGAATTCCATCGTCTCCTGTCCATCTCGGATAATCGGTAAAATAATCTAAACCTCTGAATTAATTTGTTTTCGCTTGGATCCTGTCTTAGGGTTTCGAATTTTTTTTTAAATTCCGCTGCTTTCACTGTGTCGAAATCCTAACAACTATTTTTTTTTATCATTCTTAAGACTATTTACGTAGAATTATGTAATTCCATGAAAAAATTGGGATTAATAGCCCCCTCATTTTAAGCTAGTAATTGACTTTATGAGACTAATAGTCCAACATTAAGGAATTAATAATCCCTCATCAAATGATTAAATAGTGCAAAGTAGTATTAAATTAAGGTAAATAGTCTAATCCCAAACATATTTTTTGCAAACAAACATAGTCTAAAAGTTTGTTTGATTACTAACACTTGGTTCGTTTGGTTCAATAATGTTAGAGTATTTGGAAGTCCTAACACACCACATTATTTTTTATGCGTTGCTTTTATACTTCAAATACTGTATTTGTGAGTTAAATAAGTTACGTTCAAAATAAACTGTTGTTCAATAAATAAAATTCTCAAATACATTTAAAACTCCTAAACGCACCAAGCGAACAACCCCCGAGACTAGTTAAATATGGTTTATTGCAATTAGTTGTCGCTTTGTAAATAGACTTACCATCTCCGAAACTTTGAGGGCATTAACAATTATAGTTCGCACGTATTTTCTATCATTTTCAGGCATCCCTTACAAATTACGACAATGTCGCAGCCTCTTTTTCTTATTTCCTTTTTTCTTCTTTCATTTTTTGTCACTATCTCATACAAAAATGTCTTTCAAACTACAAGCTCTTCCCTATTGGCCTTTTTCTTTTATTATCATTTCGCAACGTCGTTTCGACAATAGACTATGGAGTTGCCCTACACAAATCCTTGTATTTTGAAGCTCAAAGATCTGGAAAATTGGCACGAAATTTTTTTGTTTCTCTGTGTCGAGGCCTATGACGACGATTTTTAGAATCTATGTTGACGGTATGTCCCGTCACCGTAGCCCTACAATAAAAATAGAGTTTAAAAACCGTCGACATAAGTCTTGACAAATAAAAACAGATGATTTGGTTATAGATGATCTCACCCCTAGAAAGTTACCCCCTAACCAGCGTGTCAAATGGCTAGGCGACTCAGTCTTAAACGATGGCAAAGATGTCAGGGTAATACAATATTCATTCTCACTACAATTTTAATTAAATATGAGGAAACAAAACTTCCTTTTTTTTTTTTTTTGGTTATTCGTATTGGCAAAGCGAAAATAATATTATCAGAATAATACGTGTCATTTAAAGTATTGAGCACTACTAGAGAATTACAACAATACTGTTGTAAAGTATATTTACTCTAACAAGGTCATTTTTTTCTCTTCAAATATCAATTACTTTTTTTTTCTTGTTTAACATTTACAAAAATTAATATAGCCACTAACTTAAGGTGTATACAAAGTAAACTCATCCCTAAATTACTTTTGCTATTTTTGTTATAATATGTATATCTAGGAGGCTTATAAATATTTAAGTATAAACATAATCATGTATCATGGACAACTGCAAATAGTTCAAGGCTTGACACGAGATAGGTCATAAAATCACGTTCTTCACTCTTACAAGCAACAAAACAATATAGTTAGGCCACTTTCCAAAAAAAATTATAACACAAACTAAAGAATTTCACTGGGTTTATTCTTTTGGAAAATGATACTTGTTTGGCAAATATAACTACACGATTGCGACTAATGTAAAAGTCTAAAGAATAAGATAGAATAATAATGTATAGGTCCTCACTTAATTTTTTTCTGTATTCAAACATATATCATTATTTAGTGTGGTAAAATTTATCGTGATATGTAGCAAGTTTGAATTTCATTTACCGTCATTATATTGTAAATCAAAAGAAGTAATTCATTATTAACACTTAACAGGTTGATCTTGTGGGAGGATATTATGACGCCGGATACAACATCAAGTTCAGATTTCCTATGGCATTTACCATCGCAATGCTTTCATGGGGTATGGTGGAATTCGGCTATTAAATAAGGAACTGATTATTTCATTAAAGCCCATCCAGAGCCTAATGTTTTTAACAGTTAGGGCGGAGATAATGTTGACTATAAGAGCTGGCAGAGACCAGAGGATATGACGACTCCGAGAACTAGTTACAAGATTGATGAACAAAATCCTGGCACTGACCTTGCGGAGAAACTGCGGCTGCTCTTGCTGCTGCATAAATTGCTTTTAATAGAACAAACCTTAGCTATTCATCTCAACTTACTACCGATGTAAAACAGGCAACTCTCATTAGGAAATTGTTAAGTTATAATTCTTCCGTTCGTCCAGGAATGAATGTTATAACATAATTTTCAATTTTGTCGTTAAAATAATAGCAAAAGTAACTTAAAATATTGACATTGTAACACCCCCTTTTTCGATAGAAAAGGAAGGTCACACATAAAGCACAACCACCTTAAATTCCATAAACAGAACACCTATAACATCAGTCCTTATGCCTTCTCGTCTAAGTTCTTCACGATTTGGTTTAACAGGTTATGGTGTAAAAGGATCCTCAATTCGTAGAGTTCCGATTTCTAGAATAATCTGTTTTACAATTTCTTCATCTGACTCTATGATCGTTGTGTTGTTGATTGTAGGATTTTCTGTTCTACGATTTGATATCAAACACTACAACCTTAATTGGCTCAAGATTGTTAGTCTCATCAAAAGTAATATGAATTAAAACTTCAACATCTAACTATCTTTTATTAAATACACGATAAGTTTTACTATCAATAGAATAACCAAGCAAAATATATTTGTTTGACTTGGGTTGAAATTTAATCAGATAACTTTAATCGTTATTTAAGATATAGTAGGTACAACCAAAGATGTGAAGGTAACCAAAGGTTGAGCTTCCTTCATTTCCAAAGTTTTAGAGCATCTTCTTATGCATAGAGTGAATGAGAGATTTGTTCTGACTATAACTGACAGTGTTGTCAGCTTCTGCCCAAAAGTATTTTGGTATTCTTGTAGCTGTCAAAAGTGGCATTCCTGTTTCTATGAGTGTTCTTTTCTTTCTTTTAGCTACACCATTTTGTAGATATTGTCCGAAAGTCCACGAAAGAAAAAGAAATATTCCATGTAGTTATTGTCTTTTTTAGCTCTTCAATCTTGGAGACCAGAATTGACTACTTTTGTGCAGACTGTTTAATGGTTTTTTTTCAAAGTTTTATTCCCAACTTCAAGATTTAAGAGAGAATAAG
Source organism: Hedera helix (assembly GCA_947179155.2). Lineage (NCBI taxonomy): Eukaryota > Viridiplantae > Streptophyta > Magnoliopsida > Apiales > Araliaceae > Hedera > Hedera helix. Next base: position 26,265,414 of record OX359285.1, read on the forward strand.
TTGTTCCTTGAATTGTTTCTAATTCAAGTTGTAATTTTTCTGTATCCTCTTAAAAAAGAGAATGATCTCTTGATAGCACCTTGAAACCACTTCATGTGTATTTATGCAGTTCAAAAGTTATATCCTATAAAGCAGATCTTAAATCAATTATATCAATTTCAGGTGAGTTGAAATCAAATACCTCAATGATTTCATTTTCTTAATGATTAGTGATGTTGTCCTTCTGAACTTCTATGACCATGAGGTAGAAATTGACCGTATAGGTCCCTTCATCATCATATGACTCAAAATTTGATCCCTCAGCGCCTACGTCCTTCTTCTGGTACTTCTTGTTGTATGTCTTCTTGTCTTTTTTGGCATACTCTTTCTTTTATCCTTCTTGAGCTCCTCTCTTAAAAGCTTATTACAGTTAGTAATGAAATGACCTGACTTTTTGCAATCGTAGCACAGGTCTTTTGAGGAGTCTCTTTTGTTGATGTAGTTGTTGTTAAATCTCTTGGTAGTGCTGCTTCTACCTTTTCTCATGAACTTTATTAGTCTCTTGGCTAGCAAATCCAAGTCCTCAACATCATCTTCAATTTCACTTTCATCCTCCATGGGGACTTTGGAGGGGATCTCAACAACTTTAAAGGCTACACCCTTGTCTTTCCTTCTGTTTTCAGTTGTTGTTTCAGCTCTCTGGTTTAACTCAAGCTTATATGTGAGAAGATTACCATAGAGCTTCTGAAGAGTCATCTTATGAGGATTTTTAGACTCTCTAATAGTTGTGGTCTTTACATCCTATTTATTCGGTAGGGCTCTCATAAACTTGATATTCACATCCTTGATGGGATATATCTTTGTAAATGCTTCAAGTGAGTTGAGCAGGATGTTGAACCTTTTATATGTGGATGTAATGTCTTAAAGAACATGGGGGGGAAATTCATATTGTTGGGTGAGGAGTGATTATTTGTTCTCCCTCACTTCTTTTGTCTCTTCGTGCATGAGTAGGAGAGTTTTTTCATACTTCTTTAGCAGTTTTGCAGTTTACTGCATTTTCAAACAATTCATCTTCAAGAGTCATGAACAAGATATTTTTGGCTCTTTTATCGAATGCCATCAGCTTCTTCTCATTGTCTGTCCACTTGACTTTCTGTTTGACAACAATTTTGTTTGGATCTTCATGGGATGGAGCAAACTTTGTTAGTATAAATGGATCATTCAACATAGCATCAAAAAACTCATCATCTATTGCAACAATGCGAACTTTCTAGTTAACAAAATTATATTTGTTGCACAATGGTGGCTTGTTTCCACCACCAAGCTCATAACTGATTTTATTATATGCCATGGATCTACTCAATCAGTAAAGTAAGTTTTAGTGAGAACAAAACTCTGATACCACTTGTTATTCCCAAATAGCATAAAAGAGATATGGAAAAGAAGTTACATAGATTTTTTTTTTAAAATCTTTGTTTAAATATTGTTCATCGAATAAATTAAACAGTTAACTTGTTCAATTAAGCACAGCAGAATATGTATTTGATAAATACCCTTCAAAAAATTATTGAAATACCACAGTTCAAAATTTAGTGATAATCCAAAAAGAGTCACAAAAGATAACTTAAAGCTACAGGAATATATATGCAATTATAAGGCTGATAAAGTAAATAAGACACAGTAATTTTTAAGAGGTTCGAAGCCCAAAAGTCTCATAGCATTTTCTTCCACTCCGAGAGCAGAAATGATCCACTAAGGATAAATTGGTTACACAAACCAAGGTTTACTTAGAACCAGTATAACAAAGTGATTCACTAAGAATCACGTAAGTCACTAAGACTTGATTTCACACAAATTGATTTACTTAGAATCAAGCAAGTCATTTAGACTTGGATTAACAGTAGATCACTAAAATATAAAATGATTGTAAGATGATGTTGTTTGGGATGCTGCTAAGTAGCAATAAGTTCTTTTCGAATAACTTGGCACCAGAGTGATTTTACTCTAATCATATAGTTGATCTTTGGAGAACACTTAAACTTTCAATTGCTTTAATCGTTTCAATTAATGGATGTTAGTGTCTGAGGCAGCCATCCTTTTATACATTTTTCTTGAGATTTGCCCATTGGATGTTACCGTTTCTCCAATGTGTCTAGGCAATTTGTCAGGATTCAAATCTTAGTCTGATTGTTGTCTGTAAGAGCTGCTTTTTAAGTCAACAATGTCAAAACATTGTTTGGTGCAGTAGCCAACCTATTCATAGACTTTGATAAAAATAGTCATTTGATAAAGTTGATTTGACACTTATCTTTATCAACCACACGTGAGGATCAACAATAAGGAATTATGTGATGAAACTTTCGATCCTTGGCACTGACTTGTCAGAAGTTAGCACTCTACGATTTTGGTTGTATAAAATCATGTGACTTAACTCTCCTCTTTTCATTTTATAATTTCAGTGACTCTGCGATTTTGCTCTATGTCTGGTGTCACTCTACGACCTCAAAGTACCTCCTTCAGCTTACTTATCTCGAAGTGTCTTTGTCTTCTGCTCGACGATCTTCCAGACTACATTAGTGCATCCTACTATCTCATAATGAAATTGCCTCCTGTTTGACGATCTTTGATCAACGTAACATATTTGATCCCTAAATCCTTTTATATAAAATCTTTTATAAAGACTTTACAAAACTTACTTGTTTACAATAAATATACATTAATCTTATTGTCATCATACAATCAAATAAAGCATATACATAAATGCAAGTACTAACAGTTTTCTAACATTAGCTTACATGATCTTCAAAAAAAAAACATTAGCTTACATGTACTAGTGGTAATACAATATTACTCAATCTACTTCGAATAAGTAATAGCAAAATATAAACTTCATACTACTTTATAATTTATAATTAAAAATATTTTTTTAAATTTTAAAACAAACAAAAAGAAAAAATATCTAATTTTATTACGAAGGGAGTAATATAAAATATCAATTCCTCAAATGCAAGTAATAATTAATTCATGTACAAAATTAATTTTAACCCCTTAATTAACCACACATTATCCCTAAAAGTTAGCAAATACTTAATATAAAAAATCATCAAAATTCAAGTGGGGGCTTTAATTTTCATGTAAATAAACAGAAAAAAAGGATATAAAAAATAATAAAAGATAGTTGACACCAACACATCTAATGCATATATAGGCATAACTGGATTGGAAATACCAGCGCTGGAGTCATCAGCTCCCTAATTCTAAGTTCTAACCATGAATAAGAAATATATATCCATTCTAACAAAAACAGTTGAATTCCCCAGTACAATTTCAACCATTTTTTTTCAATAAACACATTTTTGAAGTAGCGATAATTTTAAAGGTAACTGCTGCTGTTTCAGTGCTCATCTATAAAAGCACTAGAATACGAAAATGGAAGCATTCAATAATAATGTAGCAGTTTACGGGGTGAAAAGCTCTTATAACTTAAAGCAAGATTACAAGACCTTAGTCTTCAACAATGGGAGCGACCAAGCTAACACAACATGCTGTAAGTGTTCAACGAAAATTAAAAGTTTTAGCTCATTCCAAATGATAGCGGTACGCACTGCATGCATAACAGTTCAACTGTTCGATGCTGCAACCCTTTTGATATTTCATTTCCATGCACAGCATCTAAGGTCACTGTAGATACCTGAAAAAAAAAAATATATATATATATATATATATATAAAGAAAATAGTTTAATTACTACTAAGGCAGCAAGTAAGAAACATTTGGCAATAATTAATGAAGAAATAATTGTCAAGCAGTTAACATAATTATAATACAAAGCAAAATTATTCAGGTGATTGCAAATTGTACCTACGCCACCAAAATGGAGAGCACATAATATAATAAAAAAGCTCTGTTAAATACAGCATTTGAAATGAATTTACTAGCTATGTGAAAAGATAATTATAATTCAGTAAAATTTAAACAACATCTGCAAATATTTTGTTTTTAAGTACCAAAAAAGAGAGGTTTAGAGAAGATCAGAAGATAAAACCAAATTATTTGCAAGAGCACACAGTACAACTGATCAAAATATATTTCAAAGTTTACACTTTATTGTTATAGTCCGCCAAAAATTCATCCTTTGACTATATATTAGTCTTTTGACAATGATCCATTTGTCATTTCTTCAGTGATGAGTTCATATGAAGGACAGACCATACCTTCATATTCAACATGAATGAAGATACATAGTGCAGTGATTCTATCGATGTTCATTTCCGTACTACACAACCTAGCAGTCCCAACTACCGGACTGCTGAAACAACTCTCAAAACATTTGAGGAGTTCCCTGCGCAGGCTCTACACTAATAGAATTTCACAATTCAGATTTTAGTGGGAGCAAAAAGCATTTTAGCTTTGGAAAAAAGGCCAGAAGGGAAAGCTGCATAATTTTTGGTCATGTTCTTTGAAAAAACAAGTTGCCATAATACAAATAGATTAATGTCAAACAGCTGCCTCCGCCGTCAACAACATAGAAATCAAGTACATCTGTTATCATGTCAACTGCTTAATATTAAGGACGCACAAGAACAATATACCATAAAAAATGCTACTAACAGCAGTACTAAAGTCATATGATATAAACATATTTTACTTAAAACTCTTTCTTGTTTGCGCAGAGAAAACCCAAGTTCCTGCCTCCATCCTACCCACTGTCAAAGACAGGAAATACCCCAGTTACCGGTCTTAGAAATTGCATACAACATATATTTGAAGCCCTAATTCCTAAATAGGCATTCAAAATACATAATTAGATTCCTTGTTCCTAGCTCCTTCAACTGATGTCTGTGCTTCAATTGCTCAACACTCGTCCTTCTAAAACTACATTAAGATAACTACCCAAAAATACTACATTATGATCAATAAGACAACGGTTGACAAGGTGAAGAACTAAAGATTTACTGTCACTGAACCCTGTTAATAGAAAAATAAATAGCGCCGCCTAAAAAAATGCCTGGTCCGTATAGGAAAATGTCTAGGCACTGCCTAGGTGCTAACCACACCCTCCGCCACCTAGGTCCGCCTAGTGATTTTTAGAGCATTGATTTTTACCTACAAGCAATCTGGTTGATTGTATACATTTGCGATTTGGCTGAGCAAAAGTAGTCCTTGCTAGGAAAAAGTACAAATTTTGATGCATATGTTGCAATACCATAATGGAGCATTTCCTCCGGTACTAACAAATGATTCTCTAGCAACAAAACTACCCTACATTCATTATAGAATCGCATTCCAAGTTTTATCTTCTCAAGTTTGCTTACAACTTTAATAGACACCTCACTTGTGGGATCCTAAAACAAATCTTAAGCTTTAGTGCTCTTGAGAGATTTTTGTCTCGATATTTCCCCAAACCTCATATCTAGGCCCATCCCCGGGGCTCCGTATAAGTCAAAGGCTATTTGAAATCCTACCATAGAGAGATTTGAGAAAAAGGTTCAGGGATGGAAAAAGCAGTTTATTATCTGAAGGAGACAAATTGGTTCTTATCAAGAGCGTTCTTTCAAGTCTACCGACATACTTCATATCTCTCTTTCCTTTGTTGGTTTCAGTACGAAACAGGCTTCATACACATATTCAAGATCTCTTATGAAGAGGGAATGAGGAGGAGGCAAATATAAGTTAATTAACTATAAAAAAGTTTGTTCCCCGATCAATTGTGGTGGGTAAGGTATTCCTGACATGGGCTTTTTTAATCAAGCCTTGCTGGGAAAATGACTTTTGACATTTGGAGATTCTTAACAAAAGACGAAAGCTTGTCAAAGAAGATGATTATTAGTCTCTTTGGATGTTATGAGATGAGAGATATTGCTCGGACAGGGTCTTTCTCGTTTGGAGTGGTGCAAAAAGCTATTGCGACAGGCTTTGATGAGTTTCTCAAACACACCGTATGGGTAGTAGGAGATGAGAGGAAGATTAATTTTTGGATGGATTCTTGGTGTGGAGATAGGTCACTCGATGATATTTCCGAATTTTATCCCTTTGCCAGTGAACTCAATGACCAACCCTGCCGTGTATTGCTGGAAGTTCACGAAAGCCAGTCATGGTAACCAGTTTGTAGGCGGAACTTTCAGGATTGGCAATTATATTATGTGGCGGATTTAATCCTCATGCTTGCGAGCAAAGTATTGAGGACTGGCCAACTGACTCAATTAGCTGGGAGGAGCATAGTAGTGGTCATTTTTTATTCATCTCTTATTATAAGGCGTTACAGGGAACAGGAAATGGCTAGGTGCTATGGAGGAGCATTTAGCGGGTGGGAGTGCCTCATAAGGTGGCTCTAGGAGCGACCTTCACAAAATAATCTGCAAAAAAGAGGTGATGTGCAGTTGTGAGGAAGATAAGTTTGATCACTTACGTCTCCATTGCAAGTTGGTGAGGACTTTTGATCTTGGTTTTCTCTGTGTGGTGTTTCTTGGGTGATGCCAAGCTCAGTCAGCGAGATGTTACACTCATGGCAAAGGGTGAAAGTGAGAAAGGAATGGAGAAGGCAGCAAAATTTGGTGCCTCATAGCATTTGTGGACAATCTGGAAGGAGTGAAACAGCCGATATTGGTAGGTTATAGCGAGATCGCTCTCTCAAATCCGAACTCTTTTCTTGAACTTTATTTTCTTTTGGTTTCAAGAGGTCTTTCCATAGTCCGTTGCTATTTTTTTTTTGGGTCAATTTGTCATAGAGATCTAGTGCAAGTAATTTTTAGAGGTTCCTTGTGTAGGGATAAGGTTGATTCTTTTGAAGCACATATGCTTTTTATTTCCTTATACTTTGTATACTGTGTACATGGGTCCGCTCCCCCTCCCCCTTTTGGTGCTTTAATGAAATTACTTATAAAAAAAGAATTAAATTATAGTCCCGACAAGTTTCATTCTTCCTAACTTCTATATGATTCCTTTCATATTTGATATATTACTTCAATAGCATGGTGTTATGAGTCTACAAGAAACATTTCTAATATAAAACTTTGTTTTAACAATACAGCTAAAGCAGTAAGGCATGTGACAACTACAACTACGTATACGAAGGGTTTCTACAGCTGGGCAAGCAAAGTGTTGTCTTATTGTTCACTATTTGCAATACATACATGATTCATAACAATAACAATTATGTCAAAGCTTAACCAAGTCGGAAAAAACAGAATAGAGAAATGAATCTACCTTTTACAAAATTCAGTTATGTATCGGGACCCATTGTAGAAAATAAACCACATCAATACAACTACCAAAGTATCTGATGACATTAAGGAAATCAAATCCGGAATTTTATCAGCGGATATTATCTGAAGGCCCATAAAAAAAACAATAAACATTCAAAAACACAAATATATTCATAAAACTAAAAATTATGTGCTTAATTTCTTCTTTAATTTTGCTTAGTCAAATTCTGGATTGCAATGATAGGATCTGCATAAATTTTTTATACATGTATGTTTATACTTATACACAGTGAATATAGGGAAAAGGATACTAAATAGGTAACGCTCCCACCAATCCAACATGTACAGTCCAAAAGTGACATTGTAAAGATAAATCTTGCGTTGAATCAAGTTCATAGCGCTGAACCTCGGAATAACAGGGCAGATGGTTAGAGACACTAATTTTATACATCAATTTAACCGGATACATTGAGTATATTGACAATGAGATCTATATGTTCTGACTAGGAGTATTGAACACACCTAAGAAAAGGAATAAGAAGATTAATAGTTATAAATTGCAACTATAATTCAAATAAACGTATCCAATTATTTGATTGCAAACATCAAATATGGAACATGATATAAACTACAAACAAATTATGCTGATGATATTATTTAATCTTTTCGGGTACTAGCTCAAAGTATGCTACACTTTCATAAACATTTACGCAACGAGCATATAAAGTGTGTAAAGCATCATTACTTAGGCTCTTGTATTTTTTATTACTCTACATGACAACAATATGAATTCATTGAATTTATTAGCTTCTGCTACTAACTTATTATTTAGCCACTAAAAAATAATATTCAATATCAATGTGATCAGATGGTGAACATCTGCTGTTGGTGCATGGGCCAGGTTCCATAAGTAGCATGGAGGTATTCAGTTCACCTTTTTACTGAAGCTCAAATGCTTCAACTAAAAATGTTTCTGATAACTGAACTTGTACATTCTAGTAGTGAGGCAGCATGCTGTTACACTTGCCTATCTCTAATTGTTCAATCCAGATAACAGAATGTCAGGAACGACCATATACTCCAATATTGGATGAAGGCATGTCAGGAACGATCATTTTAAGGCTTTTCCGGTTCAAAAGTGTTTGTATTTCTGACAAATTTAAAGTATCTAAAATTTTTATGATCTAGGTTGCTAAGAAAGACAAACTTGGCTTCTCTAGAATACTTATTTAGATTTATCATCCCGAATACAGAAAAATTTCTCCTTCATCTAGAGGTTAGTTTCACTGAACATATATTTTATATTCCACAACCACAACAATGTAGTTCACATGTGGGGTAACTGATAGCCAAGGTTTGGACTGCCAAACTAGTTAACCAAGTCAATTCCAAATTAATGTTATGATCCTAATTGCAAGGTTTGGGGCTTGCATCCCACGTCGATGGAATGAGACTTTGATATGGGATATTTATAAATCTTGGATTCTCCAACCTTAACAGCTAACTTTTAAGGTGTGGCTCTTCTAAGGTTTGTAACAATTGGTATCAGAGCCGTCCATTACCTCCCGGTTGCAATCGTACGACGCGGGTGTTAACGTCGATATTGCAGTGTTCACCCAGAACTAGATTCGTCTAGCGCAAAGCCAGCCCACGTGAGCGCTGGGACTGCGGAGCGTGGTGGAATGTTATGATCCTAATTACAAAGTATGGACTTGTATCCCACATCGATAGAATGAGACTTTGATGTAGGGTATTTATAAGCATTTGGTTTTCCAACCTTAACAGCTAACTTTTAAGGTGTGGCTCTTTCATGGTTTGTAACACTTAACCATAAGGTTTATTTAATTATTAGCAAAATCAATTATAACTTTGTTACAAAAGTTAGCTTTTCTTCCCCTTTTAATAGGTATTTTAGCCCCAAGTATGGGACTAGGACCGGCAACCTTGAGAACATACCTCAAGGAATCTGTCGTTATTAACCAAAGTGATCACAACTTGGTCACAAAAGTGAGCTTACAGTATGTTATGGTTTATTTAATGCTTAGGTATCTCTAATATCAATTAATTGAATAGAACACACTATTAATCATGATTAACCTAATCCAATTGAACCATTTAACCAAATCAAATTAATCAATTAATTATTCATATATCACATACAAAATTCTAAAAACACGAAGTTTATTCTAGTGATATTACTTAAGGACCTGTGATTAAATTTCTAGTTTTATATTTTAATATGAGCCATTCATCGAAAATGTCTACTAAAGTGCAAGGCTAATGCATAGTTGTTCTCAGTTCTCAATTTTGAAAAGTCACTGCACTGAAAAATTATTTATATGGTTACACACCTGTATGGTTATTCGTTAAAGACTTATGGTCTTAAGTTAATCAAATGAACCTAACCAGTTAGCAAATGTTTCGTTTGATTCAGTTAGAGAAACAACAGAGTTAAATTTGGTACCATTTATATTTATCAACTACGAGTGTTCTGTTAACGATTAACCAAATGATTAACACCCATGTGTCCAAAGAGATGATTGCATTCTAATCTATAATTTTCAACAACCTCATGAAATTATATTCTAGTAGTGAAACCTACCTCACATAACAAGTAAATTCATAAACACATGTTCTGTATTTCATTAACCATACAATTCCACAAAACTCTAAAACAATATGAAAGGATGGTTTCTGGGTAAGACGAATTAGCAACCTTGTATGAATTACTCCCTTAGTTCCCAAATTATAAGACTTTTTAAGTAGATTTACGAAATCCTAAATTAAAAAACAATAAAAAACAATTCAAATTTATTACAAACCACTATAATTATCGTAAACTAAACTACCTAAAAAGTACTACAAATTGCAATACTAATTACCACAATTGTTGCTTCCAAGACAAATGAATTCATACCAAATAAAATTTTTAGGAATTTTTGCAAATCGACTTCAAAGAAAAAAATTGTACCTAGAAAAAGAAGAGGGAAATTGAGTGGGATTGTGGGAAAGTGAAATCATAAGAATAAGAGGAAAATATAATTAATTGGGGACAATTTCCAGTACACTTTTTATTCACAATAACACAAAAAGTTGGATTATCACCCATTTAAAAATTTAAAATTTTGGAAGAATAACAAAACAATTATGTAAAAATAATAAAAAAAAATTTTGCAATTATATCAGATGTTCTTGGCCTAAAATAGTAAAGGAAATGAATGAGAAAAAAATGAATACCCAAAAAGAGGTGAAGAGAATGAATTTTCTTACTATAAAAGGGCTTGCAGGAGGTGAGGAGAGAATTGTGTCGTTAGTAAATTGAAGTATGTTTTGAAATTTGAGATAGATAGCAACATACCAATTATTTTTTATTGTTTGTTTTTAACGTAAGGAATATCATTATAAATACTAGCATTCGTCGCATTATTTATAGAATGAGGTGGGAGTGGGTGGGTTTAGTAGATTTGAATTGAAAAAATTAAAAATTACGGTCTATAAAACTAACGAATAAAATTAAATTAAAAAAAAACAAAAAAACAACTCAAAATTCCAAGTTGGTATTGATTTGTGTGAGAAATGGAAGGGGAGTTGAGAGGTGACGGATAGGCCAACGCGCTCTGTGATGAATGTGCGAGTGAATTAGTCCATTTTTGTCAAATAAAAATCTATTAAATCTCATGCTTGCACACGAATACTGCATACAATCACGCATTCACAGCAGGGCGCCTTGGCCTATCCACCCATCTAACCCTCTTCCATTTCTTACACAAATCAACACCAACTTAGAAAATTTTGAGCTATTTTTGTGTTTTATAATTTAATTTTATCTATTAGTTTTGTAGTTTTTAATTTTTTCAATTCAAATCTACTAAAACCTACCCACTACTATAAATAATGAGACAAATATTTATAATGATATTCCTTACGTTAAAAACAAATAATAAAAAATAATTGATGGGTTGTTGTCGTTAATATTTCAACACTAAGTCGTTTCTTGTAGGATATACAATGTGCAGTCGTCTCAGATCACAAAACATACTTCAATTTACCCACGGCGCAATTCTCTCTCCGGGTAACTACACTACACAGTATCTGGTTAGCGCACAACCTCGCGCAACCCCTTTTACAGTAAGAATTTTTTTTAGGTTTTTACATGTTTTATTTTTCTTTCAAAATTTTAAACTTCCAAATGGGTGATGATCTAATGTTTTTGTGTTATTGTGATTAAAAAGTGAAATGGAAACTGTCCCAAGTAATTATATTTTCCTCATATGCGTATAAGCTATATAATACTTCCAAGATTAGAGGTACATTTTTTTTCCTTAGGAGTTAATTTGCAAAAACCCTAAAATTCTTATTTGGTATGAATTCATTTATGTATGGTAATTAGTATTGCAATTAGTAGTACTTTTTAGGTAGTTTACGATAATTATAGTGGTTTGTAACAAAATCGAATCAATTTTTATTGATTTTGAATTTAGAATTTCGTAAATCTACTTAAAAATTCTCTAATTTGGGAATTGAGGGAGTAATTCATAAATGTGAATATCATTTCATGCGGTTGTTGAAAATTATAGGTCATAATGCAATCGTCTTTTCGGACACATGAGTATTAATCATTTGATTAACCTCTGAATCATTAAGAGAACATTCCTAGTTGATAAATAGAAATGGTACCAAACTTAACTCTATTGTTTCTCTAACTGAATCAAACAAAACAATTGTTAAATGGTTAGGTTCATTTGATTAACTTAAGACCACAAGTCATTAACGAATAGCCATACAGATGTGTACTTAATAACCAACCCCCCTCCCCATGCTCCCCCCCTACCCCGTAAAAGAAAACAAATTGTTTACGAAAACCTTATTAACTATATTTCTTTCTGAATGTCCCACATGCCATAGTTGATTCCTTCAACTTTCCCTTGTTTTTAAACATTGTTATATTCTAATCTTACCCTTTATTATTGTTATTGTTATTATTATATAATGTATATAAGAGAGATTCAAATGAATTCTGGTGAAAAATGTTATTGTAGGCGCTCATTATAACATGATAGGTAGTGTATGCCTATATTAATATTATAAAGTCGGACAGAGAGTTGATGATTATTTTTAGTGTTAATATTAAAAGTGAAAATTTTTTATTTCTATTTTTAACCTTTTTATCCCTATTAATTTTTTTTATACATACAGTTATTTTTTCATTGTACTTTATCTCTCCCACTCTATTATCCTTTTACTCTCTCACTCTCTTCACTCTTCTATCATTTTTACACTAAACTACACACAGTTTGTGTGTGCAGGTAACTAATAATTACTAGTATAAAAGGAATTTCACTGGCTCAATCAAGGTTCTAAAAGGCGTCAGGTGGGAGGCGGGCGGCCGAGGGGGCCTAGCGCTTAGGGGGCCTGGGCGGGGCCTAGGCGGGATTTTTTATTTTAAGCCAATTTTAATATTTTATCTTACATTTATCCAAACAAAACAATAATATAAAGGAAAACAATCTATAATAAAGATAATAAAGGTCTTTGCTTAAAGTTCAAACACATATCTATGTTGCTAATGTCAAAGTTCAAATAGAAACATGCAATTGTTTAAAATTCAAACACAAACAAATAATAAAAAATACAAACTAATAGTCATCATCTCCGTATTCTTCTATATCTCTCTCTAACTCTTCTTCTGCATATCCCTCCAAGATAATGTCCCCATCGAGCTCATACTCATACTCTTCATCTCCCTCTTCTTCTGTGTCATCATCAGACAAAAAAAAAATTCATGGAGTTCTTTTACTCTAACATTTCTATTATTTCTCTTAGGCTCTAGCACGCTATTCGCTTTGGATGCTTCACTAACCGCTTCCCAAGTAAGGCCCGAACAGCCATCAACGTATTCATCTATTCCTACGACATTGTTTTGTAGCTTAGTTATTAAAATTAAAAAAAAAATTGCAGTCCTAAATTTTCCTCTTAAACCTTGCCTAATTTCTCCGTTTTGTCCACCCAGTCCCGTATAATTTCCTAGAGGGATTTTTTTTCCTCCTTGGACATAGGCTAGACGCTATGCGGCCTAGGCTTGGCGCCAGAGGGGAGCCTAGCGCCTAGGCGGGGATTAATCGGACCTAGGCGGGAATTTTTAGAACAATGGGCTCAATATACTTTAAACAAATTGAAGAAAGGATAAACAAGGGAAAAAATATACTTTAAATATCTTTTACAAGAACATTCTTTTTGTGTGGTACTGAGTATATGGCCTACAAGCCAACTACAGTTGCAAAAGTCATCTCGAAGAAGTCGAGTATTACGTAGATCTCTAAAAAGCCATATATATTAGTTCTAATAAACATGGAAATTTCATCTATATAACCGGAGTTCCATTTATAACCCTAACTGGTAAATCTGATGACTAAACAAGTTAAATTCCACTCCATTATTTTTAAGTACGGTCAAAGAAGCATAACACAAGCAAATTAATCATGTTTAATATTTCTAATTAAAATTATATTAACCCAATGAACACAATTGCAAATGGTTTGAAAATTATAGATCTAACAAATGGTTTGACAAATATAGATCTAACAAATGCAGTCAACATAAACGTGAGCTTCAAAAGATATTAACCGCACCTTCGACCAAAAGAGGCGGAGTAGCGGCTGCAGCTTGCGCTTCGAAGCAAAATGAGTTTTTAGAGGGGGTTAGAAGGGTTTTAATAGGGCGGAAGGAAAGAAGTATTCGCTACATCCATAACCACTTGATGATAAAATTGTACTGGACCGTTTGATCTAAGATGATCAACTTTTTCTTTTTCTTTTATCTTAAAATTTTTTTTAACGGTGATAAGATTTGAATTTTCACCCTTCCTTTGGAAGTTACGGTGACGAAGGGAGGGAGTAGTATAAATGGGAAGGGCGGCTGAGTTTCGGAGGTAAAAAATAATAGGTTTGAAATGACAATACATTCGGTGGTATTTACAAAATTGAAGTAAAAATAATTCAGATTAATATATATATATATATATATATATATATATATATATATATATATATATATGAATGAAACGTAACACGGCAATAGCGGTTAGCCTAACTAGATGGGTTAGCCGATTTAACTTATTCTCTTACCTTTTCTTTATCCTAGTTTTTGGTGGAAGATTTCCCTTCTTGTATTCTCCTATTTGTTGCTTTTGAATTTGATGCTCAGGCTTAATAATTTTTCAGCCATTTTTGGGCTGTTTAAAATAATTAAAAACGTACATATATAACACATGTAATTTACTCAAATAAAATATTCAACGTACTTAAGATCATATCAAGAAATTTATGTACCAAGAAATAATTAATGAAAATTATTAATGAAAAAAAGAAAATATTGTAGATGAGATACCTGAGAGAGATGAAGAAGTAGGGAGTGTGTACCACCATTTAACATGTATAGAACATAGATGTCCAAATTTGTTTTCTTGTTATAACGTTTAGGACAATTTATGAATAGAAAGAAAAGTTTAGTAAGATCATTTTTAAATCCTAACATTTACTATGGTTTTTGCCTAAGAAAATTTTAAAAGAAATTTGGATCAAATTTTCTTTACCTTTTGAGAGCCTTCTTAACTTAAAAAACTTGCAAAACAAAAGAAATTCTAAGAAGATTATCATTTTCCTCGAGTTTCCTATCATTTCCCCTTTTTAAACTTACAAACATGGCATTAATAAAACATGGAAATGGTCCGATAGAGTGATATTTTGGCGGTATTGTTGTAATAGAATAAATTTACATACATAACATCTAATTACTACATCTATCTTAACCATTAAAAATAATACATGACACAAATTTTAATATCAAGTCCTATTTTTTATTAGTCAACATCAATTTTATAGTTGATTTTTGTGATCGATGTTTGTATACTTATACTTATTCGTTGTAATAACAAAATCCACAAAGAACT
This sequence comes from Hedera helix, assembly GCA_947179155.2. Classification (NCBI taxonomy): domain Eukaryota; kingdom Viridiplantae; phylum Streptophyta; class Magnoliopsida; order Apiales; family Araliaceae; genus Hedera; species Hedera helix. The sequence continues at coordinate 26,280,546 of OX359285.1, forward strand.
CGGAATATGATGGAAAAGTGAGATGCAAGAAAGTTTTTGTTTACATAAAATTACTTCGTATTAATAGAATATTTGCATAACTTATGTCTGAGCTATGTTACAAATTCTATGGACTGATCCACAGGAATAGCATAATGTATAATGCCACATACAAACATTTGTTTCAAGCAAATGAAATGACAATGAGACGGCACCAAAATTTGGCCTAGGTTTCTTTCTTCCTATCCCGGACCTACCTGCCAAAATTTTAATGGAAAGATCCGAGGCTCCACCTGTGAGTGCAGATTCCCAAACTGTGTGAAATTCTCATTTGCTGATATCCCAACTTTATCCTTTTACATGACTAGCAGTGTGAGAGGATTCTCTTTTATTCTTCTTCTTCCATTTCTCATTCTGTGCACAACAGAAGACGCAGAAATAGCTGGCATCTAAAAATACTCTTCTTCAAACTCCCATTAACCCCGGCCTTGATTGTCAACCAGGGATGAAAACCATAATTTATCAATCTCAACAAGCGCGTTGATATGGGTTCTAGGTAACAATAAACGCAATAAGGGAAGTGAAGAGGATTTCCGAAGGGGGCTGAGTTTCTCCCCTACTGTTTTAATTACACAAGGTGCAGGTACGCCATACCACTGGAGGTACCATGAGAGAATTGTTGAAGAATTTCCTTCTCGGCCCTCCTCTGGCCATTTCCCTGATTTCAAATAATTACAGAAATCATCACTTAGGCCTGGAGAATAACTCAAAAGCTCCTCTATGCACTTTTGGAGTGAACCTAAAAAAACAGATTGGACAATGCCCCCTCTTGAAGTTGTTAATCTTCCATTGAGCACAGCTTCATTGTAGGCTAAAGCAAGCTGCATGAAGAAACGAGCCGTAAAAGTTAAAGAATGGCTCTTTATATTGCAACTGCATGAACATACAATTATGAAGCATAGCAAGCTAAAAGATGAGTCAAACATTATGGAAATTGCAATAAAATAAACTAAATATACTTCAAGCGCCAATTAGAATGTTAGTATTATCTTCCAGTTTTCACTCTCAACCGTGTACATGAACTCTAACAGAATTTGCTTTGCCAAACATATGCTATGAAGTGGAAGTTTAGAAAATGCAGTAGCGTCATTCAAACATTTTTACTCATCAAGCTGGAAAGTATATTGCTTGCTTAACATATAATACTGATATTCTAAACCAATTAATATGGCACAGTATTCATCATCAACTAAACAGAGCTTCACTAAAGTAGAAATATATGTAGAGAAACAACACAAGATCACAAATATTTACCTTTAAACTAGACAGAAAAACTGTGTCACCAAAAGTGGGAGTACCATTGGTAACCTGATCAGCCATAGACCCAATTGTTGTGTACAATGCTAAATAGACCTGAATTTTCAGAAAATAAATTACAGCAAACAAAAGTGAAAAGTTTCTCAATATATAAGAGATCGCTCGAGCAAAGAACATTCAATATAATTTAGAACGAAAGAACCAATTGAGTCTTAATCCTTTAATCACAAATGTGAAACATGACATCTGTAATCCAACTAATTTAAGTCCACCCTTATTGGAAGCTGAAGGATTCATACTAATGAACACCAATAAGAAAGTTGAACTTTCAAGACAAAGGCATGTAGTTACCTGTAAAAGGGCTGGCCTGTCCTTACTCACACACTCGAATAACACTTGCAAGCAAAATTCTTGGAAATCAATGTCAGATCTGCAAACAAATTTGATAACAAATTACTACAAACAGCAGGAAAGTTTTCGTAAGGCATCTAAATACTATTTTCTTAAAAAATATTCCCTCGGACCAAAAAAAACATGGTGGATTTCTATTTCAGAATGTCCCAAAATAAGTCATTGATCAATCCAAACCCTTCTCTCTGTACAAGAGTTATAATTAATAATTTGTGTTATTAAACCCAACTGGCCGATCACTTAAAATTGGAATAAGGAGTAATTATTATGACACAGAGACATCCGTAGTTGACCTTTCATAATCACTAGAGACAAGTTAGCATCAAGTTCCAAAAAACTGTTTTTTATAACTAAAAGAAAATCCTGGTTTTACTCCTCTGCCCAACACAATCACTTTTATAAGCAATTCCACCAACATATGAACTTTAACATTTTTTTTTACGTGATAATGTTTTAATTTCAGTAGAGGTTTTCACAAATGTAAATATCTTCGACATAATTTCCCCCTTATTTGTATAAAAATGGAGCTCAAAATTTTTCTTAGTTTAGAGCGTAAGCACAAACATTTCACCAGTGTAAGAGCCATTGCATTCATACATTAAGAAATGATTAAGTGAAAATTCACAAGAAAGTATGAGTATGAGCATGAGCATGAGCATATGGAGGAAAAAATCTATGGGGGAAAAGAGGATAGAAAATGATAGAAGTATGGATACAATTCATTGAGGATAAGCCAACAATAACTGTGCCTTCTTCAAAGACGCAAATATAAAGTATATTTCCATGAAGATAAACAATGATCATAACAGAATCAATATATTGTTACTTACCCATCCTCTGATTATCATATACTGCTCGGCTTAGATGACATTGTGGCATGTTTTAACTTTTACAATACAAGGTCTTACAACATTCTCAATGCTTATTATATGCCTCAAGAGTTGAGCCCTCAGCACATTAATAGGAATATTATCATAAGTCTGGTAAGAAATTATTGCCAATTGATATGGGAACAGAAACTATGAAATTCTTGTCCCAACCTACAAAATAATGATAATAAAATAATAAAACCATAGAATTTAAAATTGGCCATTTCCAATTAAAACATGTGGGTTAGTCATTCGAGGAACATGGGGACTAGTTGAAGTAATGAGCATCCCAATATTGGGGGGGCTCATTACTTCAATTGAGATAATGAAAATTATTTCATTTTTTTAGTTGGAACTTTACTTTTTAGTCGAAACTTTAGGCGATTCTCTAAAAAAGATTAGGGAGAAAATACAAGAAAAAAAGAGGAAGAAGAAAAGTGAAAAATAGAGAAAAATATATAAACTATATATACAATCCCATAAACAAGGTCCAGGACAAAGTATTTACAAATACATACATATATGTATATATATTGCAACTTCCTTGGGCTTTCTGTAATATAAAACTATATAAAAGGAAGATGTAAGTTTCTAATATTTTAGGTACATATATTTATATGCCATTGGAACATTCACAAGAACATGCAATTTGTGACCAAGCTAGTGTTTTCTGGTAACTCTTGGTCTAAACGAAAAGTTCTTTATACATTTTTTGTAAATAGGAGGTTGCATGCAATATACCAGTCCAAGCCAGTAAAAGGTCTTTTGTTGACATAATATAACAAGGGAATGCAAGAGTACGACAAGATCATTGGCCATGCTTTTAAGACATTGGGGATGATTTTAGACAAAAGAGCACTGAAGATCTTTACACTTGCCTGCTATTCCAGGAGGGGTCACCGCAAAGTTGAGCAAAAGCAATCAAGCTCGGATCAGATGAGAAGGTACTGACCAATTGATGAACTGTGGCTGGTACACTACCGTCATAGTTAGTTGGCGTACATGCTCTCAGACTTGTTAAACCAAACACCTGCATTTGAGGGCAATTATTTCTTCTGAAGATTCAGAATTGTTAGAGTTAACACTACTAGAACTCAAACCTTGTGCATCGCACGTGAAAGTAGTGACTGAGATCCTATGGGATCATCGATATATGAGCATGCTCCAACTTTTCGCTTGATATAGAGGATGCCAGAATTAAATGGGTCGTTCTTGTCCCCAGCATTCCACCAAGATTTCTCTGAAAAATTAAGACTTGCAAGTGGCTGAAACTTTTCAATAAATATTACAAATCAACAGAAAGAATTGGCAGCTATTCTACCTTCAGGATTAAGCTCAATGACTTGAGACCAGTACCGTGGACCGCAAACACGAACAGTCTTTAACTGCAGCATTTGTTGAACAATACATTAACCCTAAAGTTTCAGTTTCGTGAGTTGAAATGAAGCAGATAATAGATACTATAAGAGTTTTAATAAATCCAAAGAAGTTGATTGGAACTGTGACGGCAGTAGCCAATTTAAGGATGTCGATAACCAATACTAGCCCCAGTTATCAGAACTGCTTTGTGTCAGTATTTATTCTTCGCAGCATTTGGCCATCTCTTTCTAGTTACAGTTACATTTTAAACTTAAATCTCAACATAAATAATAAATTAAGTGAGCGATGATAATTGGTCATGAACTAACAATAGCACGTTCTGGTAGAATGCAAGGGGAGATCTCACAAAAACTTGTCTCTGCATAATGTTCAGTTTCCGTAACTGTAACTTCAAGAGGAGCATAAACTGGTAAACCAGTATCCACATCAACCGTTTGAACCCATCGGGCTTCCGTTGCAAGGACATATAAATGCCTGAATGCCTAGAAAACAACTTCCTTCAGACAATAGCTAAAGACATAATAGCATAGATAACAACATAATGGAAAAGAAATCAAAAAGCATTTGTGATGAACAAGAGTTTGTATTCTTTGCCAGGTTTGGTATCATTTCCATTCATCTACAGTGAAATGATATTAGAGCAGGCCTTTTGTCTCCATCTTGGTTTTGAACTACTACACTATCCTATTTCTCTAACTTGAATAAACAGATGTAGTACTACTGAAATAATCTTCAATTATTTTTTCTTTTTTCTTTTTCTTTTTTTATAGGTAATTTTGACCTCAAGTATGTTAGAACCTTATCTTCACAGCATCCCATAACACAACCTTAATTCTACATAGTCCTTTTCATAGTTGTCACAGCCACGGCGAGATGCTACAGTAGTTGATCGTCGGGTCGCCTAGGCGACAAGGCAACAGCATTCGTATGACTACAAGTCGTTAACAATGTGTAATTTATATATTATTATTTTACTTCAAAAATATATTGAACATTAAATTTTATATACATTAATACCCAAAACATAATAACTAATACTATGGAATACAATTACAGACACAATTATATGAATTCTTCACAATCAAAATTTAAAAATAAAACACTTGATAATAAAAACTAGCAGAATAAGTCAACAAACACCGCGTAGAAAATAAAAAATGATGACTTGCCTATCACCCATTACAAGTATAATAAGTAATAAAATTACATGACATAGTAAATACATGGGTTATGATGAGTCATGCATAAAAAATGACTTGATTACTTAAATTGGGTCAACTACCAAGGCATTAGCCTTGGTAGCTCGACATCCAAGGCGTTGCCTTACCATTCTCCGGCGCCATGACGCCTAGGCGTCGACGCCATGACAACTATAGTCCTATTCTCATGTGTGCAATAACATCCAAACTCTAAATACGCGGCCTCAAAATTACATATTTATTCATTAATATGGTCCAAGCAGGTAGGGAGCCATAGGATAACGTTTCTAAACCCATTTTTCTCCGAAGTGCTTCAAAGGATTCTCAATTGCTTAGGTTGTGTTTAAAGAGAAAAAAAAATAACGAAACAAAGGCTTAATACCTCTCAGTAATGATTTACCTGAAGGTGGCACCGATTGTCATTTGGACCAGTAGGCAAGCGTGGATACAGGGTTATAAGTAAAGCAGCAACAGAATTGTTGCTAGTTGAAAATGTACGCATTCCACCTCCAAGAAACAAGAAACCAATGGATAGGCTTACCTAAAAAATGCACTGATTTAATAAATTAAGGAAATGAAAAAAAAAAGTATAGATAGATTACACACCACCCAATATAATGGTAAAACACACGATTAACTGCTCACAAATGTAGTATTTATCTAATCAGAACAGTGTCACACTTAATTCGACCTTTTCACATGTCAGTAGTATGATTATATACGCACATAATGTAATCCTTTTCTACCAAGGTAGAAAGTTGCTCAGATAGTATGGGCTTATTACATGAGAGAAATATAGTACATGTCCACAGGCTATTCAAATCTATTTTGTAGTTAGCCAATACATAGCAGGAACACCCTCACCTGATACAAATTCAGTGATTTGATCAAGGCCAATATTATGGGGGTAAAGTGAGAACCAAAACTAGTAACGAGCTGGCTGTCCAACTTTCTAAGTTGATCAAGTAAATAAAAGAGGGTCTAATTCTATTAGACACCTAGGCTATGTTTGTTTCCAAAAATAATGAGTAAGATAGGACTGTTTCTATTAATTTATTACCACTGTGGACCATTTTATCTCATGATTAGTACATTATTTAATTGACTATATTTTATCATTTCCAAGGTCATTTGATGCGGGTTTATAATCCTAAGTGGAAATGTAGTGTTCTATAATCGCCCTTTTGATAATCAAATGACCTTAAAAATGATTAAAAATAGTCTTGGATTAAATAATGGACTAATCAATAATCATGAAATAAAATAGTCTGAAATTGTTATAAATTAGTACAAAAAGTCAAATCTCACCCATCAATTTTGCAAACAAACATAGCCCTAAACAATAGCGTGCAACCACTCAATTACACCAATTACTCTAAGTCTCTGTAATGTACACTGAAAAAATTAAAGAGTTTTCATCAAGCAGGAGGTCGAATAGTGTAGCTGATTACAGAAGGAACCTTGTGATGGAAATGATTGTCATGTAATTTTGAACAATTTGAGGACATTAACACTTTGAAGATGCACGTGGTGACAACACAAGCATACCCTTTAATACGATGTTGGATGACATGATCATGGCACCATCGGAACCTCTCAGCAAGTACAACTAACCAGCAGGCCTCTTATCATAGGGCCAAGATAGCAAGAATTGGTAGCAATTTAGAATCTGAAAGGCCTAAATTTATTGGTGAAAACCATACAGGGCTTAATGTAACGAGAGGTTCAATCTCTTAAAATCATAAGCTTATGATCATTTGATGTAATTGGTGTCCTAACATTGTATCATATTCTTGATTCTACAAAGACTGGGGTCCACTCTTAAACATAGTTGTCAAGGCATTAAGACAGGCGAGGCATTGGCCGAGTGCCTGGATGCCTAGGCAATAAGACGCCCCACCTAGGCATCCAAAAGGCGACAAATCGTTTACAATATGCCATTTACACATACACACAAATATAGTGTACTTAAAAATATGTTAAACATAGAATCCAATTTATGTCACATTAGTTGGATCCAATTAGGATTTTGACACTTTATTTGAATGCAATTGTGTTATAGTTCTTTTCATATTTAACATTTATAAAGAAAGCTTTTATTAACACATCATAAAATAATGTTGAATAATCAATTTTTATTCCTTAAGAAATGAGATGGATGGAGTGTTATATTTTATTAATCATAGTCAAATTGACATAATAACAATAATTAGTAAAACATTTAGAGTACTCCTTCCATTTCAAATTATAAGATCAGTAATGACTTTTGAAAGTCAATTTTAGATATTTTCAAACTCAAAAATTGGTATGATTCATTAACAATTTTAATACGAAGCAATAAACTTTACACTTAGTAATACTTATTTATATAGTTTATGATATTTATCATTATATTGACTAAAATTACATGAATCTATGTCAATTTTGAGTTAGAAATGTCTTAAATTGACTTCAAAAAGTCAATAATTATCTTATATTTTGGAATGAAAAAAGTATATTTTTTATAACATTATTTCTTATATTTAATTTACTAGAAAGTTCGTATGGACTCAATTATTCCAAGTGTGAATATGATGAATGAAACTTTATCCATTAATTTAACAACGTTTGAGACTCTCATTTTTTACTAATATCTACCCGATCACTTACGATGATTTCACTTCCATGATAATTCAGCCAATTCAAATAGAATTATCACATGTCAAATTACATCATAGTAATGAAGTAGAGATAAAATGAAAAATAAAATACGTTTCTGATTAGCCCTTCTGTAGCTCATGAAATTTGCACTTTCGCGTATACCATTTGAAGATTTCATTGAAAGTAAGCACCTAGTTGAGGCATAGGACGTTCTGGTCCATTTTTTTTTCTTTTGTTGTAATTAAAAGGAAGTCCTGGTTTACCTAGAAGTTAGGAATGAGGACCTTATTCTACAATAAAGAAAGGCCATTGTAATTTTGTAACTGATATTACAAGCTTACATTTGGAGTATTCATCAGCCCAACAATTGATATATATAGTTTGCAAAGATTAAGTGCAATCTGTTCAGTTCAACTATAACATACTAGACAATGAAATCTCTAATCTCCGATGCCAAGTTTATAGGAAAGCTTACCGCTAACTGAGTACCATAATTAACATGCCCGTCAGCTGAATTTCGACTACGAAGAAATCTCAAGAATCTGAAAGTTTGCAAATGTCCAGAACCTGACATAACCTTTGCCCCAGAAAACAACAGCCTTGAATGATCACTTATATAAGAATAGGTACAAATGTAAATTTAAGAATTTGTAAAAACCACCTACCACAGATAGGGAAAGAACAATGAGATGAAGGCATGTTTCCAATGTACTCCGATCAACATACTGCAACAATCCTTTTGGGAAGTTATTGCCACTTGCAACAGAAACAGGCTTTATCTGCCAACCATAGAGATGAAGCAAAACAGTTGGCATACATACATACATACATACATACATACATACATACATACATATATATATATAGAGAGAGAGAGAGAGAGAGTTGAAAACACACATCCGCGCACACATATAAACTAAGTAGCATCCAACAAAGGTCAGACCTCATTAAGAAAGTAGATCGCATATTTGTAAAGCAACTCCTGTGCATTTCCATCTCGTGTACCAGCAAATCTTAGACCTGTCACCATTAAGGCTAATAGATTTCAGAATAAAACATAATTCTTTGCCAGGAATAAGGCTAATAATAAATGAACAACAGAGATAGATACACAGTGTTATACCTTCGGGCTATTGAGCCCACCATCCATGGACACATCTTCAACTTCAACACAACGATTATAGAACAAATATAAAAATTCTTCTTTTATCAAAAAAAAAATGATTATAGAACAAATATATAGCGACTCATAGCTCAGTAATCCAACATATAGCGACTCATAGCTCAGTAATCCAACGACGAATTTAGATGTGGTTAAGAGGGTTTCATATTCAATAGCTATTTCTCCACTAGAGGAATTTAATTTCTCAACATCCCGATTGAAATTTGCAAGCTTGTCCAAGAGTTGCACGTCACTAAACACATTTAGTCCTTACAGAAAGTTTTTAATTTGGAGTATTTGACTCAGATAATTCTAGAAACGGTGCACACAGCTCGAGAAATAAAACTCTCAAACTTAATTACAATGTCTAAATTAGAAAAGACATCTAAGAGAAAACAAGTTTTGTTAACATGAACAATAAATGATCTCAAGGACTGACCAAAAAGGTTACTTACCAAGTGATATACAAGCTCCTGCTAGTATATTAACATATGCCTGAATAAAAACTTCAGCATCCATTTCATCAATATCACCCATCTCGTCACCAAGGCCTTCAACCCCATTTTGCACGATTTCTGGAATCTGGGACTGAATCCAATCTTCAGATGGCTGTACCCTAAAATGAACAAATACATTGAGCCGAAAATTCGAGGAGCATCTAACAGGTGACAGATTTATGCACTCTTGGGACTGAATGAAAATATTATACCTGCTCCACATAATCAAATTCCGAGCAATGACACGAAGCATTATAAAATCAGGTCTTACATACTGCAAATCAAAATGCGTGCGTGGAATAGAGAGTCTTGACACCATCACGTCTGATTCAGTCTGCAATAATTATGAGGCTAAATGAATCATTCATGAAAAATGAAAAGAGTTTCCCAGGATATAAGGCATTATGAACTTGATAAAGAACATAAGCTGGTGTACTGGTGTTATCAAAATATCATAATATTAAGGTTTTGGAATATTCACAAAATTACTTTTAAATACATTAAAGCAAGAGCAATTATGGCTCCAGGCGCAGTGACATCCACATTGATCGGGGTCCCATCCATAACCTAAAATGACAATAACCGCACTCAATGAGAGAGATAAGAAGAAAGAAGTATTATGAATGCCACAGATTGCTATGATAAAAACAGATGAGTAAAATATTTTTAAAAACGAGGGCCAAATTACGATGACCAAAGCTAGGTTTAAACATATACAACCTGCCCAGCACTGCGACTGTGCTCCTCAGCTAATGGTGTCAAGAGAATGGATCTCTCCTGAAGAGTAATAAATAAACAAAGTCATGTTGAATTCTTGAAAAGTACATAATCTGCGTGAAGGATCTTATTGTAGCATTTGGGAAACAAAATCCAGTAACAGCATTTACATTGTGACTTTCTTTACCACCGACATATTGGAACAGTCGATCCACAAAATTGTCCATGAAGGTAAGAGCATCTTCTCCACGGCCTTTCAATTGAACAAATCATGGTTAGACAAAAGTAATATCTTCGTAAGTTCTGAAAAAACTGTCCATCATAAATCATACCCAAAGCTACAAGTCCCAGTGAAAATCCGGCAGAGACTGCATAACCCTCTCTTTCAAGTACATTATCGCCTCCACTTCTACGACCTATTTCTCCCTGTTAAAATTTTATAAAGATATTAGTTGCTAACAATCTATTGAATAGAAAAGGCAATTAGAAAAACTATTAGACCCGCCCAATATTATGAGCAAAATAAAATACATGCAACACGGTAGAAATTTATTGAACTACTATTATTAAACACAACTACTATTATTAAACACAACTCTGCCGTTAAAGTTCGTTCAGATATGGGAGTACGAAACTCCTTCGCTTTCTCGGATTTCCTGGAAAATGCCGCAGCTCATATTTCTTATTTATCATGAAGCCCATATATCTTACCAATTATGACAAGCCTATCCTACAATAGACAGAGGTATTCAAGTGTTGGACTCTGCTCCAGAGACCACTCCTAATGGAGCTCTCCCACTCCTACTCCCTCTCCCCTTATTTTCTCTTCCCAACTGATTGAGTTTTGAAGATGATGGTTGCAAATAGTACTTTCACCAACAATGGAAAAATCATGTCAAAACACAAGTTTAGATACAAAATTAAAGCTTCAATTCACAAAATGTATAACCCCTTGAAATAAACCCCACATTATAATCACCATCTCCACTTATCCAAAACAAAAAATCCCCATGTTCTTCAGTCACTCAATAGGTTCAATCATAAAACCAATTTAATTTGAATTCATTTATATCTTTGTCAAAGTTAGCGTAGAAAGAGGGATTCTGTCTTTTCAATTAAATTTTAGGATCTGAAATATACTTGCAGCTTGATTGTTCTAAAAGACATCAATTGTTGGAGTTAGAAAGAGATTTTCATGTTGAACAATGACAAAATACTCCTTGTTTACACCTTCAATCTACTGGTTCTAGTTCAAATACAAACCATTGTCTACCCTTTAAATAAATTGAGATTTGACTCTTGATCATGGACTTCCTTATATAGATGGTGTCAGAATGAAAAACTTCAGATAATGATCAGCATGCTTAATTTCAACCCCTGGAGTATGAACTAATGTGCACTTAATCTCCTCAAGTCCTATTTGTCCAAATTTAACTATTAAAGTTTACTCTCAGTTGCGATCTGGTCCAATTGGCCAACTTGACTTCAATTAGATGAGCTCTGCACTTTTGATGACTGTATTGCACAAAAGGAATATTTTAGGAAATAAAAATCTAGTATCCCACAATACGTTCAATGCACATGCAAAGCATATAGTCAGAATTGAAGACAATTGGCGAAATTGCAACTGAGAGTAAACTTGAAGGACTAAGTTGAGCAATTTAACTTGACAGGGTTAAGTGCATACATCAAAGGGGAAATGCAAACAGCCCACGATCAGTACCGCCTTTAGTTTGTGCATAAAAACACTTAATAATCTTGATTCAATAGGATTTCATGAAAACCTTCAATTTGATTACGTCATACATTTAAGAAAAAACATAATGTGGCGAAAAAGGATAAGGGACAGGAATATTTTTTTTCAGTTCTAGATACGAGGTCTTGGGCTTTAGATTCTTCAGGTAATTTAACGTGCAACCCGTTCTTTGAGTTCATAATTCGTAGTTGATCTCATAATAAGTGCCATTTAGCTTCTTTCATTTGAAGACCAAGATTCACTGAAAAATAAGGCTTTTGCTTAGTCTTTAGTTCTTAATTGTCTCAATAGGCAATACAAACGATTTGTTGCAGAGGAGGCCTTGTAAGATCTTTATTTGGACATAACACAAGTTATTTTCTGAGTTGCATGAGCACTGGTTTATTCTGGAAGGTAGCCAGAGGTTTGTGGAATTATCTTTATTTGGGCTGTTTGGGGAGCCTCTTGTTTTACCTCTGTTCATTGAAGACGTTGCTTTTCAGATCATGTTTGGAGATTTTGGGATGTCTAAGGAAGTCTCGTAAAGATGAGCTTCGTTTACTATTCTGTGGGGCATTTGGACATTGAAGAAAGCTACAGTTTTTTTTGATATATCTTTTTCTTCCTTTACTACTTGTTTAAATAGATATATCTATATATGTAAAATATTTCGTTGCGGTGTGTGATCAGCTAAGGTAGCAAAAAGGACTACAGTAACAACAATTCCTAATGCAGATCAGTACCTTTGTCCCTTGTCTTTACTTGAGATTTTGATATCGATTTTCTAGCGTACTTCAACAAATTAAGGTGGCCAGAAAATTGGGTAGGGAAGATGATTGGTTATATCAAAGCTAACAAGTTTAGCTCTGGTACCATCTGTAGGGTAAGTTTGAACTTGGAAGAAAGGAATAAAAAGAATAACGTCCTAAGGCCACAAACAATGGTACAAAGCATTCAGAAAAGTGAGCACTTGACCATCGCTTCAAGCACGACCTTCTTATGATCATTGTTTAATCTTTATAGGTTCTTTCTTGCCTTTCTACTTTAACACTTACATATGGGATTCATTCCCAGCCTAACCAAAGTAGTTTGGGATGCATCTTTGAGTTGAGTTGAATTGATGCATATTCTTATTAACACAAACCAAGTCATAAAGCAAATTCTGATGCACATGCAGTCGACGACAGAGGTATAAAAAAACTGGACTACTACACAAATATGGAATGTCATTATGAATGTGCCTGCGAAACACCAAAAGAATATGTACAGAATACAGTAACAGCATAGTCAGTAAAACAAAACAAAATTCAAAATCAAAAGGAAAAAACAATTTAGAAGAGGAAAAATCCACAGAAAACAAAATAGAGATCAGGCAATAAATCTCTGTTAAATAGTGAGAAACACAGATCAATAAAAAGAAGATGAGACCTTTTGACACAGAATATTAGAATATAATCAAAAAATTACACCAAATTAATATCATAAATTCTATTTAAATTGTCATATTAAAAGCTTAAAATCATTGCAAGGACCACAAAATCTATGGGTTTTAGTAACAGCACATATCCACCGAGCAGAAAATCAAAATCATTCAATATATAGGAAATATCAACTTTCAAACGTTAAGTCTAGATACATAGTAGTAAAGAAGAAGAAATACCAAGAGAACTTGCATAGTTTGGGGGTGCGCAGATCCTTCATAAAGCAGCCCAACAGACATAAGTGCTGCAGACTGTAAAAGTAATGTAAAAAAGTTAGATGTGTAAGTTGATGTCCAAAGAATAACCACATAGTTTAACGATGACATTCTTCTGGGTTCGAAACCAAATAATCTGGCCCATCAACATATAAAAAAATTCTTTCTTAACAAAAGATCAACAACAAAAAATGCTTCCAATGCTGGATAATGGAAGAGCTTGATTAAGTATACATTTGAAAATTCACATAAAACAAAAGAATTACATGCATAGTTATCAAAATCTTACGATACGCAATACATATCTTACGATACGATACAAAGACAATTCGATGCTTATTGCAAGGTGAATCTAAAATAATACCGTATCTTACGATTCAGTTACGATTCGATACTATTCTTAATGCATGATACTTTTTAAAAGCAACCAACTTGAAAAAGTTTTCATGTAGATCTAAAATACTAAAAACAAAACTTTTAAACCTTTTATCATTTCAATTGAAGAGGTTTTCTAGCACAAACATATTTTATATCGCTTCGTAAGTCTTTAATCACTTTTAAAAAGTATTATATCTAATTGAAAATATGGCTTTATTTTTTTCACGTTACTTTCTATAAACAGATATATAAATATCCACTTGTTAATATGAATTATTCTCTTTTGTTTCATATATTAAAGGCGAATCTAAATTTTCATTTTCTCTTGCTACTCTATAAAGATTATTGAAATAATATCTAATAAATCAATTTAGAGTATTTTGACTACTGTTTAACTTTAAAATTTATTTTTAGTCTATAATAATATTTACGTGACTACTTTTATATATAGTCAAGCTTGTGTTTTATATGTCTAAATATATATTACTATATTTTTTATTTTGTTTCCGAATCTTACGATACGATACATGAAACACGATATGGGGGTTTTCGATACATGATACGATTCACGATTTGACAACTATGGTTACATGCATGTAAATATCATAAAAGACCCCAACAATCTACATATAAAAATGACAGCGTGAACACTAAAATGTGATGCAGAATAAACAGAAAGCAAAACAGTAGTAGATACCTGCAGAAGGGTTGGTAATTCCAACTCAGGAAAGGAAGATGGATGTCGAGCTGGTATGTGTACATAAAGTGACTGCCACATAACAATGCAACTAAATCAGTAAAAAGGGTAGCTACTAGCTACAGATATAAATATAAAGAATATTACAGAAAATCTTGTGCAGTGATTGCCTTCGTATTTTTATATCTTGGACATAAAACAAATACCAGAAAATCAAATTTACACAAGTTACATATCATTGACTTGGCAACACCTAGACTCAGCTACTTAGTTTGAATGAAAGCCTTCTCCCAGCTACTTAGTCTCAGCTACATGAATCTTATTTCACCTTTCCATTATGTCTTTTTCAAAATAAATAGCTATTTATATTTATTTAATATCTTCATTCAAATTAATTTTATTCTTTTCCTTTTCATGGCATTATTATACCATCAGCTCAAGTCTCTTCCTTGGTATGAGGTACAGGAAGGGAAAGGAAGTGAAGGATTAACAACAGCATTATCCTTCCTCCACAACTATGACTAGGTATATATATGTTGAACATGTACTACCAATATTCCTCCATTTTGAATAATTAATTCCATTAATCACAATCTACGAATTCCCTATTTGATCATTTCTCAGGTTCCGTAGTACATGAATGTCATATCCCATCACAGCTAGCAAGAAAATTTGTGAAAACAGCAAGTAAATGAAAAATATTTAGACCACTCAACCTTTGATATTGCTGGATGCATAGTTCCCCTATACGATGCTGCAAGTCCAACCATTAGTCCTACTGTCGTGCTTTCATGCTCCTAAACGGGAAAAACATCAGCAGTACAACATGTGGACAAGACTGAGAGAAGACATACTTTATGAGGTCTTCTATTTCAGATGGAGGAAGAAAAGGGAATATCATAAAAGGTCAGATAAATTCATAAGCAAAAAAACATTATAAAAAAAAAAAGTAAACTTAAAGTCTAAACATAAATTCTCATGAAAGATGCATCTACATACAGAGAAACACTGTAAGCATGCTCCTGTGTATGTGAGTGTGTAGACAGAATGAGAGTGTGTGTAAGCTAACAAAACAAAACAAAACAAAAACAACTTTCCTTCTATGTTATAAACAACCAGGAACACATACTGAAACACATTAGTATAAAACAATATAAAATTTCATCTAGCAAGGGAAAGTTAAAAAATTTAGCATGTAGATATGTAATTTATTAGTTAGGATTTAACTGAAATAAAAGGTTCATTTCAAAGATGCTTGTGGAAATCATATAAATTTTGGGGGGCATGTTGTAAAAAATATCAAATTTCTTAGGGCTTAATGTATATTTTCAGAATATGTGGGTACCCCCTACCCCGGGCCCTCATAGGCCCTCAAAGGGCTCCGTCCCTGTTTGAAAGAAAACCAGCTACTGATTTTAACCAAGTACAAGTTCTATTATCAAATAACCTGACCCACTATTTAATAATTCCCGATTTCTACGAAAACGTAATTTGAACAGAAGCAAGTAGTGCAGCAGTAAATTAAAGGGACAAAATACCTGTGAATAGTATTGGTATATATCTGTTATGGTCAAAACACGCAGATGTCCATGTAACCCAAGTGCAAGGAGAAGCCCTGCATGGATAACATTTGGTTCATCCGGTTTATTATATATGATCCAAGTTCTTGACATTTTTCCCTTCAAAGAAAAGAGAAATTCCATTAGGTAAAACCCAGGAGCATAAGTCAGAACCGAAGGAATAGTTACCAATTATATGCCACTTAAAATAGCAGTAAATATTTGGTACTACATAGAAACGAAATTAATGTTGCAACTTTTCTTTTTCTTGATAAGTAGATTTTGTGGTCTTCATAAACAAAAATAAACCTGGATAGGGGCCAGCCTTAGTCCAGAAGCTACAGCATTGTGAAACTCAGGCCATGATTTGAGTTCCTGAATGTTCCTTATATTTGGATCTAGATTAACCTGCAAAGGAATTAGATCAACAATTTAAAGAAACTACAGATTTGTGAACTTATATAATGAGGACATACAGAAGATATCTTTTTTCTAAAGAGTAACCAGTCATAAAGATTAAGCTGCTGGATTATCTAGAAAGTAAAGGATAATATAAGATACGAGTTCGAAGAAAATTACATCACCAAGTAAATATATGATCTACTTTTCAAAATTTTAAAGAGTTAAGATTTTTTCACTCAGAACCAACAACTAATGTGAACATACCGTTGCATTTTGTTGAGCAGGCAACCGACCTGCTAAAATGAGCTTGGGGACTGTGAGCGCCTACAGAAAAATAAAACTTATAAAACTGAAGAGTTATATTAGAATCAACAGTGTATCTTGACACATTTAATCAAATCCCATTGCAGAAACCCAAGGGGCCACATTCTACCGAACAATTAAATGTTGGAATAAAGCAAGTTAAGGTTAAACTTGGGATCTTTAAATATCACAGCAAGCAAAAGGGAGATTACCTCTGTTAAAAGAGTATGTGTGGTTGCGAGAGTAAATGCTCCACGGCCAATAGGAAGTGCAGTTGTCCGCTGTGCAAGCTGCCATAGCTGAGCCTATACAAATAAAGTACAAGAAAGCAATAATTCAAAAAAAAAAAAGGTAACAGATAGATGATGATGCTGATAAATGCAGTAACATGTCAATAACAAGAATTCAAAAAGTGAATAGAACAGAGCTACCCTATCATTTTTCTCAACCCATCAGAAGAAGTCAGAGTAAATCAGCATCGGCCAGGGGTGGTAAGAAGGTTGATGTGCCATCCACATTTATAGGATCTCGCCAGAATGAGCATGGATTGATTCATCCAGATTTTAAACAATTATGTTAATTTTTCATTATTTTATTAGATTAATTGATGCAGATTGTATGACGAAACTCAGTTATTCCCATTATATATGAGAATAGAAATCTCTGATTATAAAGAAGCAAAACTGAAAGGAAAAAAATAAGTTTTAGGAAGTACTTTAGAATTTTCCAGTACATTCAGTCAATTAGAAAAGCAAATAGAACCTCAAAATATGAAAAAGGAGTGGAAGCACGATTGTGTACCTGTTGGAGGTCCTGATCAGAAGCAGTAGGGTTAACAGGCGTTTGAATTGCCACAGGCCTTGCAGAACATAAAAGACGTCTAACCTAAAAGAAATGAAAGATATTGAATTACCATCCTTTGGATCCCATTTTTAATACAATATCTTTACTTATCAAAAAAAAAAGAGAAATGAAGGTATTTATCAAGTACCGAATGACAAATTTAAAAAGAATAATATCAGATAAAGTACCCATAACAAGTGAGTAATATGAAAAGAAAAGGATAGTAAATCAAGGCAATTAACCTATGATTTGATAAAAGCCATCATATGATCTTTCATCAAGTAAACAATATACCCAACAAAAAAGACTCATAATTTTAAGTACAGACAATAACTGATCACCACCATAAAATATGTGGTGAATGTAGAAAAGTGAGACTGCATAATCTCCAGGAATTGGCTGTCCCATTAATCAAGCTTGAGGGCATATAATCTAAAAGGACGCAGGTTTCCTACGGGGGAGGAAGAAAAGGAAATATCCTACAATTTTCATATACAGCACTATTGCAGGTACCACTTGTCATGTTTGCAACTAGCGACCCATAAATTTGTATAGGATGCATTTTGAGTCAATAAATGGCCCAACAAAGATCCCTTATACAAATATTAGAAACAACGTATAAGACATTCAGGACCCAACAAAAATTAGAAACAAAATATAAGAGGTTTAGGACGCGCAATATTCCACCCAAATGTTGATAAAACAAGAAAAAATTGGCTCCATTTTTTATGATCTGGATTGGAAAACAATTAGGCTAATTTGAATTTAAAAAGTCAAATCTTTTTTCAGCTTTCATTTTCAAAATAAGAAAACAGAAGTTATGTTTAAACAACATTTTTGTTTTCATAAACGAATAAAAAATAATGAGAATGAAATTATTTTTAAATTTTTTTGGGAAAGAGAGTATATTATGGGGTTATAGTGAACTTAAGATATTGAATAATTGGTTTTTACAATTTTTTTATAATTTCACTTAGAAAGTTAAGAAAATATGTTTTTTGAAAATGCTAACCAAAAGCATGCCCAATTCAAAGATATTTAAAAAGAGGGGAAAACTGAAAACAAAGACAGAATATGATAACAAAATAGAGAATATGGAAGCGAAAGAGAGATGGCAAAATAGGCTCTTAGTATTTACTGTTTAAGGAAGTTAGTTATAAAGAAAGGAATTGAAAAGAGTGCAGTGAGATTAGACACTGCCTAGATCACCATGCACATGGAAATCATGTGATGCGCAATGGGACTCAGAAAATTGGAAGCCAGGCAGTCTGAAGTAGGAGGAGCAGTTTTAAAAACTAAAGGAAGTTACAGTAGCAAGGTGCTATTGACGTACTGCAGCAGCCTTGTGACGAACGTGCCGTTCATGTGCAGTACTTTAGGAGTTGAGCAGTCATTTCTTCTTCTTTTTATTAGGTAAAATTATGTGGCTGAGAATATAATTAATGGATGGTAAGAATTTAGTTTAATTAAATCTCAGTGTCGTGTTTCTTTGTACGTAAATATTATTTGCAGCTTTGCAAGGAACATTTTGGTTTTTAAGAAAGGGTTTTGCTTTTCAGCACCTTTTTTTCCTCTGCTTCCCTAAAGAAACTTCGGCTCATTTAAGAAATGAAGTAAAATACTGCCCTCTCGCACTCAAGCCTGCACCACACTCCTAAATGAAATAAATGAAAATAAACCAAATCTTGTAGATAGAATTTGATTAAGAATGGAGTAGAATATTCACTCTAAAAATTAGTGTGATGCAGACATAAAATGCATATGCATTGAGCAAATACTAAAGCAGATTTGAGGATGCAATTCTCTTCTGGTAGCTTGTACAAGCAGCAAATGATATTCTTCACTCGGAAACAGTAACTTACAAATTAGTTATGATATTTGTATTTTGAAGCTATAATACAATAATCTAAAGAAAGCAACCACGACTTACCTCATTTACGCGCAGATCACGGCCATACCTCAACTGCATGTTAGAGTTGAAAATATGCTCCATACCATCAATGGTAGATCCATCAACAGAATCTGAATCCTCGAGCTTGGCATTCTCCAGTTCACTTGTATCAGAAACTGAGGAAGGAATTGTCACTGGATGCAGATGAAGCATGTAAGGTGTAGACACAGAAATCAAATTCATATTGGTGTGAGGCTCAAGTTCCTTGGATTTGCTTGAATGTGCCAAGCACGACAAAGCTAGGTCTTCTCGACCAAGAAGAACATACGCAGCAGCAGGCCAATCGGTAGGAGGAGATTCCCGGCACTTATCCAATGCCTACGAGATACAGAAGAAGCATCCCACTCAACGATTAGCAAAATAGATTATTCATAAAAATGAGGCATGAGTAAGGAAATCAAAGGTAACACATTAGAAAAGCAAATATATTGATAATTGCCATTCTCCACTGAAAGGTAAACCATCTTGCGTAGAACAACCATGACTTTATTTTTGTCTGATCCACCTACACTAGAGAATTCAAATTATTTAATAACTATCATTTCCTAGCAAAAGGTAAACCAAAACAACAATAAAACAGTCCTGACTTTTTGTGTATGTTACACTTTAGGTGGAAGTTAACTGATGACCAGTCTTGATTTGTTTAGATAGCAGCAGGATATGTTATCAAAGACCCAACAGTCCTTAAGCTAGGAAACTTACAAATACTTAACAGCCACAACCTACTTCTATAAATGTCGTACGTGGCTCTCGTCTTCATACATATATATTATCAATCTCCATCATTTTTATTAATACCCAGAACATTTAGCTATCACTTACATGACGTAGAGGAAGAGATACACCAGCAGGTAACAAGTCTAACTGTTGCAATCCAAATCTTTCCCCAGCCATTGCCAAGACTGTTAGCTCCTCATTTGTAGAAGATGATCCGGTTGCAACGTTACAGTAAACACCATTTGATAGCTTCTTCCCTAGATTTTCTGCACCGCATAACAGACTATAGAATGACACTATCTTCCGGGACCAGCTCACAACAGGACAATTATCTTTACAGATTAAAGGAGGAAGATCACGTATATCAACAGAATTACAACCATATCGCAAACAGTTTTCAAGCCATCTGAATAAATTAGGACTTGTTTTATGGGAAAATGAGGTCCTGCACTTCCCAAACTTCTTGGAAAGACCAGGAAAATCACGTATATATTGGTCCAAATAGCTTTCCTCGCCCAGAAACTCAGTAACATTGCATAATAGGCTCACCAGAAGAGCCAAGTCCCTGCAGTGAAGGTCACAACAGATGAGACAAGTTAGCAAGACAACATCATAAATGCTCCATTTCTGTATGGAAATCATTGCTAAAACTAATGAATTTCAAGGTTATGGAACTTCAGTTGTGAATATGCTCACAACCATCAAAGTGAACCAATGTCTCTGCCTTCGTAACTCTAATTGGAAGAAGTGTATGAAATAGCCAATCAAAATTAAGTACAGTATAAAGCTCGTCCAATATCTTGAAACAGTATGTCAAAGTAGATACCTTTTCCCACACTTCTACACATGTATAACAGCTCCTATGAGATCCAACTGTTGCCAGAACTCTCAAACGTGATTTTACAGAATGAGTTGATAAGCTTAATCACATTCTTCTATTTTACTGTTAGTCCTAACCTTTTTTATGCTTCTTCAAGGTAAGGTCTGCCCATTTTTCATTAAAGAGCTTGTTAGTGGAAATGGACTCTGGTGGTAGTGAGGACGGGAAGATGTTGCACCCATGTGCTTGCTCTGACATTGTCTAGGGTGACACAACCCCAAAAAAAGACATTGCTTAGGGTATACAGACTGTTAAGAATGGCAAGATGTTTAATAACTGCTTCCCTCCTCTCCCTCTTCCACTATGAGGGATAAGGTGTCATTTATCGCCTCGCTATGGGCTTAAGCTATGGGGGCATTTACAGGATTAGTGGTTTCCAGCGTTCCACAGGGGTTGTCAAGTTGTTTTTTTATGGTAATCATTTTTTTCCCCAATAATTGTATCTAACGGGAGGATTGCTTGAACTCCAAGTTGTGATCTCCCCCTTTTCTGAGGTCTAACAAATTGTTTCTCTTATATTTTTTAAAAATGAACTCCATATGTCTAATTTCATCAATTAAACAAACAGTTCTGCACTAGTATTTGAAAATCATTAGAATTCAACTTACATTCCATTAAACATCCTAACATACAGATATACGCTCAAAATAGCAATTGATCAGCCACAAGGGAACAGAACTAAGGAATCAATGGTAGAACAGCTTTCAATAGGAAACAGAGAGAATTTTTTTAATTAAAACATACTTCAATGAACATAACTAATATACATAGGGAATTAGAGGGTTACCGCTTGCGAAGATTATCTAGTTTCAAAGTTTCATATACTGCATGCAATGAATCAAGAGTCTCCATCAAAAGTTCAGAGTAGAATGATTTTTCTCGGATTTGAGAAAAATCCTTGTATGAATCAGGGGAACCGAATCCCAGCAGATTAATCGGCTTTTTGGGAGAGATTCCAGTTATAAAGTTAAGCTTACAATAATAGTTCTTGTGAAACTTGCTGTTGATAAGAAACTCCCATGATGAATTGGAAACTGAATCTGAAAGAACATGAGTGATAGGCCTGGACTCTCTGCACATTTTCATTATAATAGTACAAAAAGACTCCCATTCTGATTCAACACCAAAATCAGTCTTAGCTAGATATGCCAAATCAATATCACCCCAAAGAAGAGAAATAAAATGATTATAAAAACCACTGTTTAGCCCCTCAGCCATTGCTGTGATGCAATCATTTGTCAATAATGATGAAGGGCTTCTGCGCAATGCACATCTGAAAATCTGCACAGGAAAAGAAAAAAATAACTCTAAAGGCCATAAATCTAGAGAATAAATTAAACATAAGTACTGCAATGCATATAAACATATATGCACCGTGACAGTGTAACTGACAAAGATGATATTAGACTTTCTTTTGTTTCAATTAAGATGAAATGGAGTATGAGATCACTAAAAGCATTAGTTGCTCCCTTTGCCTTCTTCAAGAACATGAAACTTTTCAAAACAAATAAATGTAATAAAAAAATTGGGAATAATGAATAACAAGAAGTTTTGTAAACAGTTAAACTACCTTTCTAATATAGCAATACTTTTCCATGTTACCCTCGTCTTCATGTTATCAAATTAAAACATGAATATGTCTGTACTTAGCATACCTTCCCATTATTGACAATCACATTGAAACGCCCTTCTACAGCATGAGCCAACCCAACAATTTTTACATCTTGAAATATGGATGCTGTTTCCAGGGGATTCGGATTATGAGGTACATCACATTTACCCAAAGGTGGAGGTAGCACGTACCTACACAGGCATTGCTTCCCTGACTGCAACAATATAAAGGCTTGTACATGTTAATTATAAGAAAATTCACATTATAAGATTGAGCAGAAGAAAAAACAAATGTCTGCATACAATACATCAATAAGGGAAAAGAAAATTGAAGATGCTTGTAAAACTAAATTTTGAAAATAAACTATAATTTTAGGAGTAAAACAACATTCACAAAATGAGAATATTGGTATAATGCAGAATTACAAAAGAAGGATAATAGATTATGAGAAAAAGAAAATTATACTCTCAGGGAATCGGTTGAAACAGACAGAAGTAGAAAGCACAATTCACCATCAGAGATTTTCGAATGATTCAAGAGTTAACAACTATAATTCGCATTCATAACCACCGATTAGAGAATACGTATTGTAACCAAAAAAAGGATATGTTATTTCAAATTACTAAGGTATCTGACATTCCCATGTAGTTTGATTATGTTTCATGGTCTTTCGCAATCTCTGTTTTACTTGATATTAAAAATTCCAAGAAGTAAATACCATTATACACGATCTATCGTATCAATAAAAACTCCTATGCTTGCATATATTATACCAGATATCAACCAAATGAGAAGGTACATCAAACCAAGCAGTTCCTTATAAACAGTGAAATTATTACTATAAACTTCTAAACTTGAGAGTAGTAGAGTACATCATGAGACCTCCCAAAGTTATAAGTTTATTAAATTTAGTACATCATGAACCTCCCAAAGTTATAAGTTTATTAAATTTAGTACCATAGTAAGACTATATAAAAGTTAAATTGCATATAAACAAGAAAAATGAATCCTGGATGCAAAGTTAAAGCATAAAGAAAAAGTATTTTTACAACGATGGTACTGCTAAAGATGAAAACTGTCCAACTTATTTAAATAATAGCAATTGCACCCTCGATACGAGGCTAGGAAATGTTGGATAAACAAGTGCAAGAATGGGAGCAAAAAAGGTATGCAGACAAATACTATCATGTATCTCCACATAGATTTTTCACAAAGTAATCAATTGAGAGAACTTGATTATGATTATTGAGGAGCCAAAGGTCAAACAACTTACATAAAGAAGAATGGTGTTTTCTGAAGCTAAACAAATAATGTCTTCAAATGGAAGTAATCCCACTTTAACCCTGGGTGAAAGGGAAAAAAATTCAGGAAGATGTTCACAAATTATCAAATCAGTTAACTGAAAAACAGAAAAACAAACGTGCCAGTTGCCACTACCTTGGACGGGTAACAGTAACAGGTGCTGCCGCAATTGCAGGTATACTCCAACTCATGTCAGGTTTAATATCAAAGAGAATCTCATTATTGAAGTCTACAGTCTGAAGCCTCACTGATAACAACTTCTTTTGATCTTGGAGAAGAAAACATATAATTGGCACAGCATCATCATCAGTTGCTAGAAAAACCTGGAAAATTGTGCCAGTGCAGTTGAGCAAAAAGCGATGAAAATTAAAATAAAAGAGAGTAAATCTTGTACATCAGATGCTTGAAAGATAATAGTACAAGTACATTATGAAAACTTAAGTCTATATTGTCAGCAACAGAGAAGAAAGATATTAGATTGACTAATCAAAGAGGGAAAAAAATGCTAGATCAAGAATTGCAAAGGATAGATCTGGAATAAGGTCAACAAACAGTAGCCAATTTAAGAATGCAGGCTAGCAACATTCTGACCCATGTGAAACCCGGCTTAAATTTATGTTTTCAACCCAAACCCATAATAACAAATTGAAAATACACTAATTTGGTAGACAAAACATGTATTCAACTCAACATCGCATTTTATCTCAAACTAGGTAGGCTAAAAATGAAGGACAAAAATAAATGGGCAAAATAAGAAGGAAAAAAACAAATATATTAAATAAATTAAATAATAAAATTTGATTTAAATAATAAATTAGAAAAATCCAACATATAGAAATATAAATACATTAGTGCTCTAAAATTCTGCGTCTAGGTCTGATTAATCCCGGCCTAAACGCTAAGCGTCCTCTAACGCCTCGATTTGCCTGTGCGCCTAGGCTACAATACTTGAAATAAATTTTTTAAGCCTTAAAATTTTAATCTTTTGATAATTTTCATGTGAAATTAAAATTAAACAAAAAATTGATTTCTATAATATGTTTTGTATAGTATAACAAGTATGTCTAATAGAGAGAAAAAAAAGTGAAATCGCCTAAGAAAATGCTTAGGCGTCCCTTCCGTCGCCTAAAAACTTTTAAAACACTGCATACATACACAAATGTATACAAAAAGCTAAAATGAAAACAAAGGGGAAAACATTTTTGAAAAAAGGGAGGGGGAAGAGAGGAACCGAGAAGAATAAAAAAAATGTGGAACAACCTCCTTGGCCTCCAATATGTGAACCACACTCCTATCTAAGGTCGTGTCTTCTATTATATTCCGCTCCTTGAAGGCTTATCAAAAAATAATGGCAGACAAAAGACATAGATCATAATTAGCTTCACACCCCCACAAAAGAGAATTCACAAGCGTAAATGCAAGTTCAGACCCACTTAGTTAACCTAGGATTTTATTCGCATTTAATGCCTAATTTTACCCTAGGTAATTTAGGCTTTATTTATGTCATAGTGGTCGAGTTATATATTTTTATCTATGTTCTAAATCTTTGGTTAAAGGCCTTAGGAAGTAGAATTCAACAAATTTTGGCCTTGATGGACTAAATTTTGATATTAATGTTTCGCGCTAATACTCTCCTCCTTGTTCTTTTGTTCATCTTCTCCTCCTTCCCTCTAATTCCCTCTCTTCTCATATTCTTCTTCCCTCTCTTCTCTCCGTAAGCTTCTCACTTCTCTCTTCTCACTTTGCTCGATATTGCTACAAGTGATATCAAAGCCTATAAAGCTAATCGCCAATGAATAAAGCAACATGTTAGTGTGAATATCATCCCAAAGGACGCAAAAAAATATGTAAAGATGGCACCTTACTAGCTGCCGCATGTGCACCCTTCCCCTGCCATATTCTCCGGAATGAAAATTGCTTGGGTAACACCTCAGAGGGAACAAGGCCAACTAATTGAGAATTTTTCACTTCAAGGTTAGAGTTAACAACTTCTGCTACCCACACAGAGTGTTGCATTTTCCCTGCCAACAAAGTCATAAATAGTGAATATGAGAAAAACGACAGAAACTATCATTTCATTTCTACATTTCTTTATCTTTTAGGGAGGCGCGTTGCAAGGAATTACAAAACAAAAACAAGGACACCAATATGAAAACCTTTATTATATGATGCCATTAGAGGAATACGATCACTTGTCCAAATGGTTATTTCATCAAACTCCTTCATCAAACACAGTTTTCCCCTTTCCTCAATGTAAGTTGACTGAGAAATCATATAAAGAACTTGTCAAGATAAAAAACGAAATTACTTCCAAATATGAATCGACAAACAAGCATAAGCTTAAAATCAGATGAATCAAACAGAATTAGTGACCAAGTGAACTCAACCAAATAGTATTTATACAGAGAAACAAAGAAGTAGTAAAAAGATACATAAAAGTCTAAAAGAATTGTCTTTTATTTCTTTCTTCAACAGGTTTCATGCATACTTGTGGTTCTTCTAGTGGGTCCCTCAAAATTAGATGTGAGGGCAATGAGGCTCCATCTCCTTTAATAATACTATCAAATTGACTCATGAAATTGAAATTATGTTGAGGACTGTATCCGATGTCTCTTTTCGGACGTAATGTATCACGAGCACTCAGTGATGAGCTAGAAGATGAAAAAGAAACATATGTTGGTGAGTTTGCTTCAGTTGCCAATTGAAGGAGCAAACCATATGGAAGAGGCCATATTGATGCAACAGGGCGAGAAAGGGGAACAGATACTACTTCACCTGTAGAAAAAATATTTAATTCGTATTAGCAAAAACCTATAGAATAACATACGGCTCAAGATAAAGAGATACAATGAGAAGAAAAATACAAAATACAAATGAGATTATGTTGACAATTTCAGACTACTCATTGCCTGGCTTATTCAAAAAAACAACATAAAATAAAATAAAACAAATAACATACAAATTGCTATAAAAAAGGATTGAAAAAAGGGTTCGAATTGGGTGAACTATAGTATTGATATTTGATTTCTCTTCAAAAATGTTATCAAGTCTAGAAATTTTGTGGTACAAGTGGACCAAAAGGTCCCAACCTACAATTGAGGCTCAATAATAAGAGTACTTCACAAGAGACCAAACATTTGGAGTTTAGGACAAAGTAAATTACCTAAAGAAAATGAACAACAATTATTAGAGGTATTGATAATCAAAAGTACAACATACAATATTGAGGAAAAGACACTCAAGTATAAAGTAAATTATATTTCACAAAGGAAGCATAAGAAACAAATAAGAATCAGCCATGCACTATGATGTCCTCACCTGAAGTGTTATAGGTAGTTAAACTATCAGTATGTAGAACACAAAGAAGA
Organism: Hedera helix; assembly: GCA_947179155.2. Lineage (NCBI taxonomy): Eukaryota > Viridiplantae > Streptophyta > Magnoliopsida > Apiales > Araliaceae > Hedera > Hedera helix. Next base: position 26,308,160 of record OX359285.1, read on the forward strand.
GCTTCTGACTTCTCGCCCATCTGGCACCAGCATGCCTATAAGTAGAATTCATAAGCCAATATGTAATTTGAATTATGGAAGCTAGAAAAGCTATGAAAATATAACTTTTTTTAATGAAGGACTTGAAAAGATTAGATCTCAAGAGAAAAATATTTTAGGGAAGCAATTAAACATGGATAATAAGGTTAGTAAGAAATCACTCAATACCTATAAAATTAATGAAGGGTCAACTATATCGAATAGAAGTGGTCCAAAATTTTGTGCTCTGAATTGCAAAAGCAGAAGAAATGCTAATAATATAAACACTCGTACTTGTCATGGCGCCACGGGGAGGTAGTTAACCATCAGGTCGCTACGGCGGACCAGGACGCCTAGGCGATAATGTTCCCGCCACAGTGTCCGTATGGTGAGAAGTCGTTAACAATGTGCAATTTATACATTATTTATTTTACTTCAAGAATATATTGAACAATAAAATGTTATCTAGATTAAAACCCAAAACATAATAACTAACACTATAAAATACAATTATATAAATAATTCACAATCAAAATTCAAAAAACAAAACACTTGACATTAAAAACTAGTAGAACAAATCAACAAACACCACACCAAGTAAAAAATAAAGAATCAACCAGGTCATCACCCATCACAAATTACAAGTCTAGTAAGTAGTAAATTTACACCACATAGCATATGATGAGTCATGGATAAAAAAATAACTTAACCACTTAACTAAAGTCAGCTTCAAAGGCGTGAACCTTGGTAGGTCGACATCCAAGGCGTTGCCTTACCCTTCTCCAACCCTAGAACGCCAAGGTGACACTATTACAACTATGGAAACACTACTGTAATTTGATTTGGCTTCATATCCTTCTTGGTAATTAATAACCGGTAAAGGAAACCAATCAACCTTATCCAAATTTTCGTAACTTAACAAACGCTTAGTAACCAATTTGGGTATAATTTTAACATGCATTTCACATTATCTTTACACTACATTACTATAGTTTTTGCATGAAAACATGCCAAATTGACCCAAGGAGGATGGCAAAGGGATGAACTACGAGACTTTCATACACGCTTAAACAATAGTAAACCACTGAAAAGTCGATATTTTTCTATTAAAGAGTAGATGATGAAAAAACACATGTTTGAAATATTTCAACTCCTCCACGGTTGATTACCAATGCTTTATGTTCAGATTTTTTACTCGGGCAATGTTAAGATTATTTTAAAACTACAATAAAAGGCTGATCCAAGTTAAAGTGTTCACCTTCGAAGTCCAATACCTTGAAGTTGAAGGGTGCATAGGGCAATTTACACTTTCTTACTGGTGGAGATAAGGAAAGGAGCAGAAAAACACCAATCCCAGTTAAATGTAAAGTAAACAGAAAAAATAGGTGCTACAAAGCGCATAAAAAATGCCAACAGCTATTTATTACACATCATAACAGTTACTCATTCTTCCAATTTTTTATATGACAATTCACTAGAGTTCTATGACTAATATAGTAATTTACTAAGAAACAAGAATGACATCAGACGCTAGCATTTTTCACAATATCTAATACAACTAAAAAGAAAGAATTTTAAATCGGTTACGTATAGATAAATACCATGATGATTGGGGAGGGCGAGGTGAATCTCTTATACACTCGCGAGCCAGTTGTCCATATTATCCTGTTATAAGGATCTGTATGAGTAAATTAAATTTAAGAAAAGTATAATCAAATACTTCCACTCATAAAAAGTGAGGAAGGTAGTAAACAAAGAAAGAACAAAGGGAAAGCAATTTCAAACAAGATATTAAAATTCTCTATTTTCTATGGCAACCATGGGGGCGTTCAGTGGTGGGCCAATGCCCAAAATAATGCTACAGAAAGTTGGCACCGGTAGATCATCATCGGCCCAAAGACCGATGTTACCCAGCCATCTTCTTCTCTCCATGGTGAAAAGGAAAGTGTTTCCAGTGTTAGTGAAATGTAGAGGCAAATTGTAGTCTTGAATGCCAATAACTCAATTTGATAAAGAAATTTTCCACTACATTTCAAATTTCAAGCAAAATGGAGAAGTACTTCAATTTGGTAAAGAAATTACCGATTTCCTCTGATAAAAAGCTCGTGATCACTTCGGTGGGTGGAAGTATATGAAGCTTCGAAGTCATCAGCTTCATCTCTTTGCCTGGTTACTTCTGGATTGAAAAGGAAGTAATCGTAATTGTTGTCAGCCATATTTTCAGCGGGCTTTCCGTCCAGAGCTTCAGCGATTAGGCCGAAGGGTTTGAATTCGCCGAGCACGGTGAGATGGCGAACTCCGACCGACATGTCAAACGCCGATGGAATTGAAGTAATTGGAGTGTGTTGAAGCAGGGGCGGAACCAAGATTTTCTCCCAACAGGGGCGGATTTTAACTAATTTTTTTGTTAAAATTAAATAAATAAAACTTGAATTAATCTTAATATTAACTAAATCATAATAATGATTACAAATTACAATGATATCATCCTAAACCCCGTAACTTGAAAATGTTTCAAGATAGCTTCATTATCAATAATTTCAAATACATCATTTGTTTTCTATATTCAAACAAAATCGAGGCAAAACACATCAAACATAACCCACAAACACTGAAAATTTTAACATGTGAGAAACCCACGACAAGGGATAAATTTAAATAATGATGGCACCATATTACCATCACAGTGACAACCATGATGATAATAATTATTACAGAATGTAAATTGTGAGAGTAAAGTTCTTGGAAAATGAGATATTGGTTCTGGTGAAATGACACTTCTGAAGAACTCATGACTTATAAAAGTACAAGGGTATGTTGTTGGCCCAATAGCTGAAACAACTATACTTCTTAACATTGCAGAGAGATTTTACAAACATTTAATCAAAAACTTCATGAAATCTAGTTGGGGCAATTTATCAAACAGATGGATGACATAAAAGTTGCGGCAATTAATTAAAGAAGACGCAATCTGTATAGATATGTATAATTATATGTAGTTTCAATTGTGGGTATTACAAGAAAGCTTACCTGTGTTAGCTGACAAGAAGAAGGAAGGAGATGAAGAAGCAAATTGGGGTTAGGTTGCAATGAAGTTAAAAACCGCTGAAGGAGGGGGATAGAAGTTGAGGGAGCTCTGCTCTCCCCCGCTCTTTTTAAGTTTTGAGCGAGCAAAGGAGTGGAGTGAGAGTCAAAACCCTAGTGTCTAGTAGGACTGTGCAGACTATTTGTTTGAGAAAAAAATGTTTGGGATTAAAGTATTTATTTTAATTTAATATTATTTTATATTATTTAATTTAAGAGATTATTAATTTTTTAATATTAAACTATTAATTTTATAAAGTTATTTAATAATTTAAAATGAATGGATTATTAATTTTAAATTTTTTATAGAATTATATAATCCTGTATAAATAGTTTTAGGAATGATAAAAAAAAATAGTTCATATGACTATTTAAAGAATTATTAATTCTTATTATAAAATAAAATAATTTAAAATAATATTAAATTAATATAAATAATTAAATTTTAAGTTTATATTTTAAAAATAAACATAACCGAAAATATTGTATTTAATAACCAGCTAGGAGATAGTGTCATATTTTTCAGGCGCTAATGTTTTATAAAGTTTCATACTTCCAAACTTTTGATAGTATCTTATTTATAAAAGTAAATTGTAATTTTTATAAAAAAAAATTAATATTTTTATTATAAAAAAAATTATATAAGTGTCATATTTATTTATTATTCATTTAAAAATAAATTTATGTAATTATCACTTTTAATTATGAACATATTAATTTTTTTTATAAAATTATTATTAATGTCTTTTAAAATTTTGGAATGCGTTTATATTTTGAGAAATTACTTATAAACAAAATTTAATAGTGGATTGCAATTTGTTACTTACACATGTTGAATGATTGCAGATATTGACATTTTACCAAACTAACCTTAATTTCAAAACATAATTTGAATTTTTTTTATTCTATTTAATTATAAAAAGACAAGAAGGGATTTTTATTTTACCAAACTAACCTTCATTTCAAAACAAATTTTGAATTTTTTATTCTATTCAATTATAACAAGACAAAAAGGTTTGACCGAATGAATCCAGCTACTATGAAGTTTTTAAAAAAATTCAAATTTTAGAGTTTCTTAAATTTAAATCATTTATTTTAAATCTAAAGCTAAGATATTATCATATCATTTTTAATTAAATTTATTTACACAAATAATTAAATACAAATTTCATCTGATCATTAAAAAGTGGGGGCTAGTACAGAATTTTGTGTCAGACTCTACTTTTTAATGGTTGAAATAAAATTAATGTAAAAATTTATGTTTAATATTTGTGTGTGTATAATTGTTCTAAATTTAATAATTACTATATTTTCAACTCATCTATCAACTTACATATTCTCTTCAATTCCTATTTTTTCTCTTTTATTTTCACCATCAATTTATTTTTCTCTCCTTCGTGTACCCATCCACAATAAATTAGTCTTATATAATCAAAATAGGAAGGGTTCACCAATTTGCATATGGAGATCAAAATTATTGAAATTTCAAAAGATTGATATTTGGGGCCTTATTTTTTATATTTGAATTACCAATAAATCCGAGATCTAAATTCTTTATCTCAAACTTTATAATTTAATAGAGTTTTATTATCATCGTTCAACACGAATGTGTTGAGCTATTTTCTGAATTTTGCAAGATGGGGACCGAACAATAAAGCCACGTAAATGATACATTATCCTTTAAAGTCTCCCACACTCGCGTTAACTAAAGGAATTAAGATCACATTTTATCTGAAAGTTGCAAGATGGCGGGGTTAAACAAATATTTCATTTAAATGAATTCAAAATTCCACAATTCTAATCATAATTTAAAGATATTATATTAAAAAAAATTGAGTTACTTAATGGGAATTAAACAAAATATTCATACTGCATATATGCATAAACAACTTTCGTGTAGGAGACGAAGTCGTAGAGATGAGGGATGTTGGAAGGAGAGAGAAAAAAATTATGCCTTGATTAAAGGAAGAAAAAAATAAAGATGAGAAAGAGAAAGATAAGGTGTGAGTAAGCAGATGAGTTGGATAATTTTGCATAATAGAAACAAACGCATGTACGAGCAAATTTGCTCGTCCTAATTTAAAATAAGTAGTATTGATTTCTTGATTTAAGAAATTTTAAATTTTGATTTTTTCTAAAAACTCTTTTTTCCATTACTATTAGGGACGAATGGTTCTTATAACACAGTATTAAATTTCTTTTTTTGCTATAATAGACTTGTATTTAAACGCACACACATATCTTGTTATTGTCAAGGTTTGATCCCTCAATCTCATGGATATGATGGGTTGAGACCATTCGGGCCTAACGACTTAGGTAAGTATTTAAAAATTTAAACTTAACCAATTTATACGTTAAAAGGATAGTAAATAAAATGACAAAAACAAATTTAATAATTTGTGTAAAGTATGAATAATTTAAAAACAACTTATCGTTTACATTTCTTTGCGCAAAACGTTAGGTACACGTCATTTTTTGCTAATTTTTTCGTGAATTGCTTTTGGGTTTTAGAATCAAAAGCATTTGTGAATCCTGTGTGATTGGAATGAAATAATCAGTAACATTTTTAATACATGTGAGTTATGTTGGCATTTGAAAAGAAAAAATTACAGCTTGAGAATTTGATTAATATATATTTTATTCTTTTTCCCTAAAGACCCATTTATAATCATCTCAACTAATATATGTTCCAGATAATTTCTAAACTTTTCGTATGTATTACTTAATTTTGGATAAGGGTATATGTACAACATCAAACACAATTTAGAACAATATATTTTGATCTCAATTATTGAAAGATGGAATTTGATACGAAAATCCGTGTCAAATTACACTTTTTAATAATTAAAATATATATAATATTTGATTATAATGTGTGTAAAATTATCATTTAATTTTTATTCATTTGACATAAACGTTATTTTTATATTATGACATTACCTGGATAAAAGCTCAGATCTTTCCTTGGTTGTATATATGCTTCTATGTCAATACCAAAGTGATGTACTTCCTGATGTTATGTACCAATCTTTAATAGCCATTAAATCTAAACATATAACATCCACGTTTTTAATAACCATTATTTCTAAACATATTTTATTACTTGCATGGACCCCAATTTAATAGTCCTTCTATTCAGAAATATTTCATGTATCAAATTTGATGATTCTAAGAATCAAAACATGATAATATGAGAGAGAAAGGCCTCATTGAAAATTGAAATATTGGGAAGAGATAATCATCTTCATTTAGGTAACCAGGAACGCAGGAATCATGAAGCTAGAAAATTTTAAAAAAAATTAGAGCCTTTTCGGTCAGCGAAATAAAAATTTTAAAAAAATCTTTTAAACAGTTAAGTTATTAAAATTAAACTGTTGAGTTGACTTGAAATTAATCAAAATGAATTGATATTTATTTGAGTAAAATACACTCACTACCCCTCTAATTTTTCAAATAACACTCACCACCCCTGTAGATGTTTATTATTGACAAATAAGGGAAGTTACATATTTACCCTCATGTTTTACTATTTTAAAATATAATGAATTAATACTTATTTTGCTAATGACAAAAGTACCCTATTTTGACCTATATGATCAAGTTACATTCACCACTCTTAAATAATAATAATAATAATAATAATAATAGTAATAACAACAACAACAACAACAACAATAATAATAATAGTAATAACAATAATAAAAACAATAATAATAACAATAATAATAATAATAATAATAATAACAACAACAACAACAACAACAACAACAACAACAACAACAACAACAAAAACAAAAACAAAAACAAAAACAAAAACAAAAATAATAATAATTATTGTGGTGGTGTGGTGAATTATGATAATTGTTATTGATGATTGTAAGTTTTGTAGACATGTTTAAATTTTTCTGGATATCTATTTTTAAAGAAAAATTAATTATTATGGTAGTGTTGTGAATTATGATAATTGTTATGTGTGATCGTAAGTTATTTTAGGTTGTAAAACGTTTTTAAGTAATGTAGTGTTTTTTGAATTTTAATCTAATTTTTCGTTACGTCGTGCCTTTAGGCACGGACAATTACTAGTATATATATACTGCCTCCGTTTCAAAAATAAATAAATCTTATTTGCATAATTTGTAAATATTCATTTTGTGAATTGTGATTTTATTTTTGTTCATTTAACAGGAATGACTGAATATTATGACTAAGCTATGAATGGTACATATATTAGATGATAATTATTAAATTATTCACCTTAAAATTATACATTTGTTAAATAAACTTTTATTTATTTAAGTTAATAATTTGTCCTTCTAGTTAAATGAAAGTGAAATTCAAGCAAAATTTTTGCTTAAAGGGTATATTAGTCATCATAAATTGAAAGTATAATTGTCTTGATAATAGTTAAGGGCATTTTGGGCATTTAATTTTTTAAAATTACTGAAATCATCAAGTCAATCACCTTAGGGGTAGTGAATGTTATATTATGTTATTCAAAGAGGTAGTGAGTATTACTTAAAAAACTAGAGGGGTAGTGAATGTTATTATGATTATTTATAGGGGGTGTGAGTGTATTTTACTCTATTTATTTTATTATATTTTAATATTAATATTTTAATTAGTTCAGTATTATATTAGTACGTGTTTCAAAGTCTAATTGATGAGTTGATGCACAAACGGGCCTACAACGGGGGTCGGTCAATCTCAGAAATTTTAAACAGGGTATAAGAAACTTTTGAGTTTGTAATATCTTATTCATACATCGTAAGGTGTGAAATGCATAGGCTGGTCTATATACAATGTTTAACTCCGCTACAAAAAATTACAATAAGTTATCACTTGTCATAACTTTCGACGAGACACGTAGCTCGGCAAAATGACCTGCTTCGAGTCATTACAATTTACAAGTGTTATAAATTGTCGGGAATTTGGAATCGACAACCCCATACAATTTGTGATTAAATTGATTGAGCCCTAACAAGATCGGTCATGCATTTAATTGACAAGAAGTGTAAGATTAATGATATGGACACAAATTATGCACAAATACTATATAAAAAAATAATAATAAGAACCGTCAAATCGGGACATGCCATTGAATATTTTATATATTTTTATTAGTAAGTAATATATGAATCTTATTATTTGTACACAATTTTTTGTATATAATGTGTGTAACATAATATTATTCAAAATGTAAAAACTTATTTTCACCTTACATATTAGAGTGTACATCAAGTTTCAACCCCTACTTATGTATTTTATCTTATATCTATTAGTAATTTTGTTCTTAAGCCTTATTCATACTCAGCTTGTCTATACTTAAAGTTTCAATAATTTCATTATAATTAATAATTAATTAGGCGTCTTTATCCAAATTATAATTCTATAAGGGTCCACAGAGTTTAATAATTCACGTTTTGAAAAGGCCACTCATAATCTCCCTTTATGAATTGGATTATGTGTTATATATTCTTTATTGTTTTAATCCCGTTAACTAGTTCTTCCAAATAAATCCAGGCCGACCGTTAGCGTGGGAGCGAATCTCCACTAACCACATCATATATAGGCAATAAACTCAACAACTACTGTATAAGATTACAAACGAAACCAAACATAGATCTACCTACTAAAGTTCTCATTTCCTTTACTTTTCTCGAGCAGATCTCTTAAGTTTTTTGTGGTGTAATAAGAAATTAAATTTGTTTTTGATGTCATGTTTATATTCATTCATGGTGCGATGTTCATGAAGTGTTTTCCTTGTAAAGATTTCCAGGTCATTTTTTTTATAAAATAAAATAAAATTGAAGGTGGGTACAGTATCCAAACTCTCGGGCTGGATACATTGCGGGCTGGATACATTGCGCTTACAATAACCGTACACATATCAAAGACTTCTCACCGCACTTATGTCGGAGTCGAAACTGAAGGATATCACACGACGAGTAACAGTATAACGTAAAGTTGTTACCAATCATTTGATATAGGTGGGAATCAAATCAAAATTTTAAGTGAGTAAACGACTCAGTTACTACTAAACCAACGGATGGTGGGTAAGATTTCCTAATCATGGTAGATTCTGTATTTTTCTTTTGTTTGTATGGTTTTACTCATGTTTAATGACCATGGCCAATGGACTTCAGAATTGGCTTTTGACACAAATGAATTTTTCGATACAATTGAAACAACTGTCAGTCTATTTACAGTTGTTAGGACCTCTATTACAAGTACGTATAATACCGAGAGAGGTGAATAATCACCAAGAGCCCCGCAGGTGCCGATTGAAGCCACTGACTCGTCATCCTTGAAGATGTGCTACAAGTTATCCTCTGACTGTATTAAAATATATAATGAGGCTAAAAAAACGCACCGACTTCCCTGCACTCAACTAATCCACCCTCTTAGAAAAAGTATTTTTTTATAATAAAATACTACAACCCATGCCACTAATTGACTCGATCAATTCAAAAGTTCATAACTTATAATCAACAACAGCTATGATATTATGTTAAGTAATTCAAAATTTTAAATCACATTAAGTAATGAATTCATCCAAAAGTTTGAACTGTTAAAAAAACACTAATTATATATATCAAGGCCAACACTTGCATATGTATTTATACATCTAATTCCATTCAATCACGTCTTATCTTCAATCTCATCCTCGTATAAGGGTCACTAATCATTTTCTACATATAACTAATTGCAGATAAATAAGTAAATAAAATACAACAGTGACAACAATACATATCATGAACATAACAAGCGATATGTATTCATGCGGCAAAGCATATATTTTTTTCCTTGCACATTCCTCCACACTGAGCTATTAATAATTGGCTCACTTCCTTATTTCTTCCCCAGTCCCCTTCCTGTATTTACGTCTACCAGTCCAGTTGAAGACAACTAGTCCCTCCCTCTTAGGCATGTAGACTCTTCCTCATTCATATTTCACTAGCTATACCTAAAGTTACAAACTTACAATGCCAAAGCCGTCTTTCAATCTCTTCCTTTTTCTTCTTTCTTCATTTTTGCCACTACTGATCTGCGTCAATGCGCAACCTACATTACTCCCTCAGTCACCTTCCACCGCTTGTAAATCCACCCTTTACCCTAAACTCTGCCGCTCAATCCTCTCCACATTCCGCTTTTCCCCATCTAACCCAGACGATTTCGGCAAATTCTCCGTTAAACAAAGCCTAAAGCATGCCCAAAAATTATCACAACTCATCAAACACTACTTGAACAAGCCAAAATTGATGAGCCAAGCCGAGAGAAGTGCACTTGCCGACTGCGGCCAGCTTTATGACCTGACCGTGGAGTACTTGGAGGCTATCTCATCGGAGCTGAAATCGGCGAAGTTAATGACGGACGAACTTATTGAGAAAGTCGAGACGCTGTTGAGTGCGGTGGTGACAAATCAAGATACATGTTACGATGGTCTTGTGGACAGCAGTAGCAGCATTGCTAGTGTGCTAGGCGAGCCCCTATCTAACGCCACTTTTTTGTATAGTGTTTCACTGGGATTAGTTAAGCATGCAATTGGACGAGTACGGAGGAGCCGCCCCAACAAGGGTGGCGGAGTGGCCGGAGAACAGTTTCAGACGGACGTGGCCTCTTCCATACTTAAAAAGGTAAATTATTCATTTCGTCTTAAAATGAGAGCCATGTACTCTTATGCTCGTGGTACTATTTTTTATGGGGATAGGTTTGGAGTTTAAAAATCGTTCAAGCGTTTTTATTTTATTTTAAACATATAGTAAACACATCAAAACAAAACAAGTCCTTAGATTGTTGAGTCATTTTCGTCATGTTTTAGAAACAATTCTCTGTTTGATACTGAAAAAATTAAAATAAAATCTCTCATTTCAAAACGGAGCAAATACTCGTATATCATTAACCTTAGGTCTAGCCAGCAGTGATGGGCAAAGAAAATTCTAAATTTATCCATAAATTTTATTTATAAAATTTATTTATAAAAAAGACAAAAAAACGTGACTTTATTTTTAATTATTAAGATAAATATAGTGAAGTCATATTCTTTTATTTTTTTAAAAAATAAATTTTTTAGGTAAAAGAATAAGTGCAGAAGAACTCGATGGGCAATTCTCATCCGCCCTTATTATTACTTGATCATCATTCCCTACGTAATTTTTTCCTCACTTCGAGAGACAGAGAGAGAAAATGGTTCCATCAAGGAAGCTACCTGGAATCTGTTGATCATGTGGTTGAGGAAAGTAATTAGCTTAGTAATTGCTGCATGGTCACCCCGTGAAGACCGTTTCCTCCAGCTGTCTGTGCATGGCGTACATATAAATAAAAAGATAATTGATATTTTCATAATATTTTACTCACATAAAAATGAGTCTTATTTATTATTTATGTAAGTGATCTAGATCTTGCCAAAATATTAATTTTTTTTATAAAAATATCAAAACTCAATAAAAAATAAGTAAATCTGGTATGTAAAGTTTAGCATTTGTAATTGAAAATGAATACAAAAATATGACTTTTTATCCTGGTTCTATTTTATTTTTCAATGGGCTTGCATGTTTGGGCTCAAGAAGTTTTGGGCAGATGGGTAACTAACAGCATGTGGGGAATACCATTGGGAAATCAAGAACCAATTAAAAATGTTGATATATATATGAAGCAATTTTTACATTAGTATTTTCTCATTTCATTACTCGATCATTGAGAAATTATTTTATAGCTAAAGAACATTAAAGTAGTTAGAAATAAAACTTTTTTCTTCAAAATTTTATGAAGTTAATGTTTTTCTTTTTTGGGGTGGGTGGGGACTGAGGTAGGGAGGAAGTATTCTCCTAGTGGAAAATACATAACATTTATTTAAATATAAGGCATACACTAAAGTATACATGCACAAATTAATTATAGTATAATAGTACTCCATATATTAATAAGAAGTCAAACTATATTAACTTTTTTTGTAAGTCAATCACTACTACTAAGTCAATTTCACATTTTTTTTTGGAAATTAAGACCTAAGCGCAACTAATGTAATCACATGCCATGTCCCAATCCTTAATTAACGCCCTTCTCTAGTTCTAGCATAACTAATGTCTCAATCCTCATGCATTAGAAAATACAATTGACAAAGTTTGGTTAGTAGATATATCACGTTCTTACCTCGTGCATCACAAGTCAACGCGGTATATACACATACAGTGTGTACATTATATTAATATTTATATTTATTAATTTTTAAAATTTTAATGTTTGTAGTACTAGTACCTAACAAAATTAATTATTTATAACATTCCAAGTGTACCTGCAGGCTTTAATTGCTCGTTCAAACGGATCTAAAAGAGTAGGGCGAAATCTAGTAGAAGAGATGGACAGTGAAGGGATTCTTGTAAATAACGCCGTGACAGTCAGCCTTTACGGAGGCGAAAACTTCACAACTATCGGAAATGCCATCGACTTTGCACCCAACAATTCACAACCTGAAGATGGATATTTTATTATTTACGCAATGGAAGGATATTATGAAGAATATATTTTAGTACCACAATACAAAAAAAATATAATGTTGATCGGAGATGGGATCAATCGGACAGTAATTACCGGCAATCGGAGCGTTGTGGACGGCTGGACGACCTTCAATTCTGCCACCTTCGGTGAGAAAATAAAATACAGCGTACATTTAACAAACCGTAACATCTATGCAGAATTCATCATTTTCTTAATTATTTTCCATATTTTATCTTTGATCTAAATTGAGTCTTATATTTCGACATTTGATACCTTTTTGCTCTTATTAATTAAGGAAAAATTAAGGTTTTCCCTAGCCATATAGATACATACCACGTACTTTTAATGACGTTTTGGGTTATAAAAGAAACGTGAGCTCAGCAATATGACAATATAAAAATATTACTAATAGTCTTTCATGTACGTTATGATCATACAATTATACTAAACGTAAAAGATAAAACTATATATACAACCTAAAATAATATAGATACATTTTATGCCGAGAGAATCGAGAGTGTTAATTAGACCAAAGCTCATAGTTTACTTGTAAGGTTTTTATTATTTTAGAGTATATGTATGCAGACATTCATTTTAATTCACACCTTGTAAAAGACATTCAAATATAAAATAATTGTAAAAATATTTCTCTTTTCTCTTTCTATAACACTTTTTCTCTCCTCTTTATATAATATTTTTAATTTACCCTTTAGTGTATTATTGGGTGTGAACTTAAATATGCACATAGATATATTCTTTCTTTTATATCGCAAATTCACATGTTTGATTCTGTCCCATAACAAATTCTGAATCAACCGAATCTATACATTAATCATAAGTTAATTTTTCCATTACCCTCTTGACTCCTTCACCAGATTCCTCCCAATTGTGTCCTTAAGACTGAAAAATATCGTTGACCTTTGATAGACTATGTCTATATAGTACTCTCTCCATCCCGAACCTAATTTGACTTTCTTGATTAAATTGATAATTAAGTAAATTTATATATGTTTTTAAACTTTTAAAAATTAGAAGGTATAGTAAATTAAATATAATTTTTTATAATTATAATTTTTTTATTAATATTTTAAAGAAAATAAAATAAAATAAAATTTTATTTTAAAATTAATAAATTTAACTTTAAAATTCAAATTAATTCAGTCTTTACCGGATAGAAAGAGTATCAAATTTAAATGAAATTTGAACCAAAGCATACCTAAAAAAGTATCAACGCAAAATGAACTTCTCATTTTGGGACGGGCAGTATTATCTAAATTTAGAATGCATGCATGGTGACATAAATCCTTTGAATGGTGATTATTCAGCTGTTTCGGGTGAACGTTTCGTAGCAATGGACATAACATTCAAGAACACAGCCGGTCCCCAAAAGCACCAGGCCGTAGCCGTAAGAAACAACGCAGACCTCTCCACATTCTACCGCTGCAGTTTCGAAGGCTACCAAGACACCCTTTACGTCCACTCCCTCCGGCAATTCTACCGCGACTGCCACATCTACGGTACCGTCGACTTCATCTTCGGCAACTCCGCCTCTGTCTTCCAAAACTGCAACATCTTCGCCAGAAAACCCATGCCCAACCAAAAAAACGCCGTCACAGCCCAAGGCAGAACCGACCCGAACCAAAACACAGGCATTTCCATCCACAACTGCACTATCCGGGCCGCGCGCGACTTGGCAATGGACATAAATGGTGCGGCCCTGAATTATCTTGGCCGTCCGTGGAAAGAGTATTCTAGGACTGTTTACATGGAATCGTATATCGGAGAGTTGATTAATCCGATTGGATGGCTAGAATGGAACGGGACGGTGGGATTGGATACACTGTATTATGGGGAATACGAAAATTATGGGCCGGGTGCAAATACTAGTAGGAGAGTCAAATGGCCGGGTTATGGGATGATGAATGCTTCACAGGCTTGGAATTTTACTGTTTTTAATCTTACTTTGGGGGACACGTGGTTGCCTTATACAACTATTCCATTTGTTGAAGGATTGCTGAACGAAAAGTATTGAATTAATATTTTTTTTTTTCAAATCATATCGTAACTTAGAATATGCTAATATTGATTGTTTTAAGTAATTGAATTTATTTTTATTTCAAGTAAGTGGTCTAAAATTTATGTAGCTCATAAATGTTAGTCAGTTTATTTCATTAAAAAAGTCTCATTCGATAGCAAATTTAAGTACATTATGTTATTTTATATTATTATCAATAAAATGATGTTTTTTAAATAAATAAAAAAAGGAATAAATCTTAGAATTGTAAATCCTAGTAAAATTTTGTCATATATTATATTATTATTTGGTTCTGAATGGAGCATAATAATCGAATATTGATGAATAATGTCTTGTAAGGGAGGGAAATCTTTTAATTCGATATCATCTCTAGAAGCGTAATATGGGGATTTCCTTGATTTACCCGATATATGATTTTCTTGTTGCCTGCCCTACTAGCTGCGGTAGCTTCGTGGTTTTGGTCTCATTTTGGGTTTCCAGTGGCGCATTCTACTGTCGATAATTTTACCGATTGGTTGCTCGTTTCACTTCCAATTTGTTGAACAAGGAGATTAGTCAGGTTGCTTTCCTGGTACGGTAGATTTGAAGAAATGGTGTAGGCCCCCATCTTTAAAGGAGAAGGATAAATTGTGATTTTACTTTAGTTACGGAAATGGTTTTATTGGCCTTGGCCCTTGGGTATATTAGGCGCGGGTGTTAAAACAATGTCAGGTAACTTCTCTGACTGTGAGTTGTGCGGATGCCCTTGCAGTTGGTCAAGCAATGAAGTTTTCTATGGAATTTGGCCTCACCAACATATCGACGGAAAGTGATAGTAGTAGTATTATTCTAAACATCTTAATCCTTGGTCAGATGAGTTTTATGTAAGTATTATTTTAAATGATTGTCTATCTTTACGAATGAATTGTATTAAAGTGTCGTTTAGTTATATTCAATATCAACCTGTCGATGAACATTCCTAATATAAGATTGATAAGAATCAAGTAAGTGTTATAAATATTCGGCTAATGATGAAAGTAGAGGTTACAATTATTATTATCTTATTAGATACTCAGGTTTTTTTTGTTGACCTATCTTGAAATCTTCATTAACTCTTATACCGGAGAAGATCACCGGCGATCCAAGCCGTCAAGATTTTTATACAAGTATCCTTTTTGAACAGACAGTAAAATAGACGGATAAAATCATGCATCCACAAGTATTATTTTAGATGATTATCTATCTTTACGAATGAATTTTGTTGAGGTATCGTTTAATCATATTCAACACCAAAGAAATAGGGTAGCGTTATTCGGCTCGCACCTCGAGCGAATACATTGTTATTCTACATGTACAAGCCTCACAAGAACACATAAAAAATGATTAATAAATGGGATAGTGGCTGGCCTGCCATGCTGGGAGACCGCGACCTCGAGAAATTCTTTTTCAATTAATGACAGAAAAAATTAATATTAAAACGAGACTTTGAGGACTAATTTAGAGATAGATAGTTTCAATCTCTACATCTGATCTACCACCAAGCTTGCCAATGTTGAGAAATGAATTTTCTGGCTCAGTTGCATGCCAAATTACAAATCTATAATATTTTAATTAATCAACTATAGGTTTAAAAAAAAATCAAATATAATGACAATTTCCTTTGTTTGAAAAAAAAATAGTTTATAGTTGTCCATTAATAAATTATCAACCTCCAGATTCTTTCCTCACACCTGCATCGGCATTCACATGGCCATACATACACACACGACCATACACAAACATATAGATACATATATATACTAAAAATTTAAATTAAACTTTTTTATTAAAAAGGAGAGAGTATATATATATACTCCCTTTGTTCTATAAAAAATAATTTAAAAAATTGATTAAAAAAAATAAATTGTCTCAACAGAATTGCAAATTATATATATTTGTTCAACACTTGTTAAAAAAATGAGCAGAATTTTGAAGATTTTTTTTCAAAATTAGAGTATAGTGGTGTTGACGCTTGATTCTGTTCGGCTGTCTTTTCGTCCGTCCGGAGGGAATACCTGCACAAGAGTCCTGACGGTTTGGGCCGCCAGTGGACTTTTCCGGTGTGAGAGTTAGTAAAGGTTTCAAGATAGGTCAACAATGGAAACCTAAGTATTTAGTAGAGCAATAATAATCGTCAACTTTACCTCCATCATTAATCGGGTATTTATAATATTTACTTGAGTCTTACCAATCCTGTTAGGAATGTCCAATGACGAGTTGTAATTGACTAGGAATGTAACTATCATAAACATTTTAGGACACATGACTCCTACTCTAATTAGAATTAGACGTAATGAGTAATCATCGTCCGAATGGGTGTAGGAACCTAACCCAAGCTTATCGGACTAAGGAGTCCTCATATAAGACTGCCAAGCTGATAGTCTATTGGGTCTAGCCCAATATCAATTACCAGATCAGGCTTAGCGAAATATTCATCCTAACATTGCCCCCTACTCCTCCAACACACAAATGTGCTGGGGGAGTAGACTAAAACATTCTAAAAGTATATGTAAGCGGACAAACCCAAAGGTAATTTAACTCTTCGGGACTCCTGCAAGAGATATCGGACCGAAGGTATTGTCCTCTTTGTACTCCATATAGGAATTCTGGAGCAATATTTTCAGAGGAGAGAAACTCCTTCGGGAGCCGAGAGGTATCAAACCGACGAAAAAGCTCATTTGGAGACACAGATGTTTAACCGAAAGAAAAACTCCATCGGGAGCCCAGATATATCGAAACGAAAAGAAAGTCATTCGGGAACCTGGAGGTATCAGACCGAAGAGAAAAGTCATTCAGGAGCCCGGAGGTATCGGACCGAAGAGAAAGTCATTCGGGAACCCGGAGGTATCAAACCGAAGAGAAAGACATTCCAACGATCTCGGGCCCTTATTTAATGCGTTGGGCCCTATATTCTAACCAGACCCAAGCCTTTGTCATTAAGCCCACCACGTCTAGCCCAATAGCCTGCCCAAACGTTTCAGATTACCTTTTTGAATTTCAAAAACACTATTGGACAGTTAGCAACGAGCACGCAGGCAGACTCATTTATTACGTCGCTGTAAAACACTGTAAACACGCCCCATCTGTTAGCTCAATCACATCCAGACCATTGAGCGTTGAATAAAATAAGGAAGGTCAATCAATCGCCATTTTACTGGAAGCAGTTCTTTATGAAGAAAAGGCGTCTGAAAGAGAGAGACTCCCATCCCCGGTCACGATTCTTTCGTTCTAGACCTGCTTTCCTCCTATCATTACTCCGTCGATCCTCATCTCATCATCAAGTAAGTTCCTTGTCCTCTTATCTTCAATACTTCGCAATGGTTAAAAGCACACAAATCACGAGAGCACATGCATCGTCTTCCCGAGTTGAAGACGAGGTTACTGTTGCCGAACCGGGGATCCTAGAGGGTCAAGCGTGGAAGCCCGTAGTTATCGAGCGGATGATAGACGTAGAAGAATATAATATGAGTAAATACTTCACCCTCCAATACAGAGTAGTGAACACCCCCATCTTCCATCCGAAACCATCATTTCAACCTAGCCCAAACATAATTCTATATTCCAGAGTCGTATGAAATTAAGAGGCCCAGGGCTGGTGAAAGAATGTACTATCAGCTCAAGGGGGGATGGATTCTCATTCATCGACATATGTTAATTTATGGGGTCTGATTCCCTCTTCGTCCGTTCGTACTTGAGTTACTACATACAACAGGGCTTAGCTTGAATCAATTATCCCCCAACTCTTTCATCCATCTGAACAACTTTATCGCTTTTTGTGTCTCTGAGTCGACCCCCCCCCCCCCCCCCAACCATAGACTTCTTCTTTCAATTCTTTTCCATTACCAATAATAAGGAAAATGGATTCTTCTAAGTAATAAGAAACCCCTGAAGAGAAACCTTAATAGAGACCCCATCGAGTAATAAAGGGTGACACGGGGACTGATTCTTCATTAAGGGGTCAGACACTGAGATGGTCGGACCTTGGGCATACCCGAACAAAGACTAGTTGAATCCAAAACGGATCTCTCGAGCAAGGTTAGAAGTGTTCGATGTCTTATATTCCATGAGACCGTTCATGAAATGGAACCGGGATCTCCTTAATGACCAAAACTGGTCATATTCCTTCGGTCGTAAGTCCTCTACTATGTTCATTTCTTTATTTTGACTTTATTAAGATACTTATTCCTGTATCCTGACTGTGTTGCAGTGGCTGATCAAGGAAATCACCCCTATAATGAAGTCATAGTCGAGACGGCTTGATCCTTGAGGGTGAAATTGAGCGGTGAATTTGAGGGCTTCGAAATCCAAAGGCCCAGTGGAAGAATCAGTTGTGGCCGAGACAGTGATGGAGCCTTCCCCGATGGTTGATATTGTCGAACCCTCCAGGGAGGAGGCAACTGCCTCTAAAGAGCCGAGGCCAAGTAAGCCGAAGATAAAGAGGAGAAGGTCGGTGCTCAAATCTTCGTTAGAGGCAGGAGCTGAACAGGCTCCATTTCCCCACAGGTCTCCGAGGAACCTACCTACCGAGTTGGCCATTATCGGACAACTGAAAGAACCATCAGTCCCTCCTCAAACCACTGAGAAAGGTGTTGTCGAGGAGCAAAAGCCTTTAATGAAAAAATAAAAAGGACCTGTCGATCTTCCAATGGTAACCGAAGAGAGGAGATCAGAGGAGGGACCAAGCCTGAATGATTTGGATTCCTCAATGGTCCCATTTGCTGCAACAGGCTACGAAGATGCTGATCTGAAGACGTTGATGGGGATGCTATTTTCTTTTCATGCAAAGGTAACACTTACTTCATAGTTGGCGTTTTGGCTTTGATTTACTATAATTCCCATCTCCTAATAGGTCGAACACGTTTTCGTAGGGAAATGCTGTTCTCCTGCGAGTATCTGATGAACAGAAGGCCCTGGAGAGAAAATTAGAAAAGAGCTATAAAGAGCGCATTGAAGCCGTGAAAAATCGTCAAAAAGTTCGGGACCAGTTGAAAGCTGCTCAACACGAAGCCTTCCACATCATGAAGAATGACTATAAAAAGATATAGAATGTGAAAGTCGATAAAGACAAGGAGATTAGCTGTCTGCAAACCCAGCTGCAAGATTCTGAAAAGAGGAGGACCCAGGCAATTGAACTGGCCGAAGCTAAGGAACGCAAGAAGATCATTCTCGAACAGAATCAGCTCAAGCTCGAAGCCCAGATTCAAAAGTAAAATGAGCTCATCGACTATTCGGAAAGTATCACCAAGCTCCAAACTGATCAGATGAAAAATCTTAAGGATAACATTGAGCTAATCGTTGAAGGTTGGGCTGCTAAGGAAGCCGATTGGTTGAAGGGACCGATAACTTCTACTTCCCCAAGCTCCCTAACTCCTAAACTCAAGCAGAAGGTCAAGTATTGAAATTAATTTTTCTTCAAAGAGATTTACTTAAAAACTAAAAATATAGGCAAGGAGTGTATATTATCAAGCTTAAAAATGATTTTGCAAAATTAGTTGTTTGTAGTGAATGATTTTATTTATAGACAAAATAGAAGGCCTCAAAGGTAGTTTTCTCTAAAGTATTTTCAACAAACGGTCAGGTACTTAAAATTCAGCAGGTTAAAGTTCTCAGCTATTAAATTTTTCAAAACTTAATTTTTAATTTTATCAAACAGACTCTAAGTTTAGAAATTTTAAATCATAACTTACAACTTACTAGTATAAGGCTTACCTCCCAAAGTTTAGAAATTTTAAATAATAACTTAAAACTTACTAGTATAAGACTTACCTCTCTCTATATATATTCTCTAGCACAAAAAGATTTACAAGTTTAATAGTGCCATATCTTATTTTAGAGATAGCCTCATAATATATCTATAGGTGTTTTCTTATGTTAATATATTTTTTTATTTGATAATGCATGTTATGTTGATGATACTTTATTTTTCTGATAGACGTCTATGATGTAAGTCTAGATTCTTTTGACCTTACACAAATGTTCTTACAATGGTTAACGATACTATTGTAAGACGCCTTCAATATTAGTGTTATGAAGAGTGTAATTTCACCTATATTATAAGAACATATATTTTACAAAGGTAGTTAGTTGGTGCTCACATATATTGACTTTTGATTTATATGGTGAATATCAATATGCGGCGGATATTTGGAACAAGAGTGGTTACTCCCGGACTTGGTGCAAAAGAAGTGGGCTACGTATATTTTCCTTAACTACACCATATCAAAATCATGAATCACACTTTTCTTCATACATGGGCGTACCCGCAAATATAAATAATATTTTATCAAGTCTATATATATATATATATATATATCGACCTTGGTCTTACATAGCGGTTTTTTTCTAGAACGAAGAATGCCATACCAAAACCGCTCGTCAAGCTAGCTAAACTAACCAATAACGCAAGCAAAATTTAGTTAATTATAAGTCAAACCCATTTGGCTCATTAATGGCTCAGTCCTGCACCTCTACCAAATTTATTGTTGTGTTCTACAAGTGTGTAGGACATGTTTGAATAATAAATGGGATAGTGGTTGGTAATTTAGCAAACAAAAAGGGGGGATAGTGGTTGGTAGCCGTGTTTGGAGACCTTGGGGAATAATTTGAAAGGTAGTTTAGTTAGTTTTAATCTCTATATATATAGTTGGTACCAAGTTTAGCAATTCCGGAAAACGAAAAGACTGATTTAGTTTGCTGGTTTTGTTTTTGCGCATATACGTAGTTGCATGATAATTAAAAACCTACACCTTCTTAATTTTCAGAAGAAAAAAAAGTCTAATTTCAGCTTTATGTCAATTTTAAAAAAAAAATTAAATTAATAAGATTCATATAACTAGTAATAAAATCATTTAGGTAAATTATGTGTGTAGCAGTTGTCTTAATTTTTTTAAATAAATGAAGACGAATTTATTTGATTTTAGAGAATACATTGATGAAAATTATAAAGTACTAACTAATTCAAAATTTATTGTGTTCAAAATTTGAATAAACTCCTTCAATTTTAACTTTGAAAATATATCATATTAATCTTGAAAAGTCAAACTGGATCTTTTATATTTTAAAATGGAGAGCATAGTATTTTAAAGTAATTTATTTCCATAACTCAGAAACACAAAAAAAAATAAAAAATCTTATATTAATTTTAAATTATTTTCCTTTAGGTTATTCTCCAACTCACAAGCACGTTGTTTATAGTCCCACAAGACATATTTTTATACATTGTTCTAGTACCAAAGTATGAAATTGTCTTCATAAATACAAACACTATTCTAATACAAGTATGAAATTGTCTATTTGAACAAAAAGTAACCATGAAATTGTCCTCATAAATGATAGATAGCTTGCCTACCAAGGCATCACCATTAGAAAGAGAAAAAAAACCCATAATTTTACTTAAATTAAAACATGTATGTCAACTCTCACAATATATTAAATATCTGATAAAAAATTACTGAAACTATTGCATTTGATTTGATTTTAAACCATAAAATTATTTTTAAATATTTACTATAAATATAAACTATTCGTAAAAGATAATACTAGGTGTCTAAATTTATTTATTTCAAATAGTATTTACTAATAACCAAGACCGACTGCTCAATTGAATTATACTTTCATAATTGACCATAACCTTTGAATAAGAAAATAAAAACTGACCACCATGAAAATCGATAAATTACTCTATACTCTTACCTATATATATATATATATATATATATATATATATATATATATATATATATTAGTTAATTATAAGAAGTGGAAAATAAGTAAATTGACCGAAATAGAGTAAATGTGGACGGCGTGTGCGTAGCAAATGACACCGACGCCGGGTCCTACATAAGGAATTTTTCCAAAAAGAGGGATGGAAAATGTTGAAGGGGTTTGACCAGATGAGCGACGTGGACCAATCAAATTGCACTTACAGTTAATAAATCTATGGCAAAAACGAACGACCGATTCTCGCAAGTAAGCGCCAGTTACTTCGCCTACCAGAAACCCACATCTGAATAACCTGTTTGACCGTTGACACGATTTAGTCTTCAACCTTACCGAACCACTCTCACTTTGAGAGCGTGTAAAGCGCTACACTCTTGCAATATTCTTGGGAGTTCATTACCGACCGATCATAGATTAGATGGTGCTTAGTGGAGCATAAACTCACCCGCTTCTATAGGTTTACAACCTACTATGGTCTTAGGTACAATGAAAATAATTATTGAATTCGGCTGTCACATTATATTTTAATTTTTTCGTTATTAATATATATAAATAATATATGTAAATTTTATTATTATTCACAAATATTTATATCATTATACTCATTTAGCCTTGTAAATTTTCACATTAAGTTAGATTTATAGGTAGTTCTTTTTAATGTTTTAATATTTTTGATAATTATGTAATTTTTATCTTTAAAAATTGTTTCAATTATAAATTTGACAAATGACTTTCGTGTTTAGATCATGATTTCGAATCACTTTTATGACTTTTTAGTGGTGTGCATTCAGTGAGTACCCTATTATGAGGCAACTTACTACTACAATAAAAAATTTATGTATCAAAAATAAAAGATAACTACGTAATTTTTGTTGTGATTTCATAAGGTTTATCTAGAGTTGTCAATGTAGTGAATTTGAATGACTTTGATAACTCTCAACACCTCCACCAAGCGCGTGAAAGGTTGAAATATTCTGGAGTCCGGTCGGACGTATAAAACGACATCGTCAGGAGTAATTTACAGCAATTCTATTTCTGCCAGCTATATATATGAAGGAAAACTAATTCAGCACTCCATAAAATCAACACTCCCCCCGTTCTCCCTGCAGGAGCTCAGATCGGAAAATCGAAATCAGGTTCACAACAAAATCAACATGCCTTGCGCTGTAGCATTATCAAACTCACCGGTATTCTCACCGTCACACAGGGTTGCACCAATTTTCTGTAAACCCGCCGTAAATCTCTCTCTGCACACGTCAACTCCGTCGAGTCCATATTCATCTTCTTCGTTATCGTCTCCGTTATCGCCGTTAGGGTTTCGGCTTCAGAAGAATTGTAAAAAGGAAACTCCGATTTTTAAATCTCCGATTTTTAAATCTTCATCGGCTCAGTCGTCGTTACTTTTGAAGAGGAAAAGGCCGCTGAGAATAGAAATTCCGGTCTCGTC
Organism: Hedera helix; assembly: GCA_947179155.2. Lineage (NCBI taxonomy): Eukaryota > Viridiplantae > Streptophyta > Magnoliopsida > Apiales > Araliaceae > Hedera > Hedera helix. Next base: position 26,331,976 of record OX359285.1, read on the forward strand.
GTTGGGTTTTGCGCAGGTGGAAAAGAAGCCGGCGCCGGCGGATAGGTTGGATGAGGTAGAGGTGGAAGGGGAGGGGTATTCTGTTTACTGCAAAAGAGGCAAAAGGGGTCGAATGGAGGATCGGTACTCAGCCGTTGTTGGCCTTGAAGGAGATTCTAAACAGGTATCTTAAATTGAAATTAAAAAATTTATCGTTTGGGAGAAAATTTGGAAAATTAATTATTTTATTAAATAATTTGAAAGTTAAATGCTTGTATCGACAGAATTGGAATTTTTTTTTATATATAATTTATTTATGATTGAAGTGGAAAGCGAAGTTTATAATTGAATTAGATTGATAATGGACTAAAAAAAATGTTGATAATGTAAGAAAATTTTGGGACTTGTTGATCAATAATACTGAATTTTGATATCCTGGAGTTCTGTTTGATTAGTTATTTGATTAAAAAGTTCATTATTTGGTGGTAAGAAGGATAAACAAGTGCAATATATTGGAATTTTGATTTGGAAGCAATAATGAATTACGTATTGCTTTACATTTTTACTTACCAATACTTATATTTTTAATGATCTGCAATTTACAGGCTTTTTTTGGCGTATTTGATGGTCATGGTGGGGCAAAAGCTGCAGAATTTGCGGCGAAGAACATGGATAGAAATATTATGGATGGAGTAACAAAGAGATGCGAAGAGGAAATTGAAGAAGCAGTTAAAGAGGGTTATCTCACAACAGATGCAGAGTTTCTAAAGGAAGATGTTAGTGGTGGTACGTGCTGTGCAACAGTATTGATACGGAAAGGAAGACTTGTAGTCTCAAACGCGGGTGATTGTCGTGCTGTAATGAGCCGAGGAGGCCTTGCAGAAGCCCTCACGGTTGATCATCGGCCTTCTAGGAAAGATGAAAAAGAAAGGATTGAAAGCATGGTAAGAACATATGATTTATAAAGCTGGGACTGAGATGTGTAGTATTTTGAATTAGTCCACAATGTTTGTGATTGTTTATATTGCAGCTGATAGGTTTTTGAAATTGTCTTTCTTGTAGGGTGGATATGTGGATTTCTGCCATGGTGTTTGGAGAATACAAGGGTCTCTAGCTGTATCAAGAGGAATTGGAGACAGACATCTTAAAAAATGGGTAATATCCGAACCAGAAACAAGAATATTAAGCATTAGGCCTGATTGCGAGTTCTTAATCCTCGCTTCTGATGGACTTTGGGACAAGGTATATTGCCACAGACAAACATAACTATTTTACTTCCAAATATTCTATATAGGGTGATTCCTTATGAGATATTAAGATACTGATCGAATTTTTCTTCTGTTTCAGGTTAGTAATCAGGAGGCAGTAGATTTGGTTCGCCCTTTATGTGTAGGTTCTGATAAAACAGAGACATTTTCTGCATGCAGAAAACTTGCAGAGCTATCGGCAACCAGGGGTTCCACCGATGATATTAGTGTTATGGTGATTCCGTTACCTCATTTTTCTCCATGATTAAGAGGAGTTATTTTAAAAACTACTTCGAATGCTAACTGGCAACTCATTAACCACCAGAAAGTGTTAGTTCAGAATAAGCTTCCCGAGCAGATAGAGAAAGCAAGCAAAAGATCTTTTAGTACAGAGTTCTTGTTGCCGTTAATGATGGTGGTTATTTTAACAATGATGCTGATGATATACGAAAGTTTGCTGAAATTTGACACTGCGGCAGGGGAAGATTAAAGACTGATATAAACGATAAATTCCTGTAAATTACTTGCATTATGTAGCTTATATTATGTGGTTGGCATTAACCCACTCACATTATAGCGTCGGAAACAAATTTTAACACAACTTAATAAGAATTACAGTTACCTTTCAACATTTTTGCCTCTTATGCTATTCTGCGCATGGCCTTTGATGTTGTGCAAAGTCTTTACTCTTCTAGCCGTGGAAAGAACATGAATAGAGACCGAGTGGACTGCGTGTTGAATTTTTTTCTACTTCGCATTACGTGTATGACTAAGCTAACCTACATTACAATAATTACAAGCCTTTCCTTTTTTTGAACAAATCAATAATTGAAGTGTATGACTAGTGGAATGTGTGTTGAAAATTTTTGAACTATTTCGTGTTACGTGTATGACCAAACAAACCTATATTTCAATAATTATAAGCCTTTACTTTTTTGAAACAAATCAAAAATTGAAGTGTATGCTTTTTTGATTTCTCATGGAGCACATTGGTCAGGGTTGGCAACCGGCCTTTCAATTTTGATTTCTCATTAAACAAAGCATTGGATTGGAGTCGTTTTCAAGATTTGGACGGCAGGCTTCTCAGGGCTCCAACTTGCTGTAAATATTTTTCTTAATTTATTCATCAACTTCTAGTTGTTAGAGATGGTGATTTATGTATTCTTCTGCTCTTATGTGGAATGGAAACTTTTTTTTGTATCAATGCTGAAGAGCCACTGCAATTTCTTCCTATATTGGTTTGGTTTGGTTTTGGTTGATGTATAATATTCTTTTGAACCAAAAGTATTTTTTGAAGTCAACAGCTAGTGAAAACTGTAAAGTTTGGCATTGAGAGACTATAGCCATTAATTTAATATGGAAAGAAGAGCTGTCAAAGGTGTCACTTAAGTACCTTACCTTTCTTCTGCGAGTGGATTCCTCCACTATTGTTTATGACTTGTGACTAGGAAAAACACCTATGATTAAAGCCTCATTAACAGGGAAGTTATATTGGTGCCATGGATATAGATAGGTCATGTATTTGTCTAGTTTCTTGATTTACCATGTTCAGTGTGATTGAATAATGCAGTTATTGCCAGTAGTTTCTTGAATATGAAATGGGTAAAACGATTGACAGGTTGTGATTAATTATGTATATGAATTGGGGTAACAAAAAGGTCTGAAAAATGCTTTAACAGCTTGTAGCCTACATAGTTAAATAAAATAACAAAAAAAAAATGCATTTGAACCCACGCTCTCTCACGAGGGAGGACCAGAACTTGAGTCCGGCGCCTTATACCACTCGGCCTTCCGACATGTTCTGGTTCTGGAGAGATTCTTCTAAAATAGGATAAACGAACAATCCTTGGCAAGTTGATGCCTTAATTTTTAGTGCTGTTGCAGTTCAAACCGAACTATTTCAGAAAATAATTGATATTTTTACAAGAAAAATTGATAATTTCGCAAAACTCTATTCACATGAATAGTAAATAAGATTCACTTTTATGAGAAGTCTTATAAAAATATCAATTTACGTGAAAATATCGATTCCCGAAAAGAAAATTGTCAATTAATACAGTTAGCTTAAATTTGTCATCTGTAGCATTGAATATCATATATTCCCTACTAACAGCTATTCCTCCTCCTTTTCTCTTTTAACTAGAAAACTACCCATTTATCGGTAATATGCACGAGAATATTAATAAATAGATTTTTTAAGTGAAATAAAATATTATAAAGTATGAAGATAAAGATATTACATAAGAAAAAACTAATTAATCCCTTCTTCACAGTTCACTCCAAAGAAAGAGTTCCATTTTGACTTGAAAAAATCAATTAATAAAATTCTAAAAATCAACATAAAATTCGTATATGTTTTAAAATAATTTATAATTACGATTATTTTGACTAAAGTTAAATAATTTTGTATCGATCTAAATTCAAAAAGTGTTGCAAAATAAATTCAGAAGATCAAAATTTTATTTTTTATTTTTTGGAAATATGATAATAATAAAAATTGCTACTATGTAATTTAAAATAGTGCAATCTTTAAAAAATTTGAACTTTTTAAAGACTTGATCAGCAGGACCCAAACCTCAACAGTTAACATGCAGCCTCCCACATAGCACTCCAGAGATGAAGAAGACAAGACTTTGCCTTTGAATTATAAATTTATGAACGTGAAGACCGTACATTTATAATACACGCACTGACTTCCTCCAAAATATGTACTACTTTTCCAGATTAATCAAGGTGATTTGATTGTTGTGCTTCTATTCACCTTTTTAGTGATATTTTTTTTCCTTTAAACCTTTGATTATATATTTTTGGGTTAAATGTATTTTGCACGTCTCGGTTTACCCTTATTTTGTATTTCACACTTTATAATAGATATTTTGCATCCCACACTTCCACTATACTGCCACAAAATAACCCTTAGCCAAAAAAATTGTTAACTTAATTGACAAAATAAGGTTTTTTTAATCTACGTGTTGTCTTTTTAGGGATAAAATAGTCTTATTAGTGAAATTATTTTCCTTAAAATATAATATGTGGATTAAAATAGTCCAACTCTATCAATACAATAAATAATTTTTTGGTCGAAAGATGTTACTGTCGGTGTTTTAAAAGTATAAGATGTAAAGTATTTATTTTTAAAGTGTAAAATAAAAGTAAATTAATAGCCGCAAAGTACATTTAACTCACAAAATTATAATCAAAGTTTAACGGAAAAAAAGTACCCCACAAAATAGAACGGCGAATAGAAGCACAACAATGAAATCACCTTTCTTTTTGGGAAATTGTATTCGATAGCTTGGAATTGGTATTGGAGCTCTCCATACCAATTTTACTGTTTGGATAGCTGAATTAGTTTAAGATTAACATTGAATTAAAACATTAAAATCCTACTGTTGGGATAAAATTCATTGGGCCCTATATTTCAACTATAGGCCAAGGGTTACTTGGACACATACATATGATTGGGCCGGGTCATCAGTCCATTTTGGCAGGCCCGAGTATGAACAAGTTTGGTCCTTCTGGTGAAGGTGGGTTGATGGGTCGTGATTGATTGTTCCTACCTGCTTCTACAGACCGGGTCAGAGGGTGGTTGACCCTGGCTCCTCCCCTGATTCGACCCATGGCGGTAGATGGAAGGGGTGGTCACGTTTCCACTCATGAGAGGGTGATGGGACGTTCGGCAATGCATGGGTGAATATACACAGACAACCTCTCCAAAGACAGGTAAGTTTTATCTTGATAAAAATTAGACTGAGAGATATCAAGCATCTTGCATGTTCCAGCGTAGGGTCATAGGTCCTCCATTGTGACGTCGTTCACCTGTACTTATCCTCTCACCGGAGCATCCCCGAACGGCCCAAGCCGTGACTGGCCTGTGGGGTGTTAACGGTTTGTTACGTGTGCAGGTACTTCGCTGACGGGTGATTTCAGTAAGGGCGAATATTTGGCATTAACACCTACAATTACATAAATTGAATTCCATAACCAGGTGAGAATTTTAAAACCAATCATATGGACAAGTTATAGCATTCACACATAAGAAAACACACTGCAACTTAAACTATCTCTATCTCTCTCTCTTTTATATAATATATATATAGTAAGATAATTCATAATAAATATTTGCTATAAATATTATTTTAAAAAATACTCCGAAGGTTTTTTTAATACTATTCTACTATCTAAGTTGGCGAAGTGCAAATGTTTTTATGTTTTTATTTTTTTTTTTAATACCATTCTGCTACCAAGTTGACAAAGCGCAAATGTTTTTATTTTTTATTTTTTTTTATCATTCTGTTACCTAAGTTAGCGGATGATAGGGTGCACACAAAATCGACCAAAACCGATCGGATCGAACCAAACCGTTACTATTTCAAACCGAAAAACATAAAATCGAAAAACCGAACACTATAAAACTAAAAAACCGAGACTAGTTTGGCCGGTTTTGTTTGGCTTATCAAAAAACCGAAACAGACCAAACCGACCGAACAATTTAAAATTATAATATAATTTATATATTTTTCTAATAAATATTTATTTTATATAATTATATATTTATTATATGTCTTTATTGTGACGAATTTTCTAAACTTCTATCCTAGTGAGTGAGTTAGGTGATTTTTGTTTTTCGGAATTAGAGAACTTCTATTATAATTAGTAGTTATTGAGTTAGTGATTTATTAATTATTATGAAAAATTGGCAATATAATAAATATTAAATTATCAATTACGGAACCGAATAACTGAATAAACCGACCGATTTAACCGAAACCGAATAAACCGATTACAATGTAAAAATTTGGGTAGTTTTGGTTTTTAATTTTTTATAATCGACTTAAATGATTTGGTTATTTTTTCCCCCAAAAAATCGACCAAACCGATCGTGTGCACCCCTAGTGGATGAGAGAGAAAAAATCATTTCATGCTCCGCTAACTAAGGTGACGGATGAGAGGGAAAAAAATCATTTCATGCTCGCCAACTAAGATGACGGATGGGAGGAAAAATAAATTAAAAAATCATTTCATGCATCCGTCACCTTAGTTGACGGACCATGAAATGATTTTATTTTATTTTTTCTTATCCGCTAATTTAGGTAGCGAAATTGTATAAAAAACAAATATTTGCACTCTGACAACTTAGGTAGTAGACTGATATATATATATATATATATATATATATATATATATATATATATATATATATATATATATATATATATATATATATATATATTTGCACTCCGCCAACTTAGGTAGCGGAATGGTATTAAAAACACTTTTAGAGCATTTGCTGAAACAGTATCTATAGCAAACATTTGCTATGAATCATCTCCCATATATATATATATTCTTTTTTTAATAAAAAAAAAAAACTCTTATTTTATTATTATTATTAGCACCACGTCATTGGATTAAATGCTAGTTAAAGATAAGGATATAATTAACTATATATAATTTTTTTCCACTAATTAAAAAGAAATGCTTTAATATATTTAGAACAAATATAATACAAGTTTGGACGTCATATTTTTCTCATTGTAACTAGTGAAAGTACAATTTTAACCTTATAAAGAAAAAATAAAATTCATGCCAAAAACTTGCATATAATTTTATCTTTTTTTAAAAATATTTATGTAATTAAACATTATTTTAATTTTCTCATAAAATTATTTTTATTACAAATTTTAAATTATATAGTCACTTAATCTCACCAGCTTTTATGCCAATATTTGGTCCTTCCCGAATTGAATTGAACAATGATGCTCTTTCAAGATTGTCCAGAAGAACAACATTAATTCTGAATACCAAAAATAAATGCAATGAGCTATTTCTAACTCTATAGAGTTTCAATTCTAATTGAATTCAAACACAACATATCCAAACACACTCGACTTTATAATCAATAGTTTATTTTCAGCCGATATATTCTCGCCACATATACTATCCTCTATGCAATCTACTAGTAGTAGTTGATAGTCCGTGCAATTAATTTAAATAATAAATAATATAATTTGTTAAAATTATGATGACAGAGATATTTTTTTTATAATAAATTGTTTTCATATAAAAATTTTAATATATTTTTTGTATGACATATCACTTGTATTTACAAATATATTGATTTTGCTATAATATTGATTGTTTGTATATTTTTATTTACACTGTATTTAATTATTTATTGTTTCCAAAATAATCTTTTGGGATAATTATTTGTGAGTGCTTTTTTCTGTTAGACAGTTGAACTTTACATGTTACTTTTTGTTGATGCGTGAATTTTTTTCCACGACATAGATAAGTTTTTTTCTTGTGTTTTTATATTTATTTTTGTTCTTGTGGGATATGAAAATTTTATTATTTATTTTTGAAATTCAGTTTATATTTTATTAATGTATTAGTTTGAACGTGATTTTTCATTTTATCAAATAATAATTCACATAAATGAACTAATTTTATAGCTTGAAATTATAATCATAAAATAAATAGCGATATTGATATCACGTTTATCGATGTAGACATAAGGTAAATAGCAATATTGATATATAATTTATCAATAAAGACAAAAGATATGGGAAGAACAACTCATCAACCGCATAATAGCCGGTAATTATATATTCTCACGTCTTATACTATACATAAAGTACTTTATATGTATATAATATCAGTTATGTATTGTAAGACTTAATTTATATATATCAATCTATATATATATATAGAAATACTAACATCAAGCATAGATAACAATAGAATTAATTTCATAGCAAATCATATATTTAAAATGCACGACTCTAAAATGTAGTTTGTACCCCAAACTTTTTATCATTGTTAAAGTTTGCATGGATAGGACAGCGCAAAATAGTAGAAGAAATGCAGATGAACTGGTTACGATCATAGGATGGAGTAATTAATACCTACAAAATCTTGGGATGTTGGGCTTGTTAGAACGAACAAGGCGATGAACCCGAGAAAGCAAATATATTGAACATATGAACGCGTTCATTGATCTCATAGTGAGCAGAACTTTGTGTAATAATTGGATTGAGCCAGATAAGAATATGTCATGAATTTTAATGAGTGAGATTGTAATATTTTATTGCGAATCGAAATATGTGGGTTCAACTAGCGTGTATAAAATTTTACTCTATTATCAATAGTGCGATTATGATCTTTTGTACAGATTTGTGGTGAATTAAAATAACTTAAATTGATGCTATTAAGACATGGGTTGAACATTATTTTGGATTTGATTTGTGAATAATTGTATTGGCCCAGAGGAGTAGGTTAAGAATTTAAATGAGAGAGATTGTAATACTTTATTGCGAATTGAAATATGTGGGTTTAATTAATGTGTATAAAATTTTACTCTACTACCAATAGTACGATCATGATCTTTTGTACGGATTTGTGGTAAATTAAAATAACTCAAATTGATGCTATTAAGACATGGGTTGAACATTGTTCTGGATTTGATTTGGGCTATGACTAACATTAATTTATATAATCTATATTATAATAATACACGATAAAACTCTATTTTGAGCTAAGGTTGAGTATGGTGCGATTTAAAATCTAAACCGCACGTAAAATTGCTTAGATGCGGTTTGAAAAATTCAAAACCGCTTATAATTGGTGCGGTGCGATTTTGAAACGTGCGGTGCGCTTTTATTTGGTACGATTTCGGTTTCAAAATCAATTGAAATAATTAAATTTTATACAATTTAAATTAACAATTTAACATCATACAATATTAAATATCACTTTGATAACACACAATCGCACACAACTTTATTTCTAAATAAAAGCAAAATATAACCTAAAAACATGAATAGTGTTATCTCCTTACATATGAAAATTATAAACAGAGATAAGTGCAATTTAGAATAATTTTAAATGTTTGTACATTATAATAATTCTTCTTGATATGCTCAATTTTGACAGTGAATGGTGCGGTGCGGTTTATTGCATGCGTTTTGCTCAGAAACCAAACTCAAATCGCATTTGCAGTTTTTCAATCCACCTAAAACCGCCACATACGCCGGAACCATTGGTACGATTTTAATTGGTGTGATTTTTGCGATTTTTGGTGCGGTTTTGAGGGCAATTCGATTCCTTGCTCACCCCTACTTTGAGCTCAATATTTTTAAATCAATCATAAAATTATTAAAAGAAGCCCACCAAAAGAACACAAATACCAAATCCATTTTTTCCCTTGTCCTCTTAAACAACTTCTAGCTTATTAGAACTTATCGTGTGTTTCTTTTTTAGAAGAAGACCAACTTATAGCTTATTCACCATCTTAATGAAAGTACATTATTCTTGGCACAACTTTTATTTTTATAGAACAATTTATATCCGAGTAAGCTGAATTGTTTGATATGTATGTAGATTAACACGTCTACATAATTATTTTGAATAATAACAAGTTAGAAGCTGGGTTCTCCTTCGAGTTTAAGAATAATTAAAGATATAAAGTGTTCAATTAGAACATAATAATGTGGCTAAATTAGTCGGGAAGGGGTAGGGACCTACAATACCCATCCTCCATTTTATTTGTGCATTAGAGGTGTTACACAACTTTAAGTTATCTACAATAAATTATAACAAACACTATTTTCTCAACTTATTATTTTAAATTAAGCTCTGCCTTATTAAGTTGACACAAGGAAAACCCATAATGTTGTTTAGTCTAATTAAATCAAACTAGTCTCTTAGCCCTTGCACACGGACCTTGCTTTATTGTTATTTTATAATTTTATTGATAATTTAATAATTTTTATGTAGTTAAAATTCTGTAATCAAGTATGTAATAAATAATATCATAATAATTTATAGATTTTAAAATAATCTAGATAAAAATAATAGTAATTATTCAAATATATAACATTAATAGTAAATTTTATTTTGTATTGAGTGTAAGTTTGTTATATTTTATAAAATTCATGATTAAATGTGATTATGATTAGATGTATCAATGAAACTCAAAAAATGAATAGGCATGAATATGACATAGATATCTTAATAATGCAACTATCATTAATAATTAAAAAAAATTAAAAAATTATTTAACTAAATATTTAATATAATCGAGTCAACTTAATTAGATAATATGAATTACAATTGAGTTAACTCGGTTGATTCTTTAATTAATTGAAAAGTTATTCTCAAGTTTTACTTTTAAATATAGGTATTGATTGAAGGATGAAAAGTTATGTTTATTATTAGAAAGTGTAATGAAAATTAAATAACAATTTTTATACTTAAAAAAAATGAAGATAGAATAGACCTCGAGAAATAGAGAGATTCAACGTCCAAAGTCCAAAAATAATTGAAAAATGATAAAGTTCTAATTTTTTTTTTTTATTCTTTTGATATTTTTATAATGTGAACATAATTTTTCTTCCAAGTACCAAAGGTAAAAAATAAAAATAATAACTTGAATAATAATAATAGTGTCACTTAAGACAGATACAATGTGAGACAAATATATCAGCTAAATAGAGAGGTGTTTTAGCTTAATATTTTCTAATTTATACTGTGTTCGGTGTGATCAGACCCTGACCGTGAAAATCATAATTATGTTTTGATACATTATCTTTCAACTTCTAAGGTTTCGGTTGCGGTTTTCAATGGTGGAATATGAAATGGGTCATGTGATCCAAGGCAAGTTGGAAAAAAAAAAAAGGGTTGGAGAATGATGACTTATTGTTGGAGCAGCCACAATTTGGAGTATTTGGGTTGGTAATAAACCAAACAATGTCTAGTAATAAGTAGGGGTGTGCTACCGGTATATATCGTTTTAACCTAATACCAAATCGGATCGGTATTAAAATTATACAAAATTTGATACTGATTGGACCGATAAGTTGGTTCGGTATCAATTTTTACCAAAAATTATTATAATTATTATATATTATTATTATTAAAAAAAATAAGAAATCGATTATACCGGTACAATTTGGTAAATATCGAAATTACTGATCAGTACCGGAACCAGTTAGACCGGTATATTGGATTGATTTTTTTTGTACCGAATTGGCCAATTTAGACCGGCCGATAAACCCAAAAAATCGATTATACCAAAAAAATTGAACGGTAATAAATACATGCTAGAGTGAAAATTTGAACGGTATAGATTTTTCTCATGGGAATTGGCTATGAACCAATAATTTTCATATGTGGAATATGGATCTTTTTGCTTGGCTATAAAGACCTCCGTTTTATTTTTTTTTTGCTTTGTTTTTTTTTATTTTATGTTTGTAACATCTTGTAATATTAATCTATCTATTATATATATATATATATATATATATATATATATATATATATATATATATATATATATATATATATATATATATTAAAATATAATACACTTTAATCACAGTCTATCATATATCACGTTCACATTAACTCAACTTTTCACTAGCATTTATTAAAATTGATTTATTATTATATTTATTCAATAATCTATTTTTTAAATATTATCCCATAAAAATATAAAAATAATCACAAATATATATATATCTATATATATATATATATATATATGATTTTTATATAATTGTATATAATTCTCACAATAATTTTTTGAATTTTTTTAAAGCTATTTTTTTTTATAATATTGTCCCATAATTATATGTAATTATCCAATAATTTGTTTTCTTAAATTTTTTACAGCTAATTCTCACACACAAAAAATATAATATTATCACATAATTCAACATAAATATAACTGTAGACACCCAAATTTTGCACTTTTGCACTAACCCTGACAGGAGGGCAAAATCATCACTTGACCCGACATGCGAAAAGGAAGGTGGACCCCAACACAAAGCCACCACAACGATTTACGGTCAAAGCTGTCATAACAAACAACGAGCATCAGGTTACTTGAGGCGAGGCAAACAGCTGATTCAGAAGAACCTGATTTGATCACAAAAGACGACTAATGGCCACTACGCTTACGATGGTCGAGGGTCTCGCTCCCCGGTGAGCGAGTGGCTGCCCAACTCGTGCGGTGAGCTGGCGGGGGTGGAAGGGGGCAGCGCCCCTGGAAGCCAAACACAAATAACAAATTCTATATCAAGTCGCAGCCCTCCGAACTAGTCTCCCAGAACAATATGACACGTTTTCCAGGGATTTTCAGATTGCAAAATACGAGCCTTCCAGCGAAAAAACGAAAGACCGACATCAGTACACGAAAATCAAGGAAACACCGAAGCCGCCCGCAGATGGAACTGCGGCTGGCCGCAGCTGCACCTGTGGCCAAAATCTGAGTTGCTAAAACGCCTCTTCCAGTTTCATTTCTTCAGCAGACGCGGACGGAAAAAAGAAGAAGGAAAAGAGAGAGCGCGAGAGAGAGAGAGAAAGCCTTCGGGTGAGAAAAAAAAGTGAGGATTTGTTTCCTTTTGTTCAATCTTTACTACCTTCCTTGTATCCTGCATTAGATTGGAGTGCTAGTGTGTTCTTTCCATCAATATCAAGGCAAAAAATTCGATCTTCCTTTGTGTTGGTGCATATTTTATAGATTTATTAGATTTAATCTTTTTATCGTGCTTTAGTAATTTAAATCGATAAATAGTCGTTTATCTGTGCATTTGTTGGGCGGATCTACTGTGGATCCGAAAATATTTGGTGCATTGCTATTTAAATAGTTTGATTTTGTGTATTTTGAAGTTAGATCCAATGTAGTCAATATATGTTGTAGATCTGTGGATTAGAGACAGTTAGGGAGGATTTATTGTGGATGGAATCTCCTCCTAACCTCCCGATGATATCCTTTTAATTTATTTCATAGTTTTTACGTATGTAGCGATCGTGATGCGCCTTTATGTAAATATGTACATTTTTTGGCCTTAAAACGACATCGAGTCGAAAATCGGGTTTAAGGCCCCGTGATAGTGAAATGTGCGATTGTGGGTGTTTTGGGTTATTTGGATGGCTCACATGCCCATGAATAACTCCAACGCCATTTTAATGCTTGGTTTTTCCTTTTGACGCGAGAAAATGATTTTGGAATGAAATGATAAAGATTTGCATAAAATCAATCAAAGTAGGATATTAGATCACTCGTAGGCTAAAAATAAAATCGAAAGTATCGGATGAGCTCCATTCCTATTTGACGAAGGATTCGAAAACCTTGTTTTATAAATGTCATCATTAAAGATTTTGTTATCAAAACGAAAGCTTAAAAATAAACTTTTCAAAACGAATCAAATCCTTCATGCATAGGGTCAACGAGATTTCAGAAGTACTTTCAAGAAATAAAGCATTCCAACGATTTTCATAGGCACACACGCGCGCGCATACACACATTTTAGGATTTAAAGGACAGGAAAGCATTAAGATAGCGGTAACCGTATTTTCACGGAAGTCGGGGGATGCCTAACACCTTCCCCTCGCTTCAGCAAGCCCCCGAACTCTATGAATCTCGGTTTGCGGACCAATTAACTTGGAGTCACATATAAGCCACTGCGATTACGAAAACAAAATTTGGATGAGTTGGTACATCCATTTCAAATATACCAACTGGCGATTCTGGTCAATTGACTCATCATAAAATCGATCTTTCAAACCCCGTCGACACTCAAGCCGACCCTTTCAAAATCACATCTTAAATCCAAAGGCTAAAATTGAAAAGGACAATTATTAAAAAACGAAACGACTTTTCCGGCGTCGACAATAACTATGGTTTTTAAAAATATAATTCTCACAAAACAAATACGCATTTTTTTCACTTTTTGTGCGAGTATGGAAGTAAAAAATTGTAAATGTAACATTATCTCATAATTGTAGATAACTGTCGCACATTAATTTTTTGAATGTTATCCCATATAATTGTAAATAATTTATTATATATTAAAACACAGTACATTTTAACCAAAGTCTGTCACGCAAATATAAATCTGATTTTTAAAAATATAATTCTCATAAAACAAATATGTATTTTTTTTGTACTTTTTGTGTGTGTATGTGTAAAATCCCAAATTTTAATAAATAGAATTCAATTTTTTCTCATAATTTTATGTCTAATAGTAAGGTGTTAAATTAATAAAAATTAAAGTTGAGAATGTTATGTGAATTTTTTTTTATGTCAGACAATATTCGATTGGTGGAGAAATATTCGTTCTGTCGGAGAATATTCGTATGACGGTACTGAAATATTCAGATATGGGTGGACTCCACAACAAAATATTGTCGGATGTAAAAAACGACAGCAGTAACCTTTTTAAATAAAAATTGTCAACGTTATTATCATTTTTAACTGTTAAAATACCAAGTGATAAAAGTATAGTAGCATATGGTATTTTATAACAGCACAGTATTATACAATGTTTAAATTATTGAACTGATAAAGTGACTATTGTGCAGTATTTCATCAATAATTGTCATTACACAATATTTTACATTATTGAATCAATAATTGTTATTAAATAATATTTTACATTATTAAGTACATAGTGTTCCATATTATTGAATAAATAATTGTCATAATGAACAGTATCTTGCATTATTGGACCAATAATTGTTACAGTAGTAGTCACGGGTATTAAACAGTAAGCATATTTATTATTTGAAAAACACCGTATGTTTAATAATTGGGATATTAAATTAATAAAATAATATAAAAATGTGTAAGTGTGTAACACGTGTAAATGTGTAACGCACGTAAATGTGTAACCGCATGTAAATGTGTAACGCGTGAATGCGTGAAACGCATGTTAGTCAATGAATGATGCAGATTAAAGTGTGAAACGTGTATTGGTTGATGAGTGATTTAGATTAAAAGATGAGATTAAAATGTGTAACGTGTATGTGAAAAAGTTGGTTAGGCTCTGGCTATAAATATGAGGCTTAACATAAGGAGTTTCATACATTCCTCGCTCAATTTTCTTTCCACTCTTTTAATATTTCTTAGTATAAGTGTCTCTCTGAGTGTATTATAATTATCTTAAGCGTTGAAGATTTGGAAGGGTACGAGTATTGTTCAACTAAGTTTTTTTTAGAAAAGTTATATAAACACTCACACACACATCAATTTACAACTTTTTCTTTAGAAAACTCTTCTATTAGAATATTTATTTTGAAAAAATTCTTTTGCAAAATTTTACTTTTAAAAAAATAATCTCTTTAAAACTATTTTGAAGTATATTTATACTGTATAGTCACTTTGATGATTTTATATACATAAAAGTGGTATGTGTCACTTGCTAATTAAATTATGAATATGCATATAGGTTGATCAACCTCATAAAAGTTGTATTTAGTCACAAGATAAGGTAAGGGATACCGTCTTTTTCATCTTCTATCATTTAAACTTACTACGGTAAAAAAATATCTTATTTGTACCTCTAATAATATTAAACGGTGAAAAATCTTGAATTAATAATTCATTAATATTCTCTTAATAGTTTGCACTTCATCTAATATCATTTGACAAGAACATTCCTATTAAATTTTCATCGTCATATTTGAACTGGGAACTCATGGACCTTGAACTTTTGAACTGTTGACATTTATTTAAACTGTGAACATTTTTGACTAATTCCTTGTACCGTAAACCTTTCCGTTAAACTTCTTCCTTGTGGATCTTGGACATTACTTTTGGACTTGAACACATTTTTTTCTATATCATGTTGACAATTTGGACATTTATTTGAATCCGAACAAAGTAAATTTTTTTAACTTCTAATGTTATTGTTTATTCTGTTTATTATTTATATATCTCTGTTGTTAATTCAATAACTAAGAATCAGGTTGTTTTGAGTATGTGAGACCTGAGGCACAGATGATAAGTTAAAGGCGATATAGGTTAAAAGCAATATAAGATAAATGCGATATAATTGTTTGGTATCTTTGGTCGGATAACAAGGACATGTGATTAGGTTATCTTTGGCCGGGGGCAAAGAAGAAATGTTGTTTGACATGATCATGACCAGTGGTGTTTCATATGATAAAAGTTGATGATGATTTTCTTAAAAAAAGAAGCTAGTAGACATCATGATCTGCTTGCTTATCTTAGTGGTGGTTATTTCACTACAGTAGAATTTTATTTAAGAACTTAATTGTTGTTGTTGATTTAAAAATTGCTGTTTAAATTACTCTATTAACAATTCAACTGCAACTATTGATTTAAAACTTGTTGTCTATTATATTTAATTAATAACTCAACTGTTGAAAATTAAGAATAATTTATTTTTCATTATCTTAGTCATGATATTATTTATTGGGTTATGTAAGCTCACCCTTTCCTTTTTGTTCAATTGTTCAAGCAATGAGAGCGTAGCCAGGACTAGGGGTGTTCAACCAGTTTTTACCAGCCCGGTACCGAATCGAACCAAAACCGAAAATAGAAAATTTTCGGTACCGATTGAACCGGTTTACCGGTTCGGTACCGGTAAAAACCAAATAAAATCGAAAATTAATATAATTATTATTTTTTATTATTTTTAAATTATTTTTCTTTTATTATTATTATTGTTTTTATTATTATTTTTATTAATAATATAAATAAAAAAATCGGTATAACCGGTTCGGTTCAGTATTTACCGAACCATAAAAGACGGTACCGAAAATCGGTATATACCGATTTTTTTGTACCGATATCAAACCGATTTTTTTTATACCGAACCGGCCGGTTCAGACCGGTCCGGAAAAAATGCCCACCCCTAGCCGGGACTAGCGGGGAGGAAAGGAAAATGGAGTAGCTTTCCGTGATAGTTACTATAGTAGTCTTTATTGTATTGTAGAATAGTAATAATTATGAAGATTTAGTTGTGTATTATTGAGTACTGTACAGTGTATTGTAATAATTTTATTGTAACTTTTTGACGACTCAAATTGGGTGGCGTGGGCCCGTTTGGGGGTGTCATAGTATCCCATAATTGCAGATAGCTCTTACAAAAAAATATGTAATTTAAAACTAATTACAACTGAATAGTTTTTTCACTACACTCAATCAGAATATTCTCACACAGACAAATAAAAATCTAATTTTGTACTTGACATTATCAAAAAAATAAATTTTATTCTTTATATAGATAATCTTTGATTTTTTAATTTCTTAACATATAATTTTCACACACAAGAAAAAAATGTAATATTATCTTATAATTTTCACACATAATTTTTTTAAGATTTTTTTAATTTCTTACTCACATAAAAAAAAATACTAAGATTAATAGATTATAGAGTTAAAAATTGCAGCATACAAATCTAAACTGACATTTAGATCCCAGAATTGTAAATTCAAATTGATTTTATATTGCATAATTTAAGCAATTACAAATTGATATTATCCCAAATTTATGAGTGATTGATGTAAACATATTTTTTTATTTACATTATAAATAGAGATTAACACTTTAATTCTAAATCACACAACAAACAATGCTTTCCTTCTTTAATTTTCTACTATCCAATAAGATTTATTTTTTATTCCTCTATTACCATTCCTAATACATTCAGTTGTTTTACTTCACCCATAAATTTACTTCAAATTTGTGTCATTTGATTATATCTCAATATTGTAGCAATTTCAAATTGATATTATCCAATAATTTGATTTTTGAATTATTTTATTATCTATTTTTTGCAGATAACTCTGACACAAAAATATACGATATTATCCAATAATTTGATTTTTTTTTTATTTATAAATAATTTTCAGCCATAAATTTATAATATTATCCCATAATTGAGTTTTTGAACTTTATTTACAGATAATCTTCTAGTATAATTTTTTTTAATTCCTTACTCACAAAAAAAAAATGTAACATTGTTTCATAAATATGTTATGCATTCAAATATAAATTGATATTAAATTTTAGCAATTTAAAATTGATATTATCCAATAATTTAGTTTTTGAATTGTTTTATTATCTCATTTTTGCAGATAACTCTGAAACATAAATATATGATATTATCCAATCATTTGAATTTTAAATTTTTTTACAAATAATTCTTATGCAAAAAAATATGTAATATTATCCCATAATTAGGCTTTTGAACTTTATTTATAGAAAATTTATGCATAAAATTTTAAAATTTCTTAATTACACAAACAAATGTAATATTATCCCACTCGAACTCGTAACCTCGTTCTTATACCAAATGAAGGATCAAGCGCTTACCACTGTATCAAAAACTATAGCTGTTAGTAAAGGCGCAATTTTATTTCCTTAACACATAGCAGCGCAGAGCCCCACGCTAAGTGGACATGAGAGACTGCACCTATTGTCAAGGGGTAGTGCCAATGGGTCAGAAAATTACTCCTCGGGCTGTTACTCTATGAGCGCACAGAAGGATTTTGGGGTCCAACCCCAACAAACTAATATTATATTCCAAAATTGCTTTAATTTCAAATTGAAATTATATACCATAATTATATCCCATAATTCTAATTTGATATTATTTCAAATTGATAGGTAATTGATCTAAATAATTTTTAATTATATATATATTTTTAACAAAATAAATAATTTCATCGCAATGCGCGAAATTATATATAATTTAAAAGAATATTCAAGTTATTTTGGACATTTTTAAATAACTTGGATACCGGATCGTATCTCTGGGGGACTAATTTTTTAAATAAAAGTTTATAATACAAAGATGACTTGTTACCCAGTTAAGAAAAATAAAGATTGAAAGAAAAAGCTCAGAAAAAGGAAAAAGCACAAGCACGGGGTTGACGCTAGTTAAAAATTAAAATTGGATACAGTTTTCAATTTGTAAATTAACTTTTTACATGCTCCCCCCCCCCCCCACCCCCCGCCCCACAAAATAATGCTCGAACCCTCGTCCACCTCGGATCAAGATTGTAAGCTCAGATCGCACATTCTTTTTCCGAATTTTTTTATAGAAAAATAATAAAACATGTTTGTACTACTCTCTCTATTCTCCGTCGAGCCCCCCAATCTCTCTCCTCTTTATTTGATTATTCTTCTTCTCAATTCCATTTCTCCCCTCATATATTAATCCTCACGTTAGAATACCCACCAGCATACTATCTCTCTCTAGATCTCTCACTATCTCTCTCCAAGAGCGTGCCAGGGTTTGTCAGATCTCGTAGCCATTTGAGTGGAATCTCAATTGGCGATCAATCATCTCATCTCACTCGCAGATCCGACTTCTGATCTCAACCTTTCTATCTCGCCACCATGGCGGCCGCTAACGCTCCGATCACTATGAAGGAGACCCTAACGGTAACTTACCTTCGCATTTCGTTCCGATTCATAGTCCTTTTTTTTTTCGAATTTTAACTGAATTTGCATGATTATTTGTTTGAACTGATAGAAAACAGTTGAAAATTATTTAAAAGTTCAACTCTTTGTTGTTGTTGTTGTTGTTGTTGTTGTTTTCTTTGACGTTTTGATTTGTACGATTTATTGTAGTAGAAGTGTTTCTATTGGTTAATATCTGCCCTAAAAGAACCAACAGATCTGTTATGTGTAATTACTTTTAGATCTGTAATATCGATGTAGTTTATTTGTGGAGTTACAAAAGTTGAGTTTATGAATATGGCATCTAAATTCTGTCTTCTCGGTGGGCCTTTTTTTTTTGTCTTAGTGGTTGTACAGTGTTTTATATAAAAATTGTGCTGTTGTTACAGTTGCCAAGCATAGGGATCAACCAGCAATTTATCACGTTTACGAATGTTACGATGGAATCGGAGAAATATATATGTGTTCGTGAGACGGCGCCACAGAACAGTGTTGTGATTATTGATATGAGCATGCCAATGCAGCCTTTGAGAAGGCCCATTACTGCAGACTCGGCCCTTATGAATCCAAATTCAAGAATTCTCTCTCTAAAAGGTACTGTTACATAATTAGATGCTAAAAGATTGCTTTTAGAACGAACCTTGTTATTATCTGTGTGTCAAATAGAAGTAATTATTTGCCTAAACAGCTGTAGAAATGGTTGAAAATGTTTGTCCTTCAATGTGGCTTTGTTATTAGTTACCTTTTATAGTTGTCTCAAATTTTATAGGGCTGTACGTCATATCTTGAGTTGATTATTATCTTCACTGTTTATGATACTCATTCGTAGCTAAGGAATAAATGTTATGCATCTTCTACTCGGTGCTTCTCAATTTGTTTTGCCTACATCAATCTACTTTGACATTGCTAAGTTATTGACCGGAAACATTAGACTGCATATTCTAGCACTGTAGCTTAATTTGGAAATACATTTAGTGTGCATGGAATTGCAAATTGTGGTATTTCGGATATTTCCGTATAAATGGCTTAGTTTTATCTGACATTGAGACAAGTGCTAAGGATCATATCAGAATTTGATAGCATCTCTTGTTTATTATTGAGTTAGAACTTGTTCAACATAGTGTTGGCATTATCCAATGCTTTATTCACTTACCTATTGCATGGCTGGTGTTTTTTGTGAAAGAAAAAGGTTGTATAGCCCCCTTAGGTCTTGGCACACTTGTTAATTACGTCACAATATACCAACTATTGAATGAAACTATCCTTTTGAAGCTTCACTTCCGGGAACTACTCAGGACCACTTACAAATATTTAACATCGAGATGAAAGCAAAAATGAAGTCATATCAGATGCCTGAGCAGGTGACATTCTTATTCTCTCTTTCGAATATCTTCGTTTCATTGTGATTTATGATTTGAAGTTTGGTTTAACTGTTACTTGCTGCTGCTTAATTAGGTTGTTTTTTGGAAGTGGATTACTCCCAAATTGTTGGGCTTGGTTACGCAAGCGGCCGTATATCATTGGTCCATTGAAGGTAAGAAGCCCGCTCTTTTACCTCAGCCAGCAGTGGCAACATGTTTTCATAGGTTCTCCATTTTAGCTTTCCTTTCACTATACGAACTCCTAATGTAGTTTTTCTCTTATAGTTTCTCTATTGATCTTTATGTAGGCGATTCTGAACCTGTAAAGATGTTTGATAGAACAGCTAATTTGGCAAACAACCAGATAATTAATTATAGATGTGATCCTTCGGAAAAATGGTTGGTTCTGATTGGAATTGCTCCTGGTTCACCAGAAGTATGTTGTTCCAATTCTTCAATACTTCGATTCTGTGAATTCTTCCAATTATGCTCTTTAAGCTAGATTGCAAAGTATCTTAGCTTAATTTTGGAACCAAGTATCCTATGATAGCATCAAAGCTACTCCCTTTTATTGTTGATTGCCACCTTCTTTTATTATGTTGAAACTTGCTATTCTAATACCTTTGATGTATAACTACTCCCACTTAGCGTGGGTAGAGCAGTTCTATAACTATGCTATTTTAGATGGAGTTTGTTGTTACCTATGAACCGATATGGATACGTGACACGATACAAATTGATACGATATTTTCCCAAAAACAGAAATATGCTAGGGGATACATAGAATTGTTTCTACTTTATAATCGTAATAAATATAAATGAATATTTGAAATAAATAAATTTCATTACTACTAGAGCATAATGATTAATGAATATCAAGTAAAATAATAAAATAAACATTAGCATGTTATATACTAAAATCTGTAAGTCTAGTAGTTACATTTGTTACGTAATCAAAATACAGGAGTCAATATGAAATGAAAAGTAGGATAATCATAGACAAGATTCAAAAATGTTCGCAGCGTGTCCGAAATTTTAAAAATAAGAAACAGAAAGAGTCTGTTGTTTTGAGGTCGTGTCCTAACATGTCCAAGAAGCCTCTGCCACCGACTCGTTGAGCTCTGGGAAATGTCCATGCTTTATTGTTGTTATTATGGGGTCATCATACTATGGTTTATGTTCATACAATTTCACCATGAGCACCACAATTTGGTTTCCTCTAGTTGTCTTGTGGCAATGAACTTAACTTGTTGCAATTGCATTAATTCGATGTTCTTTTGGTCATTTTATACTGAATAGGAAGTTGGTTTTTTAATGTGGAAGTACTTATGTTCACTGAATGGTACACATCATAAAAGAAATCATTTAAAGAATTTTAACCGGTTTTCATCAATATAATTTCACCTTCAGCACAAAAACTTGGTTTCATCTAGCAGTCTTATGGCAATGAACTTAACTTGTTGCAATTGCATAAATTCGATGTTCTTTTGGTCATTTTATACTGAATAAGAAGTTGTCTTTTAATGTGGAATTACTATATTTGCTGAATGGTTCACATTACAAGGGAATTTTCATCAGTTATGTTATGCTGCTTCAAATTATTACATTTGATTCCCCTTGTCGATAAAATGGAGAATAAGTTGGTTTGGCTGTAATTTGGGAATACAAATCCTGATATAAAACATGTGACATGAGTTCTCCACTCATATTTAAGTTCTCCACTCATATTTATGATATCACAAGATGAATTCTATTAAGTTTATCGAATGAAGGATGTATTTTGTAATTTATTTATTATTATTTTTGATAGTATTTTTGTATACTTTACTAAGAAATTGGAAATAACTTCTCCCTTGTAACCTTTTTTTGTAAACTTGTTTTACTGATCTTTCACTTCCCTTTTACATTCATAGAGGCCCCAGTTGGTCAAGGGAAACATGCAACTTTTTTCTGTGGAACAGCAGCGCAGTCAAGCTCTTGAAGCACATGCAGCGTCATTTGCCTCGTTCAAAGTGTGTTTGTTTCCTGACCTGCTTATAAGTTTGTTACTCTTTCGATTACATAGTGTTCTTGTATGTCACTTCAAATATGAAAACGTTCTCACTGTATCTTTTGCATTATTTTAGGTGCCAGGGAATGAGAATCCATCAATTCTGATTTCGTTTGCCACAAAAAGTTCTAATGCTGGACAAGTCACATCAAAGTTGCATGTTATTGAGCTTGGTGCCCAGCCAGGTACTCGTGTGCCTTTACAAATACTTTACCACTTTTCATTGTCTTACTTTGACGCACTTGCAATAGTGAGGTTGGTGATGTCTCGGCATTTCTTTCTATTCTAATGTGCAAAGGTTTTATATAGAGATAAATGCATGCACCTTCTTTTATGTGAAATTATTTTGTTGGTTGATGCATTTACTTCCTTCATAGATTATTTTTCAATTTGGGGTAAAGTGGGTATTGCGGTCTTCTTTTTCGCCTTCCAGTATCCTGCTTATATATAAATGTATTATATGCATCTATCATGGGGTTTTATATATCGATCCGATTTGGCAGTTTTTCTGTATGGATATGAGTCGTGTACATTATTACCAATATTTCATTCTCTGGGTAAAGCTGCTGTTATGATCGTGTAATTAGTTTTCTTGTGTTGGAATATAATTATAGACCGATCATTATGTTTAAATTCTGCTTCGTTTTGCAGGGAAACCATCGTTTACAAAGAAACAAGCAGATCTGTTTTTTCCTCCTGATTTTCCTGATGATTTTCCAGTTGCCATGCAGGT
Source organism: Hedera helix (assembly GCA_947179155.2). Lineage (NCBI taxonomy): Eukaryota > Viridiplantae > Streptophyta > Magnoliopsida > Apiales > Araliaceae > Hedera > Hedera helix. The sequence goes on from OX359285.1 coordinate 26,355,567, forward strand.
CCGTTGTCTGGCAATACTTCTTAGTACAGTGGATTGGAGTTTAATCTAACATTCTGTTTTGTAATTTGGCAGATTTCCCATAAATATAGCTTGATCTACGTGATCACCAAGCTTGGACTTCTATTTGTTTATGACCTTGAAACAGCTACTGCAGTCTATAGAAATAGGATTAGTCCAGATCCAATTTTTTTGACGTCTGAAGCTTCATCGGCTGGGGGTTTTTATGCCATCAACAGGCGAGGACAAGTGTTGCTCGCCACTGTAAACGAATCAACAATTGTGCCTTTTGTCAGTGGCCAAGTAGGTTTGATAGCTTTTAAAATGTTCTGATTTGTATGATAAAGTGATTGCTTTTCATTAATGTTTCCTGATTAATTTTGCAGTTGAACAATCTAGAGCTTGCTGTCAATCTTGCCAAAAGAGGAAACCTACCTGGTGCAGAGAATTTGGTAAATTGATTCTCTATTCTAGTTTCTTAGCAATGTATCTCTTTTGATGATATCTGGAGGAGATATTTCTGGTGTAAATTTGTGGTGCTTCTAAGTTCATTGAAGAATTGATATATTTTAGTTTTGATTTGCATGTTCCTAGTTGAGTGCTTATTTGTCATGATTTAGCATATTTGTTCTTATTTTTTGTTCAATTACTTCCTCTGTCCAAATTTACTTGTCCCTTTTCTTTTGAATGTATGTGACACATATTTTCAGACATGATGAAAGCATACTTATAGTATTTATTTTCTATAAGTTATTAGTTTAATTGAAAATGTAACATATAATTATGTTGAGGATGTAAAAACATTTCAAAAATATTTGTCTGCTTTTGCACACCTTATGGATGTAATTTTTTTTATGTGATACCCTGCTTGGGCGATTACTTGTTATAATCCCTCCCAAATTAAGTGAACCGATTTGACTGGAGCATTGTTAAGGAGGGGAGTTATGATTCTTTTGCTTTTAATTACTACCCGACAAAAAAAAATGTTTCGATATGTGTTCACTTATTTGGACATCCCAATATATAAAGAGCTCACATAACATGAGTTCACTTATTTGTTATTATTGTTGGTTACTTATGTTATTATATTGCGCTATGAAACTTGCAACCATCCTGTATATATCTCAGGTTGTTCAGCGTTTCCAAGAGTTGTTTGCTCAAACCAAGTACAAAGAGGCTGCTGAGCTTGCTGCAGAATCTCCTCAAGGCATTCTTCGTACCCCTGACACAGTTGCCAAATTTCAGGTATCTATTTCCATTTTGAAAAATAAATTTGCTTCAATCCTAGGTAAAGATAATGGTTGATTATTGTGGCACGTAGAACCTTTTCAGAAACCACACCTATTTCTCTTGGCAGATAATGTTGCTGCCTTTATGAAATTCTCCTCTTAGTATTCTATTTCTCTCTTAAAAGGATGGGGAAATTGATACTCTTTGTCTATAAGATGGCTCAAGTGCATAAATAATTTGTCCCATAAAAGATACCTTAAGCACACTAAAATTGTTGGGAATTAAGTCGATGCAAACCAAACAATATAAAATAAAGAGAGAAGAACAACAAAAAATTTAACATGGAAAACCCTTAAAGAGAAAAACCACAGGCTAAACTCTAAATCTCTACTATATCAATAATAATGAGCTTACAAAACTTTATGTTCCACAATATCGCAATATAACTTTTTGCACGGATTAAAAGTTGCAAAACTCTCCCTCCCACAATACAATTTTTTTGCACAAAATATAAAAATTGCAAAAAACCTTCTCCCTCACTTAAACACAAAACTCACTTACACCAACTCTTAGGATGCTACATGATTTTTGATTGTGTTACTCTTCAACAATTAAGCATAATAATCTATTTATATAGTACTCACAATTTTCCTCTTCCTATTTCCTATTTCAAGTAGGATACTTTCAAAATAATACTCCTACCAAAAATAAGATTTCTTCTAATAATATGACTCCAACTTATAATAAATATACTATTAAAAATAGGACATTTTTTTCCATCATAGCATTTTTTTTTCTGAATAGGATTTGAGAAGTATCCCAACAATTCCTCCATCGACTCGAATCCCAACCACTTCAATTTCATGTTTGAATACGATTTGAGGAGTATCCCAATAAAAATGGTATACAAAGATTATTTTGTCCTTAAATGTATTTAGGTGTGGTCCCCTAATTTAAAGAAAGAAAAAGATAATCTAATGTACTATATGTTGGGGTCCACAATGGGTAAAAATGGATCTTATTTCATACTCTCCCCTCAACTTTAAGTTTCTTAATTTATGTGAAAAATGTACTTAAGTTGTTTTTTTGGGACGAAGGGAGTATATGTTTGGAATAAAGTTGGATGAAGGGACTTGTTTAGCTATTAATCAAGTTCGAACTCTACAAACCAATGATTGGCTCAACTCGTTTACAACCCTAATTGCCAATCATTTTAGCAAGAAAATATTAAAAAAATGTCCACTAATATAGTAGGCTTTTGCTTTGTCCAATGATGTGGAAGTATCTGTTCAATAATGATCTTGGCTTCTAACTTATATAACAGAAGTAAGTAAATACTTGTGTTTTCTTTTTGGTTGACCTAGGCTATATCATTTTCAAGAACTATTATTTTCTACATAAACACCTCAAATACTTGAAAAGAAAAAAATTATATATGCATTGCATGTTGAATTTATATGAAAATTGTCATTAATTTTTTATTTTAAGGAGAAAATTCAAGCTTATATTAGAAAGTCGAGGTGGTTCTTTCTTGCATTAATTGTTTAAATTTTTTATTTCAAAAGCGTCTCCAATGGTTTTAATGGATCTGTACAATACATCTTACTTGATGATTAGCAAATTTGCATCACAAGTCTTAGCGTGGTGAGAAAGACAATTTCATGAGAAACTTTGCAATTTTGCATGATAGCTTCCAAAACATAGCTCACAAGAAATTGTGTTTGAAAAAATTGTCGTTGCAAATTTTATTTTACTTGCTTGTTAAAGGAAAATGCTATCGAGGCTTGAAGATTTTTGATAATGATCAAGTGTTTTTGAAAAAGTAGATTGCTGCTTGTTTTGTTCCTCTAGTGTGTATTTTTGAATAGTGCAATAACTCTACTGTGGTAGCTGTAAACGTATGTTGAGATTTTCATGCATACCCTGGAACCAAGATCTCTTTGAATCATGATCTGTTCCCAATAGGTATGATATCTCCAATTTTATGATGTGCGAGTTCCAATTGAATTGCATATGTTAGGCGCTGTACAAAATGAAGTTAGACATTATGTTAAAAAGGCTACTTCTGATTTACAACTACAAATTATAGCTACTGGAGCCTGCGGTTGGAGGGGAGGGGAGGGGTTGCGGGAGGTAACCTTGTTGGCTGCAAGATACGAACTAAAAAACATGAAAATAATTGTGAAATTGAGCAGTGTTCTAAAAATCCCTGCCTAGGTCCGACTAATCCCCGCCTAGGCGCTAGGCCCTCTCTTGGCGCCACGCCTAGCGTCTCGCCTATGCACAAGGAGGAAAAAAATTCCCTCCAGAAAATTATATGGGACTGGAACGGCAAAACAAAGAAATTAGGCGGGGCCTAAACGGAAAATTTAGGGCTGCAATGGTTTTTTTAAAATTTTAATAACTAAGCTACAAAATGACGTCGTAGGAGTAGATGAAGAAGTTGAGGGCTGTTCGAGCCTTACTTGGAAAGTGTTTGGTAAAGCATCCGAAGCGGATAATGTGCTAGAGCCTAAAAGAAATAGTAGAAATGTTAGTAAGAAAACTCCATGAAGAAGTTTTTTTGTTTGATGATGACACGGAAGAAGAGATATAGAGGGATATGGAGATGATGACTATTAGTTTGTATTTTTTTATTATTTGTTTGTATTTTAACTTTAAACAATTGCATGTTTCTGTTTGAACTTTGACATTAACAATATGGATATGTGTTTGAACTTTAAGTAAATGCTTTTATTATAGATTGTTTTCCTTTATATTATTGTTTTGTTTGGATAAATGTAAGATAAAATATTAAAATTGGCTTAAAGTAAAAAATCCCGCCTAGGCCCCCCTGGCCGCCCGCCTCCCGCCTCCCGCCTTTTAGAACCTTGAAATTGAGTCTGTATTTAAACATGTACACGTGTCCTTTGCATAGCATGGTGGTTGTACACGTTTTGCAATCTACAAACTCGCTGGTCCCATTTTCTTTTAGTTATAAGCTATCTTTTTTTATTGATTGCCATGTGGTCAACCTTTCAGCCAAATGAACGTTTTCTCGTTGAACGTTCTTTCTTCTCAATGAATTTTATTTGGCTGATAGTTCTTGGCCCTTTTCGGCCAACGCCAATCATTATTCGTTAGTATATCTTCATGCCATGGTTCCTAGTTAACCGCTAATGTGTCACCTCTCAATACCTCCGGGTGGCTCTATTCATACTGGTGAATTTGTTGGTGGTGTGTAAACAGGTCTCCTTGTTGATTAGTTTGTTTTAATTTTGTATGAATTGATAATTATAAGTTATTAAGATTTCTAGATCGACTGATGTAGTTTAAGACCAGGATTAAGTTGTTTACTTGCTGTATATAAGGATCATTAATTTATTTGAGGTAAATAAAGGATGAAATGCTATTTTTGGGCTAAATGGCTTAATCCATAATACGGAAATATGACTCAAAAAATGTGCAGGTAGTAGTAGTACCAGGTGAAGGTTATGGCAGTATAATAGAGTATTTGTTTATGTACTTGTAAACAAATAAATTAATAAAATAGAGCAGTTTTCTTTTTTAAAACGTCATGTATTTTTTTCTGTTTTCAACTTTTTGAAAGGAAGATATGAGAATAACTGTTTCTTGTCGTTGAAAGGAAGAGATGAGAATAACTGTTTCTTGTCTTATATGCAGAGTGTTCCTGTGCAAGCTGGACAAACTCCACCATTGTTGCAGTACTTCGGAACCCTTCTTACAAAGGGAAAGCTTAATGCATTTGAATCTCTAGAACTATCTCGCCTTGTTGTGAACCAAAACAAGAAGAATCTTTTGGAGAATTGGTTGGCTGAGGATAAGCTCGAATGTAGTGAGGAACTTGGGGACCTTGTGAAGGTGAGGCTTGATATATGATATGTAAAATTGTAAAGTGTTTTTAATGTTCATCATGCTGCTGGGTATTCAAACTGTTTTTGCACTTTTCGGACTTCAGTAAAATGCTTCATTTTGCAGACTGTGGACAATGATCTTGCTTTAAAAATTTATATCAAAGCAAGAGCAACTCCAAAAGTTGTTGCAGCTTTTGCTGAAAGAAGGGAATTTGACAAAATTCTCATATACTCCAAGCAGGTTAGTGAGATGTTTATGCAGTAAGCTGTAATATTTTCCAATAATTTACATCAAGTATACATATTGTTTATTTGAGCCCTCTAAAAAAGTCTTAATTTTATTGCTTTACAACGAAAGAGTGAAATATTATATTTTTTCTTGATACAGGTGGGATATACACCTGATTATTTGTTTCTTCTGCAAACAATTCTTCGTTCAGATCCTCAGGTATGCAAATAATTAAAACAGTTGGATAAATTTTTATTTGTCCATCAGCTGAAGCTATATCTTGATAATTTATTTCTGATTGGTGTCCAGTATTTTAAACGATTCATATTTGTTCATTGCAAGTTTTCATCGTGAATGACCTTGATCTTATGATTCTTTTACTGTAACTATATTTTAGGTTGAACTTTTCTACAACCTTTTGGTTCTTTTTACATGTGTTAATATTCCAAGAAATAATATTTTTCTCGTGTAATTTGAGTTGAATAGACTTGGGGGAAGTACCTGTCTACGAGAAGTATGACATAAATTTGTTCTCAATGATGAATTGATTAATGACTGAATAACATAATGTGGTGGCTGAAACTGTGAATAGTAACTCTTTTTTGCTTGTTGCAGGGAGCTGTAAACTTTGCACTCATGATGTCCCAAATGGAGGGAGGTTGTCCCGTTGATTACAACACGATAACTGACCTTTTTCTCCAGGTTCCTACTTTCACTACTCTTTATTTTTTAAAAAGAAAATAATGTGTAAATCTTATTGAATCTATTATGTTTCATCAACTAGTTTTTGCATAGTTATTTTAAATTTAAGGCTTTCCTTGCTGAAACATAGAATTATGGAATTACATAGTCAATTTTTTTGGGGACAAGTATGATATTAAGTTTTCTCCCCTTTATGTTTCAATTCCTTTAGCGGAACTTGATACGAGAGGCAACAGCATTTCTATTGGACGTCCTGAAGCCCAATTTACCGGAACATGCTTTCCTGCAAACTAAGGTTAACTTTTTATAGATGTTGAGGAACTCCTTTTTGTTCATCTGAACCTACTTTAGCATCTTAACGTTTATAATCTATATAGGTTCTGGAAATAAACCTCGTTACCTTCCCAAATGTTGCTGACGCTATTTTAGCAAATGGGATGTTTAGTCATTATGATCGTCCACGTATTGCTCAACTTTGTGAAAAAGCTGGTCTTTATGTGCGAGCTCTTCAGGTTGGACAGCTTCCCAGTACTAATGTTTTTCTAGTGTAGTTGTATTTCACCATTTGATGAATTGATCTAACTTTTGACATTGTTGGCAGCACTACACAGAGTTGCCGGATATCAAACGTGTCATTGTGAATACTCATGCGATTGAGCCACAGGTTTGTCTGTTACTGTCCTTGTTTCTACTTTTATTGTAGAAAACTGCATGATTAGTACTTGAACATGCATTTCTTTCCTTCAGTCTCTCGTAGAATTTTTTGGGACTCTATCTCGGGAATGGGCGTTGGAGTGCATGAAGGACCTTTTACTGGTGAATCTGAGAGGCAACCTTCAGATAATTGTCCAGGTATGAATTACTTCTATAAAACATGGTCCATGCTAGATGGTCAAATATGGAGTTTTACACTCAACCACAAAAGTGTACCCAGTAATTATCCGATTTTGCAAGTGATTCACCCTTCCGTTGTTTAGGATGACCAAAGCTAAACATGGCTGATTGCAGGTTGCCAAAGAATATTCTGAGCAGTTGGGTGTGGATGCATGTATAAAAATCTTTGAGCAATTTAAATCATATGAAGGGTTGTACTTTTTCCTGGGGTCATCTTTGAGCTCCAGGTAATTTTTTCCTAATAATCTCCATTTTTGTGAGACTTTTCCAAATTTCATTTGCGCCTCTTAAATTTTGATTAATTTATGTTTAACTGGTTTGTTTGCAGTGAGGATCCTGAAATTCATTTCAAGTATATTGAGGCAGCTGCCAAGACTGGACAAATCAAGGAGGTTGAGCGTGTGACAAGAGAATCAAATTTCTATGACGCTGAAAAGACAAAGAACTTTTTGATGGAAGCTAAGCTTCCAGATGCACGACCACTAATTAATGTGTGCGACCGCTTTGGTTTTGTTCCAGATCTTACACACTACCTGTATACAAACAACATGCTTCGATATATTGAAGGCTATGTGCAAAAGGTATAACTTTTTTCAAGGACCTTCGACCTTTTATTTGGTAATACAAACACGTTAACAATTATGCTGCTGAACTCCAATTGCATTTTTTCTTAGGTCAACCCTGGAAATGCTCCTTTAGTTGTAGGGCAACTGCTAGATGACGAATGCCCTGAAGATTTCATCAAAGGGCTGATCCTATCTGTCCGTTCGTTGCTTCCAGTTGAGCCCCTGGTGGATGAGTGTGAGAAAAGGTGGAGTTTATTTTATTTTTATGACATCCTTCATGGTTTCCTTTTGTATTTTACATCCTTACTCTTTAGTTGTGATTTCAGGAATCGGCTTCGATTACTTACTCAGTTTTTGGAGCATCTTGTGAGTGAGGGAAGTCAAGATGTACATGTTCACAATGCTCTTGGTAAGATCATAATAGATAGCAACAACAATCCAGAGCACTTCCTCACTACAAACCCATATTATGATTCACGTGTGGTTGGTAAATATTGTGAGAAGCGTGATCCCACGCTAGCGGTCGTCGCATACCAGAGAGGGCAATGTGATGATGAATTGATAAATGTTACGAACAAGAACTCTTTGTTCAAACTGCAGGCCAGGTTTGTGACTTACGCTCTGAAATTTGTGATTCATGCATACTTTCAATTGAAGTTCGGAGGTTTACACACCCATGTTCTTTTTCTAGGTATGTGGTTGAAAGGATGGATGGTGATCTCTGGGAGAAAGTTCTTAATCCTGAAAATGAATATAGAAGGCAGCTCATTGATCAAGTTGTTTCTACTGCTTTACCGGAAAGCAAGAGCCCTGAGCAAGTGTCTGCAGCTGTTAAAGCTTTCATGACTGCTGATCTTCCTCATGAACTAATTGAGCTTCTGGAAAAGATCGTGCTCCAAAACTCTGCATTCAGCGGGAACTTTAACCTGCAAAACTTGCTTATCTTAACTGCCATCAAGGCAGATCCATCTAGAGTAATGGATTACATTAATAGGCTAGATAATTTTGATGGACCTGCAGTTGGGGAGGTGGCTGTGGAAGCCCAATTGTATGAAGAAGCTTTTGCAATTTTCAAGAAGTTCAACTTGAATGTCCAAGCTGTCAACGTTTTACTGGATAATATTCAAAACATTGCCCGGGCTGTGGAGTTCGCGTTTCGTGTTGAAGAAGATGCCGTTTGGAGCCAGGTGGGGAAAGCTCAACTCAGGGAGGGATTAGTAAGCGATGCAATTGAGTCGTTCATTCGTGCTGATGATGCCACTCAATTCCTGGACGTTATTCATGCTGCTGAGGATGGAGATGTATATCATGACTTGGTGAGATACCTTCTGATGGTTAGGCAGAAGACGAAGGAGCCCAAGGTGGACAGTGAACTCATTTATGCATATGCAAAGATTGATAGGCTGAGTGACATTGAAGAGTTCATTCTCATGCCCAATGTTGCTAATTTGCATAATGTTGGTGATCGCTTGTATGATGAAGCACTATACGAGGCAGCAAAGATAATTTATGCATTTATCTCTAATTGGGCAAAGTTGGCAGTCACCCTTGTTAAGCTGAAGCAATTTCAAGGTGCTGTTGATGCCGCTCGCAAAGCAAATAGCTCAAAGACATGGAAAGAAGTCTGCTTTGCTTGTGTTGATGCTGAGGAGTTCCGCTTGGCTCAGATTTGTGGGCTCAACATTATTGTTCAGGTGACATTCTCCTCCCATCCCCAAAGTTGGGACTTTGGAACCTATAATTCAATACATCGATATTTGATCTACCATCTATCCTTCAGATCCTTAGATGGCTCAATTTTAAGCAGAACTGCCCTTTATTATGGGAATTTTTACGATGAAGCAGTTGTGACTTTGGAAGTTATAATACCAAGTATTATTGTTTGATCTACCAGTTATTTTTTGAATTTCTTTAGTTTGAGTGATGGACCCATAGATGGCGCAGTTTTGAGCAAGACTTCTGTTGCTATAAGATCTTTTAGGTTGGCAATTTGTCTCTAGTTTCAACTTTGGAAGTTATAATACGATGTATTAGTATTTGATCTGCCAGCTATTCTTTGAATCCTTTAGTTTGAGAAATGACCCTTGGATGTCATAGTTTATAGCTCAGCTTCCCTTTGTTATGAGATTCATTAGGGTTGTTTTCTTTGCTAATTTTCATCATTGTTGCACTAGAAGCTTCCCGTGTAGGTTCAATCCTTGTTTCTAATGGTTAATTGTTGATATGTTTTATTTATTTGGTAGGTGGATGACCTGGAAGAGGTCAGTGAATACTATCAGAACAGAGGATGCTTCAATGAACTAATCTCTCTTATGGAGAGTGGTTTAGGATTGGAACGGGCACATATGGGAATCTTTACCGAGTTGGGGGTCCTTTATGCTAGATACCGTTATGAGAAGCTTATGGAGCATATTAAACTGTTCTCAACCCGACTCAACATTCCCAAGCTAATTCGAGCTTGTGATGAACAACAGCACTGGAAGGAACTAGTCTATTTGTATATTCAATATGACGAATTTGACAATGCTGCAACAACTGTTATGAATCATTCCCCAGATGCTTGGGATCACATGCAATTCAAAGATATTGCTGTTAAAGTGTCGAATGTGGAACTTTATTACAAGGCTGTGCATTTCTACTTACAAGAGCATCCCGATCTTATCAATGACGTTCTCAATGTTCTTGCTCTTCGCGTGGATCACACACGTGTGGTGGACATAATGCGGAAGGTTTGTATTTTAGTCTCTCATCGCTAGAACCATGGTTTGAATTCTGGAGGTTTTCTTCTTCTTGTCTGTAATGCATGCTTTTCCTTGGTGGGTTGTAGGCTGGTTACCTGCATCTTGTGAAACCGTACATGGTTGCAGTTCAGAGCAATGATATATCTGCTGTGAATGAGGCTCTGAATGAGATCTATGTTGAGGAGGAAGACTATGACAGGCTACGTGAATCAATCGATTTGCACGATAACTTTGATCAGATTGGCCTTGCACAGAAGGTGAGGTGTAACTCAATTACATTTTTGTTTCCTCGTCTGTCATTCTGAGCAATCTAATTTTGATAGCTGTCTTACTATGTGTTTGAGCAGATCGAGAAACATGAACTTCTTGAGATGAGACGCGTAGCTGCTTATATTTACAAAAAGGCTGGTAGATGGAAGCAATCTATTGCACTATCTAAGAAGGATAATCTTTACAAAGATGCCATGGAGACTGCTTCACAATCTGGAGATCGTGAACTTGCTGAGGATTTGCTTGTTTATTTCATTGAGCAGGTATCCGTCCAAACTTAAGTTACATGTTTTTACTTGAAACCTATTAAGCACAGATACTTTTAGAAGGTCGGTGTGTCCTACACCACTTTGGACACTTACGTCAAGTATTTATTCCTTCACTTTATGTGAATCTTTTTGACCCTCACCTAAACATTTGAAAGACACACGAGGTCTAATTTTTCTTGAGTATGTTATGGAAATACAAGTCTTCTATGAACGAAAGGAATGCTTTTATAATAATAAAAGTAAGACAAAGGAAAATGAGCTTACAGACTATTAGGCATAACTAGAACCAAGGAGAGATTAATTTTCTTAATTTTGACTCTTGCATGTTTTCATTACGCTTGTGCAGGGAAAGAAGGAATGCTTTGCATCATGCCTCTTTGTTTGTTACGATTTAATTCGCCCTGATGTTGCTCTTGAATTTGCCTGGATGAACAATATGATTGACTTCGCCTTCCCGTATCTGTTGCAGGTGATCTTCTTTCTTGTGTGTGTCTGTGTGTGTGCCTTTGGTAGGTGGGTGGATGGATTTGACGATAGGAAACAAAATATTAGAACCCAGAGGATGAGTGAAAAAGAGAAAGAAAACTGCCTTGTGGTTATGAGTAACTACCGCTGCTTTAGCTTTTTGTCGTGCATAAAAGGCTCAAGTTTCCTTAGTAAACAAGTAGTTAGCCTTGAATTGATTTTAGTTGGATTTGTAGTTTTGCTTTTAGTTTTTCCATCTCTAAAATTGGGTTATGGAATGTTTATTTTGCCTACCATCTATAGATGAAGCTATTGTCCCCATAGTTGTCACGGCGTCGCTCAGGCGTCTTGGCGCTAGAGAAGGATAAGACGACCTATTGGACGTTGAGCTGCTAAGGCTTACGCCTCAGTAGCTGATCCTAGTGATTAACTCATTTTGGGTATCCATGACTAATCATACCCATAGACTTGTTATGTATTGTAATTTTATTACTTATTAGACTTGTAATGTGTGATGGATGTTGACTGGTTGGTTTTTTATTTTCTATGTAGTGCTTGTTGACTTGTTCTGTTAGTTTTCAATTTTGATTGTTTTATTTTTGACTTTTGATTGTGAAGTATTCATATAATTATCTTTAATTGTATTTCATAGTGTTAGTTATGATATTTTTAGTTTTAATGTATATAAAATATTATTATTCAATATACTTTTGAAGTAAAATAAACAAATGTATAAATTTAACATTGTTAACGACTTGTCGCCACACGGATGTCATGTCGGGCACCTTATAGCATAAGCGTCCTAGCGGCCAACTACTACCACGCCTCGCCTTTTCGTGCTAAAAGTTTGACTTAATCATACCTTTTTATTGTTTGGAGAAGAGTACCAACTTAAAATTGGCTATGGAATGTTTATTTTGCCTACCATCCATAGATGAAGCTATTGTCCCACATGCCAATTTCCCCACCTTTTCGTGCTAAAAGTTTTACTTAATCATGTTTTTTTCTTGATTGGAGGAGTGCTTCTGATTTTTTCATAATAGTCTCATCTGCCCATGCTATTGACCCTTGAGCTGAACAACAGGAGAGATCTATTCTGACCTGGTCTGAGTGAATTCACAGGCTATATTGTCTCTCTTAGTTCATTAGTATTTAATTTTTGGAATTTGGAGTTTGATTTCTAGGCTGCAGCTCACTCCTTATCCTAGGGCCTTGGTGGATCTGGCGTAGTTCACCTATTTATATTCAACAATGCAATTTCACTTTGTTCAATTTGATGCAGTTTATTCGCGAGTACACAGGCAAAGTTGATGAACTAATTAAGGACAAAATAGAGGCAGCCAATGAAATGAAGGCTAAAGAAAGCGAAGAGAAGGACGTAATTATGCAGCAGGTAATATTTTTGTTCTGCAAGTAACATAGTTCTGTTCATTATTTTGCACACCATTGGCAAACGTAATTTATTTTTTGTGGTCTTACCTTAAATTTGGAGCTTGAAAAGGTAGTGTTTTTAGGACATTTATGTATTCTGATCAGTTATTGATTTCGCTGTTAATTTGCAGCACCATTTTCAGTTCTCATTATAATTAGAAATTTGACGCTTTGTTCAATTATATGACGGGGCATTGTTTTTTGCAGAATATGTATGCTCAGTTGTTACCTCTTGCTTTACCTGCACCACCGGGTATGGGAGGAGCAGGGATGGGAGGTTATGGTCCACCACAACCGCCACCTATGGGTGGAATGGGGATGCCTCCAATGCCCCCATTTGGCATGCCACCAATGGGCTATTGATGTATGGTTGATTACGTTTGTGGAATTTCAGCGATTTAGATGTTTATCCTTTTCTCCTTGCTGATATTATTTTGAATGGGCTTAAGCCAAGGTCTTCTTAAGTAATAATGTCATTCTAGTTTCAGATGTCATAGTGTGGATATATATTTCCTTGTATTCTTTCGTAGGAGAGGCAATTTTTTGCAGCTGGTAGGTGGCAAGTTGAGGATAATCTTGTGTTGTATCAAAAGGAAAAGGCGTTATACAATATGCAACATTTTGTACTTGATTTCTAAGATTAGTTTTAATGCCTTGTGGGGTTGATTACTGGGATTATAAGTTCTGCATTCTTGGGCTCCATAACTGTTTTTTTTTTTTTTTTTTTTTTTTTTTGTTGTGGTTTTGCGCTTTAATCTGAGTAACATTTCTTCAACAAATTCTTTAATCACAAGTTGTCTCAACATACCTCGTGCTATTGGTTGGTATGTAGTCCAATTTATTTGGCAAATGCAAGTCCAGATGCAAACACAAAGTTACAGGGCTTGCCGTTCTTATCACCAGTTGGGGACTTGAGCATAGGCATAGCAAATGATTTTAATTAAGAAATCTTGTTACTTTAGATGGTTATTTGTATTGCCAAGTTGTCATTTTGATAGTTTATAGCAGATAATGCATTTACAAACCAAGTGTTTAGAACAAGTAATCAGGAGATTTACTACCATGTGTACTGTTTATTTGTCTTGTGATATTTGGACTTTAGCATTCTTGTTTATAAACAAATATGTATTCTATCCGTTTAAAGAATCATAATATTAATATTTATTTTTTAAAAAGTTAATTAAAGATATTTTTAAATTAAATTTTTTTTAGTAATATTTTTTAAAAGTTTAAATTGTTTATAATATATTGATGAAAGTTAAATAGTTTCATATGACATTTAAAAATCACAATGTTTCAAATTTAATTTAAAAAATTCACAATTTATCTTATATTGTATACAAACATTATTGTGTTTACCAAGAGAGACTAATTATGAAGGAGTAGGAATAAATTAAATGGGTATAAATCTCAATATTATTCTTTTAAATTTATTAAAAAGATGAAAAAGAAAATAATAGTTAGGAGATAATATGAATAAAAAAAAAGTAAGAAAATTTTCTCTTAAAAATTGAGTTAAGAAGCCAAAAAACCTTATTTGAACTCAAGTTACTGGATTTCCTTACCACTGGACTATAGAACCACTTGGAGGATATTTTTTGAGAAGTGTTATTTTTATGGAATTTTTTTAAATATAAATTATCGTTATAAATTTATAGTGACGGTCAAAATTGTTGTTATAGACCTATAACAATACTTTTTATGGGTAAATATAAAAAAATTATGTAAAAATATCAATTTTTTTTTTTTTTTTTATACTATAATATGAAAATCATCATGCCTAAAATTGAAGGTGCCCTATCAATTTTCAATCTCTATAATTTATCTATCATCAGGCTTCTCTCTGTTCAATTCTCTGCCACAAACTCTTCTCTCTTTCATAATTCTGATGGTTGGGACGTAAAAAAGCCAGAAAAACCAATCAATGGCTGGTTCTTTAAATACAGTCGTCTGCTTCAACTCATCACTGGTAAATAGTTTCTCTCTCCTTTACATTTTCTTTTATCACCTTAGAATTGTTCATACATGTACTTATACTTCAATCAATCTGTTGATGTTCTCTTTGGATAATTGCGTAATCAATCCCTCAGTGAATCAATTGTTTCTTCTTTATCCATTTTTTTAGGTTATTATGTATTTTTTGCCCTGAAGTTTCACTTGTGGTGGAAAATGGGTGATGAAGGAGAATACGTTTTTTTTTTTTTTTTTTGGGTTCATGAAATCAGTATATGTTTACAAGCACTTAGCTCAAGTTTGATGATAACGATGCTTGGTCAATTTTTAAATTAAATAGAGGACTGTTTAAGTCTAGGTTTTGTTGTTGATACAATTATTATCCATATATTATATAGCTTTGTGGTTAAGTTTTATGGATTTTATAGTACTAACAATGATATTTTAACACATTATATTTAGCTAGTAACAGTAAGTATTAATTTTTATGGTAATTAGTAGTACTATGTAGAACAATCCTCCTCCCAATCTGTTAAAATGATATGATGTATTGGTGATAATTGTGGGATATTGTTCGTGTTGCACTTTTCTGAACTAGCGATAGGTGACCAAAAGTTGTATGGGTTTTGTTAGATACTATAAAGTAGTCATTAAGAGGATTAGCGATGTTCGCCGCCGTTCATGTAAAATTTTGAAGAACTTACATTTCTTTGTACATTATAACAATTATATACAATAGAAAATAAAATAAATGAGATCACCTAAGCAAACGCTTGGTCCATGTCAAAAAACGCCTAGGCACCGCCTAAGAGGCCTATGCTAGGCACCCCCTCCGCCTCCTAGATCCGCCTAACGATTTTTGGAACACTGATTTTAAGAAACCTTAATATATAGATATACAAGTTGTAAATTAATATTAACATTCATTTCCTTAAGAAGAGAATGCTGAACTAGAAATGCTTACATTTTTAGTATTTGAACCATTCAAAGTTAATCCAGCATACCATATTTAAGATCACATGGGGTGCTATATTCCCATTCCCGTTCCTCATTTCATGTGCCGGAACGATCCACTTTTCAGGTTACATTATGTTCTACTTGTTTCTTATTTCATATGCCTCAAAAAAAACTTTTCGAACAGAAATCTTATGACTCTCGAGATTCAATTACAGTGGTTAAATTATTAAAAGATGTCAAAGGAACCTATGGTTTATGAGTATATTCTGTGAGAACTGAAATAAAGATTATCAAGGTCCATAAAAGATATTACATGTTCCCTGACTTGCCATGGAAAATATCAAAATTCTTGGTACTTCAGTGAAAGGAGATCAAACATATAATTCCCTTATTTTATTGTAATCTGAAGTCTGAACATTCATAGTGATTGCAATGCACCTTGAGTATTTACCAAGTGCTTCTCAATAAGTTTCAGGCCAAGTACCAGCGTGTCCCAAGGATTGACGTTGGAGCTTCATCGCCAAAATCCACTCATTTCACTTCTCCTTCTAGAGTGTGGTTGGATTACGAAGATCTATAGAGGATAAAAAATGGGACCCTGTATTTTATTTGCAAATGGTGATAATATTGCTGTAGAAACCAATGATAAGGGTTCTGGAAATGCCAAAAGATCTCTTTCTGATGATCAGTCCTCATCAGTGAATCTACCATCATTAGATTCTTCAAAAACAGATGGCCAATCTGTAGCTAGTGCTGAAACTGAGTTGGGTTCCCAGATCCCTAAGGTTCCTTCTAATGGGTCAGTTGTTACTTCCAAACAGAAACAGGACGTATCTTCTGCTGGCATAAAATCGACACCAATAAGATCTTCACGGTTAACAGCAAGAGAGAAGCTAAGGGCAGTCCGAGTTCTCAGTCGTAAAACAGAACCAAAGCCATCTAAGACCCAACTTGGAAGCAATTAGAGGTTCTGAAAGAGAGTGATAGAGGGAAAAGGAGACCAGGCCTTCCAGAAGCACCAACAAACTTGTTGGATGACAGCAAGTTTGGAATGCCAAAAAAAGGTCTAACTTTTGAGTTGCCAGGTAGCGCCGATGTGTTTCTTATCATATTTTCAGTTGTTTTTATCAGCACAGTGATATTTACAACAACATACATAGTGTGGAAAGTTGGTGCCATTCATTTCAATGAGTACTGAGATGGGTTGTTTGGGGTTCTGTTCATGCCTTTGTGAATAACCAACTATATTGATGGATTTACAGGGCATCTTTTTTAGGTACTTGGGATGCTTGTTTTATTACTTTCTTTTTTTATCATGGTTAGAAACTTTTTATTATTTTATTATTTTTATAGAAATCTTCCCTTGAGCAATGTATACTTGTTGTACAAAATTAGATTGCCAAAAATTAAATATCTCAAGTCTTTCATGGTTAAGTTTCTTCTGCTTCATATGCTTTGTATTAGCTTTTGGTGCATGCATACAAAATACTAATATATACATGTATTGGGCCTCAGTGATCTGGTTGCACATGTAACGCGAAAGGGATTAACCACAAAGCTTCCAAGGACAAGCTGGAATTCGATTTCAAGTCCTTGAAAGAATCCTTATCAACTAGGCTAGGTACGAGTAGGACTATGGTTCATTGAATTTACTCCGTGAACCTTTTTTTACCCACGAGTGCTCCAGTTGAAACTTGTCTCTGTAATCTCCTGTTTCTCTCCCTACCGATCACTAGCACATGCCTATATTTTTCGTCGAAATTCAGCCTTTCTGCCATAGTAAGGGATTTTCCATGCTTTCCGATATATCAATTCTCTAGTGATATGAGTCGAGCATTTAGGCATATATATATATATATATATATGGTGATTGATCTATTGGCAACGTTGTAAAAAGACATTTATCCTTACAATAGATCTCAGCCGTCTAGACTGAGATCTAACGGTTAAAGTGACCCTAGTTCCGTAATTTAGTTTACAAAAATCCGCAGTTTAATACTGCGGACGGTAATAAATATTTAAATTGCCCCCATTTAATTTGGTAAATATACTGTCCGCAGTTTAATACTGCGGATGATAGAATTTTGGTTTCCCCCCAAATTGCTTCATTTTTGATTTTAGGTACCGTCCGCAGTTTAATACTGCGGACGGTACCGCGGACGATAGGAGGTACCGTCTGCAGTATTAAATTGCTAATGACTTTATTATCTAAAAATGACCTACTTTTTCTCTTTCCACACTACTTCTTCATATACAATAACATCAAAACCTTTTGGCGAGAAACTGCACGATCCGTTCAGAAAGAAAAATGTGTTAGTAATTTCTCTTTCTAAATCTCACACACATATATACATACATGTGCGTCAGTGTTTGTGAATAAATTTGAATTAGAAGAGAAAAAATAATCATAACAGAGATGATGATGAAGATATGTCAAGCCATCTCTGTCTATCTGATACATAATATATCGCCTTAGCCACTAGATTATAAGCTTGAGGGGAATCACTATCAGAAATTATGTCAACCTTAAAACTTATGAATTCATTTTGTTAAAAATAAACCAACATTTAGTATGACACAATCCATTCATATGACATTATGACGACGTTTTTGGCTTTGGTTTGGGTTTGGTTTAAAACTGCGGACGGTAGAAATATTGCGGATGACATTTTTACAATTTCTATCATCCGCAGATGACATTTTTGCAATTTTTACCGTTCGCAGTTAATTACCGCGGACAGTAAAAATTGCAAAAATGCTATTTGCAATATTCTTACTGTAGTATTAAACTGTGGATGACAAAAAATTGGCCAAACCCAAACCAAACCAAAAAACGTGGTTATAATGATATGAATGAATTGTCATAACACAATGTTGGTTTATTTTTAGTAAAATGGATTTATAAATTATAAGGATGACATAATTTCTTGCAGTGAGCCATTTCAAGCTTACAATCTAATGGCTAAGTAGATATATTATGTATCAGATAGACATAATGGCTTGACGTATATGTTGAACATTGAATGATTAAATTTGATGATTAGGAATAATGTACAAGGGCTGTATTAGATAAGATCAAAGCTGTTAGGTTGATCTATTATTAATTGTATAAAAGTCTTGTGTGTTGTACTAAGACTTATATAGATCAAAACTGTTAGGTTGATCTGTTGATGTAATAAAGTCGTAGAAAGAACTCTACGATTTGTGTCAAGGAAACTCTACGATTCGAACATACTCTACGATTAAGGCAACCAATCGTAGAATGGACTCTACGACTGTGCTTCAGAAGACTCTACGACCAACCAGACTGTTCTTTCCGAGAAACCTTAAATTGGACTCTACGATCAACATTCTAACAGTTGAGTAAACTCTACGATGATCAGTAAGAGATGATCCTTTACAGATCAATCACGTAAGCAAGGGTATTCGTAGAGTTGATCATATAAGATCGTTGAGCAAAAAGGCAGGAGACATCACGTTTCTCAGATCAGGAGCCATTCTATTCAAGTATTTAATCTTCATCAAAGTAACTAAAAAGGAAGCTTCTGCAAATCGATCAAGTCAGAAAAGTCAGGTGTCTGACCCAAGCGCACTATGGAACAGAAAGAAGACTTTCAAGGCAGAAAAGTCAGAAGACTGTGTCCTATCAGACCTATAGTTTGGGAAGACCAAACGACTCTATAAAAGTTAGTGGGAACCTATGTCTGACATCTCTGTCACAGAGAAAAAAGGAAAACAACCTTGCATGGACTAACAGGTCAGATCAAATAATGTCTCATCAGAGATTTAATGAGCTTTATTAATACAATATTCAGCAGCTCTCCTCTGTAAGGTAACGGGAAGAAATACACGTTCAAACAGATGATCCAACGGGAAGAAATCTGAAGCCCTTACCTCTTAAATACGAAGATCAGCAGAAGAAAAGAAGGAGCACTGCACAAAGAAAGAAAAAACGCAAGAAGTGAAAAAGATTGAACTGATAAGAAAGCCTGCATTGCTACTAAGCCCTTCAAACATTCAAGCTGATAAGCAACTTAGTAGCACATCCAAATATACATCAATCCAGAAGAGTTCTCTGTGAACTGATATAAGCAAGTCGGTTAGACTTTGAGAGTTCTTTGTGAACTAGTGTAAGCAAGTCTGTTAGACTTGTGAAGTTCTTTGTGAACTAAAATTCCAAGACTGTGGGTCTTGAAGGAATCTTAGTGATTCAGCTATTGTAAAAGTATCCTTAGTGGATTTGCTGCTGAGAGAGCAGAACAGTGGAGTAGGAGTATTGTGTGCTCTGAACCACTTAAAACCCAGAGTCTCTCTCGTGGTGTCTTTCATTTGCTATATCTGTCATATAATTGTTTGTTAATTTATTAATTTAACATTTCAAGAAAAAATTAACTAAATCTTATTCCGCTGTGTTAAACTTCTGGTTAAGAATTAATCAAGTAAGATAATTTCAAAGAGAAGAAATTTTAAAAGAATCTATTCAACCCCCCCTTCTAGATTACTATTGTGTCATTGGGAACTAACAATTGGTATCAGAGCAGGTTCTCACATCTAAAGCCTTACAAGCTTGAGTAGATCAAATAGCACTCAACAAGAATGGATCGGAACTCGGTGGAGGTAACCGACCACCTATGTGTAATAAAGAAAAATTTGCTAACTGGAAAGTTCGTATGCAGGCTTACATGGATGCTATAGATGATGAACTGTTCGAGACAGTGATGAATGGGCCATTCATACCAATGAAGCTTGCACTATCAACTGAAGATCCAAGCAAGCTAGTAGCAAAGAAAAGAGACGAATGGACGAACAATGAAAAGAAGGATGTTCAAAGAGACAAAAGGGCTAAGAACATCTTGTTTCAATCTCTGGATGATGATCTATTTGAGAACGTTGTCAACTGCAAGACAGCTCAAGAAGTATGGCAAACTCTGTTGATCATGCATGAAGGAACAGAAGAAGTCAGAGAAAATAAGCAATCACTGCTTGTTCAACAGTATGAGATGTTCACTCACATCTCTGGTGAAAACATTACAACCACCTACGAGAGATTTAACTTGCTACTAAACTCTCTCAGATCTTATGGAAAAATCTATCCAAACAGAGATCTTATCATTAAATTCATGAGATCTCTGCCAAGCAAATGGGATGCCAAAACCACAGCCATCCGAGAGTCAAAGAACTTGCACGAGATGACTGTACAACAGTTATATGGAAATCTTCTCACCTATGAGCTGGAACTAAATCAAAGAGCAGAAAATCTATCTGGTGAAAGAAAGAAGGAGAAAAACATTGCTCTTAAAGCCTCAGCCTCAACCTCAACTCACAGAAGCAATCACAAGGATATCTCTGACTCTGACAAAGATGAATCAAATGATGATGAAGGAGCTGCCATGCTAGTCAGACATTTTAAAAGATTCATCAACAGAAATAGATCTCAGAAGTTCAGAAGCAACAACAGCAAAGAACAAGCAAATGACCTTTGCTACAATTGCAAGAAGCCAGGTCATTTCATTGCTAAATGTCCAAAACCATTGAGAGAAGAGGCGAAGAGGGACAAATCAAAAGCAAATCCAAAAAGAGAATTCAAAAGCTTCCACAAACAAAAGAAGAAGGACAAAAGCTTCATAGCTGAAGGCTCTTGGAGTGACTCAGAAGAAAACTAAACTCTGAGTCAAGTGATGATGAAGAGCCACAGAAGGCCAATCTGTGCTTAATGGCAAATGAAGAAGGAAGCAGCAAAAAGGAATTCATCATAGATGAGGTATTTGATTTCTATTCTCCTAATTTAAGCATTGATGATCTTAGAGAAGGCATGCATGACTTAATGACAAAATTGCACAAATATATAAAATTGTTTAGAAGGTTATCTAAAGATTACTCTCATCTAAAAGAGGATAAAGAAAAAATAAGCATGGAATTAGAAGCCTCAGTTCAAACTGCACAACTTTACTCTAATCTTGAAACTGAGAATAAAAGACTAAAAGAGATAAATGAGTTGAGCACATATAAAGAATCCTCACTAGTCTCCAAGATTCAGGAACTAGAAAATACTATTTCTATGTGGAACAAGTCTAGTTTGTCTATGGACACCCTGATCTCAAGTCAAAGAGATGTGACTGATAGATCAGGATTGGGATTTGAGAATTTATTCTCAGAACCCAATATGGAGAAGTCAAAGGAAATAAATGAAGACAAATCCTTTAATTTTAATAAAGGAATTGTGTTCATCAAATCCTCAGATTCTACCACCTATCCACATTCTGCTAAACCTACAATCAGTTTTAACAAAACTCACACAGGTCTTGGATTCAGAAAATTGAAAAATAAGTCAAGCAAAACTCACTCTACGAATCATGAGAATCGTAGAGTTGCATGGAAGCAGAATGTAGATCAGCAAAAGACTATGAGAAATCATAATCCATACAAGTCCTGGACGAACAAAAAGTCACAAATACATACATATCATTATCAATATCACATTAATCATAGGCACCCTCATAAAAATGATAAATATTTGTTAAGATATCATAGAAGGCAAGGATCTAAAATCAAACAGATTTGGGTCCCAAAAGGTACTAACAAAGCAGGACCCAAACAGATATGGGTACCAAAATGAAGATTGATTTGTTATGCAGGTAAAGAGGTCCATCTGGTATCTTGACAGTGGATGCTCACGACACATGACAGGAGATAAGGCTCTTCTATCAGAGTTTAAAGAAAAAGATGGACCTACTGTTATTTTTGGAGACAACAACTCAGGGAAAACCAGGGGTTATGGCTCAACTGGGAATGGTGCAATATCTTTCAGTAAAGTAGCATATGTTGAGGGACTAAAGCACAACTTGCTAAGTATAAGTCAACTCTGTGACAAAGGACATCAAGTCACCTTCCTCAACAACCAATGTCAAGTTAGAGACTTGAAAACTAATTCTCTAAAGCTAGAAGGAGTTCGAGAAGGAAATGTCTATGTGGTCAATCTTGCTAAATTAAGTTCAGAACAAACTGTCTGTTTTCTTGTTAAAGCCTCTGAAGATATGTGCTGGCTCTGGCATAGGAGGTTATCACATCTTAACTTCAAAAGCATTTCAAAGCTTGCCTCCAAAGATCTAGTAAAAGGATTGCCAAAGTTAAACTTCATTAAAGAAAAGCCCTGCAAAGCTTGTCAGTTTGGAAAGCAAACAAAGACGTCATTCCAAAGCAAATCAGCAAACTCAAATGATAGAGCACTTCAACTACTTCACATGGATTTATTCGGTCCAGTATCTACGACCAGCCTCGGAGGAAAGAAATGCTCTCTAGTTGTAGTTGATGACTACACCAGATATACATGGGTATTCTTTCTAAGCTCTAAAGATGAAACCATTTCACATCTCATCAAGCTCTTCAGACTGATCATGAATGAAAAGGGAGAAAAGATAAAGGCCATCAGAAGTGATCATGGACGAGAATTTGATTTCTCAGAAATGGACTTGTTTTGTGAAGAAAATGGAATAAATCACAACTTCTCAGCCCCAAGAACGCCTCAGCAAAATGGAGTAGCAGAAAGGAAGAATAGAACTCTTATTGAAGCAGGAAGAACCCTCTTAGCAGCAGCTTCTCTCCCTGAATATTTCTGGGCTGAAGCCATCAGTACTGCCTGTTATACTCAAAACAGGTCACTCATACACTCAATATTGAAGAAAACTCCGTACGAATTATGGAAAGGAAGAAAGCCAAATATAAGTTATTTTCATGCCTTTGGTTGCCTGTGTTACATACTCAACAATGGCAAGAAGCATCTAACCAAATTCCAGCCAAAATCAGATGAAGGAATCTTTCTTGGTTATGCAACAGATAGCAGAGCATTTAGAGTGTTCAACAAGGAGTCACTAACTGTTGAAATCTCCATCCACGTCACATTCGATGAATCAGATCCTGAAAAGAAAAGATCACCTTTCAACGAGTCGGCAGACACAAGCTCAACGATTGAAGAACTCAAAATCGTAGAGTCCAACTCTACGGCCATGGAACCAGCGACAGAAATCGTTGAGCTAGGAGAGGAAATCGTAGAGCACACCACATCAGACACTGGAACTCTACGATCAGAACCAGAAGCTGATTTAGAGGAACTCAGACAAGAGGGCACCAGAACAGACGTTCCTAGCAGAATAAAATGGACCAAGATCACACTCAAGATCTTATTATTGGAGATCCAAACACCGGAATCAAGACTAGAGCTGCAACCTCTAATGAATGCTTTTACCTAAGCTTTCTCTCTCAAGAGGAACCCAAGAAGATTGAAGAGGCCTTAGAAGATTCAAGTTGGATAGAGGCCATGCAAGATGAGCTAAATCAATTTGAAAGAAGCAAGGTCTGGAGATTAGTGGCCAGGCCTCAGCATAAACTTGTCATTGGCACCAAATGGGTTTTCAGAAACAAGATGGATGAAAATGGTGTGATAACAAGGAACAAAGCAAGACTAGTGGCCAAAGGATATTCTCAAGAAGAAGGAATTGACTACGATGAAACATATGCTTCAGTTGCCAGATTAGAAGCCATAAGGATTTTCCTTGCCCATGCTGCTCACATGAAGTTCAAAGTCTTCCAAATGGATGTCAAGAGTGCTTTTCTGAATGGGGAACTCCAAGAAGAAGTTTACGTGGAACAACCTCCAGGTTTCATCAATCCAACTTTTTCAAATTATGTCTATAAATTAGATAAAGCACTATATGGTCTAAAACAAGCACCTAGAGCATGGTATGAAACCTTGACTAACTTTCTCATTGAAAAGGGATTTACTAGAGGAAGAATTGATACTACCTTATTTTTGAAGAAACATAAGGATAAGACACTGCTAGTTCAAATTTATGTAGATGATATCATATTTGGTTCCTCTGATGAAAAATTATGTGAAAGATTTGCCAAGCTCATGCAGAGCAAATTTGAAATGAGCTTGATGGGAGAACTCGACTTCTTCCTTGGACTACAAGTGAAGCAGACAAATGAAGGCATATTCATTAATCAAGCCAAATATATCAAAGACTTATTAAAGAAATATGGCATGGAATCTGCATCTATCATGAAGACTCCTATGCCACCTGCCACCAAGCTTGACAAAGATGAAAATGGTAAATTCACTGAAATCACTCAGTACAGAGGTATGATAGGTTCACTATTATATCTTACTGCGAGTCGACCAGATATAATGTTTGCTACATGTATATGTGCTAGATTTCAGGCTAACCCCAAAGAGTCACATCTATTAGCTGTGAAAAGAATTTTCAAGTATCTTAAAGGAACTCCAAATTTAGGATTATGGTATCCCAAGGAGTCCTCCTTTGATCTTGTGGGATACTCAGATGCTGACTATGCAGGATGCAAAATAGACAGAAAAAGCACAAGTGGAACTTGTCAGATGCTTGGCAACAGACTTGTTTCTTGGTTTAGTAAAAAGCAGAACTCAGTATCGATATCTACTGCAGAAGCTGAATATATAGCTGCAGGCAGTTGCTGTGCACAAATCCTATGGATGAAGACTCAGCTTGCAGACTATGGGTTTGAGCTAAAATCTATCCCTATATACTGTGATAATACTTGTAAGACCCCGAATTTTATGAAATATAAAATTTATTTTTCTTCATATATATTTTCATGAAACAGTAAGTGGTTGAATTGATAAAGTTAAAAGTTAAGGATGTTATATGTAAATTATATTATGTCGGACAATATTCTTTTGGTCGGGGAATATTCGTTCTGTCGGGGAATATTCGTACGACGGCGCCGTACGAACCAATCATTGGTGGACCCCACAAAGGTGGACCCTACAAAGAATAATTGTCGGATATAGAAAATGACATAAACAATTTTTAAAATGGTCAATGGTACAATCACTTTTAATTGTTAAAATATCCGGTGGTAAAAGAATAGTAACATACGGTATTGCACAGTAGCACACGGTATTGCACAGTAGCACACGGCATTGCACAGTATTTCGTATTATTAAACTGATAAAGTGGTTATCGTACAATATTTGACTTTATTGTCACATGCACAATAATTCATGTTATTAAATTGATAATTGTCACAGTAGCATATGCACAGTAATTCACATTATTGAATTAATAATTGTCATAACACAGTAACGTAATCTTTCTTTTGCATACTTTCTGTATTATTGTTATCTCTATTATGGTGTTATTTAAACAGTTGTATTTCATTAATTAATTGACTTGATATCTAACTCAGAAAGCCAACTACACTGTATTTATAACAATTAGTCATAATAATGAATAAGTGTGAATTATTGTTGAATAATTGAATTGATAAAGTTATTTGTTTATAATATAAAGTTAGGTGATATAAAATGAATGGTATAGATTAAAGATAATATAGAATTTAAAATGGATGGTGTAGATTAAAAGATGATCTTTAAATGAATGGTTTAGATTAAGGAAATCTTAAAAGATGAAATGAATGGTATAGATTAAAGATAATATAGAATTTGAAATGGATGATGTAAATTAAAAGATGATATTTAAATGAATGGTTTATCTTAAAAGATGAAATGAATGGTATGGATTAAACATTATCTTGAAATGAACGGTTTGGATTAAAATAGGAAATCTTGGTTATGATAAGATTTTTGGCTATAAATAGAGGCCTTAACTTAAGAATTTTTCATAAACTTCCTTACTTGTTCTTTCTTCTCTCTCTAAATACTTCTTGTGAAAGTTTTCTCTAAGTGTGCTTAAGTCATTTTGAGTATTTGTGAAGATTTATAAGTGTACGTGTACTGTTCAAGTTAATCAACCTCATTTAAATCAATATCCAGTCACGTGTTAAGGTAAAGGATTATCATTATTTGATTCTCGAAAATAATATCGTTTCTTTCTTACTCATAAGATATGTCATTTATTTCCATGTATTAATTTATGGGAATAACCTTACGGCGCGGATTTTCGCCTGTTGGTGAATAACCTTTCGTATTCATTCCTTATTAATCTCTGAGAATAACCTTACGGTGCGGATTATCGCCTGTTTGGTGAATGACTCTTCGTATTCAATTTTTATTAAATTGTGGGAATAACCTTACGGTGCGGATTATCGCCTGTTGGTGAATAACCCTTTGTATTAATTTCCTTCACCTTTTGTTAATCAAACCTGCTACGGTAAGGGATATTATTTTCTTTCATACTCCTAAATCGAAATTTATTATGGAACTATTGCTTCTATAATTCCTGAAAATATTGTTTGTTCCATAATAGATGAACTTCATTATTTCAACTGAACCTTCCTATTTTACTTGAACCTTTCTATTGAACTGTAACCGTTATTCTGAACTGTGGATCTGGAATATTATTTTTTTCACTCCACATCATGTTGGCAATTTGGACATTATTTGAATCTGCACAAAGTAAACTTCTGATACTTATTGTTTATCATGTTCTTCTGTTCATCATTTGTATCACTGTTATTTGTATTATTCATCAAGAATCAAGCTGTTGTGAATATCTGTGGCCGGGGGCACAGATGTGATATAATTGTTGAACAGATGATAGGTTAAAGGCGATATAATAGGTTAAAGGCGATACATCTGTTCGATGTCTTTTATGGCACGTGGCGAATGTTCTCTTTGACCCGTAGTGCAAAGATGAACTGTTGTTTGGTATGATTATGACCAAAGGCTGAATCTGGTATAATCATGACCGTTGGTGTTATATTGAATGTCTTTGGCCCGTAGTGCAAAGATGAACTGTTGATCCGCATGATTATGATCAGGAACTGTGAATTTGTATTATCTTGACTAATGGTATTTCAGATGATAAAAGTTGATGATATTTTTACTAAAAAGAGAAGCGAGTGGACACTATAGTCTGCATTATTCTTCTAATAGATTGCTCATTCCGCTGCTATTATTGATCTGAACATTGTTTAAGAATTTAACTGCAGTTTTTGATACAAACCTTGTAGTTTATTGTATTCTATCAAGAACTCAACTATTGAAGGCTAACGATAATTTACTTGTCATTATCTTAGTCATGATATTCTTTACTGGGCTATTTGAGCTCACCCTTTCTTTTGTTCCATTGTTTTTCAGAAAATGAGAGAGTAGTCGGGTCTAGCAGGGGGATGGAGTGACGGTCCGAGTGATAGCTATTGTAGTCTTCACATGTTGTATATAGTGTGACAATAATTATGAAGACTTAGTTGTGTATTATTATACACTGTATTGTTGAACGTTATTCTATCTTGTAATAATTTTGTTGTAGTCTTTTGACGACTCAAGTTTGGGCTGTATGAGCCTAGATTTGGGGGCGTCACAGTTGGCATCAGAGCTTAGGGATATGGTCTTTAATGGAGATCTGGGGTTAGAACTAGGAGGGGAGAGACGAATAGAATCAATCACTAGTGTGTCCTATCTAAATTAGATTTTTATCTAATGAATCGATTTGAATGTAGGAACATGAAGAGATGAGTCAGTTTGTTTGAACTAACAATTATTTTGTGACAACAGTTTAGTATGACATCTGAAAATCAAGAGGTTAACTATGGAATGCCTGAAGCGAATGTAGCCGAGAATCAAGAGGCCCCAAACAATCCTCCTGCCAACTCAGGAAATAATGTTCCTGATAACATGATGAACGATGGATTCTTTAGGAATTTCATGCAGTTCATACAGAATCAAACAAGAGGAAATCCAGTCAATAATAACGGTAGAAACGCTGGTAATTTGAGGATGGTCACTGTCAAGCAATTTAAAGAATTGGGACCACCTGAATTCCACGGAAAGCCTGACCCACTCAAAGCGGAGGCATGGCTGAAGCAGACGACAAAAATACTTGATGTCTTACAATGCGCTGATGATCAAAAGGTGTCATTTGCCACTTTTATGTTACGAGGTGAGGCGGACCATTGGTGGGAAGCGGTAAAACGTATCCAACCTTCAGCACTCGAAATGTCTTGGACAGAATTCGAAGAACTGTTTAACGAGAAGTATTTCCCAGAAAGCATCCGCCATATGAAAGAGGTGGAATTCATTAAGCTGGAGCAGAGAAACATGACAGTCTCCCAATATGAAGCTAAGTTCGCCGAGTTATCTCGTTTTGCCACCCATCTAGTGGATGACGAAGCACGAATGAGTCGGATGTTCCTAAGAGGTTTGAGACTCAAAATTCGTCAACAACTTAGCTCTCATAAATTCAGTTTGTATTCAGATGTTGTGGATAGGGCTCAAAGGGTGGAGCAAACAGATGAAACATTGCAGCTAAGAGTTAATGATCAGCATAGAGAAAGGAATGACAACAACCACAGGAACGAGAACCATCGAGGAGGTAACCAACACTTCGGTGGTAATTCCACATCAAATAACAGAAGAGGAGAATCCAGTGGGAACAATTTCAAAAGAAAGAGATTCCATAATAATTATGGAAGGGCACCAGCACCAGTACCAGCACCAGCACCGACCCCAGTTTCAAGGGGAGAAGATCGACCACCAGTGAGATGTTATAGGTGTGGTCAGGAAGGTCACATCAGCCCAAACTGTACACAGCAGTCCAAAAAGTGTTACAGTTGTGGGAAAGAGGGTCATCTTGCGCGGTTTTGTCCTGCCACAAAATCGAGTCCAGCTGCAATGATGATACCAAAAGCTAGCATGGATAAGGAAAAATCTGTAGTTCAAGGAAGAGCTTTTGTTGTGACATCCCAAATGGCACGAAACTCGAACGAGGTGATAACCGGTAAGCTATTCATAAATTCTCGTGAAGTCTACGCTTTGTTAGATACTGGATCTACCCATTCTTTTATCTCACCTGCATGTGCTCAGCGTTTAAACTTAACTCCTGAAAATTTGGACTTTGACTTATCAGTTGAAACCCCATTAGGAGAAATGACCATTACATCTACTGTCTATAAATCTTGCCTAGTTCAAATCAACAACCTCACATTACCTGTTGACCTTATTTCTTTGGAGATGCATGAATTTGATGTGATTTTAGGAATTGATTGGTTGACTACCCATCATGCTAAAATTGATTGTTTTCATAAGATTATTAGTTTTCATATTCCTAATCAACCTGTCATGCAAATTCAAGTAACTAAACCATTGAAATCTATAACTGTTATTTCTAGCCATAAAGCCATTCGTTTATTGAAAAACGGATGTCAAGCCTTTTTAGCTCATGTCACTGATTTGAACAAAAATACGTCAAACTTGAATGATATTCCCATTGTTAATGAGTTTCCTGACGTTTTTCCTGAAGAACTTCCTGGCTTACCCCCAAACCGTGAAATTGAATTTTGTATTGATCTTGAACCCGGTACCAAACCCATTTCCAAAGCTCCATATCGAATGGCTCCCATTGAACTTCAAGAGTTAAAAGTCCAACTACAGGAATTGTTGGATACTGGTTTCATTCGTCCGAGTGCATCACCTTGGGGTGCTCCTGTTCTATTTGTGAAGAAGAAAGACGGGAGTATGAGATTGTGCATTGACTACCGAGAATTGAACCATGTCACCATCAAAAACAGGTACCCGTTACCTCGGATTGATGACATGTTTGATCAATTGGGTGCTCAACATTTCTCAAAGATTGATCTCCGTTCTGGATATCATCAGTTAAAGGTTAAAGCTGAGGACATTCCAAAGACTGCTTTCAGAACTCGTTATGGGCATTATGAGTTTTTAGTCATGCCTTTTGGACTAACCAATGCTCCTGCAGCTTTCATGGACATGATGAACCGAATATTCAAGGAATATTTGGATCATTTTGTGGTTGTCTTTATTGATGACATCCTCATATACTCCAAGAATCGCGAGGATCATGAACAACACCTGAGATTGATACTCCAAAAGCTCCGTGAGAATAAATTATATGCCAAGTTGAAGAAATGTGAGTTCTGGCTTGAGGAAGTCATGTTTCTTGGGCATGTGATTTCTAGTCAAGGAATATCAGTCGATCCTGCGAAGATTGAAACGGTACTAAATTGGGAACAACCCAAGACAGTAACCGAAGTCCGAAGTTTTCTGGGCCTAGCTGGTTATTATCGGAGATTCGTAGAAGGATTTTCTCGAATCGCCACTCCATTAACTCAGCTGACTCGGAAAAGTACAAAATTCGTATGGAACGAGGAATGTGAGAAAAGTTTTCAAGAACTCAAGAAGAGACTTATTTCAGCTCCTGTTCTGACCATACTATCAGGATCAGGAGAATTTGTTATCTACAGCGATGCTTCAGGCAAAGGTCTAGGCTGTGTCCTTATGCAACATGGAAAGGTTATAGCATATGCCTCTCGACAACTCAAAGATTATGAGAAAAATTATCCTACTCATGATCTAGAGTTGGCAGCAGTCGTTTTCGCGTTGAAGATCTGGAGACACTACTTGTACGGAGAAAAGGTGGATATCTATACGGATCATAAAAGTCTCAAGTATTTCTTCACCCAGAAGGAACTTAACATGCGACAACGACGTTGGCTTGAGCTGTTGAAGGATTATGACCACACAATCCAGTATCACCCGGGAAAGGCGAACGTTGTAGCTGACGCTTTGAGCAGAAGATCTTATGCGAGTACAAGTGCACTGCTGACAACACAAAAGTGTATTTTGTACGACTTGCAAAAGATGGAGATAGAGCTAAAGACACCAGGGACCCACTCGAAGATTGCTCACGTGCGAGTAGAACCAGCTTTAATCGATAAAATTAAAGCTGCTCAAGCTACCGATCCAGAACTGATAAACATGAGAAAGAAAGTACAAGAAGGTGTCATTCCCGAAGCAAGAATCGACGAGAAAGGAATACTTCGAGTCAACTCTCGACTCTGTGTTCCTAACGATCCTGAATTGAAGTATAAAATCATGATGGAGGCACACAACATGCCGTTTGCAATTCACCCAGGGAGTACCAAGATGTATCGAGATCTTCGACATACATTTTGGTGGAACAATATGAAAAGGGAGATTGCAGAATTTATCTCAAGGTGCCTAACTTGTCAACGTGTCAAGGCAGAGCATCAAGTACCTAAGGGCCCATTACAACCACTTGAGGTTCCCGAATGAAAGTGGGAACACATCAATATGGATTTCGTGACGGGTCTTCCAAAAGTTTCTCAAGGCTTAGATGCAATTTGGGTGATCGTAGATAGATTGACCAAATCTGCTCATTTCTTGCCTATACGAGAAAACTTTTCACTTGAACGTCTTGCCGGTATGTACATAAATGAGATCGTGAGATTGCATGGCATGCCAGTTTCCATAGTATCTGATCGAGATCCTAGATTCACTTCACGCTTTTGGATCAGTCTACAAAAAGCTATGGGCACTGAACTACGTTTTAGTTCTGCATACCATCCTCAAACGGACGGACAATCGGAAAGGACGATCCAGACCCTCGAAGATCTTTTGAGACTTTGTATATTAGACTTCAAAGGAAGTTGGGATAAGTACTTGCCATTGGTGGAATTTTCTTACAACAACAGTTACCAAGCAAGCATAGACATGGCTCCATTCGAGGCTTTGTATGGAAGGAAGTGTCGTTCTCCAGTATGTTGGAATGAGGTAGGAGAAGCAAAATTATTGGGACCCGAGTTGGTACGCTTGACAATAGAAAAGATCCAAATGATCCGACAACGAATACAGACCGCACAAGAACGACAAAAGAGTTATGCTGATATTCATCGGAGAGACGAAAGTTTCAACGTTGGAAATCATGTATTCTTACGTGTTTCTCCATGGAAAGGGGTTACGAGATTCGGAAAAAGAGGAAAGCTCAACCCTCGATTTATTGGCCCATTTGAAATCCTCGATCGAATAGGAACCGTAGCCTACAGACTAGCCCTACCACCAAGTATGTCTCGCATCCATAACGTTTTTCACATATCTATGTTACGTAAATATGTGAAGGACCCAAACCACGTCATTGAGTTAGAACCAGACGTTATAGCAGAGGATTTAACGTACGAGGAGGTACCTGTTAAGATCCTAGATAAGAAAGAGCAGATCCTACGCTCAAAGGTTATACCTCAAGTTAAGGTTTTATGGCGGAACCAAGATACTGAGGAAATGACTTGGGAGCTAGAATCTGAAATGAAATCTAAGTATCCTTACCTCTTCGATATGCCAGGTACGTCAATTTCGGGGACGAAATTTCATAAGGAGGGGAGGTTATAAGACCCCGAATTTTATGAAATATAAAATTTATTTTTCTTCATATATATTTTCATGAAACAGTAAGTGGTTGAATTGATAAAGTTAAAAGTTAAGGATGTTATGTGTAAATTATATTATGTCGGACAATATTCTTTTGGTCGGGGAATATTCGTTCTGTCGGGGAATATTCGTACGACGGCGCCGTACGAACCAATCATTGGTGGACCCCACAAAGGTGGACCCTACAAAGAATAATTGTCGGATATAGAAAATGACATAAACAATTTTTAAAATGGTCAATGGTATAATCACTTTTAATTGTTAAAATATCCGGTGGTAAAAGAATAGTAACATACGGTATTGCACAGTAGCACACGGTATTGCACAGTAGCACACGGCATTGCACAGTATTTCGTATTATTAAACTGATAAAGTGGTTATCGTACAATATTTGACTTTATTGTCACATGCACAATAATTCATGTTATTAAATTGATAATTGTCACAATAGCATATGCACAGTAATTCACATTATTGAATTAATAATTGTCATAACACAGTAACGTAATCTTTCTTTTGCATACTTTCTGTATTATTGTTATCTCTATTATGGTGTTATTTAAACAGTTGTATTTCATTAATTAATTGACTTGATATCTAACTCAGAAAGCCAACTACACTGTATTTATAACAATTAGTCATAATAATGAATAAGTGTGAATTATTGTTGAATAATTGAATTGATAAAGTTATTTGTTTATAATATAAAGTTAGGTGATATAAAATGAATGGTATAGATTAAAGATAATATAGAATTTAAAATGGATGGTGTAGATTAAAAGATGATCTTTAAATGAATGGTTTAGATTAAGAAAATCTTAAAAGATGAAATGAATGGTATAGATTAAAGATAATATAGAATTTGAAATGGATGATGTAAATTAAAAGATGATATTTAAATGAATGGTTTATCTTAAAAGATGAAATGAATGGTATGGATTAAACATTATCTTGAAATGAACGGTTTGGATTAAAATAGGAAATCTTGGTTATGATAAGATTTTTGGCTATAAATAGAGGCCTTAACTTAAGAATTTTTCATAAACTTCCTTACTTGTTCTTTCTTCTCTCTCTAAATACTTCTTGTGAAAGTTTTCTCTAAGTGTGCTTAAGTCATTTTGAGTATTTGTGAAGATTTATAAGTGTACGTGTACTGTTCAAGTTAATCAACCTCATTTAAATCAATATCCAGTCACGTGTTAAGGTAAAGGATTATCATTATTTGATTCTCGAAAATAATATCGTTTCTTTCTTACTCATAAGATATGTCATTTATTTCCATGTATTAATTTATGGGAATAACCTTACGGCGCGGATTTTCGCCTGTTGGTGAATAACCTTTCGTATTCATTCCTTATTAATCTCTGAGAATAATCTTACGGTGCGGATTATCGCCTGTTTGGTGAATGACTCTTCGTATTCAATTTTTATTAAATTGTGGGAATAACCTTACGGTGCGGATTATCGCCTGTTGGTGAATAACCCTTTGTATTAATTTCCTTCACCTTTTGTTAATCAAACCTGCTACGGTAAGGGATATTATTTTCTTTCATACTCCTAAATCGAAATTTATTATGGAACTATTGCTTCTATAATTCCTGAAAATATTGTTTGTTCCATAATAGATGAACTTCATTATTTCAACTGAACCTTCCTATTTTACTTGAACCTTTCTATTGAACTGTAACCGTTATTCTGAACTGTGGATCTGGAATATCATTTTTTTCACTCCACATCATGTTGGCAATTTGGACATTATTTGAATCTGCACAAAGTAAACTTCTGATACTTATTGTTTATCATGTTCTTCTGTTCATCATTTGTATCACTGTTATTTGTATTAATCATCAAGAATCAAGCTGTTGTGAATATCTGTGGCCGGGGGCACAGATGTGATATAATTGTTGAACAGATGATAGGTTAAAGGCGATATAATAGGTTAAAGGCGATACATCTGTTCGGTGTCTTTTATGGCACGTGGTGAATGTTCTCTTTGGCCCGTAGTGCAAAGATGAACTGTTGTTTGGTATGATTATGACCAAAGGCTGAATCTGGTATAATCATGACTGTTGGTGTTATATTGAATGTCTTTGGCCCGTAGTGCAAAGATGAACTGTTGATCCGCATGATTATGATCAGGAACTGTGAATTTGTATTATCTTGACTAATGGTATTTCAGATGATAAAAGTTGATGATATTTTTACTAAAAAGAGAAGCGAGTGGACACTATAGTCTGCATTATTCTTCTAATAGATTGCTCATTCCGCTGCTATTATTGATCTGAACATTGTTTAAGAATTTAACTGCAGTTTTTGATACAAACCTTGTAATTTATTGTATTCTATCAAGAACTCAACTATTGAAGGCTAACGATAATTTACTTGTCATTATCTTAGTCATGATATTCTTTACTGGGCTATTTGAGCTCACCCTTTCTTTTGTTCCATTGTTTTTCAGAAAATGAGAGAGTAGTCGGGTCTAGCAGGGGGATGGAGTGACGGTCCGAGTGATAGCTATTGTAGTCTTCACATGTTGTATATAGTGTGACAATAATTATGAAGACTTAGTTGTGTATTATTATACACTGTATTGTTGAACGTTATTCTATCTTGTAATAATTTTGTTGTAGTCTTTTGACGACTCAAGTTTGGGCTGTATGAGCCTAGATTTGGGGGCGTCACAATACTAGTGCAATTGCTATAACATATAATCCTGTTATGCACTCTAGAACTAAGCACATAGATATAAGATATCATTTCATCAGGGATCATGTACAAAATGGAAATATATCACTTCACTACATCCCAACTGAAGATCAACTAGCAGATGTCTTTATAAAGCCTTTAGATGAATCAAGATTTAATAAACTAATAAGTGAGTTAGGAATGCTAAATCTAGACCCTTAATGTATGTTTTCTTTAGGATACTAACTCTGCAGGAACAAAAGTATGCAAAAAAAGTAATGGACATGCTCAACTCAAGTCAACAATTGTCAAGGATCGTAGAGTATACTCAAGATCGTAGAGCTCACTCGACGATCATCAAACCAAGAATCGTAGAACTTACTCAACGACTTTCAATCCAAGGATCACAGAGTATTCCTCTATCGTAGAGACAACCCTACGAAAAACAAAAGAATCGTTGTGTGACTAAGGATCGTAAAGCTCTGAGGAACTAAGGGTAAAATGGTCATCAACCAACTGAAATGAGCCTATCAGAACGTGTCTCAGCAAACATAGAGGGAAGTTTTAAATACTTTGAAAACTGCACGTCGTTCATTTCTTCAAAGTTCAAAAATCTATATCTCTCTCTCTCTTTTCTCTCTCAATCCCGAACCCTAAGTTATCATTTCTCAGATAAACCGTTCTTCTCGTTTCAGAAAAACTATCAAATGGCACCTGCTCAAGTTATTTCTGGAAATGAGCTCAACTTTGAAGCCTTCGATACAGCAGATAAGCAGTTCAAAAGAATAATCCAGTTGCTAGATAAAGCTGGACTGCGAGAAGCGTTGGGAACAAATACAAGGATTCTATCAAAGCTTGTTCGAGAGTTCTACGTAAATGGATCCTATGCCAACGGAACTCTAACCACCACTGTAAAAGGGGTTCAGCTCAACCTCACCGCTGAAGAATTCAACCTAGCCCTAGGTTTCAAGCAAGGGGGCCTGACATCTCTAAGTATGGTGAGCACCGAAGAAGGGCTGAGAAGAATGCACCATCAAAAGAATCCAACACTGAAAGGGTTGAAGAAGAAAGAATTTCTTCATAAATATGAGTTTTTAGCTGATGTTGTAGGAAAATGTCTCCTCTGTAAAGATTCAGCCCATGACTCAGTCAGTGAGATACAGCTGAAAATAATGACAGCCATAGTCAAAAAGACAAACATCAACTATGACTCCTTGCTGCTGGAATGGATAGGAAATTGGGTCCTAAATACAGAAAAGGCTAAGGGGACTAGAAAAATGTTCTATGGAAGATTCATCAGCATTCTCCTTAGATCATCATTGGGGGATTTAATTGAGCATGATGAAGGAGAAGCCCTCAATACCAACAAAAGGATTACCCAGAAACTCTTTGACAACTGGAGCAGGAACCCAGTTGAAAATAGGAAACTATCTCGGTCAGGGGATAGTGAAGGTACACAGAGTGGTGTAGGGCCATCACTTCTGAAGAACACTCCTGCTGAAGAAGAATCTCAGGAGGTCAGCAGGCATTCTCCGGGTCTTGTCAGAAGAAGGAAAGGAAAAAGAGCTTTTGAGCTTGAAGAACCTCAAGGATCTTCAAATGAGGCTCATGTTACTGCTCCTGAAGAAAAGGCTGCTTCAGGGGATGAGAGTTCAGATCTGCGAAGAGAGACTCGCAGCAAATATGAAGCTGAAGAGGTCATTCCAAAGGAGCCAAGGAAAAAGAGAAGAAGGCTAGTAAAGTTAGCCGACAAAAGCTCAGTAGCTAAGGGGGAGCTACTTGAAAGACCTGACCTTACTCCAGGTGA
Organism: Hedera helix; assembly: GCA_947179155.2. NCBI lineage: Eukaryota > Viridiplantae > Streptophyta > Magnoliopsida > Apiales > Araliaceae > Hedera > Hedera helix. The sequence continues at coordinate 26,392,799 of OX359285.1, forward strand.
AAAGGAGTCATCTGAAGCAGTTAAGCCTATGGATGCTCAAGCTGAGGGGGAGCTTCCAATTATTCCTGAGCCAGCAGATGCTCTGGCTGAGGGGGAGACTCAAGATGACATTTCAATCCCTACAGCCACAATGAATGATGATGAAGAGGATGACATTGAAATAGTGGCCGTTGGAAGAAATGAGCAAAGACACCTTAACTTCAACTGCCTGATAAAATTCTTGCCACTAATGCCATTCCACCGAGCTCTGGTGCATAATGCATGGGATCAACTCTTCTGGACCTTCAAAGCATATCCCAATGTGATGATTATTGCTCAAGGCTACCCTCAGAATCTGTTCTTTGCCCAGAAGCTCATCTCTAGCAGCCCCTTTTCACAAACTTTAGGGCAAAAGGTACATTTTATTCCTCAAACCCTCATTCAAAATCATACTCCTTCACATATGTTCAATAAATTTGAGGAGTCCACAAGTACTCATCCTGCATCAAGCTCTACGACCCACACTTCCCCGATCGTAGAGTCCCCACCACCTACGATTGGTGGTCAAGATAGCATACATGATCAAAACGTAGAGTGCCCTCCAGACTCTCCTGAAATTCTGCCTACTCAGCAAACAATTCCTCCGGCTCCATCTTCAAGACTCCTGTTAACACAGGAGGATATTCCCTCCACCTCTGGTCACGAGTACTTTCATATTCCAAGCTCTACGGCTGACCAGGGACAATCATCTCAACTTCTCCAGGAAATTTTAGACAAGGTATCTCGGCTTCCTACATCTGAGGGCTTAACTGACCTGACAAGCCATATCCATACAGAGATACAAAACGACCTGGCATCGAAATCCCACAACCTTCAACGTAGAATGGACGACATCATTGATGCTGCCAATGGTCTCTCTACCAGTCTGAACAACCAATTTTCCACAAGACTGAAGCAGCTAACGGCAGCAGTCTCTGAAAATCTCAAGGAAAGGGATAGAATTATTCTGCAAGCCTTGAACTCACATCAGCAGGCCATTGTTATTCTTCAAGAAACAAATGATAAATCTATCACCCTCCTCAGTAATGAAATCATTGCCTTGAAGGACTCTCTCAGAGAACAAAAACATCGATCGAATGACACTTTGTCATTGGTGGAGCAAAAACAAATCATGGCTAACGAAAGACTCCAAGCTCACCAAGATGATGTAGCTGCCACTAAGACCCAACTTCAAGAAATTATTCAGGGCATCCAGCAGATTTCAGAACAGGTAGCAACACTTAATGATGCCAACAAGGGGGAGAAGAAACTGAGCACAGTAGAGCAAACAAGAACTAGCTCAGATCACAGCAGAAGAGGAAGAGCACCTCAAGGGATGAGGATGGTTCAAACTTCAATATATCCTCCTAGATTCGAAGCAGTACCATCTCGTCCCAGACAGGAGGTGACAACAAGACCTTCTTCCTCAACTATGAGGACTTCTGGCTCACAACAGGAGGTGGTGACAGCAAGACCTTCTTCCTCATCAATGAGACCTTCTAGCTCACAGGAATGGTTTCAAATTAAAGAAGAAGAAGCTGTGTTGAGGGAAGAAGAACTTAGAAAAGCTGAAGAAGAAAGGAGAGCATTCTTCAGGCAGAGGGAAGAAGAAGGCAGGAGACCTCCTAGCAGAAGGAGATAAGTTATTTTTTTTTTTTTTTCTTTTTCTGTTGTTTTCTCAATTGTATCATCTGACAAAAACATCAATAAAATTCATTTTTTTTCTCTAGAAAATACAGCTGCTCACTGTATGATTAGACATTCAATTACTCTTGCATTTTGCCTATATTAATATGCTCAAAATCACTATCAGTTAATAATGTTGTCATCATCAAATTGGGGGAGATTGTTGAACATTGAATGATTAAATTTGATGATTAGGAATAATGTACAAGGGCTGTATTAGATAAGATCAAAGCTGTTAGGTTGATCTATTATTAATTGTATAAAAGTCTTGTGTGTTGTACTAAGACTTAGATAGATCAAAACTGTTAGGTTGATCTGTTGATGTAATAAAGTCGTAGAAAGAACTCTACGATTTGTGTCAAGGAAACTCTACGATTCGAACAGACTCTACGATTAAGGCAACCAATCGTAGAATGGACTCTACGACTGTGCTTCAGAAGACTCTACGACCAACCAGACTGTTCTTTCCGAGAAACCTTAAATTGGACTCTACGATCAACATTCTAACAGTTGAGTAAACTCTACGATGATCAGTAAGAGATGATCCTTTACAGATCAATCACGTAAGCAAGGGTATTCGTAGAGTTGATCATATAAGATCGTTGAGCAAAAAGGCAGGAGACATCACGTTTCTCAGATCAGGAGCCATTCTATTCAAGTATTTAATCTTCATCAAAGTAACTAAAAAGGAAGCTTCTGTAAATCGATCAAGTCAGAAAAGTCAGGTGTCTGACCCAAGCGCACTATGGAACAGAAAGAAGACTTTCAAGGCAGAAAAGTCAGAAGACTGTGTCCTATCAGACCTATAGTTTGGGAAGACCAAACGACTCTATAAAAGTTAGTGGGAACCTATGTCTGACATCTCTGTCACAGAGAAAAAAGGAAAACAACCTTGCATGGACTAACAGGTCAGATCAAATAATGTCTCATCAGAGATTTAATGAGCTTTATTAATACAATATTCAGCAGCTCTCCTCTGTAAGGTAACGGGAAGAAATACACGTTCAAACAGATGATCCAACGGGAAGAAATCTGAAGCCCTTACCTCTTAAATACGAAGATCAGCAGAAGAAAAGAAGGAGCACTGCACAAAGAAAGAAAAAACGCAAGAAGTGAAAAAGATTGAACTGATAAGAAAGCCTGCATTGCTACTAAGCCCTTCAAACATTCAAGCTGATAAGCAACTTAGTAGCACATCCAAATATACATCAATCCAAAAGAGTTCTCTGTGAACTGATATAAGCAAGTCGGTTAGACTTTGAGAGTTCTTTGTGAACTAGTGTAAGCAAGTCTGTTAGACTTGTGAAGTTCTTTGTGAACTAAAATTCCAAGACTGTGGGTCTTGAAGGAATCTTAGTGATTCAGCTATTGTAAAAGTATCCTTAGTGGATTTGCTGCTGAGAGAGCAGAACAGTGGAGTAGGAGTATTGTGTGCTCTGAACCACTTAAAACCCAGAGTCTCTCTCGTGGTGTCTTTCATTTGCTATATCTGTCATATAATTGTTTGTTGATTTATTAATTTAACATTTCAAGAAAAGATTAACTAAATCTTATTCCGCTGTGTTAAACTTCTGGTTAAGAATTAATCAAGTAAGATAATTTCAAAGAGAAGAAATTTTAAAAGAATCTATTCAACCCCCCCTTATAGATTACTATTGTGTCATTGGGAACTAACATTATAGTTAGATATGGCTCTGAATGCTTTATCATCATCATCTTTGTTACAATTATTTCTCTTATTCCAATTCAAATTTATTCACAAACACTAACGCACATGTATGTATATATGTGTGAGATTTAGAGAGAAATTATCAACATATTCTCCATTCTGAACGGGTTGTACAGTTTCTCGTTGAAAAAGTTTGATGTTATTGTAGATGAAGAAAAAGTAGTGTGGAGAAAGGAAAAGTAGGTCATTTTTAGGGAATAAAGTCATCTGCAGTTTAATACTGCGGACGGTACCTCTTATTATCTGTAGTATTAAACTGCGGATGGTACCTAAAGTAAAAAATGACGCAGTTTGGGGGAAAGTCAAAAATTTATCGTCCGCAGTATTAAATTGCGTACGGTACATTTATCGAATTAAATGTTGGGTGCATTTTAGACATTTATTACTGTCTGCAGTATTAAACTGTCAATTCCTGAAATCTAAACTTCGGATGAAGGCCATTTTAATAGTTAGATATCAGCCTAGACGACTGAGATTTGTTATAAAAATAAATATTTTTTTACAATGTTGTCAATAAATCAGTCTCTTATATATATTTATGGAATATATATAAAAACATTGAGATAAAAGTGTCGTATTACACTTGGTTCTCTTTATAGGCGGGCGAAATGGAGTGAGACTTTTAAGCCTCGACCCTGTGCCCTTAAAAGTGAGACTCACTGGGCTTAGGGGTGTTCATTCGGTAAAAATTGGATCGGATCGAACCGGTACCAAATTTATTTAAAATTTGGTATCGATACCGGTATACTGAATTGGTTGTTTATCGAAAATTATTATTATTATTATTAACAATTATTTAATAATAATAATAATAATAATAATAATAATAATAATAATAATAATAATAATTTAAAATAAAAAATGAAAAATAGGATAACTTGTACGGTTCGGGATATACTGGACCATCAAACCTCCGAACCGGTACTGAACTGGTTACTATTGGTATTAAACCGTCCAATTTGGACCGATTTGGTTTATACAAAAAATCAATTGGATTGATTTTTTTGAACACCTTGCACACTGGGGCATTCCTTGGCCTCTTGTGATTCGTCATTGTTCCATTGATTCGTCATTTTCCAAGTAAATCATAAATTGTTAAGACTCAGAGTGATTATGCCCTGGGCCTCACATGTAGGGTTATTCGTTTTTAAATTAGAGATATAATTTAATTTTTGAAGTCAAATGAGGACATATTAAATATTAAATTTTAAAATTAGTATGACTTATAAAAATTTAGAATGTAATAAATGTTGTAATTAATAGTTTTTATTATATACTATACAATTATAATAATTATAGCAACTAAAATTAAATAAATTCATATTAATTTGAAATTTAATACGTTGTCGTTTGACCTAAAAAATTAAATTATACATTTAATTTTGAAATAAAAAAAGTATTATATAGTGTTTGTACGCGGACATTGCGGTGATTGTAATTGATGATAAAGGGTGTTATATGCCTAATAGAGACCACAGTCCGATAGGTAGGACGAGAAAATGAAGGAAAGGAAAAAGTGAGATAAAGAAGCTTGGGAATCACGAGGGCCACATAACTGAGATATGAAAGAAACATGCATACAAAATATGTTGAAGTGGTATAACCATGATCGTATAAATATTTTTATATCCTCGGTATGCTCGAGTTAATGTGATCCCCGGTCCTACTCCAGTACTCCATGACTTGAAGACTTTGTTTTCTTGTAAACGAAAGTAAAGTCGGAATTCGCCTCGGAATTCATCAACCGAGAATTATGTTAGTAATATTCGACTCGTATATCTTAATTTAAAATTATATTATAATTTAAAAGATTAACTTATTAAGTATATATGTTTATACTCTCATTTTTTTTTAATATTCTGATATAAAATTTTATTATTACGCGATATTTGAACAAATTCTTTCTTAACGAGTGATCTCTCTATTTACATCGGATATCAGCTCTCCCTTTAAGATTTAACCATAACTCTTTTAAGCATAACTCATCATTTCTAGTTGACGAGTTATCCTATTCATATCTCTTGTTTGCTCCACCAATAACTTACCTGAGAAGAGTTTATCACTTGTTTAAAGAGTACATAATCTACTAAACATTCATAACTCATTGAACCTAACCCATTACGTTTCTTAACTGACGAGCCCACATTTTTCATTAAAAAGTATATTATTTGCCAAATATTCATAAGTCATTGAGCATAATCTATTTCGTTTCCTAATTGACTAGCCCACACTCTTCAATATCTTTTGTCAAGAGTCGGGCAATAGTTTCTACAAGAAGAGTCCGCCACTTACTCAATAAATTATTTTCGTCTATCATAGATAGTCCATACCATATCCATGACTTAAGCCCATAGCCATGACTTTGATCCATGACCTAACCCCATAGTCATGGCTTTAATATTAGTTGTTAGAAAATTTTGGTTCGTATATGCTTATTTGAAATCACATATTGACTTAAAATATTAACATATTAGGTCTATAGTCTATTGAATCATATATATTCTCAATTTTTCTCTTTATATTACAATATAAAATTTTATTATCACGCGATATCTCAACAAATTAAAACCATAGATAGATGTTGGTATCTCCATCGATAAATTATCCTTTTTGCTTAAATGATATTAAGGATAATTAAGTCCCTAGAAGGACAACTTTAATTTTGCCCTTTCGGTAAAGAAAGCTCTTTTTTTTTTTGGGTGAGAAATTATACTATTACATTTGAATCCTGAGGCATTTGGGGAAACCGCGCTGGTGGGTAGGGGAGGGACTAGGAAGAGAGCTAGTAGAGAATTTAAAGGAAATTTATCGAGCAAAGAGGCACGGGTGCTTATTCTGCTGTGTGATAAACACGAATCTGTGATCATAAATGCAACATTGCAATTAAATAAATGCTTGTATTGATTTGTTGGGCATTGAATTCAAAGTTGTGATCATACACAAGAAATGATGATACTTATTACTAAATTATCGTCTTTGATCTTGATACAGAAAACTTTAAAATTTTATTACTAAATTATTGTCTTTGATACAATTTGTTCGTAATGAACTAAAAATTGAGGAATTTTAAGCGCACTGATGATCTTGAAGCTGATTAATTTTTTTCTAGTTACCAAAGATGGGTTAAGCTTAATCATTTCGGCTCATCATTTTATGTTTAAAAATTGAAAGTGGTTTATGAACTATTGAACTCTGTAATTATTTATTTGTATGACTAATCCCTCTTTACAAGTTATTGGGGGCAGAAGGGCCGTTAGTGCTACAAATACTATTAAACAGGAGAACAAAATTTAAATATCTGACTTTAGATGCCTTACACTTGAAACCGATAAATTTTTTCTCGGGGTGAAAGGAGTATAGTGGATGATTATTCTTTTTGTTCTGTGTAGACAAAATTTAGCATTAATGTGATGGTCCACCTACATTTGGTTTTTGAAGTATTGGTGTGGCAGTGAAACTTCAGAGTTGGGATTATGACAAAAAACCAAGATCGGACTCGTTCGCCTTTAGATATATTTTCTGCTGTTAATTTTCTGTCAGTATTGTTCTATTGTGTCCACTTTATTAAACAGCACCCCAAAAAATGAGGAGGGCTCCCTTCAACACATAATATTTCTAGCATTTAAGGTATTTTCTTTTACGCTAGACTTGAATAGGAATTAAATGGGAAAAAAAAATAAAATAAATTTTTAGTATCACGAGTGCATGTTTGATTGTTAATATGATAGAATAATATAATTGTCACATCCATCCAATCCATCTCGGAATGACTCCCATTCCACCACTTCCCTCACGCAATGAAAATTAAGGAATGAAATAAAATTTTATTTCATAAAAATGGGTTATCACCCGAAATGATTAGCAAATACGTACATTTGTATATATTTCATTCTCTCAATTCAAATGTAGTAAAAATTTAAGTTTGCTAGAAGTTCGAGATTGTTTAATTTGTTGGACAATTTTCATTTTCAATTTGAGGTGACGGGATCAATGTTTGTAAACTCGGACCGGTTATTGAACTGGAAAGAGTACCGGGTGGATGAGTCACTAGTCCAGCCAGTGGTTGAATCGTTATTGAACCGGTGACGTCATTAATACATAAAAAAATATATTATTAATAAATAATAAAATTTTAAAACATCTAACTTTTCATAAACTAAAATATAATGAAATAATATTAAAATATTAGTAAAAATATTTAATTTTAAAAATAAAAATATTTTTGTACAAAAAAAAATCTTTAAGATCGGGTCAACCGGTTCAACTAATCGGTTTTACCGATTGGACTGGTGGTCAACCAAGTTTTGACAGGATTGATGAAAATTAATTTTTTTGACTAAACCGAATTGACGTGCCAACCGATTCTAGTCCGAGTTTACAAACATTGGACGGGATAGATAAGGTCGAATTTGGTTTTAGTTTAACCAACTACAAGTTACTAAATATTACGTCGAGTATTGTTATGATAATAAAAGAATCATATAAAAAATGGCTTACAAAATGATGCATGGTAGATCATAGATATACATAATAGATCGACCTGGTTTGATCAGACTAGACCAACCCTTTGGTATGACCAGACTAGACCAACCCTTTGACTTTAATTTACATGGCCAGACCTTGGCCTCTGGGCTGTGGTCTAGTTAGAACCTACAAAGCAGGTCCAAGGCCAAGTCAATCCCCCCCCCCCACCCCTTTTAATGTTAAATATTAAAATAAAAACTATAAAATATAAAATAATAAAATAATAAAATTTTGTAAAAATATTTTTTTTAATGAAGAATTAGAGTATTTATAAGTATCTAACTTATTATTAATATTTAACAATAAAAGTTAGTTTATTGATGTATTAATTAATGTTAATATTTAAAATTAAAAGTAGCAAGGAATATTAATAAATTTTATGTTAAATATTAGTATTTACAAGAACTAACTTATTATAAATATTTAATCAACTACCTTTTAAGGTTAAATATTAAATAAACTAACTAGTATATTAATTAAATGTATTTACAAGAAATTAATATTGAATAATTAAAATTTTAAATTTTATTGATGTATTAATTAAAACTATTATATTACAACCTGTTTCTTTTTTTGCCTCGAGTCTTTGACCGGTTGCTGATTTGTTGTGTTGGACTTGGGGCTTCGGCTAAGGGCTAAAGCAGTTAGCAATCACTCCTCACAGTTGTTGGGCTAGCCAGTCTAGTCTTGAGCCTTGGGGTTTTGGGAGTGCCACTCGTGGCGTAGGTTGTTTTTTGTTTTGGTTTTCTTACTTATATTGGGCCTAGCCTGACCAGTTATGGCTTTTTGTCAAGTCAGTATTTTGAGTTAAAAAATAGTCTTTTTACAGCCTAACAGCCCGGGCCTGACCGATCCAGACCAAGTCGAGCCTTAGCCAGATTAAGACAAAGCCGCAAGTCATATTTGCATCCTTTACTAATTATATGTTGTCACATTATTTTGTAATTTTTTTTTTGTCACCATAACAATACTTTTACATCAATCAGCATGTGCATATTCTGTCAGTGTTGAAATTTTTTGAATTTATTTGGGCAATATCTAAAATAAAATTTTAGAATTAGTACGAAAAATTTGAATCTTAGGACGATTAATTAAACTTGTTATAAATTATTTAAAAAATACTATTAATTATATATTTGTTATCTTTAAAACATAAAGCAAATTCTTATGAATTTTAAATATTTAAATTTCGTGTTTGACTATAAAATGTCAAAATATACCTTTAATTATAACACAATAAATGGTCTATTAAAAAAAACACAGAGAGTAAAATATTATGTTTTTATGTCAAAATGACCAAGAATAGTGTGTCATAATGATAGTATGGTGACCTTTGGTCGTTGAGATGATCGATAATCCTTTTTTGTTGTATTTTAAATTATTGTTATGACAATTTCACTACAAAGGGGAATTTAACCAAATCTCTTGGCTAGTAAAGGTTTGATAATGCCAATCTAGTCAAATGCTTTATTGCTATGTCCCTTATTACATGAATAATCGTGGTCGTCACATTTTGGTGTGAAAATTTCAAAAAAATGATATATTTTCGTTCTCAAATAATAAATATACTAATTCAAAATTTATTATCTATCATGTTAACATAATTACAACTATTTTGTGATTTTGTATTTGGGTGACATCCCCTTGTATAAGCTTTGATTTATACAATTACTAGTTAGGATCATACTTAAGAAAGTGCTAAGATTATTTACCTAATTAAAAGCATCCTTTACAATATATAGGATATTTATTAACAAAGAATAACTATCTTAAGAATACTCTATTACAAACTTGTAATGTTAAAAAAATTCTAAAAAAAGGACAACTAGTGTTAGTGTCTTGTGGCCTCCCTTAAGCGATGACTTTAATATAGCCTATTTGAAAATGCATACATGTAGCATTATGCCTAACAGTAACTTGATCAAGTTTAAATATATTTTAACTATTTTTAAATTATATCTATTGAAAAATTATTCTCAATATATCAAGTTTATTAGAATAAACGTATTTGATATCAATTAAGTGATTTTTATCGTATTTCATAATTCAAAAGTGATGTTTTTTATGTCAGTTTTTGTTTCACGTGTTGAATTGAATTAAGATTCCATCAAGATTGCATAACCTTGAATGATATCATGCTAACCGGATTTATTTTTTAGATGCTTTACTAATTGCATTTTAAGCGATTAAGGGTGAAAGGATTAATAAATGTTAACAAATGCATTAATGTGATGTCCGTCCACTTACCTAATGTTAATTACAATAATAGTATTGAAGCGAAACATGCATCACAACTGAGATTATGACCAAGGCCAAGCTAGGGCTCATTATCTATCTTGTGGATTTTCTGCTTTTAATATGGTCAATATAAATCTTTTGTGGCCATGATATTATACGAAATGAGTAGGGTTCCTTCTCCCCTTCCACATGTACTATTCTGTCTGTTGCCACCTAGTACAGAATGTCAATGTCTAGCATTTGAGTTCTTTTTAGGGTTGCTTCAATTTGTTTTGCAATTTTCATTTTCCTTTGGAGGTGAAAGGGTGGAAGAGGCCGAGAGGGACGGAGAGCTGCAAGCGCTTCCAATAGCCCGAGCTAAGCCGAAAAGCGGTGTAGGGATAGGATTAATGCTCAACTTGGAACTCTTAGGAAGCTATTTCCTACATCTGATAAGGTACTAATTTGTTTCTGGGCTGTTAATCCCAGTTAAAAAAATAATACTGTGTTTGTTCTTTAAGTATAGACTATTTAGTCTGACTTAAAAGATAGTCTCGCATATGAACTATTCAGATGGGATGGAGGGATTGGGTTTCAGAGTCCCCTGTATGAGGAACTATTAGTTCGGAAGACTAATAATTCCATTTATGCTACTTACAAACAAGCGTGATCTTAAAGATCAACTTATATCATGAATGTTAGTATACACAAACCTAATTATTGCTGCCTTGGTGGGCCTCTGAATGCTAAAAATATTATTGGTGCCGTGGTGGGCCTAGGAATGCTAAATGATCACCCATTATTGAGGTAAAAAACAGAAAGAAGATGTGGCTGTGCATGAGCTAGAGGATGTGTTCGGTGTACATGTGATGTATTTTTGTCAGCAACATTTATATTGACAGAATATATATATATTTAGTGATATTTTTACATTTGTTTCAATTACAGAGTAAATATACTGTTTGCCGAGCTCAACCATGTCATTGAAGGCCTAAGGCTGAGGATGGTTCAAGCCCCCGATAATTTTTTTTTTGCTAAAAGCCACCGATATTTCCAGTTTGGGTGGCAGAACTGGAAGCAGGTAACAAGGACAATCATAACTTAAATGAGGCTGCTGGCCTAAGCAATCTTAAACTCTCGCTAAAAGTACTATCGAGTAGAATTCTTGCTTCTTTCGGATCCTAAAACTGCCATAAAAAGAGCAAGAGGCAGAGGTTCTTCCGTTCACAGTACTCTCAATAATAACTTTGTTAGTTTATTGTATGCTTTTTCAAATTTTAATCTTTCAATTTGTCCTCATTATTCTGTTTCCGTATGTCTGTTTCACTTGTGGCAGATGCAGAAATTAGATACTAACATGCGTAATTTGTTGTAAAAACTAAATTTTTATTCAATAAACTAAGGCATAATCCTTGTTAAATATGACAAATTTGCTATATTTTCGGATTCTTAAATGGATAACCAATAAAAGAGAGCAAAATTATATAGCAAGTTGAAGGAAAACTATCAGACTTTGGAGCTTGTGTACAATCTACTACCATGGAATAATCCCTACAATTCTTTCTAAAGTGGGAGCAAGAAGTTATGGAGGAAAAGTTGATAACAACGTCGTAAAATACATGGAGACCAAAATGAGAGGGAGCAAAAAGGAAGGAGAAGCAGGGTAACGTGGGTTGCCTAAAAGAACAGCCTGAATTAGCAGGCAGAATGCTTGAGAATTACTTAAAATGGCCTCACAGCAACAATTGATCAATTAAACTAAACCTCTAAACTCATGTTTCACTAGTTGAGACACTTGGAATGCTTCAACGATGAAGTTAGCACTTAATTGTAAATCACGAATTTGCACTCGACACTTTGAACTAGGTCCTAATCTAATAAGTACAATATATTCCTAGATAATATGGATTAGATGACCTACAGAATTAAATTTCCTCCAAAAGGAAGCACATATTAACCAGAATGCAGTGGCCAACATAAGAAAATCATGCATATTAGATGTAAGCCTCAAAGAATAACCTCAATATTGTATGGGAACATCCTACACATTGTATTTCTACACATTCCACAAAATATAAATTCAAGAGCAAACCACTATTCAAGCAAAAAATATACCATAATTCCTCTTTATACAACAAACCGATGAAACATGGCAATGTGCAAAAGTTGCCACAACTCAATAACACAACACTACAAATGATGGATGCGTGATAAAATCCTTTGTCTACAATTGATTGATGTCGGATGGAAAAGATCAATCTACACAATTGATGGATAATACATACGTCAAACAAATTTTTAAAAAATATAAAATTGAACCGACTGTGAGGACAATGTATGTATCCACATTTCCCATCCATCAATGAATCTAAATTTCTTAAAAAGATATACCTATCGTCCATGACAAGCTAGAGAGTCTGCGATCGAAAAATTTCCATGTCCTAGCAATTTGATAACTAATTTCATTTCCCTAAGCCTATGAAACATGTTTGTTCATGTTAGCAAATACTTAATTTAGGAAATTATATCCACAGCAAATATGGAACTATTAGAAGTAACAGAGCCATCAAATCTCAAACACTGATAACAAGCAAGGAAAACACACACTCCCAAAATATTTCATGAATTCCAGAATCACATAACATAGTACAGAAAACTCAAACAGATCCTGAAGCTTAAACAATGAAACTAAGAGCCAGCAGGACAGAGTTATCGACTGACAGACATAATTACTTAGATCTCTGCCTCATCTTTCGGCGCTTCCTCTTCAATCTCCTCATTCTCTTCTTCTTCCACTACAAAAATCAAAACCAAATTGAAATAATCGTTAGATAAAATTCCAACTATGAGTTAAAAGAGATTCTATATAAAAATCTACAGAGAAAGATCAATCGGATAGGGGAAATTAGTTATACCTTGGCCCTCATGGTGATGAATTGGGGATTTTTCAAGCCTCGCTTGTCTTCCAAAACCCTAGTAAGGCTGCGGAGGAAATATGAGAGGATAGAGATGAAGAGAAAGGGCTTTGCGATTTGTATATAGTGAACCCTAGTACTAACACAGTCCAAATAACAAGTCGCCGGTTCGAATCACCTTGATTCTAATTGCTTCTCAACATTCCATTTGAGTTTGGTTTAGTAAGTTTGCGCTATGTGCATTTAGTAGTTTGTAAGAACTAAATAAATTGTGTACGAAAAGTTTGTTTATAAAAAAAACAACATTCTTAAATATGTTTAGCTTATTCAATTAAATGTTTCAAGCCAAATATGCACTTTAACCTATGTCATTTTTTTGGACACAAATTCGATCACTATTCTTCTTCTTTTTTTGGACGAAGCTGAAAAAAAAGTTTAAATATATGTGTACAGAATTTTTAAATTTGCATTTTTTATTAAAGTCTTCCGAACTAACTTTAAACTTAATCTTTTTAAGAAATTTTTCAATATATAGTTTCGATACTAAAATTTGTGATTATGAATATCTAAAAATACTTGCAAGTGATTGATAATTAAGATACTGTTTGATAGAATTGATTTATGAATTTATAAATATTGTTGAATGAGGTGAACGAAATAGAATTTCTGTTTAAAATAAATATTGAATGAAATGATAATTAACATATCTAAAGCTTCTTAATAGCAATTTTTTGTAAGTTGTAATATGGCCAAAATAAAGTTGAGAGTGAAGTTGGGACTGTCATTCAATTCTTGACAGCATTATGCCTAACATTATTCAAGACTTGAAGGCATTTTAGGGCCATTAACAACAACTTGTCCATCAACAAATTTCTTATTATATAATTCTTGGATCCTTCAGTATAAATTATAAAGAACTCTTAGGGTTACGGGCTTCTTTACATGTAATATCTAGCACAAATTTTCCAAGATTCGAAGCATTAAGGTCAAATTTTCACTTTGGTGGAATCGGTAAATTAAGCAGCACTAGTAAAGAGAATCTGAGCTCGAGAGAAAACACTACTAAAATTGTCAGATACTCCCAATCCTAAAATTAAACTTCCCTCGCCAATTTCAATCATTCATAAAAATTGAAAATAATTTATACTCGAACTCTGTTGGACCAAGTACAATTAGACTAATAGCAATACTACCTCCAATGTATGAAAAAGTTCATCAAAATAGCAAAGACTGACAAAATATTCCTTCCAACTCATAAAAGGGAGCTTTATGTCAAATTCTTTTGTTTCATAAAATGGTAGCATCCCTTGAAGTTTGTTATCATAATTTTTCTGTCACACCACGTTATAAAATCGACTCATTATTTTTAAAATTATATTTAAAAAGAACCACATTTTTAAAATTTGTCAATGAAACTCTTTATGCGAAAAACTGAAATATAATGGAAACCACAACCGGTTAATTTCGTACTCAGGAAATTTAATTTGTATAGCAAGTGGAGAATAGAGAGCCGGGAATTTTATGTTTTCTGTTATAGGTACATATGTAACTTTAATAAAGCACATGAAACAAGTCGAATCAATACAGTCTTATCTAAACTACTTCAAGTAGTCTACTTGAATCGTGTTCCATACTTTGCTTTGCTGATTTTCAATTTCAGTTTTCTCTCATACTTTCCCAAAAGGATATGCGATGGAATCCTAACACTAGGAGTTAGGAACCAGCCAAATCCCGACTCACAATCAATAAAAAAATAAAAATAAAAATTATGAATAACTTTTACCTTATGAGATCAATAGGGTTAACAACTTGAGATTACAATATATATATAATAATAATTGCTATGAATACTATTTTAGTAAATTAATCTTACACCGTCTATGTGAAAATCTAACGGTGTAAAAAGAAAAAAAATTACTTAGCCGCTACTTTTAATAGTGGCTAGTTAGAAAATGGTTGGTCACTCAACAATTTTTGGTAACTCTACGACTAAGAAGGATGAGTGAACGTGTCAAATTGGACAAAAAAAAGAGAACATGAACAAAAGTAGGTTGAATATTACAGTTGACCACCTTATAATTCTGTAGAAGGTTGACTACTCTACGATTTTTTACGACGAAAAAAAATAAAAAATATCGTTGTTTTGATTAGCCGTTAGTAGAAGTAACGGATTGACCAATTTTTTCTTCTCTTACTAGCGCTATTAAGAGTAGTAGTTGAGTAATTTTTTTTTATTTTTGCACTGTTAGATTTCTACATAGACGGTGTAAGTTCAATTTATTCGAATAATGTCCATAACAACTATTTGTTATGCATCATTCCATATATAAAGAATTAATATTTTCACAAACTAATTTATATATACACACACACACACACACACACACAAAATTAATGAACTCATGATTTAATATCTAGAGTGCATGATTGGATCCGATTAATGCACAATCTACATAAAAAAAACCAACAACAAACAAACTAATGTATTCAAACTCAAGAGGGTTAGCTCAAGTGATGACTATAAATAAATGTCAATAATTAAAAATATCTACATGAGAAAGAAGAGGACTAGACACTGCGAAAAGTTTTCTCCACGAAAATAACAATGTGACGTTAATTTTGTTAATATCAACACTATATAAAATTTTTGATATACAATAATACATGTTGTGTCGTTATCAAGAAATCGTAATATCATTCAATAATTATTAAATAGAAAAATTTATATTTACTTGTTTTACGGTTAATTAAAAACAAAAAAAAAATAAAAGTTCTTAGTATATGACTCGGGTACCCGTTATTCAAACCACTGAGTCAACTCGGAGAGAAGCTCGACAGAGTGGGCAGCTTGAATGATTGGTGAGCCACTTATCCACACACTCAGAGTGATAACAATGGCGGCAGTTTGGCAGCACCTTTACTTTGTCACCATCTACAAATATTCCAAGACATATGGAGCACTCGGCTAATTCGTAACCCGATGGCCGGTACAATATTAATGGCAAGCTATTGATTGAATCCGGGTCGAGCCCTCGAGGTTGAGGTGGCGGCGCGTGTGTAACACTTGCGACGGAGATGGTGGCAGCCGGGATGGGGTGGTAGCGGCAGATCCAAAGGGAGTAAAGGAATAATAGAGTTACAAGGAGCACAACTGAAAATAGCATGACGACAAAAAAGAGGGTCCGGCCGTGAATTTCGATGTTCCGATCGTCAAATTCGGCGTGGTGCCAGTGAAATGGTTGCGAGTCTTGGTACGACGCCATTGCGGCCGGTTTGGTGATTTTGTATGGTTGTTAAGTGGCGGAGACGGTGGTGGACGGCGTAGATAGTGGTGGCGACATTTTGTTGTGTTGGATTGGATGGATCTAGAAAGGGTGTACAGAAGAAGTTGTACTTCTATAATTGTAAGCACTAAGAACAGAGGGGATTGGGTTTGTTGGAGCTTAGACACTTGCGCGCGTTTAAAAGCGTGTCACTCACACAGGATGGGAGCGTAGTATAATCAGACATGACTTTCTAACTAAAAGCTAGTGAAAAGGAAATAAAGAATCAGTGATCAGCCGTATTTATTTTTGAGTCGGACTATGTAGTGCTCCGATTTGATTGATGTGATTTAATTTAATTTTATTAATTTTTGAGTCTAATTATCTATTATGAATTTTTTTTAACAAATTATGATAACGTTATATATTAATAAATAGAATGAGTAGGATTATAAAATTAACATATTATATAAAATATATAATTAAAATATTATTAATTATAATTATTTACATAATTAATAATAATTTTTTTATATTTTAACTTTCATATCTGAAACTAATATTTTTAATTTTATATATGTCTCTCACGTAAATATAAAATATATTTATTATTTATGCTAAATAAATTATAAAAATTATAGGTTATCTTCCTTGTATAATAGAATAGATAAATTTATATTTATTAGTGTCCTTTTCGCGATGCGACGAGATTAGAGATTTTGTTAAAAGTATTTTTTATGAAAGTTAAAATAATAATAAAAGTATTTTTTATGTTTTTTTTTTCCTTGTTGGTAATGCGTAACTGTGTGGTGTATGATATTTTATTTTTCTTCTACAATTTAAGAATAAATTTAAATTTAAGCGTTTAAGTTTATCTTACTTTTATGTAACAAATAAATGCGATATATTACATCCCCGCATCGTTTATCAGATTCCCCCGTCGGTTGTCAAATTGCGGTCCCACGGTATATTTTAGATATTTGTACTCTTCTGCTTTTATCTTTATTTGATGGAGTGGGCCAAGAAAAATTCAAGTACTAATTATTTAATTAGGAGGAAAAGAAATTCATCATTATCGAGAATCTCAATCCAAAATATATGAATAAGACTTTTTAAAAGATAATTTTTAAATGTTTTTAAAGTGATGAATTTATTTAATATTTGTAATAGAGTTATGAGTATTATAAATTATTTAAAATATATTATTAATTATAATTATTTAATATTTTAAAATTTAAATAAATTATGTTAATTTAAATATAAAAAAAATATCTCAATCAATTTTAAAAATAAAGAACTTATCTAAACCCCTATAACATAATCCCCTCCCCAACAAAAAATATTAAAGTTTTTTTTTTTTTTTGTGTGTGTGGCTTGTTATAGAATTTAAGATGTTTCATTTAATAATTGTTTAAATTTAATTTTAAAAGGAGATTTTTTTTCAAAAAATACTTTATATACTCCTACTATATTTTACCTTTAATTTTCTTGCACTTGAATATTTTGATATGATGTCTAAATATAGTAGTTATATTTATGATTTATAAATAATGTAGGTACAAAATATATTCTGTGCCTTCCAAAATCCGTATTAACAACATATATACCTCGAATTTTAACATTACTATTGAACGGAGATGATAATAGTTAATCAAGCCCTGAATTAGTATCAAGTATTTAGAAGGACGAAGAACCCGAATCTGATTGCTACGTTATGATTATAGATTGAAAAATAGTGTATTTAATAAAAAGTTTATTTTTAAAAATTAAAAGTTAATAGTTTAATTCAACTTTCGGAAGTAATTAAATAAATACACTATCATAATTTAGTATTATTACACGTACAATACTCGTGGGCGAAGGCAAATTTACGAAATAATTAATAAAATGGTATAAATTCATTTATCAACAATTTAAAATATAGTTTAACTATCAATTTCATTCTCCATGTTTCAAAGTAATTTTAACCAAATAAAAGTTTTTCTGTTAATAAATTAATGGTACAATAGAAGAAAAAAAGTAGTTGAATACATAATTAGTTACACACAGACACACAGAGAAAGTGTGATAAAGAGTTACGAGTTTTGAAGAGGGATAAGTCTACACATACAAATATCAAATATAAACTCTTATTTCACTATTAAAAAGTGGGGTCTGATACGAATTTTCATACTAGGTATAACTTTTTAATAATAAAATGAGAGTTTGTGTTTGGTATTTATGTTATAAAGTTGTGTTCGTAAACTTATTATTTGAATAGAGCTCAATTTAAGTAAAAAGAGTGTTAAGTCATTTAGTCCTGAAGAAAAAGTCTCTCTTCTTGTTTGACAAAAAGATAAGGAAAAATCTGGTTTGACAGACCAGTACTTTATACAGCAATACTTGTCGATTCGTGCTCAAGCCCGGAAAACGCTAAACGTTGCTTAACTGCCCACTCTAGTTGGCTATTCAGAACAGGAGATGAAATCGAGTCTTCTAATTCCTGCTTTCTTTGCCTATCGTATAGTTGTTTGATATGAAAACTCTAGTTCTGAAGTGAGGTGATAAGGCTGGACTTTAAGGGCTCACCTTTCATTCCCGCTAGGATGGCTAGAAAATCAAGTCCCTTCTGGCCAAAAGTATCATTATGAGCTCTCCTAGTGGTGGGGCCCTCCCTTACCATCTCCGGTGACTTGCATTCCGCCTTAATATTTGAAAAAAACTGCTCATACTCAAATTTTCTCGCTTTATCTCTCTAAATATTCATTGAAATTGCATTTCACACTTTGATAATTTAAAGTCTGCTTCTTTTTACAAAAAGTATTAAAAAAACACGATGAATCAATTTTACAAATATTGATTTTTACAAAAGTATAAAATAAATTAGTGTGTGATTAGACTTATACCGTTTCTCCTTGTGACTTCCGATTCAATTAGATCTCACGCAGGTTCTTTATCTTTTTCTTCTTCGGCAAATGATTTTCTTTTTCCATCTTTCTCTCCTCTTCACATATAATACATTTGATTGTATATCCCTATATAACTATATATTAATGAACTTTAGTAATTATTGCGGAGGAGTTCAAGACTCAAGAATGCAAAAAAATCCGTAAATGATATTTAGTGTAGGACATTCGGTGCAACTCTTGAATTCTAATATCTAAATTAGATTGTACAATCTAAATAGGATTATGACAAAAAAATATTGATTCAACTCATTAGCTAGCGGATGGTATTTTTTTTCTTCTTTTTCCTAATTGATTAGTGGATCGTCTTTGCGCTATAGATAGGTATTGAGATATTGATTTTCACGGTTATCATTTTTTAAAAATGTATATTTTTAATTATTAATTTTATAAACTATCATTTTGATCATAATTTTTAGAAGACATCTATTCTGCAACGGCACGGGAGAGTAAATATAAATGTGAAATATCTTCTTCTTTTTTGTTCCCTTTCCTTAATTCTTCCCTTAGAAGAACATATTCGACCATCATTTTTAATGTAACAATAAATAAGGGAAAGAAGAATATGGGTAAACTCCTGACCTGGTGCATTCAATATTTGAAACCCGGGCCGCCATGCTTCCGTATGAAGCTTTATAGTCTTGACCACATCTCCTCTGCAACACGGTTAATAGTTAGGACACCACCAACTAATTGCAATTATGATGGAACCAAACACATTATTTTATTTTATTTTATCTTACTTTTTATTTTTATTCCATGGCTCTAATTACTCCAATAAAAAAAATGGTACTATTTGAAACCCACTCATTTATACCTGATTTGTGATCTGAAAAGAAGTTTAAGTCTAACTAGGATCGGCATCTAAGCCCAATCTAGGCCCAAGAATAACTTCAATTTCATGTGCTTACTAGTGGATCCAATAAGGTGATCATAAAGATACCATTACTTTCTTATACAAATATATGATATTATATATGCCAACATATATAAAGACAAGTATGATAACATTATATATATATGAGAGCAAGCTAGCATTAAACAATTATTTTCTTATTATAACTTGTTGATTTAAGTCCTCTTTTTCTCTCTAACCAAAAATTCTGATCTCCAAAATTTGAGATTCAGATAAGGTCTGGTCTCTATCTTATTTTGCAGACCCTCCCCCAAATCTTCTTGTTATCACCGCTCTCTTATTTTATCCATTTTTTTTTGTTTTCTCTATTTATGAGATTTTATTTTCTCTTAATCTGATCTTTTGTTCTTTCTCCAATCACGTGAGAGTCTATTTTTCTTCTTTTGAAAGCTCTATTTTTCTCCATATACAAAGTGATTTCCGTTTGTGGCGATGAGTGATTGTGAGTTTGCTAAAATTGAACGCAGGATTCTAGACGTGGCATGTCTCTGGCATCTGTTTTTCTCAATGGTTTTCTTATTTTTCTGCTTAGATTATAAAATTTTGTAATGAATTCTATTTTAAATAGAGTAAGTACCTGTTCAACTATTATAATACTATGTTTTTCTCGATGGTTTTATTATTTTTTTGCTTAGATTATACAAGTTTGTAATGAATTTCATTTTAAATAGAGTAAGTACCCATTCAACTCTATTATACTGTGTTTTTCTCGATGGCTTTATTATTTTTCTGCTTGGGTAATAACAGTTTGTAATGGATTCTATTTTAAATAGAGTCCCAATTTCTTCTCAAACTCAATAAAAATCCCAACAAAACCCAAATCTCAACAAAACCCAAATTACTAACTTCAAAATTTTAAGCTAAATCATAGTTGTCAACGAGAATAAAAATATAAACCATCTGATCACCACCATCACTACCCATCATGCAATTCTTATTCTCTCTCATCTTTCTCTCTCCTACTCACCCCTCCATCAACGGCCAACAAGCACCACCGGGAAGCTCTGATTGATGAAGATGATGAAGAACTTTTTTTTGTATCGCCAATCTCAAAGCTACCCTGAAAAATTGGGACAAAGAGGAGAAGAAGAAGCTAGTCACACCAGTAATCACAAGAAGGGTATGAAAATAAAAAGTTCATTCAGCCAACCAACTGATTGAATAAGTCAGAAAAACTAGCCTGATTCGGTCAGATTCTTGCAGCCCCTTTCAGATCAATATTTAGCCAAGCCAACAGTCTTAATGACTAACCGAATCAGATAGAAGACTATTCAGACCCATTAAGTTGCTATCAAACACCCCTTTACTTCCATATCGGTAGTTTACCCTTTTAGCTTTACCTTCCAACCTCCAAAATTTGTCCGACTAATCAATTACTATATATAAAAGTACATCAAACGATACTTTAAATTAAAAAACTAAGTGAGTCAATTCATTTCAATTTGAACACAATTAAACTAATCGATCCAATTAATTCTGTTTAATTTCAAAATCCACCGAATTAACTCGGTTGAATAGTCTAATTTTGGATTTGTCCAATTTTGGCTTCTCTTTTGTCGATTCCTTTTCCATCGGCTCTTCATCTTCGTTTTCCTTTTCGCTTAATAAATTCAGTCTCACTGTTTTCCTTCCATTCATACTGTTTCTCCTCTCTCATGCGAGTTTGGAATGGACTCAATTTTGTTGGAATCGGTCTGATCAGTCGTTCGGCTCTTCCTCTTCCGTTTCCCTTCTTGCTTAAATTCAATCTCTTTATCTCTTTTATAATCTTCTACAAATTATCTGCGGAGGGAGTGGTGTTCGAAGCATGCCGTTCAAGATTGGAATTCAAAGAATAAAAATGGTTATTGCTGTACTTGGATGTCTATTGAGGCAGAGGCTTACCTCTTTCATTCTCTATTGGCGAGTTTGGAATGGACTCAATTTTGTTGGAATTGGTTTGATCAGTCGTTCGGCTCTTCCTCTTCCGTTTCCCTTCTTGCTTAAATTCAATCTCTTTATCTGCGGAGGGAGTGGTGTTCGAGGCATGCCGTTCAAGATTGGAATTCAAAGAATAAAAATGGTTATTGCTGTACTTGGATGTCTATTGAGGCTAGGGGTGAGCATGGTGCGGTTTGGTGCGGTTTGAAACCCAAACCGCACATGAAACCGCTTAAGTGCGGTTTGATAAATCCAAAATCACAACCGCAACCGCTTGTGATTGGTGCGGTGCGGTTTTGAACCGTACGGTGCGGTTTCATTTGGTGCGGTTTCGGTTCCAAAACCAATTGAAACAATTAAATTTTATGTAAACCTGCACATAAATTGTAATCAGCAAGGTGAAAAATAAAAACTGCCCATAAACCTGCACATAAACTAATCAGCAAGGTGAAAAATAATAACTGCACCTAAATCCAAACTGCACATAAAAACTGCACATAAATCCCAGATGGATAAGTCAAAAAAGTATGCAAAAACTGCACATAAATCCAAACTGCACATAGAAACTGCACATAAATCCCAGCTGGATAAGTCAAAAACTGCACATAAATCCAAACTGCACATAAAAACTGCACATAAATCCCAGCTGAAGTATGCAAAAACTGCACATAAATCCAAACTGCACATAAATCCCATAAAAGCCAATATCTAGATTAAAGCTAATAAGATGCAACAGATAACTCGATAATAAAATGACGGATCCCTTGATGCAAATTTAAGTAACAAATCCATGTAATAGGTTACATACACAGTGAACTTAGGTCTCGTTAAGGGAACAAATAAAACATAGAAGTTGCTCAAAACACAACAGTAAATAATAGGTTATTTAGACAGTCCTTTCACCACCATAAGTGCATTTTACAACTATCCAAAAATTAATTTAGTGGGCTGTCTCAAAAGATGGTATGACCATGTTCAGTTATGCTTCCTTGACTGCTCCTCAAGGAACAAAACTTTCCCGTGATCCAAACTCCTGTAGAAATTTATGCGAGATGCGTCACAATTAGTTAGAAAAAACGAAACGAAAGCAATAGCAAAGATAAATCAAAAGAAAAACAATCACACGAGACACTATTATGGAAACCAAGCTGATGTTATGTGAATGCAGGTATGACATGAGGTGGAAGTGTATGCTTGTTATGATTCAATGAACTAATGGATATCAGGGATAACACTGAAGATGGGCAAGTTATTTATGTTAGAATAGCTGCCTCTGAATTAGTTAAGTTCACACAATACTGCTAAGTTCCAACTGTGAAGAACAGAAGTATGTGTCCCATATATATGGTGCCCCCTCAATATCAGCTGATTATACAATATGTTCTTCCATCGACATTGCTCCTCCTTCAGAGAAAAAACAGAGAAATAATTAAAGTATAGCCCATTGTAGTTCATATGTTTTTAGCTGGTTTTGAATATAAACTGCTGTTGCTAAGAGGTTTGATTTTCTAAAATTTTAATGCAGGCCAATTTAGGTTTGTTGAAGGTTTTGGTAGCCAAATCGCAAGCTGATGGTTTGCAAGCACACCTGAGGAGTGTAGTGGAAGGTCTGCTAAATTGGCAAGATAGCACCAAGAACCATTTCAAAGCTAAGGTTATTATAATTATATTTCTTTATGAGTCGGAATCTTTGGGGTTTAACTTTGTATTATGGAGAGGATCATACTGCAGTGTCTGTATTGGGGTTGATATCTGTATGTATGGACTACAGCTGATTTGTATGTATGCAAATTATTTCTGTTATGAGTTGGAGTAGAGGTAAAAATTAACTCTGTTATGAATTGGATCAAAATTTGACAGATTATACATCCTGTCACTCCAGTTGTGAAATTTATCAAATTTTAAACATATTAATTAACTATAAACCAATTAAATCAGAGCAAAATCAAGCACTAGGGCATCAACTTATCAATCAGTGAATAGCTACAAATACAATGAATCTGCATAAAATAAATAACTATATGTAACAACTTATAATAAAACTCTAACCAGTAACGAACTGAGGGAATTTAGCAGCCCTCGTTTTTGAGGCGTCACCGTTGGCGGCAGGGCCTGTCCCTCCATCATCTAGCACAACCCGAATCTCCTCAGCACGGTGTAAACTAAATTCATACAGAGGAAGTAACCCAAAACACTAATTTTATAAACAAAAAAAAAACCCTAAAAAAAAAAAGAAAATTGACAAATTGATAAATTTCAAATTATAAAAAGAAGAAAAAGAAAAAGGTACCTGAGGAAGATTTTTGAGGCGTCACCGTTGGCGGCAGGGCCTGTTCCACCGATTGCCTTTATGGGTAGAACCGTAGAAGTAAAAGAACAGAAATCGGTGAAGAGTGTTGAGAATCTGAGCTCTTTCTCTCTCTTTTAGTCCATGTTTTGGGTACAAGACATTGTAGAATAGAGACTGTAAAGAGTAGAGACTAGAGAGACTCAGAGAGAAAGGAAGAAGAGGTGAAGCCGTGCGTGAAGACTGAAGAGAGGAGGAAGACGCGAAGCACGAAAGCAGTGAAGAGAGGAAGAAGAGGCGAACTGGGAAGGGAAGGATTTTAGGGCTTGATAGTATTAGAGTATCTTATATATAAAACTCAAAGCGACGTAGTTTTCGTTATCAGTCAGCCAACAAGTGCGGTGCGGTTTTACAGGTGCGGTTTGGACCAAAAACCGCACCCAACCCGTAATTTCGATTTTTTAACCTCCTTAAAACCGTCGTACACGCCGCAACCGTTGACTCGGTTTTAATTGGTGCGGTTTGTGCGGTTTTCGGCTCGGTTTCGGGGGCAAATCGGTTTTCTGCTCACCCCTAATTGAGGCAGAGGCTTACCTCTTTCATTCTCTATTGGGTACTACATATCATCTATGTGACTGGAGTATTTCAAAAATGTAGCTCACTTCAGTTCGAGTCATCTGTGCATCAATTGATTTTAGGTAAAATAATTTATGAAAAAAAATTCATTCACGGTTCATGAGTTTTCCTCTTTTCCAGACCCTGTATAATATAATCTCTCATTTCTGTTGCTCTCTATTTTGATTATACAAAATTAAAAACCAATGGGGTTGAAGTTTGGTAAGCTATGACCGAGAAAAAGTATTGTGACTGATTGCAGCAAAAGAATATAATTCATACATAATATCAGTATTGACAATATTTTATTTAATATCAGTAATGATCCTCTGCACAAATAAACGCTACGATACTTTATGAGACTTTCTTCTTCATTATTAATGGATGTGTTTGTAAAGGTGAAATTGTCGTGTGTGCCTCTACTGTAATGCATTTTGCTCAAATGTCATATATATGCATTTTTTTTTGCACATCACCTGTTTGATATATTGTCTATGGCCTGTTTGATATATTTATTTATGTGTATCTGAATAGATAGAAGGTAACAGAAAAGGTTAAGCCTATAGTTTTCAGAGGAAAATGTATTCTGAGCTTGAATTGCTTTTTGTAATCCCCAACTACCTAAACCAGACTTGAGTTTAGGTTTTGAGTATGGAGTAATATGAATGAATTAATTACCTTATTTAAAACTTTGCTGAATCCTTTAATAGTTCGTTTAATACTTTAGTTTCACGTTTTTTAGCCAATGCTAAATGCCAATATCTATTTTTTATTTGATTCTTAGCTGTTGTCTAATATGGTCTCCAGTACATCAGCAATGATGAAAGCAAGTGTGTTTATACTTTCAGCTCTATTTATGTACACAATATAATATATATTAATGTAAAATAAATAAATAAAAAGAAGCTCTTATCTTTCTTTTCCGATGATACCTAAAATTTTGGGTTCAAGTATGCGTCTGTAAACAATTAGGCTTATATATGAATGTTTTGTGAGGATGATATTGACATTATTTCAATTCTTTTGGCAGTGGGATAGGCTTTTTACAGGCAGTAAGGAACATTTGAGGGGAGGAGTTTAAGCAAACACTTGAAGAATGATTACTATGACAATTGCCCAAGCTGTAAGTTGGATCAGCGTGAAAAGGTGCAATAATGTTTGCCTATCAAGGTACTATTCGCTATATGGATTATGGTGCTTTCCACAACTAAAGCAACCCCCTTTATATATGTACTATTTTCCATTACAAAAAGTTACCTGAACTTCTTTTTACCCTTTGGCTATTTGATCACCCACCAACATCTTTTGACATTTCTAAAGGTAGTAACTCTTGATCATTTTCTGTTTATTAGTTTTACAAGTTAACTGTGACGCCCCCAAATCTGGGCCCACACAGCCCAAACTTGAGTCGTCAAAATACTACAACAAAATTATTATAACAAAACACAACGTACAACAATACAGTGTATAATAATACACAACTAAGTCTTCACTATTATTGCCACACTATTTTACAAAACGTGAACACTATGATAACTATTCCTCGGACCCTCACTCCATTCCCCGGCTAGACCCTGTTATGTTTTCATCTCCTGTTGAAAAACAATGGAACAAAAGAAAGGGTGAGCTCAAATAGCCCAGTAAGAAATATCATGACTAAGATAATGACGAATAAATTATCATTAGCCTTCAACAGTTGAGTTCTTGATAGAATACAATAGACTACAAGGTTTATATCAAAAACTGCAGTTAAATTCTTAAACAACGTTCAGATCAATAATAGCAGCGGAATGAGTAATCTATTAGAAGAATAATGCAGACTATAATGTCCACTCGGTTCTCTTTTTAGGAAAAACATCATCAACTTTTATCATTTGAAATATCATTAGTCAAGATAATACAAATTCACAGTTCCTGATCATAATCATGCACATCAACAGTTCATCTTTGTACTACGGGCCAAAGATATTCAATATAGCACCAACGGTCATGATTATACCAGATTCAGCCTTTGGTCATAATCATACCAAACAACAGTTCATCTTTGCACTACGGGCCAAAGAGAACATTCACCACGTGCCATAAAAGACACCGAACAGATGTATCGCCTTTAACCTATTATATCGCCTTTAACCTATCATCTGTTCAACAAATATATCACATCTGTGCCCCCGGCCACAGATATTCACAACAACTTGATTTTTGGATGATTAGAATGATGTAAATGATGAACAGAAGAAATAGGATAACAATAAGTATCGGAAGTTTACTTTGTACAGATTCAAATAATGTCCAAATTGTCAACATGATGTGGAGTGAAATTCAAGATCCACAGTTCAGAATAACGGTTACAATTCAATAGAAAGGTTCACGTAAATAGGAAGGTTCAGTTGAAATAATGAAGTTCAACTATTATGGAACATATAATATTTTCAGGAATTATAGAAGCAATAGTTCCATAATAAATTTCGATTTAGGAGTATGAAAGAAAATAATATCCCTTACCGTAGCAGGTTTGATTAACAAAAGGTGAAGGAAATTAATACAAAGGGTTATTCACCAACAGGCGACAATCCGCTCCGTAAGGTTATTCCCACAATTTAATAGAATTTGAGTACAAAGAGTTATTCACCAAACAGGCGGCAATCCGCTCCGTAAGGTTATTCTCAGAGATTAATAATGAATGAATACGAAAGGTTATTCACCAACAGGCGGCAATCCGCTCCGTAAGGTTATTCCCACAATTTAATACATGGAAATAAAAGGCACGTCTTATGAGTAAGGAAGAAACAATATTATTATCGAGAATCAAATAATGATAATCCCTTACCATAGTATGTTTGAATAATGGAAGATGAAAAAGATGGTATCCCTTACCGTAACACGTGACTGGATATTGATTTAAATGAGGTTGATTAACTTGAACAGTACACGTATACTTATAGATCTTCACAAATACTCAAGATGACTTAAGCACACTTAGAGAGAACTTTCACAAGAAGTATTTAGAGAGAGAAAGAAAGAACAAGTAAGGAAGTTTATGAAAAATCCTTAAGTTAAGGCTTCTATTTATAGCCAAAAATCTTATCATTCATTTAATCTAAACCATTCATTTAAAGATCATCTTTTAATCTACACCATCCATTTCAAATATTATATTATCTTTAATCTACACCATTCATTTCATATCACCTAATAATCACCTAACTTTATATTATAAACAAATCAATTTAATTATTCAACAATAATTCACACTTTAATCTACACCATTCATTTCATATTACCTAATAATCACCTAACTTTATATTATAAACAAATCAATTCAATTATTCAACAATAATTCACACTTTAATCTACACCATTCATTTCATATCACCTAATAATCACCTAACTTTATATTATAAACAAATAACTTTATCAATTCAATTATTATGACTAATTGTTATAAATACAGTATAGTTAGCTCTTAGATATCAAGTCAATAAATTAATGAAATACAACTGTTTAAATAACATCATAATAGAGATAACAATAATGTAAAATAAAGCATACGTTACTGTGTAATGACAATTATTGATTCAATAATGTGAATTACTGTGCATATGTTACTGTGACAATTATTAGGTTCAATAATTTTAAAAACAGTGCAACAACAATTATTGACTCAATGATATAAAATACAGTGTAATGACAATTATTAAATCAATAATGCAAAATACTGTGTAACAACAATGATTGAATTGATAATATAAAATATTATGCAGTGACAATTATCGATGAAATGATGCGTAACAGTTACGGTGTCAATTATCAGACCAATAATATGAGACACTATGCAATACCGTGTGTTACTGTAGAGTACCGAGTGCTACAGAAAATACCAATAACTACCGTATGCTACTATTCTTTTATCACCGATATTTTAACAGTTCCGTTGACTATTTTTATTTAAAAAGGTTATTTCTGTCGTTTTCTATATCCGACAAATATTCCGTTGTGGGGTCCACCAATAATTTGTTATTTCGGCGCCGTCGGACCAAACGAATATTCCCCGACCAAACGAATATTCCCCCACAAAGCGAATATTGTCCGACAAAATAAAATTTGCACATAACATCCTTAACTTTTAACTTTATCGATTTAACCACTTACTGTTTAAAAAATATCTATATGAAGAAAAATTAAATTTTGTATTTCATAAAATTCGGGGTCTTACAACCTCCCCTCCTTATGAAATTTCGTCCCCGAAATTGACGTACCTGACATATCGAAGAGGTAAGGATACTTAGATTTCATCTCAGATTCTAGCTCCCAGGTCATTTCCTCAGTATCTTGGTTCCTCCATAAAACCTTAACTTGAGGTATAACCTTTGAGCGTAGGATCTGCTCCTTCTTATCTAGAATCTTAACAGGTACTTCCTCGTATGTTAAATCCTCTGCTATAACGTCTGGTTCTAACTCAATGACGTGGTTTGGGTCCTTCACATATTTACGTAACATAGATATGTGAAAAACGTTATGGATGCGAGACATACTTGGTGGTAGGGCTAGTCTGTAGGCTACGGTTCCTATTCGATCGAGGATTTCAAATGGGCCAATAAATCGAGGGTTAAGCTTTCCTCTCTTTCCGAATCTCGTAACCCCTTTCCATGGAGAAACACGTAAGAATACATGATCTCCGACGTTGAAACTTTCGTCTCTCCGATGAAGATCAGCATAACTCTTTTGTCGTTCTTGTGCGGTCTGTATTCGTTGTCGGATCATTTGGATCTTTTCGGTCGTCAAGCGTACCAACTCGGGTCCCAACAATTTTGCTTCTCCTACCTCATTCCAACATATTGGAGAGCGACACTTCCTTCCATACAATGCCTCGAATGGAGCCATGCCTATGCTTGCTTGGTAACTGTTGTTGTAAGAAAATTCCACCAACGGCAAGTACTTATCCCAACTTCCTTTGAAGTCTAATACACAAAGTCTCAAAAGATCTTCGAGGGTCTGGATCGTCCTTTCCGATTGTCCGTCCGTTTGAGGATGGTATGCAGAACTAAAACGTAGTTCAGTGCCCATAGCTTTTTGTAGACTGATCCAAAAGCGTGAAGTGAATCTAGGATCTCGATCAGAAACTATGGAAACTGGCATGCCATGCAATCTCACGATCTCATTTATGTACATACCGGCAAGACGTTCAAGTGAAAAGTTTTCTCGTATAGGCAAGAAATGAGCAGATTTGGTCAATCTATCTACGATCACCCAAATTGCATCTAAGCCTTGAGAAACTTTTGGAAGACCCGTCACGAAGTCCATATTGATGTGTTCCCACTTCCATTCGGGAACTTCAAGTGATTGTAATGGACCTTTAGGAACTTGATGTTCTGCCTTGACACGTTGACAAGTTAGGCACCTTGAGATAAACTCCGCAATCTCTCTTTTCATATTGTTCCACCAAAATGTATGTCGAAGATCTCGATACATCTTGGTACCTCCTGGGTGGATTGCGAACGGCGTGTTGTGTGCCTCCATCATGATTTTATGCTTTAATTCAGGATCGTTAGGAACACAGAGTCGAGAGTTGACTCGAAGTATTCCTTTCTCGTCGATTCTTGCTTCGGGAATGGCACCTTCTTGTACTTTCTGTATCATGTTTATCAGTTCCGGATCGGTAGCTTGAGCAGCTTTAATTTTATCGATTAAAGTTGGTTCTACTCGCACGTGAGCAATCTTCGAGTGGGTCCCTGGTGTCTTTAGCTCTATCTCCATCTTTTGCAAGTCGTACAAAATACACTTTTGTGTTGTCAGCAGTGCACTTGTACTTGCATAAGATTTTCTGCTCAAAGCGTCAGCTACAACGTTCGCCTTTCCCGGGTGATACTGGATTGTGTGGTCATAATCCTTTAACAGCTCAAGCCAACGTCGTTGTCGCATGTTGAGTTCCTTCTGGGTGAAGAAATACTTGAGACTTTTATGATCCGTATAGATATCCACTTTTTCTCCGTACAAGTAGTGTCTCCAGATCTTCAACGCGAAAACGACTGCTGCCAACTCTAGATCATGAGTAGGATAATTTTTCTCATAATCTTTGAGTTGTCGAGAGGCATAGGCTATAACCTTTCCATGTTGCATAAGGACACAGCCTAGACCTTTGCCAGAAGCATCGCTGTAGATAACAAATTCTCCTGATCCTGATGGTATGGTCAGAACAGGAGCTGAAACCAGTCTCTTCTTGAGTTCTTGGAAACTTTTCTCGCATTCCTCGCTCCATATGAATTTTGTGCTTTTCCGAGTAAGCTGCGTTAATGGAGTGGCGATTCGAGAAAATCCTTCTACGAATCTCCGATAATAACCAGCTAGACCCAGAAAACTTCGGACTTCGGTTACTGTTTTGGGTTGTTCCCAATTTAGTACCGTTTCAATCTTCGCAGGATCGACTGATATTCCTTGACTAGAAATCACATGCCCAAGAAACGCGACCTCCTCAAGCCAGAACTCACATTTCTTCAACTTGGCATATAATTTGTTTTCACGGAGCTTTTGTAGTATCAATCTCAGGTGTTGTTCATGATCCTCGCGACTCTTGGAGTATATGAGGATGTCATCAATAAAGACAACCACAAAATGATCCAAATATTCCTTGAATATCCGGTTCATCATGTCCATGAAAGCTGCAGGAGCATTAGTTAGTCCAAAAGGCATGACTAAGAACTCATAATGCCCATAACGAGTTCTGAAAGCAGTCTTTGGAATGTCCTCAGCTTTAACCTTTAACTGATGATATCCAGAACGGAGATCAATCTTTGAGAAATGTTGAGCGCCTTGCAATTGATCAAACATGTCATCAATCCGAGGTAACGGGTACCTGTTCTTGATGGTGACATGGTTCAATTCTCGGTAGTCAATGCACAATCTCATACTCCCGTCTTTCTTCTTCACAAATAGAACAGGAGCACCCCAAGGTGATGCACTCGGACGAATGAAACCGGTATCCAACAATTCCTGTAGTTGGACTTTTAACTCTTGAAGTTCAATGGGAGCCATTCGGTAGGGAGCTTTGGAAATGGGCTTGGTACCGGGTTCAAGATCAATATAAAAATCAATTTCACGGTTTGGGGGTAAGCCAGGAAGTTCTTCAGGAAAAACGTCAGGAAACTCATTAACAATGGGAATATCATTCAAGTTTGACGTATTTTTGTTCAAATCAGTGACATGAGCTAAAAAGGCTTGACATCCGTTTTTCAATAAACGAATGGCTTTATGGCTAGAAATAACAGTTATAGATTTCAATGGTTTAGTTGCTTGAATTTGCATGACAGGTTGATTAGGAATATGAAAACTAATAATCTTATGAAAACAATCAATTTTAGCATGATGGGTAGTCAACCAATCAATTCCTAAAATCACATCAAATTCACGCATCTCCAAAGAAATAAGGTCAACAGATAATGTGAGGTTGTTGATTTGAACTAGGCAAGATTTATAGACAGTAGATGTAATGGTCATTTCTCCTAATGGGGTTTCAACTGATAAGTCAAAGTCCAAGTTTTCAGGAGTTAAGTTTAAACGCTGAGCACATGCAGGTGAGATAAAAGAATGGGTAGAGCCAGTATCTAACAAAGCGTAGACTTCACGAGAATTTATGAATAGCTTACCGGTTATCACCTCGTTCGAGTTTCGCGCCATTTGGGATGTCACAACAAAAGCTCTCCCTTGAACTACAGATTTTCCCTTATCCGCGCTAGCTTTTGGTATCATCATTGCAGCTGGACTTGATTTTGTGGCAGGACAAAACCGCGCAAGATGACCCTCTTTCCGACAACTGTAGCACTTTTTAGACTGCAGTGTACAGTTTGGGCTGATGTGACCTTCCTGACCACACCTATAGCATCTCACTGGTGGTCGATCTTCTCCCCTTGAAACTGGGGTCGGTGCTGGTGTTGGTACTGGTGCTGGTGCCCTTCCATAATTATTATGGAATCTCTTTCTTTTGAAATTGTTCCCACTAGATTCTCCTCTTCTGTTATTTGGTGTGGAATTACCACCGAAGTGTTGGTTACCTCCTCGATGGTTCTCGTTCCTGTGGTTGTTGTCACTCCTTTCTCTATGCTGATCATTAACTCTTGGTTGCAATGTTTCATCTGTTTGCTCCACCCTTTGAGCCCTATCTACAACATCTGAATACAAACTAAATTTATGAGAGCTAAGTTGTTGACGAATTTTGAATCTCAAACCTCTTAGGAACATCCGACTCATTCGTGCTTCGTCATCCACAAGATGGGTGGCAAAGCGAGATAACTCGGCAAACTTGGCTTCATATTGGGAGACTGTCATGTTTCCCTGCTCCAGCTTAATGAATTCCACCTCTTTCATATGGCGGATGCTTTCTGGGAAATACTTCTCGTTAAACAGTTCTTCGAATTCTGTCCAAGACATTTCGAGTGCTGAAGGTTGGATACGTTTTACCGCTTCCCACCAATGGTCCGCCTCACCTCGTAACATAAAAGTGGCAAATGGCACCTTCTGATCATCAGCGCATTGTAAGACATCAAGTATTTTTGTCGTCTGCTTTAGCCATGCCTCCGCTTTGAGTGGGTCAGGCTTCCCGTGGAATTCAGGTGGTCCTAATTCTTTAAATTGCTTGACAGTGACCATCCTCAAATTACCAGCGTTTCTACCGTTATTATTGACTGGATTTCCTCTTCCTTGATTCTGTATGAACTGCATGAAATTCCTAAAGAATCCATCGTTCATCATGTTATCAGGAACATTATTTCCTGAGTTGGCAGGAGGATTGTTTGGGGCCTCTTGATTCTCGGCTACATTTGCTTCAGGCATTCCATAGTTAACCTCTTGATTTTCAGATGCCATACTTAACTGTGGTCACAAAATAAATGTTAGTTCAAATAAACTGACTCATCACTTCATGTTCCTACATTCAAATCGACTCATTAGATAATAAAATCTATTTTAAGTAGGACACACTAGTGACTGATTCTATTCGTCTCTCCCCTCCTAGTTCTACCCCAGATCTCCATTAAAGACCATATCCCTAAGCTCTGATGCCAACTGTGACGCCCCCAAATCTGGGCCCACACAGCCCAAACTTGAGTCGTCAAAATACTACAACAAAATTATTACAACAAAACACAACGTACAACAATACAGTGTATAATAATACACAACTAAGTCTTCACTATTATTGCCACACTATTTTACAAAACGTGAAGACTATGATAACTATTCCTCGGACCCTCACTCCATTCCCCGGCTAGACCCTGTTATGTTTTCATCTCCTGTTGAAAAACAATGGAACAAAAGAAAGGGTGAGCTCAAATAGCCCAGTAAGAAATATCATGACTAAGATAATGACGAATAAATTATCATTAGCCTTCAACAGTTGAGTTCTTGATAGAATACAATAGACTACAAGGTTTATATCAAAAACTGCAGTTAAATTCTTAAACAACGTTCAGATCAATAATAGCAGCGGAATGAGTAATCTATTAGAAGAATAATGCAGACTATAATGTCCACTCGGTTCTCTTTTTAGGAAAAACATCATCAACTTTTATCATCTGAAATATCATTAGTCAAGATAATACAAATTCACAGTTCCTGATCATAATCATGCACATCAACAGTTCATCTTTGTACTACGGGCCAAAGATATTCAATATAGCACCAACGGTCATGATTATACCAGATTCAGCCTTTGGTCATAATCATACCAAACAACAGTTCATCTTTGCACTACGGGCCAAAGAGAACATTCACCACGTGCCATAAAAGACACCGAACAGATGTATCGCCTTTAACCTATTATATCGCCTTTAACCTATCATCTGTTCAACAAATATATCACATCTGTGCCCCCGGCCACAGATATTCACAACAGCTTGATTTTTGGATGATTAGAATGATGTAAATGATGAACAGAAGAAATAGGATAACAATAAGTATCGGAAGTTTACTTTGTACAGATTCAAATAATGTCCAAATTGTCAACATGATGTGGAGTGAAATTCAAGATCCACAGTTCAGAATAACGGTTACAATTCAATAGAAAGGTTCACGTAAATAGGAAGGTTCAGTTGAAATAATGAAGTTCAACTATTATGGAACATATAATATTTTCAGGAATTATAGAAGCAATAGTTCCATAATAAATTTCGATTTAGGAGTATGAAAGAAAATAATATCCCTTACCGTAGCAGGTTTGATTAACAAAAGGTGAAGGAAATTAATACAAAGGGTTATTCACCAACAGGCGACAATCCGCTCCGTAAGGTTATTCCCACAATTTAATAGAATTTGAGTACAAAGAGTTATTCACCAAACAGGCGGCAATCCGCTCCGTAAGGTTATTCTCAGAGATTAATAATGAATGAATACGAAAGGTTATTCACCAACAGGCGGCAATCCGCTCCGTAAGGTTATTCCCACAATTTAATACATGGAAATAAAAGGCACGTCTTATGAGTAAGGAAGAAACAATATTATTATCGAGAATCAAATAATGATAATCCCTTACCATAGTATGTTTGAATAATGGAAGATGAAAAAGATGGTATCCCTTACCGTAACACGTGACTGGATATTGATTTAAATGAGGTTGATTAACTTGAACAGTACACGTATACTTATAGATCTTCACAAATACTCAAGATGACTTAAGCACACTTAGAGAGAACTTTCACAAGAAGTATTTAGAGAGAGAAAGAAAGAACAAGTAAGGAAGTTTATGAAAAATCCTTAAGTTAAGGCTTCTATTTATAGCCAAAAATCTTATCATTCATTTAATCTAAACAATTCATTTAAAGATCATCTTTTAATCTACACCATCCATTTCAAATATTATATTATCTTTAATCTACACCATTCATTTCATATCACCTAATAATCACCTAACTTTATATTATAAACAAATCAATTTAATTATTCAACAATAATTCACACTTTAATCTACACCATTCATTTCATATTACCTAATAATCACCTAACTTTATATTATAAACAAATCAATTCAATTATTCAACAATAATTCACACTTTAATCTACACCATTCATTTCATATCACCTAATAATCACCTAACTTTATATTATAAACAAATAACTTTATCAATTCAATTATTATGACTAATTGTTATAAATACAGTATAGTTAGCTCTTAGATATCAAGTCAATAAATTAATGAAATACAACTGTTTAAATAACATCATAATAGAGATAACAATAATGTAAAATAAAGCATACGTTACTGTGTAATGACAATTATTGATTCAATAATGTGAATTACTGTGCATATGTTACTGTGACAATTATTAGGTTCAATAATTTTAAAAACAGTGCAACAACAATTATTGACTCAATGATATAAAATACAGTGTAATGACAATTATTAAATCAATAATGCAAAATACTGTGTAACAACAATGATTGAATTGATAATATAAAATATTATGCAGTGACAATTATCGATGAAATGATGCGTAACAG
Organism: Hedera helix; assembly: GCA_947179155.2. Lineage (NCBI taxonomy): Eukaryota > Viridiplantae > Streptophyta > Magnoliopsida > Apiales > Araliaceae > Hedera > Hedera helix. Next base: position 26,429,321 of record OX359285.1, read on the forward strand.
TTACGGTGTCAATTATCAGACCAATAATATGAGACACTATGCAATACCGTGTGTTACTGTAGAGTACCGAGTGCTACAGAAAATACCAATAACTACCGTATGCTACTATTCTTTTATCACCGATATTTTAACAGTTCCGTTGACTATTTTTATTTAAAAAGGTTATTTCTGTCGTTTTCTATATCCGACAAATATTCCGTTGTGGGGTCCACCAATAATTTGTTATTTCGGCGCCGTCGGACCAAACGAATATTCCCCGACCAAACGAATATTCCCCCACAAAGCGAATATTGTCCGACAAAATAAAATTTGCACATAACATCCTTAACTTTTAACTTTATCGATTTAACCACTTACTGTTTAAAAAATATCTATATGAAGAAAAATTAAATTTTGTATTTCATAAAATTCGGGGTCTTACATTAATAATTTTATAATTGAGTTTATGTAAGACCCCGAATTTTATGAAATATAAAATTTATTTTTCTTCATATATATATATTTTCATGAAACAGTAAGTGGTTGAATTGATAAAGTTAAAAGTTAAGGATGTTATGTGTAAATTATATTATGTCGGACAATATTCTTTTGGTCGGGGAATATTCGTTCTGTCGGGGAATGTTCGTACGACGGCGCCGTACGAACCAATCATTGGTGGACCCCACAAAGGTGGACCCTACAAAGAATAATTGTCGGATATAGAAAATGACATAAACAATTTTTAAAATGGTCAATGGTACTATTACTTTTAAATATCCGGTGGTAAAAGAATAGTAATATACGGTATTACAAGTAACATACGGTATTGCACAGTAGCACACGGTATTGCACAGTAGCACACGGCATTGCACAGTGTTTCGTATTATTAAACTGATAAAGTGGTTATCGTACAATATTTGACTTTATTGTCACATGCACAATAATTCATGTTATTAAATTGATAATTGTCACAGTAGCATATGCACAGTAATTCACATTATTGAATCAATAATTGTCATAACACAATAACGTAATCTTTCTTTTGCATACTTTCTGCATTATTGTTATCTCTATTATGGTGTTATTTAAACAGTTGTATTTCATTAATTAATTAACTTGATATCTAACTACACTGTATTTATAACAATTAGTCATAATAATGAATAAGTGTGAATTATTGTTGAATAATTGAATTGATAAAGTTATTTGTTTATAATATAAAGTTAGGTGATATAAAATGAATGGTATAGATTAAAGATAATATAGAATTTAAAATGGATGATGTAGATTAAAAGATAATCTTTAAATGAATGGTTTAGATTAAGGAAATCTTAAAAGATGAAATGAATGGTATAGATTAAAGATAATATAGAATTTGAAATGGATGATGTAGATTAAAAGATGATATTTAAATGAATGGTTTATCTTAAAAGATGAAATGAATGGTCTGGATTAAACATTATCTTGAAATGAACGGTTTGGATTAAATTAGGAAATCTTGGTTATGATAAGATTTTTGGCTATAAATAGAGGTCTTAACTTAAGGATTTTTCATAAACTTCCTTACTTGTTCTTTCTTTCTTTCTCTAAATACTTCTTGTGAAAGTTTTCTCTAAGTGTGCTTAAGTCATCTTGAGTATTTGTGAAGATTTATAAGTGTACGTGTACTGTTCAAGTTAATCAACCTCATTTAAATCAATATCCAGTCACGTGTTAAGGTAAAGGATTATCATTATTTGATTCTCGAAAATAATATCGTTTCTTTCTTACTCATAAGATATGTCATTTATTTCCATGTATTAATTTATGGGAATAACCTTACGGCGCGGATTTCCGCCTGTTGGTGAATAACCTTTCGTATTCATTCCTTATTAATCTCTGAGAATAACCTTACGGTGCGGATTATCGCCTGTTTGGTGAATGACTCTTTGTATTCAATTTTTATTAAATTGTGGGAATAACCTTACGGTGCGGATTACCGCCTGTTGGTGAATAACCTTTTGTATTCATTTCTTATTAATCTCTGAGAATAACCTTACTGCGCGGATTACCGCCTGTTTGGTGAATAACTCTTCGTATTCATTTCTTATTTGTCTCTTGTGAAAATAATTTGTCTACACGAATTATCACATGACACTTTTATTACATATTCGTTTATAATATCATTTTCTTTCATATTCGTAAGTGATATTATTTTCCTTTATACTCATAAGGGATACCATCTTTTTCATCTTCCATTATTCAAACTTACTATGGTAAGGGATATTAATTTTCTTCACCTTCTGTTAATCAAACCTGCTACGGTAAGGGATATTATTTTCTTTCATACACCTAAATCGAAACTTATTATGGAACTATTGCTTCTATAATTCCTAAAAATATTATACGTTCCATAATAGTTGCACTTCATCATTTCAATTGAACCATCCTATTTACGTGAACCTTTCTATTGAACTGTAACCGTTATTCTGAACTGTGGATCTTGAATATCATTTTTAAATTTCACTCCACATCATGTTGACAATTTGGTCATTATTTGAATCTGTACAAAGTAAACTTCTGATACTTATTGTTTATCCTGTTTCTTCTGTTCATCATTTATATCATTCTAATCATCCAAATTCAAGTTGTTGTGAAAATATCTGTGGCCGGGGGCACAGATGCGATATAATTGTTGAACAGATGATAGGTTAAAGGCGATATAATATGTTAAAGGCGATACATCTGTTCGGTGTCTTTTATGACACGTGGTGAATGTTCTCTTTGGCCCGTAGTGCAAAGATGAACTGTTGTTTGGTATGATTATGACCAAAGGCTGAATCTGGTATAATCATGACCGTTGGTGTTATATTGAATGTCTTTGGCCCGTAGTGCAAAGATGAACTGTTGATCTGCATGATTATGATCAGGAACTGTGAACTGTATTATCTTGACTAATGGTATTTCAGATGATAAAAGTTGATGATGTTTTTCCTAAAAAGAGAATCGAGTGGACATTATAGTCTGCATTATTCTTCTAATAGATTGCTCATTCCGCTGCTATTATTGATCTGAACGTTTTTTAAGAATTTAACTGCAGTTTTTGATATAAACCTTGTAGTCTATTGTATTCTATCAAGAACTCAACTGTTGAAGGCTAACGATAATTTACTTGTCATTATCTTAGTCATGATATTCTTTACTGGGCTATTTGAGCTCACCCTTTCTTTTGTTCCATTGTTTTTCAGAAAATGAGAGAGTAGCCGGGTCTAGCAAGGGAATGGAGTGACGGTCCGAGTGTTAGCTATTGTAGTATTCACATGTTGTATATAGTGTGACAATAATTATGAAGACTTAGTTGTGTATTATTATACACTGTATTGTTGAACGTTATTCTATCTTGTAATAATTTTGTTGTAGTCTTTTGACGACTCAAGTTTGGGCTGTATGAGCCTAGATTTAGGGGCGTCACAGTTGGCATCAGAGCTTAGGGATATGGTCTTTAATGGAGATCTGGGGTTAGAACTAGGAGGGGAGAGACGAATAGAATCAATCACTAGTGTGTCCTATCTAAATTAGATTTTTATCTAATGAATCGATTTGAATGTAGGAACATGAAGAGATGAGTCAGTTTGTTTGAACTAACAATTATTTTGTGACCACAGTTAAGTATGGCATCTGGAAATCAAGAGGTTAATTATGGAATACCCGAAGCAAATGTAGCCGAGAATCAGGAGGCCCCAAACAATCCTCTTGCCAACTCAGGAAATAATGTTCCTGATAACATGATGAACGATGGATTCTTTAGGAATTTCATGCAGTTCATACAGAATCAAGGAAGAGGAAATCCAGTTAATAATAACGGTAGAAACGCTGGTAATTTGAGGATGGTCACTGTCAAGCAATTTAAAGAATTGGGACCACCTGAATTCCACGGAAAGCCTGACCCACTCAAAGCGGAGGCATGACTGAAGCAGACGACAAAAATACTTGATGTCTTACAATGCGCTGATGATCAAAATGTGCCATTTGCCACTTTTATGTTACGAGGTGAGGCGGACCATTGGTGGGAAGCAGTAAAACGTATCCAACCTTCAGCACTCGAAATGTCTTGGACAGAATTCAAAGAACTGTTTAACGAGAAGTATTTCCCAGAAAGCATCCGCCATATGAAAGAGGTGGAATTCATTAAGCTGGAGCAGGAAAACATGACAGTCTCCCAATATGAAGCTAAGTTCGCCGAGTTATCTCGTTTTGCCACCCATCTAGTGGATGACGAAGCACGAATGAGTCGGATGTTTCTAAGAGGTTTGAGACTCAAAATTCGTCAACAACTTAGCTCTCATAAATTCAGTTTGTATTCAGATGTTGTGGATAGGGCTCAAAGGGTGGAGCAAACAGATGAAACATTGCAGCCAAGAGTTAATGATCAGCATAGAGAAAGGAATGACAACAACCACAAGAACGAGAACCATCGAGGAGGTAACCAACACTTCGGTGGTAATTCCATATCAAATAACAGAAGAGGAGAATCCAGTGGGAACAATTTCAAAAGAAAGAGATTCCATAATAATTATGGAAGGGCACCAGCACCAGCACCGACCCCAGTTTCAAGGGGAGAAGATCGACCACCAGTGAGATGTTATAGGTGTGGTCAGGAAGGTCACATCAGCCCAAACTGTACACAGCAGTCCAAAAAGTGTTACAGTTGTGGGAAAGAGGGTCATTTTGCGCGGTTTTGTCCTGCCACAAAATCGAGTCCAGCTGCAATGATGATACCAAAAGCTAGCATGGATAAGGGAAAATCTGTAGTTCAAGGAAGAGCTTTTGTTGTGACATCCCAAATGGCACGAAACTCGAACGAGGTGATAACCGGTAAGCTATTCATAAATTCTCGTGAAGTCTACGCTTTGTTAGATACTGGATCTACCCATTCTTTTATCTCACCTGCATGTGCTCAGCGTTTAAACTTAACTCCTGAAAATTTGGATTTTGACTTATCAGTTGAAACCCCATTAGGAGAAATGACCATTACATCTACTGTCTATAAATCTTGCCTAGTTCAAATCAACAATCTCACATTACCTGTTGACCTTATTTCTTTGGAGATGCATGAATTTGATGTGATTTTAGGAATTGATTGGTTGACTACCCATCATGCTAAAATTGATTGTTTTCATAAGATTATTAGTTTTCATATTCCTAATCAACCTGTCATGCAAATTCAAGCAACTAAACCATTGAAATCTATAACTATTATTTCTAGCCATAAAGCCATTCGTTTATTGAAAAACGGATGTAAAGCCTTTTTTGTGACGCCCCCAAATCTGGGCCCACACAGCCCAAACTTGAGTCGTCAAAATACTACAACAAAATTATTACAACAAAACACAACGTACAACAATACAGTGTATAATAATACACAACTAAGTCTTCACTATTATTGCCACACTATTTTACAAAACGTGAAGACTATGATAACTATTCCTCGGACCCTCACTCCATTCCCCGGCTAGACCCTGTTATGTTTTCATCTCCTGTTGAAAAACAATGGAACAAAAGAAAGGGTGAGCTCAAATAGCCCAGTAAGAAATATCATGACTAAGATAATGACGAATAAATTATCATTAGCCTTCAACAGTTGAGTTCTTGATAGAATACAATAGACTACAAGGTTTATATCAAAAACTGCAGTTAAATTCTTAAACAACGTTCAGATCAATAATAGCAGCGGAATGAGTAATCTATTAGAAGAATAATGCAGACTATAATGTCCACTCGGTTCTCTTTTTAGGAAAAACATCATCAACTTTTATCATCTGAAATATCATTAGTCAAGATAATACAAATTCACAGTTCCTGATCATAATCATGCACATCAACAGTTCATCTTTGTACTACGGGCCAAAGATATTCAATATAGCACCAACGGTCATGATTATACCAGATTCAGCCTTTGGTCATAATCATACCAAACAACAGTTCATCTTTGCACTACGGGCCAAAGAGAACATTCACCACGTGCCATAAAAGACACCGAACAGATGTATCGCCTTTAACCTATTATATCGCCTTTAACCTATCATCTGTTCAACAAATATATCACATCTATGCCCCCGGCCACAGATATTCACAACAGCTTGATTTTTGGATGATTAGAATGATGTAAATGATGAACAGAAGAAATAGGATAACAATAAGTATCGGAAGTTTACTTTGTACAGATTCAAATAATGTCCAAATTGTCAACATGATGTGGAGTGAAATTCAAGATCCACAGTTCAGAATAACGGTTACAATTCAATAGAAAGGTTCACGTAAATAGGAAGGTTCAGTTGAAATAATGAAGTTCAACTATTATGGAACATATAATATTTTCAGGAATTATAGAAGCAATAGTTCCATAATAAATTTCGATTTAGGAGTATGAAAGAAAATAATATCCCTTACCGTAGCAGGTTTGATTAACAAAAGGTGAAGGAAATTAATACAAAGGGTTATTCACCAACAGGCGACAATCCGCTCCGTAAGGTTATTCCCACAATTTAATAGAATTTGAGTACAAAGAGTTATTCACCAAACAGGCGGCAATCCGCTCCGTAAGGTTATTCTCAGAGATTAATAATGAATGAATACGAAAGGTTATTCACCAACAGGCGGCAATCCGCTCCGTAAGGTTATTCCCACAATTTAATAGAATTTGAGTACAAAGAGTTATTCACCAAACAGGCGGCAATCCGCTCCGTAAGGTTATTCTCAGAGATTAATAATGAATGAATACGAAAGGTTATTCACCAACAGGCGGCAATCCGCTCCGTAAGGTTATTCCCACAATTTAATACATGGAAATAAAAGGCACGTCTTATGAGTAAGGAAGAAACAATATTATTATCGAGAATCAAATAATGATAATCCCTTACCATAGTATGTTTGAATAATGGAAGATGAAAAAGATGGTATCCCTTACCGTAACACGTGACTGGATATTGATTTAAATGAGGTTGATTAACTTGAACAGTACACGTATACTTATAGATCTTCACAAATACTCAAGATGACTTAAGCACACTTAGAGAGAACTTTCACAAGAAGTATTTAGAGAGAGAAAGAAAGAACAAGTAAGGAAGTTTATGAAAAATCCTTAAGTTAAGGCTTCTATTTATAGCCAAAAATCTTATCATTCATTTAATCTAAACCATTCATTTAAAGATCATCTTTTAATCTACACCATCCATTTCAAATATTATATTATCTTTAATCTACACCATTCATTTCATATCACCTAATAATCACCTAACTTTATATTATAAACAAATCAATTTAATTATTCAACAATAATTAACACTTTAATCTACACCATTCATTTCATATTACCTAATAATCACCTAACTTTATATTATAAACAAATCAATTCAATTATTCAACAATAATTCACACTTTAATCTACACCATTCATTTCATATCACCTAATAATCACCTAACTTTATATTATAAACAAATAACTTTATCAATTCAATTATTATGACTAATTGTTATAAATACAGTATAGTTAGCTCTTAGATATCAAGTCAATAAATTAATGAAATACAACTGTTTAAATAACATCATAATAGAGATAACAATAATGTAAAATAAAGCATACGTTACTGTGTAATGACAATTATTGATTCAATAATGTGAATTACTGTGCATATGTTACTGTGACAATTATTAGGTTCAATAATTTTAAAAACAGTGCAACAACAATTATTGACTCAATGATATAAAATACAGTGTAATGACAATTATTAAATCAATAATGCAAAATACTGTGTAACAACAATGATTGAATTGATAATATAAAATATTATGCAGTGACAATTATCGATGAAATGATGCGTAACAGTTACGGTGTCAATTATCAGACCAATAATATGAGACACTATGCAATACCGTGTGTTACTGTAGAGTACCGAGTGCTACAGAAAATACCAATAACTACCGTATGCTACTATTCTTTTATCACCGATATTTTAACAGTTCCGTTGACTATTTTTATTTAAAAAGGTTATTTCTGTCGTTTTCTATATCCGACAAATATTCCGTTGTGGGGTCCACCAATAATTTGTTATTTCGGCGCCGTCGGACCAAACGAATATTCCCCGACCAAACGAATATTCCCCCACAAAGCGAATATTGTCCGACAAAATAAAATTTGCACATAACATCCTTAACTTTTAACTTTATCGATTTAACCACTTACTGTTTAAAAAATATCTATATGAAGAAAAATTAAATTTTGTATTTCATAAAATTCGGGGTCTTACAACCTCCCCTCCTTATGAAATTTCGTCCCCGAAATTGACGTACCTGACATATCGAAGAGGTAAGGATACTTAGATTTCATCTCAGATTCTAGCTCCCAGGTCATTTCCTCAGTATCTTGGTTCCTCCATAAAACCTTAACTTGAGGTATAACCTTTGAGCGTAGGATCTGCTCCTTCTTATCTAGAATCTTAACAGGTACTTCCTCGTATGTTAAATCCTCTGCTATAACGTCTGGTTCTAACTCAATGACGTGGTTTGGGTCCTTCACATATTTACGTAACATAGATATGTGAAAAACGTTATGGATGCGAGACATACTTGGTGGTAGGGCTAGTCTGTAGGCTACGGTTCCTATTCGATCGAGGATTTCAAATGGGCCAATAAATCGAGGGTTAAGCTTTTCTCTCTTTCCGAATCTCGTAACCCCTTTCCATGGAGAAACACGTAAGAATACATGATCTCCGACGTTGAAACTTTCGTCTCTCCGATGAAGATCAGCATAACTCTTTTGTCGTTCTTGTGCGGTCTGTATTCGTTGTCGGATCATTTGGATCTTTTCGGTCGTCAAGCGTACCAACTCGGGTCCCAACAATTTTGCTTCTCCTACCTCATTCCAACATATTGGAGAGCGACACTTCCTTCCATACAATGCCTCGAATGGAGCCATACCTATGCTTGCTTGGTAACTGTTGTTGTAAGAAAATTCCACCAACGGCAAGTACTTATCCCAACTTCCTTTGAAGTCTAATACACAAAGTCTCAAAAGATCTTCGAGGGTCTGGATCGTCCTTTCCGATTGTCCGTCCGTTTGAGGATGGTATGCAGAACTAAAACGTAGTTCAGTGCCCATAGCTTTTTGTAGACTGATCCAAAAGCGTGAAGTGAATCTAGGATCTCGATCAGAAACTATGGAAACTGGCATGCCATGCAATCTCACGATCTCATTTATGTACATACCGGCAAGACGTTCAAGTGAAAAGTTTTCTCGTATAGGCAAGAAATGAGCAGATTTGGTCAATCTATCTACGATCACCCAAATTGCATCTAAGCCTTGAGAAACTTTTGGAAGACCCGTCACGAAGTCCATATTGATGTGTTCCCACTTCCATTCGGGAACTTCAAGTGATTGTAATGGACCTTTAGGAACTTGATGTTCTGCCTTGACACGTTGACAAGTTAGGCACCTTGAGATAAACTCCGCAATCTCTCTTTTCATATTGTTCCACCAAAATGTATGTCGAAGATCTCGATACATCTTGGTACCTCCTGGGTGGATTGCGAACGGCGTGTTGTGTGCCTCCATCATGATTTTATGCTTTAATTCAGGATCGTTAGGAACACAGAGTCGAGAGTTGACTCGAAGTATTCCTTTCTCGTCGATTCTTGCTTCGGGAATGGCACCTTCTTGTACTTTCTGTATCATGTTTATCAGTTCCGGATCGGTAGCTTGAGCAGCTTTAATTTTATCGATTAAAGTTGGTTCTACTCGCACGTGAGCAATCTTCGAGTGGGTCCCTGGTGTCTTTAGCTCTATCTCCATCTTTTGCAAGTCGTACAAAATACACTTTTGTGTTGTCAGCAGTGCACTTGTACTTGCATAAGATTTTCTGCTCAAAGCGTCAGCTACAACGTTCGCCTTTCCCGGGTGATACTGGATTGTGTGGTCATAATCCTTTAACAGCTCAAGCCAACGTCGTTGTCGCATGTTGAGTTCCTTCTGGGTGAAGAAATACTTGAGACTTTTATGATCCGTATAGATATCCACTTTTTCTCCGTACAAGTAGTGTCTCCAGATCTTCAACGCGAAAACGACTGCTGCCAACTCTAGATCATGAGTAGGATAATTTTTCTCATAATCTTTGAGTTGTCGAGAGGCATAGGCTATAACCTTTCCATGTTGCATAAGGACACAGCCTAGACCTTTGCCAGAAGCATCGCTGTAGATAACCAATTCTCCTGATCCTGATGGTATGGTCAGAACAGGAGCTGAAACCAGTCTCTTCTTGAGTTCTTGGAAACTTTTCTCGCATTCCTCGCTCCATATGAATTTTGTGCTTTTCCGAGTAAGCTGCGTTAATGGAGTGGCGATTCGAGAAAATCCTTCTACGAATCTCCGATAATAACCAGCTAGACCCAGAAAACTTCGGACTTCGGTTACTGTTTTGGGTTGTTCCCAATTTAGTACCGTTTCAATCTTCGCAGGATCGACTGATATTCCTTGACTAGAAATCACATGCCCAAGAAACGCGACCTCCTCAAGCCAGAACTCACATTTCTTCAACTTGGCATATAATTTGTTTTCACGGAGCTTTTGTAGTATCAATCTCAGGTGTTGTTCATGATCCTCGCGACTCTTGGAGTATATGAGGATGTCATCAATAAAGACAACCACAAAATGATCCAAATATTCCTTGAATATCCGGTTCATCATGTCCATGAAAGCTGCAGGAGCATTAGTTAGTCCAAAAGGCATGACTAAGAACTCATAATGCCCATAACGAGTTCTGAAAGCAGTCTTTGGAATGTCCTCAGCTTTAACCTTTAACTGATGATATCCAGAACGGAGATCAATCTTTGAGAAATGTTGAGCGCCTTGCAATTGATCAAACATGTCATCAATCCGAGGTAACGGGTACCTGTTCTTGATGGTGACATGGTTCAATTCTCGGTAGTCAATGCACAATCTCATACTCCCGTCTTTCTTCTTCACAAATAGAACAGGAGCACCCCAAGGTGATGCACTCGGACGAATGAAACCGGTATCCAACAATTCCTGTAGTTGGACTTTTAACTCTTGAAGTTCAATGGGAGCCATTCGGTAGGGAGCTTTGGAAATGGGCTTGGTACCGGGTTCAAGATCAATATACAAATCAATTTCACGGTTTGGGGGTAAGCCAGGAAGTTCTTCAGGAAAAACGTCAGGAAACTCATTAACAATGGGAATATCATTCAAGTTTGACGTATTTTTGTTCAAATCAGTGACATGAGCTAAAAAGGCTTGACATCCGTTTTTCAATAAACGAATGGCTTTATGGCTAGAAATAACAGTTATAGATTTCAATGGTTTAGTTGCTTGAATTTGCATGACAGGTTGATTAGGAATATGAAAACTAATAATCTTATGAAAACAATCAATTTTAGCATGATGGGTAGTCAACCAATCAATTCCTAAAATCACATCAAATTCACGCATCTCCAAAGAAATAAGGTCAACAGATAATGTGAGGTTGTTGATTTGAACTAGGCAAGATTTATAGACAGTAGATGTAATGGTCATTTCTCCTAATGGGGTTTCAACTGATAAGTCAAAGTCCAAGTTTTCAGGAGTTAAGTTTAAACGCTGAGCACATGCAGGTGAGATAAAAGAATGGGTAGAGCCAGTATCTAACAAAGCGTAGACTTCACGAGAATTTATGAATAGCTTACCGGTTATCACCTCGTTCGAGTTTCGCGCCATTTGGGATGTCACAACAAAAGCTCTCCCTTGAACTACAGATTTTCCCTTATCCGCGCTAGCTTTTGGTATCATCATTGCAGCTGGACTTGATTTTGTGGCAGGACAAAACCGCGCAAGATGACCCTCTTTCCGACAACTGTAGCACTTTTTAGACTGCAGTGTACAGTTTGGGCTGATGTGACCTTCCTGACCACACCTATAGCATCTCACTGGTGGTCGATCTTCTCCCCTTGAAACTGGGGTCGGTGCTGGTGTTGGTACTGGTGCTGGTGCCCTTCCATAATTATTATGGAATCTCTTTCTTTTGAAATTGTTCCCACTAGATTCTCCTCTTCTGTTATTTGGTGTGGAATTACCACCGAAGTGTTGGTTACCTCCTCGATGGTTCTCGTTCCTGTGGTTGTTGTCACTCCTTTCTCTATGCTGATCATTAACTCTTGGTTGCAATGTTTCATCTGTTTGCTCCACCCTTTGAGCCCTATCTACAACATCTGAATACAAACTAAATTTATGAGAGCTAAGTTGTTGACGAATTTTGAATCTCAAACCTCTTAGGAACATCCGACTCATTCGTGCTTCGTCATCCACAAGATGGGTGGCAAAGCGAGATAACTCGGCAAACTTGGCTTCATATTGGGAGACTGTCATGTTTCCCTGCTCCAGCTTAATGAATTCCACCTCTTTCATATGGCGGATGCTTTCTGGGAAATACTTCTCGTTAAACAGTTCTTCGAATTCTGTCCAAGACATTTCGAGTGCTGAAGGTTGGATACGTTTTACCGCTTCCCACCAATGGTCCGCCTCACCTCGTAACATAAAAGTGGCAAATGGCACCTTCTGATCATCAGCGCATTGTAAGACATCAAGTATTTTTGTCGTCTGCTTTAGCCATGCCTCCGCTTTGAGTGGGTCAGGCTTCCCGTGGAATTCAGGTGGTCCTAATTCTTTAAATTGCTTGACAGTGACCATCCTCAAATTACCAGCGTTTCTACCGTTATTATTGACTGGATTTCCTCTTCCTTGATTCTGTATGAACTGCATGAAATTCCTAAAGAATCCATCGTTCATCATGTTATCAGGAACATTATTTCCTGAGTTGGCAGGAGGATTGTTTGGGGCCTCTTGATTCTCGGCTACATTTGCTTCAGGCATTCCATAGTTAACCTCTTGATTTTCAGATGCCATACTTAACTGTGGTCACAAAATAAATGTTAGTTCAAATAAACTGACTCATCACTTCATGTTCCTACATTCAAATCGACTCATTAGATAATAAAATCTATTTTAAGTAGGACACACTAGTGACTGATTCTATTCGTCTCTCCCCTCCTAGTTCTACCCCAGATCTCCATTAAAGACCATATCCCTAAGCTCTGATACCAACTGTGACGCCCCCAAATCTGGGCCCACACAGCCCAAACTTGAGTCGTCAAAATACTACAACAAAATTATTACAACAAAACACAACGTACAACAATACAGTGTATAATAATACACAACTAAGTCTTCACTATTATTGCCACACTATTTTACAAAACGTGAAGACTATGATAACTATTCCTCGGACCCTCACTCCATTCCCCGGCTAGACCCTGTTATGTTTTCATCTCCTGTTGAAAAACAATGGAACAAAAGAAAGGGTGAGCTCAAATAGCCCAGTAAGAAATATCATGACTAAGATAATGACGAATAAATTATCATTAGCCTTCAACAGTTGAGTTCTTGATAGAATACAATAGACTACAAGGTTTATATCAAAAACTGCAGTTAAATTCTTAAACAACGTTCAGATCAATAATAGCAGCGGAATGAGTAATCTATTAGAAGAATAATGCAGACTATAATGTCCACTCGGTTCTCTTTTTAGGAAAAACATCATCAACTTTTATCATCTGAAATATCATTAGTCAAGATAATACAAATTCACAGTTCCTGATCATAATCATGCACATCAACAGTTCATCTTTGTACTACGGGCCAAAGATATTCAATATAGCACCAACGGTCATGATTATACCAGATTCAGCCTTTGGTCATAATCATACCAAACAACAGTTCATCTTTGCACTACGGGCCAAAGAGAACATTCACCAAGTGCCATAAAAGACACCGAACAGATGTATCGCCTTTAACCTATTATATCGCCTTTAACCTATCATCTGTTCAACAAATATATCACATCTGTGCCCCCGGCCACAGATATTCACAACAGCTTGATTTTTGGATGATTAGAATGATGTAAATGATGAACAGAAGAAATAGGATAACAATAAGTATCGGAAGTTTACTTTGTACAGATTCAAATAATGTCCAAATTGTCAACATGATGTGGAGTGAAATTCAAGATCCACAGTTCAGAATAACGGTTACAATTCAATAGAAAGGTTCACGTAAATAGGAAGGTTCAGTTGAAATAATGAAGTTCAACTATTATGGAACATATAATATTTTCAGGAATTATAGAAGCAATAGTTCCATAATAAATTTCGATTTAGGAGTATGAAAGAAAATAATATCCCTTACCGTAGCAGGTTTGATTAACAAAAGGTGAAGGAAATTAATACAAAGGGTTATTCACCAACAGGCGACAATCCGCTCCGTAAGGTTATTCCCACAATTTAATAGAATTTGAGTACAAAGAGTTATTCACCAAACAGGCGGCAATCCGCTCCGTAAGGTTATTCTCAGAGATTAATAATGAATGAATACGAAAGGTTATTCACCAACAGGCGGCAATCCGCTCCGTAAGGTTATTCCCACAATTTAATAGAATTTGAGTACAAAGAGTTATTCACCAAACAGGCGGCAATCCGCTCCGTAAGGTTATTCTCAGAGATTAATAATGAATGAATACGAAAGGTTATTCACCAACAGGCGGCAATCCGCTCCGTAAGGTTATTCCCACAATTTAATACATGGAAATAAAAGGCACGTCTTATGAGTAAGGAAGAAACAATATTATTATCGAGAATCAAATAATGATAATCCCTTACCATAGTATGTTTGAATAATGGAAGATGAAAAAGATGGTATCCCTTACCGTAACACGTGACTGGATATTGATTTAAATGAGGTTGATTAACTTGAACAGTACACGTATACTTATAGATCTTCACAAATACTCAAGATGACTTAAGCACACTTAGAGAGAACTTTCACAAGAAGTATTTAGAGAGAGAAAGAAAGAACAAGTAAGGAAGTTTATGAAAAATCCTTAAGTTAAGGCTTCTATTTATAGCCAAAAATCTTATCATTCATTTAATCTAAACCATTCATTTAAAGATCATCTTTTAATCTACACCATCCATTTCAAATATTATATTATCTTTAATCTACACCATTCATTTCATATCACCTAATAATCACCTAACTTTATATTATAAACAAATCAATTTAATTATTCAACAATAATTCACACTTTAATCTACACCATTCATTTCATATTACCTAATAATCACCTAACTTTATATTATAAACAAATCAATTCAATTATTCAACAATAATTCACACTTTAATCTACACCATTCATTTCATATCACCTAATAATCACCTAACTTTATATTATAAACAAATAACTTTATCAATTCAATTATTATGACTAATTGTTATAAATACAGTATAGTTAGCTCTTAGATATCAAGTCAATAAATTAATGAAATACAACTGTTTAAATAACATCATAATAGAGATAACAATAATGTAAAATAAAGCATACGTTACTGTGTAATGACAATTATTGATTCAATAATGTGAATTACTGTGCATATGTTACTGTGACAATTATTAGGTTCAATAATTTTAAAAACAGTGCAACAACAATTATTGACTCAATGATATAAAATACAGTGTAATGACAATTATTAAATCAATAATGCAAAATACTGTGTAACAACAATGATTGAATTGATAATATAAAATATTATGCAGTGACAATTATCGATGAAATGATGCGTAACAGTTACGGTGTCAATTATCAGACCAATAATATGAGACACTATGCAATACCGTGTGTTACTGTAGAGTACCGAGTGCTACAGAAAATACCAATAACTACCGTATGCTACTATTCTTTTATCACCGATATTTTAACAGTTCCGTTGACTATTTTTATTTAAAAAGGTTATTTCTGTCGTTTTCTATATCCGACAAATATTCCGTTGTGGGGTCCACCAATAATTTGTTATTTCGGCGCCGTCGGACCAAACGAATATTCCCCGACCAAACGAATATTCCCCCACAAAGCGAATATTGTCCGACAAAATAAAATTTGCACATAACATCCTTAACTTTTAACTTTATCGATTTAACCACTTACTGTTTAAAAAATATCTATATGAAGAAAAATTAAATTTTGTATTTCATAAAATTCGGGGTCTTACATTTTTAGCTCATGTCACTGATTTGAACAAAAATACATCAAACTTGAATGATATTCCCATTGTTAATGAGTTTCCTGACGTTTTTCCTGAAGAACTTCCTGGCTTACCCCCAAACCGTGAAATTGAATTTTGTATTGATCTTGAACCCGGTACCAAGCCCATTTCCAAAACTCCATACCGAATGGCTCCCATTGAACTTCAAGAGTTAAAAGTCCAACTACAGGAATTGTTGGATACCGGTTTCATTCGTCCGAGTGCATCACCTTGGGGTGCTCCTGTTCTATTTGTGAAGAAGAAAGACGGGAGTATGAGATTGTGCATTGACTACCGAGAATTGAACCATGTCACCATAAAAAACAGGTACCCGTTGCCTCGGATCGATGACATGTTTGATCAATTACAAGGTGCTCAACATTTCTCAAAGATTGATCTCCGTTCTGGATATCATCAGTTAAAGGTTAAAGTTGAGGACATTCCAAAGACTGCTTTCAGAACTCGTTATGGGCATTATGAATTTTTAGTCATGCCTTTTGGATTAACCAATGCTCATGCAGCTTTCATGGACATGATGAACCGAATATTCAAGGAATATTTGGATCATTTTGTGGTTGTCTTTATTGATGACATCCTCATATACTCCAAGAGTCGCGAGGATCATGAACAACACCTGAGATTGATACTCCAAAAGCTCCGTGAAAACAAATTATATGCCAAGTTGAAGAAATGTGAGTTCTGGCTTGAGGAGGTCACGTTTCTTGGGCATGTGATTTCTAGTCAAGGAATATCAGTCGATCCTGCGAAGATTGAAACGGTACTAAATTGGGAACAACCCAAGACAGTAACCGAAATCCGAAGTTTTCTGAGCCTAGCTGGTTATTATCGGAGATTCGTAGAAGGATTTTCTCGAATCGCCACTCCATTAACTCAGCTTACTCGGAAAAGCACAAAATTCATATGGAGCGAGGAATGCGAGAAAAGTTTCCAAGAACTCAAGAGGAGACTGGTTTCAGCTCTTGTTCTGACCATTCCATCAGGATCAGGAGAATTCGTCATATATAGCGATGCTTCAGGCAAAGGTCTAGGCTGTGTCCTTATGCAACAGGGAAAGGTTATAGCCTATGCCTCTCGACAACTCAAAGATTATGAGAAAAATTATCCTACTCATGATCTAGAGTTGGCAGCAGTCGTTTTCGCATTGAAGATCTGGAGACACTACTTGTGCGGAGAAAAGGTGGATATCTTTACGGATCATAAAAGTCTCAAGTATTTCTTCACCCAGAAAGAACTCAACATGCGACAACGACGTTGGCTTGAGCTGTTGAAGGATTATGACCACACAATCCAGTATCACCCGGGAAAGGCGAACGTTGTAGCTGACGCTTTGAGCAGAAGATCTTATGCGAGTACAAGTGCACTGCTAACAACACAAAAGTGTATTTTGTACGACTTGCAAAAGATGGAGATAGAGCTAAAGACACCAGGGACCCACTCGAAGATTGCTCATGTGCGAGTAGAACCAGCTTTAATCGATAAAATTAAAGCTGCTCAAGCTACTGATCTGGAACTGATAAACATGATAAAGAAAGTACAAGAAGGTGCCATTCCCGAAGCAAGAATCGACGAGAAAGGAATACTTCGAGTCAACTCTCGACTCTGTGTTCCTAACGATCCTGAATTGAAGCATAAAATCATGATGGAGGCACACAACACGCCGTTTGCAATCCACCCAGGAGGTACCAAGATGTATCGAGATCTTCGACATACATTTTGGTGGAACAATATGAAAAGGGAGATTGCAGAATTTATCTCAAGGTGCCTAACTTGTCAACGTGTCAAGGCAGAGCATCAAGTACCTAAGGGCCCATTACAACCACTTGAGGTTCCTGAATGGAAGTGGGAACACATCAATATGGATTTCGTGACGGGTCTTCCCAAAGTTTCTCAAGGCTTAGATGCAATTTGGGTCATCATAGATAGATTGACCAAATCCGCTCATTTCTTGCCTATACGAGAAAACTTTTCACTTGAACGTCTTGCCGGTATGTACATAAATGAGATTGTGAGATTGCATGGCATGCCAATTTCCATAGTTTCTGATCGAGATCCTAGATTCACTTCACGCTTTTGGATCAGTCTACAAAAAGCTATGGGCACTGAACTACGTTTTAGTTCTGCATATCATCCTCAAACGGACGGGCAATCGGAAAGGACGATCCAGACCCTCGAAGATCTTTTGAGACTTTGTGTATTAGACTTCAAAGGAAGTTGGGATAAGTACTTGCCATTGGTGGAATTTTCTTACAACAACAGTTACCAAGCAAGCATAGGCATGACTCCATTCGAGGCTTTGTATGGAAGGAAGTGCCGCTCTCCAGTATGTTGGAATGAGGTAGGAGAAGCAAAATTGTTGGGACCCGAGTTGGTACGCTTGACAACAGAAAAGATCCAAATGATCCGACAACGAATACAGACCGCACAAGAACGACAAAAGAGTTATGCTGATCTTCATCGGAGAGACGAAAGTTTCAACATCGGAGATCATGTATTCTTACGTGTTTCTCCATGGAAAGGGGTTACGAGATTCGGAAAGAGAGGAAAGCTCAACCCTCGATTTATTGGCCCATTTGAAATCCTCGATCGAATAGGAACCGTAGCCTACAGACTAGCCCTACCACCAAGTATGTCTCGCATCCATAACGTTTTTCACATATCTATGTTACGTAAATATGTGAAGGACGAAAACCACGTCATTGAGTTAGAACCAGACGTTATAGCAGAGGATTTAACGTACGAGGAGGTACCTGTTAAGATCCTAGATAAGAAGGAGCAGATCCTACGCTCAAAGGTTATACCTCAACTTAAGGTTTTATGGAGGAACCAAGATACTGAGGAAATGACTTGGGAGCTAGAATCTGAGATGAAATCTAAGTATCCTTACCTCTTCGATATGCCAGGTACGTCAATTTCGGGGACGAAATTTCATAAGGAGGGGAGGTTGTAAGACCCTGAATTTTATGAAATATAAAATTTATTTTTCTTCATATATATATTTTCATGAAACAGTAAGTGGTTGAATTGATAAAGTTAAAAGTTAAGGATGTTATGTGTAAATTATATTATGTCGGACAATATTCTTTTGGTCGGGGAATATTCGTTCTGTCGGGGAATGTTCGTACGACGGCGCCGTACGAACCAATCATTGGTGGACCCCATAAAGGTGGACCCTACAAGGAATAATTGTCGGATATAGAAAATGACATAAACAATTTTTAAAATGGTCAATGGTACTATTACTTTTAAATATCCGGTGGTAAAAGAATAGTAATATACGGTATTACAAGTAACATACGGTATTGCACAGTAGCACACGGTATTGCACAGTAGCACACGACATTGCACAGTGTTTCGTATTATTAAACTGATAAAGTGGTTATCGTACAATATTTGACTTTATTGTCACATGCACAATAATTCATGTTATTAAATTGATAATTGTCACAGTAGCATATGCACAGTAATTCACATTATTGAATCAATAATTGTCATAACACAATAACGTAATCTTTCTTTTGCATACTTTCTGCATTATTGTTATCTCTATTATGGTGTTATTTAAACAGTTGTATTTCATTAATTAATTAACTTGATATCTAACTACACTGTATTTATAACAATTAGTCATAATAATGAATAAGTGTGAATTATTGTTGAATAATTGAATTGATAAAGTTATTTGTTTATAATATAAAGTTAGGTGATATAAAATGAATGGTATAGATTAAAGATAATATAGAATTTAAAATGGATGGTGTAGATTAAAAGATAATCTTTAAATGAATGGTTTAGATTAAGGAAATCTTAAAAGATGAAATGAATGGTATAGATTAAAGATAATATAGAATTTGAAATGGATGATGTATAATTGAATTGATAAAGTTATTTGTTTATAATATAAAGTTAGGTGATATAAAATGAATGGTATAGATTAAAGATAATATAGAATTTAAAATGGATGGTGTAGATTAAAAGATAATCTTTAAATGAATGGTTTAGATTAAGGAAATCTTAAAAGATGAAATGAATGGTATAGATTAAAGATAATATAGAATTTGAAATGGATGATGTAGATTAAAAGATGATATTTAAATGAATGGTTTATCTTAAAAGATGAAATGAATGGTATGGATTAAACATTATCTTGAAATGAACGGTTTGGATTAAATTAGGAAATCTTGGTTATGATAAGATTTTTGGCTATAAATAGAGGTCTTAACTTAAGGATTTTTCATAAACTTCCTTACTTGTTCTTTCTTTCTCTCTCTAAATACTTCTTGTGAAAGTTTTCTCTAAGTGTGCTTAAGTCATCTTGAGTATTTGTGAAGATTTATAAGTGTACGTGTACTGTTCAAGTTAATCAACCTCATTTAAATCAATATCCAGTCACGTGTTAAGGTAAAGGATTATCATTATTTGATTCTCGAAAATAATATCGTTTCTTTCTTACTCATAAGATATGTCATTTATTTTCATGTATTAATTTATGGGAATAACCTTACGGCGCGGATTTCCGCCTGTTGGTGAATAACCTTTCGTATTCATTCCTTATTAATCTCTGAGAATAACCTTACGGTGCGGATTATCGCCTGTTTGGTGAATGACTCTTTGTATTCAATTTTTATTAAATTGTGGGAATAACCTTACGGTGCGGATTACCGCCTGTTGGTGAATAACCTTTTGTATTCATTTCTTATTAATCTCTGAGAATAACCTTACTGCGCGGATTACCGCCTGTTTGGTGAATAACTCTTCGTATTCATTTCTTATTTGTCTCTTGTGGAAATAATTTGTCTACACGAATTATCACATGACACTTTTATTACATATTCGTTTATAATATCATTTTCTTTCATATTCGTAAGTGATATTATTTTCCTTTATACTCATAAGGGATACCATCTTTTTCATCTTCCATTATTCAAACTTACTATGGTAAGGGATATTAATTTCCTTCACCTTTTGTTAATCAAACCTGCTACGGTAAGGGATATTATTTTCTTTCATACACCTAAATCGAAACTTATTATGGAACTATTGCTTCTATAATTCCTGAAAATATTATATGTTCCATAATAGTTGCACTTCATCATTTCAATTGAACCATCCTATTTACGTGAACCTTTCTATTGAACTGTAACCGTTATTCTGAACTGTGGATCTTGAATATCATTTTTAAATTTCACTCCACATCATGTTGACAATTTGGACATTATTTGAATCTGTACAAAGTAAACTTCTGATACTTATTGTTTATCCTGTTTCTTCTGTTCATCATTTATATCATTCTAATCATCCAAATTCAAGTTGTTGTGAAAATATCTGTGGCCGGGGGCACATATGTGATATAATTGTTGAACAGATGATAGGTTAAATGCGATATAATAGGTTAAAAGCGATACATCTGTTCGGTGTCTTTTATGACACGTGGTGAATGTTCTCTTTGGCCCGTAGTGCAAAGATGAACTGTTGTTTGGTATGATTATGACCAAAGGCTGAATCTGGTATAATCATGACCGTTGGTGTTATATTGAATGTCTTTGGCCCGTAGTGCAAAGATGAACTGTTGATCTGCATGATTATGATCAGGAACTGTGAACTGTATTATCTTGACTAATGGTATTTCAGATGATAAAAGTTGATGATGTTTTTCCTAAAAAGAGAATCGAGTGGACATTATAGTCTGCATTATTCTTCTAATAGATTGCTCATTCCGCTGCTATTATTGATCTGAACGTTGTTTAAGAATTTAACTGCAGTTTTTGATATAAACCTTGTAGTTTATTGTATTCTATCAAGAACTCAACTGTTGAAGGCTAACGATAATTTACTTGTCATTATCTTAGTCATGATATTCTTTACTGGGCTATTTGAGCTCACCCTTTCTTTTGTTCCATTGTTTTTCAGAAAATGAGAGAGTAGCCGGGTCTAGCAAGGGAATGGAGTGACGGTCCGAGTGTTAGCTATTGTAGTCTTCACATGTTGTATATAGTGTGACAATAATTATGAAGACTTAGTTGTGTATTATTATACACTGTATTGTTGAACGTTATTCTATCTTGTAATAATTTTGTTGTAGTCTTTTGACGACTCAAGTTTGGGCTGTATGAGCCTAGATTTGGGGGCGTCACAGTTTAGTTTGGTATCTATTAATCTGAATTCATGATTTAGAGTTTGGCTTCTGTTTTCTTCCCCTTTTTTCTTTGAGGAATATTGAAATCTTATGCTATATATTTCTTCAAAAAATAGGACGCCAACATGATCAATGTTTTGGATGTTGGATATTTGGAGCTGGTATGAGATGGTGCACAATACCAGTTTTTTGAAATGCACGAAAAATGTAAGAATAGTATGTTTAATTTTCAGTTTTGAAATGATGAATATTTTTTAAAACAAAAGGTTCATAATTGTTTCTTTCTTTTTATCAAATGGTGTTTGATTCAAGAAATATAATTAGAAGAATAAACTTTTCTTTTATGTTTTATGCGCAAAAGCTATTAAATATGATTCTATGACATAGATTTTTAGAATTATGATCAGATTTGCCATTTGAGTGTTATATAGGAGGGCTAGGAGACTAAAAATGTGTGTTCAAATTTTAGTCATTTATATAACACAGATATAATAGCTTGAAGCTTTTATAACTATATATATAGACACACAACTACAAGAGCATTTTAGTTGCAAAAGCAACCTGCAAGGGAGTATAACTATATCCTTTCAATTGTTTTATTGTTTGATAATTTTGAACCTCTTCTAGGAGCCTTTTTAGTAATTGATTATGTTGCATTTTAGTTGCAAAAGCAACCTGCAAGGGAGTAATTCTTAGAAATTGGCATTGCCCTCATGTAGAAAAACTGGGTTTGCAACTTTACATGCAACAACATTCACTATTCTACTCCACTCTTAGATAATGAAGCTAATATGTAATTGAGATATGACATAAATGTCTGGCAAATTATTAAATCCAGTATTCAAACTAGCCCGTGCATTGCACGGGTTATCAACTAGTTACTTCAAATGGACAGGGTCTCTATAAAGGCAAAATAAACTGTGAAAATAACAATTGACAAACAAATAAATAAATAAAACATAGACAAACAACCCTTTAATTTATTGTCTTAGTTTGGTTTAGATAGAATCTAGTTGGAATGATTTTTGAAGATTATAATGGATATGAATATGGCATAAGAATAGAATAATTCAAATGAAGTTAGGCCTTGAGCTAGAAGGGTTCAATAAAAGCGAGTATTTAGGATTAGTTAATAATACACAAAATACTTGTGGCTTGGCTTTGGTTCGATTTTAGCCCGACCTAATTAAAATCTGAACTAATTAAGACCTAGACCAATCAAGTTCAGCCTAAAAGACTAAAGAGGTTGTGAATTTGGACCCTAAACCTAACTTGGACCAACTTGACAAAAGGTCTAATCTCGTCTGACTTGTGGTTAGGGCTTTGATCCGAACTGATACTTTAGCCCAAGTACCAACTGCAGCCCAAACATAAAAAAACAAAAAGTATTTAGCCCACCTCTTTGAACAACGAACAATCCATGAGCTAAACATGCAATAGCCAACAACCCACCATGCAACAAGCAACAGTCCAACAAGTATCTTCATTATAATGATACTAGTCTAATTCCTATGCATGGCTGTTTTATTAAGGGCTTGTTCAGGGATGACTTATTTCAAAACGATCTATAAGTTAAAATTTAAAATCTATATAATAAAACAGAGCGGCTCAAATCCCAACATTTTAACATTCAATGGTCTCAAATTAATTTAGACTTCAACATCCAACAGTTTAAAATCATTTATGGCTTCAACATCCAACGGTCATTAATCTATCACTCATTATCTCCCCAAATTCAACATCTTTTTTTCAAAAATCAATCCACTCACATTTCCCTCCCAAATCAAATATACCACTACACTATAATAATAATAATAATAATAATAATAATAATAATAATAATAATAATAATAATAATAATAATAGTAGTAGTAGTAGTAGTTGTAGTAGTAGTAGTAATAATAAAAATAATACTAATAATAAAATACTAATAATAATAACAATAACAATAACAATTATAATAATAGTAATAATAATTACAATAATTGTAATAATAATAATAATAATAGTAATAATAATAATAATAATAACAATAATAATAATCATAATGATAATAATAATGATAATGATAATAATAATAATAGTGATAATAATAATAATAATAAAAATAATAATAATAATAATAATAATGACAATAATAATTATAATAATAGTAGTAGTGGTAACAATAATAATAATAATAATAATAATAATAATAATAATAATAAAATAGTAATTGCAATTGTAATAATAATAATAATGATAATGATAATAATAATAATAATAATAATAATAATAATAATAATAATAATAATATTACTATAATTAAAATTATAATTATAATTATAATTATAATTATAATTATAATTATAAAAAAAATTACACGTAAACAACATGGGTTACCCTTTTAGCATTGACACCATTTTTTTATTTTTCGGGTATTACGGTCGTTATGTTTTCACATGCAAATTGATTTGGGCAGAAAATCACAAGGACGATTCAAATTCATTCTAATTGATTTGTAAGTTATTTTAGGTTGTAAATAATCTTTAGGTAATAAATTATTTTTGAAATTTTAATCTACGTTGTGCCTTTAGGCACGGGCAATTACGTATTATCTCTTTAGTGTTTTTGCGGGCTATATCGATAGCAACTATTGTAGTAGGCTCTGACTCATAGTATAAGAATCTTTTGTCCAATTTCAAGAAAAATATATAAAAAAAAAAATATTATGGTGATGCGATTTAGTTGGTGTTATGACAATACTTTTTTGTTTGGACTTAAATGGCTCTTTTTATACTTTTGGGTATATATGCAAAAATCTTTCTTTTGATTTTTTACATATATTTTTTCTCATTAGATCTCACCAAATGGTTTGCAGTACTACCATTTTTTCACAGAAAATACTGTTCATGGATCATATTGATCGATAGTTAGAGATACTGAAGGCAAATAAATGCTGTCAAACTTCTTATTCCGTTTTGTCAATAAAGGAAAGGTGTGTGGGATACCCGAAAATACTATATTACACAAATTTGAGTCCGTTATCGTCAATCAATTAATTGCTCAAACCTACCAAGAATTAATCAATCACTAATGTTTGCCTAAAAAAGAAACTAAAAATATTAGATACAGTACTCAACTGTTATATTAATTGTATCGTACTTTCAGGCACAAATTATCTTAAGTAACATTATAATACACGTGTCCAAGTTAGACGGAGAAAACCCAACCTCTTGCGATTAAGGTATTAATCATCACACAAATTGTTATTTGCAAACATGCATGCACTCGACATTACAATTTTACTTTTCTTTCGGGATAATACAGTATTTTAATTAAGTTTTAACATAGATATACTTCCTTAGTCTAGGAGGTGTTTAGATTTTATTTTAAATAATTTTGTACATATTACATTTATCATTGGCACATTTAATTAAACATAATATGTACCCAAAAATATGTAGAGTTTTTGAAGTACGTACCAACATCATATTAGAAACATAGAAAATAATTGTAAAGATACATCTAATAATAAACTATCAACCAGGTAACCTACATAGAAATTAACCTTCAAAAAAATAATTTGTTCCTCATATTTTTGGTTATAAAATTAAAAATATTATGGACGAATTTGTGTAAGTTTTTAAATAATAATTAATAATACTTGTAGTTAATTTATAATATATATTCCTGATTTTAGAAGTAATTGGTGTATTATTTAAGAAAAAGATTAGGTTTGGCTAGGGCCATCCGGAAATAAGGCACTTGGACATGCATCATCGATGAGGAGTTGGGTCATGGGCGTTACTGGCCAAAATGCATCTCGGATGGGTTGGGATTTGAGACCTAACACGCTTAACGAGGGAAAATAATAATTAAGGCCTCATAAGGGAGAGGGGTGAGGCCGGGGACCATTCCTAAATTAAATGTACATTATCTTTTTTGTACGTTTCAAAAGGCATATATACATATTTTTTATGTTTTAAATTATAATATTAATATTAATTTTTTAAAAATTAATTTTAAATATTTTTAAACTCAAAATTGTCACGAATTTATTGAGTTTATATTAATATAATTATGAATGTCATAAACTATCTAAAAAATATTAGTATTTATAAGATTTATTGTTTTTAAAACTTGAATGAATCATGTTAATTTTAAATTTAAAAATATCTCAAATTAATTTTTAAAAATTCATTATAATTTAAAACTAATGAAATATTTTTTATTTTAAAATACCAAATTTGCATAATTTTTTGAATTTATTAGGAGTATGTTTTTCACTATAATGTCTAACACCACACATTCACATTA
This sequence comes from Hedera helix, assembly GCA_947179155.2. Lineage (NCBI taxonomy): Eukaryota > Viridiplantae > Streptophyta > Magnoliopsida > Apiales > Araliaceae > Hedera > Hedera helix. Next base: position 26,455,908 of record OX359285.1, read on the forward strand.
CTGCTGCACGAAGGTGAGTTCCATTTTATACTTATATGAAGAAAAAAAATTATATAAAAATATATGTGATAATATGTTTTGAAATTTAATCATCTAGAACTATTATGTCATGGTGTGTTTATATCGACTTTATACAAACCTCATAGAAAAGGACTAGCCCAAAACTGAAGAAAGCTTTCTAGTGGCAACCAAGGTCAAGGACTTGAAGTAATATTTAGTGAATTTAATTAATTTGGGCTGTTCTGAAAGACATGGAAAGTGGGCCAAGTAGACCAACATTATATGCTCAATTAATGGATAGGCGGTAATTGGGTGGATTTTTGTGCCGCCATTTTTAATAGTTTGAAGGACACTGAAAGGATTTCTGGCTGGGTCGAAATCTATCCGTTCTGTGTTCAACCTTTTTAAGTAGAGCCATGTGCACGCACAGTATTTGTATTGGCTAGGTGATACGGACTGGAATACTTGGGTCCTTTCTGTCTCATGCTGAAAGTATATGTGGGTAATGTGGAAAATGGAAAATACGAAAAATTATTCAGCGATTTTGGAGTGTCGTTATGTGCTGTTCTGTGTTATTAATATATTGTTATTTCAGTATATATATAATAAGTTTTTTTTACTATACATATTTAAATGACAGTATGTGAATAGTTTTGAAGCACTACGTGATCATATTTTAAGACTATAAAATAATTTTTTGAAAAATACAATCTTTCATAGAAAAAGTTTATATATTGTATTAAAATAATAAAATACTCAGTTTTAATTCTATATTAACTCGTGATCAATTAATATAATTTGATAAAATTATAAATTTATTGAATAAAATCTCTTTATACCTTATTATATACGATTATTGATTACTATAACAAAGTTTAGCTCGATCTCAATGAGGTTGACATTACAGTTGTTAGATCATATTAAATCGTTCAAAAGTTGTTGAATTGAACCATAACTTGTTTGGATGGTGCATTAAATCAGGGTCAGTCTTGAGAAAGTTAAGAAGGGGTGATCGTACAGAGCCCTCAAATTTAGAGGGATCACAAATTTTTTTTTTTTTTTATACTAAATACGAATATATTTTAAAAAGAGTAAATTATTATTTTAATTAATGATGAATTTTGATATAAATTGTGCTTTATATATTGATGCTGATAAAAAAAAAATTATATACGAGAGAGAGTCTTATTTTTTTTTTTTTTGTACAGAATCTTCAAACTTTCGTGACCGACTCTGCATTAAATCACATATATATGATGTAAATCTTTCCTCCTTTTATTTTTTTTGTTTCGGGTCTTTACTGAAATGACGTGAAGGGTTTAATCAGAAGTACTTTTTCCAAAAGAAGCGTGCGAAAAAACAGTGAGAAGCCTAGACATGCATATCAGCATATTCATCCATATCCATATCCATAGGAAAAGATCAAAATATTTTCCATAATCTTATCTCATCCTTTACAAATTTGAGCTTTATGGTTGGGACCTAGTTTGACCTAATACTATCTTTGTCCTAAAATATATAACGACCATTTTATTAATAATTTCTCTCTAATCGTCTTAAAATCAGAATTATAGCTAGTATATATTTTAAAATTAAAATTTATTTATTCATTTATTTTGATAGAGGGAGTATTATAAACACATGAACTCTTAAACATGCTTGCTTGCCTCATGGCTCCTGAATAGTAGATAGCTGTTCAGCCATCTCTATGCTAAGAGTATATCTTCATCATTCTCCACATGCAGTCTCTGTGTGAACAAAATAATTTGCTGATCGATGGTCGGTCAAGATTTGACAAGGGAATCTCTCTCCACCTATTTGTCATCATAATTTGGTGATAAATTGATAGTGGGCGAAAATAAAAGCTTAAATATAGATTATTATCATAAATTATTATTCTTTTCCTACTTTGACGACTCATTTTTTAATTAGATAATTAATTTTTCTTTTAATTTTATTTTAATGCAATTGATATTGTCACGTCATAAACTGATCAAAAATGAAATGTATTCTAATAATATTACCTAAATTAAACATTAGTACGATGGAAAGATCGGAGTATATAAAAATGCGTCAAAGAGAACAGCAGTATTGCAATCCTTCTTCTACCCTTTCTTAGTTAATGTCAAATGAGAGGTTGCCTTGTGCCTTTCAATGGCAGATTTGCGTTCCTATCCAAATTAATGATACCTCCCGTTCTCAAAAGTCAAAAGGCAGTCACCAGTCATATAAGACTTTGGATATTCTTATTTGTTATGATCATATGATCTGATCATTTGCCCTTTAAATAGAAGAATTCACTTTGATGAAAAATGCATGGCTACTTCAGATATTACTTTTCCTTCCAAAAATGAAATATCACTTCATTTTAAATTTTTTTCTATGAATACTGAGGCTTGTTTAGGATATACCAATTATTTTTCTTAATTATATTTCCAATATTAATTTCATTTAAAATTAACATTCTTTATTGAAAGAAATTCAACTTAAATGTCTCTTAGCTACGGAAATTAATAATATCTTAACAAAATCTCTTTGGTATAGTAGTTAAGTCCACTTTTGGAGAACCAAGAGGTTCTGTGATCCAACTTTGACAAAGTAAAGATTGTTAAATTCTGCTCAACATAGCAAATATATATATATATATATATATATATATATATATATAAATTAATAATACCTTAGTTTTAAAATATAAGATAACTTGTGCTTGTAAGCCTGTTTGTTTATAATTAGAATCTGTACTTATAATTCAAAATTACAGGTACAAATTCTAATTTTATATGTAACTTTCAGTAAGATTTCCATACAGCTCATGTTGATCCGCATGCTAATTTTTCGGTCGCTTAATGGGGTTGCTTGACGAGAATTTCACATGCAAGTACAGTCATATTCCATGCAACTCATGTGGACTTAATTATCTAGGGGGTGCTTTACCGACGTGTACTGTAACACCCTGAACCCGCTACATGTTTGAAGTGTCACACGCCGCAAGTCTGAAGGCTCGCAAGACAATAATATCAATAGCGCAGCCCAAACGAAAACACAATAATAAAACCATCTTGAAACCGAACTGTCTTTCATTATCAAAATTACACTAAGGTTCAATAACTAAAAACTGAAAGCATAAATTTGGAGACACAACTCCCTTGTACAAAAGTCTTATCAAATTCAAAATACTAATAACCGTCATAACTAAAAGAACTTTAGCCCTCCCCAAAAGTATCCACAATGCTTGACTCTTAATAAGGTATCCTGTAAAAATTAATATAAAGGTGAGCGGTAAAACCCAGTAAGTAACAATCTTTACTATTTAGGTGGATCAAGTACAGTTTGCAAAATCTTTTTCGAAATAATTTTTTGTTCAATAACAATAGTAAACATACTGGTTGAAAATAAATTTTTCTTGTTCGATAATAATAGTCGATATATACATTCAAAACCAAAATCAATAATTATAAAACACAATTCAAAGACAAATTTCGATAAGCTCAATATATTCGATCAACGATTTTGATAAGTTCAATATATTCGATGTATCTTTTAATCCACAGAACGACTAAGGTTACAGTAGCCCTGTAGCACGACCCTTATGTTCGATAATGTTAATGATCACGCACCCTACTAAGGGATCGATGAAGCACGCACCCCGAAAAGTGCCCCCGAAGGGTATCTAAAGTTGTGCACCTTAGTAGGTCCTATATAGTTCCGGAATTAACGTGAAACACTAACGAAGTTCAATACATAGTCGGACTGAGGTTTCTAAAATCAATTTACCAATATTATCCATGTTCAAAACATTTCTAAACATTATCAATATTCGAAACTATACTTGTTTCACAGTTTAAAAATAAATACTTAATCCGAAGTTTTTAACAAAATATTCAAATAGAGGCCTTAATAAAATATAGCAATTTTTGAAACAATACATTTGGACATCCGAGTAATTTTTAAATCATACTATAATTTCAAAATACCAAATAGTTTGCAAAATCACTTACACTATACATTTCAAAAATACTAAACAGTTCAAAAAGTACTTACAATATATAATTTTGGAAATACTAAATAGCTCAAAAAGTCACTTACACTATACAATTTGAAAATACTAAACAGTTTGGAGAGTCACTTACCTCGACATTGCTGAACACAAAATTTAATAGTCGAACGATTCCCGAAAATTACGAGTTCCACAGATTGCCTACGTCCTCGATGACGAAAATTTTAACTAATGAGGTCTTTTTATAAAAAGCCCTCATCCAACAAGGTCCTTACTCAAATTAGAGGTCCTTAAGTTGGTGAAGAAAAACAAGAAAGGTAGCATCCTATTTATAGCCTAAGGAATGAGTTGAGTTTTGCTAAAGGGGTGATGTGGGACTAAGGCTTGATGATTTCCTATTTACATGATAAGGAACTTGGGAACTTAGGGGTATTATATGCACTGTACCGGATTGTTTTGTACCGATTATCAATTTTGTTCAAAATAGGATACCATAGCCGGAACCTATTAAACCGATTTTTAGTCCCGATAAGCCGGTACGGTGTCGGGGCAATATCAATAAACAGTTGTGTTAGGAATTGTTTATCAACAAGGAAATATGGTTCAGAGCATTAACATTAGTAGTCATTGTCCTTACGATATTTATTGTCCTTTTATCAAAAATTGATTTCTTAAAAGATTATTGACAATATATCTTTAAAATATATATTAAATTTATTTTTTTTCTCAGTGAGATAGCAATTCACAAGTAAATTTTATAAATACTACTTTGCAAAAGTTGAAAGATCAGAGTAAGGGATTACACAAAGAGAATGAAGGTTTAGTTACTCAAAAATACAACTGATCTTTACTATGTATTCAAAAATTGTTAGCTATAAAATTAATTATGTAATAATATTTCTTTGAATTAAATAATTGTACAATTTTTTTCAGTTATATTATTTCTTTGTAATTGATGTGCATATTAAATCATTTGTAACTAATGATTTAACTTTGTTTGTAATTAATAGCTCTTGCAATTAATTTCTTTGAGAATCGTAAATCAGCTTGTAGAGCAACTACAGAATCGTAGAGTAATTACCTAATAGTAAAGCAACTACAAAAGCGTAGAGCAATTACAGAATTATAGAGCAGCTATAGAATCATTAAGAAGCACTATCACAGATTCGTAGAACAGTTATGAGAATTGTAGATCAACACTAATACAGATTCATAGAATAACTCTTAAAATCGTGGAGTAGCTCAGCAAAAGAAGAACTAACTTTGCAAACAATAATGCATATTTTTATATATCCACTTTGGATATAACACAATATATAATTTCTCTTTTAATCTTGTAATAGACTATCAAAAACACCTTTAATTTTATCAAAATTCAATCATCTAATAGTCAAAATTAAATCCAAAATTTATTAATACTCATGAATTATAAAGGTGTATTTTAACAACTTGTTTTATACTGATGCCTTAGCTCCCTGTAATATCTATGCATCTTAATATCTGAAACAAGCCTTATTTGTTGGTTCTGTTCAACACCACTAATGAATTCAATGATAGACCATCCATTAAAACCTAGATCTCAGCAACCTTCTATTTGCAACAATTAACTTCAATAAAATTTAAACCCCAGCCACTGAAAAGTCCCCCAAAGATAAAAATCCCCCATGCAATTACAATTAATCATTGTTAAAGCCCAACTACAAAGTATACAATCACTAGATCAACCTCTACAGATTGATTACAATAAATGATAGGGTTGAATTATATGCTATTTTTACTCCTTAATACTTAATTTTTATATTTATTGTGTGCTTAAATGTTTAATTATTTAGTTTATTTTGGTTTTAATAGGTTTTATAGGATTTTAGTTAATTTATGTTAATTTAGGTAATTTTATAGTATTTTTATATTTCTTTTTATTTATGTGTTTTTTATTTATTTTTAGTGTTTTAGGTGTTTTATTTATTATTAGGTGTTTTTAGGATTTTTAGTATTTTTATATTATTTTTATTTATTTTTAATTATTTTATATTTTATTTTGTAGAAAAAAATAAGCTTGGGGGCAAAAGTGTAATTCTGCAAGAAGGTGGTGGCAAAATCGTAATAAATGCAGACGCTTGGATTGTGTTGTTTAGTTCAACGGTCTCTCTATTTCTTTATGCTGCTACTAGGTTAAATCTTTAGCGCTTGTCTGAGATTATTTAGTAGTAAGGGTAATTTAGATCGCTTGTTTCTGCTTAACTAAAATTAAGGAGAGATAGGAAAATTATTCGAATGGGAGTAATTATTCCACGTTGAATATTTAAAATATGAATTGAGTTATTCTTGCATCAGTGATTAGTTGTAAATTCTTGATGGTGGATATTGACTTAAACCAAGGTTTTTTTCTTCTCATTTATTTTCTTAAATTACTTACATAATTATTTTAGTTAGTTTTATTTAAATTATTTCTTTAATTCAAAAACCCCCTAATTTTAGTTTACAAAACATAAAATTAAATAATCATTCTCTGTGTGATTGACTATTACTTACACTACTACATATTTATTTTTCCAAAGTAAGATTTTATTTTTGGGTGCTTGCGACATCACACTAATAAATCCACAAAGATGAGACTTGTGGGAGTGGGAAAAAGAAAATTGGAAGGCAAGGACAAAAATTACAATTTGAAATATGAGATAGAGAGGAAAGATCTATGAGATGGGTGATGGAGTGGGAGTTTGTGAAGAAGAGAGAGTCTCTGATGTGGAGAAGTGGAAACGAAGAGAGGCAAGGAGCGATGAGAGAGATTTTTTAAGAAAAAAATTGAAAATTAATATATTATATATATGCTAATATAAATCCGGTTACTATAAAGTAAATTTTATAATAAATTTATTTGTACACTAACAAAGTGTTAACACGTAAGTTGAGAAACATTTTTTTTATTTGCGTGTTAACATTTTATTGATATACAAGTATACAAGTAAATCGTATCTATTCTATTTATTTAATATTTACTGAATTTTTTTTTTATCGATATAATACCTGTTGCTAAATTTACCGAAGCAAAGTATTTAGTATGCCCGATTCTAGTAAAAAAAAACCGTTCGTACCTTATTGGCTTGCACACCCAGACTTATCCGACTTAAAGCATGATTACATCTACTAGGTGTTCTTAATGGCTACATTATAGTAGCTAGAGAATTTAGTAGAGCTCAATAAAATATTAGATAATATTCTCCTAATCCATGCAATTTAAGAAAATAACCGTGCATAAATGTATAAGATATATATGATCTCCACTTGGTGACATATTTATAGTACCTATATGGTGGAATATACTCTAAATATCCAATAGTCATTTAGAATTGAGAACTTTGTAAAAAGTAGCTAATTAAAGGTAAAGCTAGCTCAAAACTTGTGGTTGTTAGACATGCTTTAGTTAATACTAATCTCATGAAAAATTAAACATTAGGTCCCCTCTGATCCACTATCCGACAGAGATATGGCTTATCTATTTAATTTGTTTATTCTTTATACTAGCTCCGAGACTATTAGGCAGTAAAACTTTATAATGAGCCAAAGTTAATGCATGTTGATTTTCTTGTGAAGATTGTTTAATTAATATACACACTTCCTATTTCATGTCCCTTTAATACTGTAATCCCTTCAGAAATGAGGGGTCTTATTTGATTAATTTGCTACGTTTACCTGCATTTTCTTATTATTTTAAGGTAAAACGATTCATTTTCTTACACTGTATTATAAATGTTTTCCAAAATAAATTTAATCCAACCTTATAGTTTTAAAATATCATCATAAAAATAAGTCAAAGCGTGCCTAAGCAAATCAGCTGCATTACAAGAAAGTGAACTATGACTCATTTTCAAGCCTATTAAAACCAAATTGGAACTCTACATCTTTTTAATTTTTAGATGTGTTATTGTCATCACTCGCAATTTAAAAAGTGATTCTATCGATTTGATTGATATGTCGCCCATCATACTCTTTTGTAATTGAGTTGATCGTCGTAAGGCAGGCTACTGATTATGGCATTTCTATCTTCTATCCTCTGTAGGTGTCCATTTTAAATCATTTTATGTCTAAATTACTTGCGTCTCTGTAAAAAGGGTGAAAAGTAGCGGGTGTTCATTAATGGCCACTCATTTATATTCTGTTTATTGAATCATATGAAATTTAATATTCAATTTTTTTGGCCTTAAGCAACTTTACCTTCAATGACGATCAGACAATAATAAAAAGTCATAATAAACTACGTAACCACTTGTACATTTGTGCAATACTTTATAGAGAATAAAATATGTTAACATGAGGAGGAACATATTTACTAATTATATCATCCGTAATCGTCTAAATCTTGAGTGTGAAGCAATGTCAAACGTTCTTATGAATTTCAAATAATATTCAAAATTCTCTAGGAAAACAAATTCAATCTATCCACAAAGGTTAATTAAAACCACTTAGTTGTCCAACATTGATCAACCCCAACAATTTGAAAGACAGCTTGAGAAAAAGTTACAATTATCTACGCTCCCAATGTGCCTATGATATACGTAGCTCTGGCTAGATTATTAACTAGTGTGTATCATCTTATGAGAATATAGTATGGTGTGGATTCGATCCAATACCATTTGAAATGGTATACGTAGGGTATTTTAAAGGTTGTAAAAAAGGTTTTAAACAAGCATGACGATATTTTCAGTACTCCAAATAATAATAATAATAATTTAGGGGTGTTTGATAAAAACTAAATAAAATAGTTCTGAATGTTTAAGTAATCTAAATGAAGTAAATTTCTGAATACTGAATGGAAAAAATTGTTTGATAAGTGACATGTCTGAAACATCTGAATAACAGATTTTTTACTATTTTACCCATCTGAAAAAAATTCAAAATTGTTGTAAATTTATTTAATATTACTTAATATAATATTTATTTATTATTTATTTTTTTTTTACTTTATTCCGCCGAGACTTAACCATTCAGCCAAAAAAATTAGACTTAGTCATTTAGCCCAAAAATCTGATCGATTCAGCTTTAAACAAATGCATTGAATGGCTAACCGATTCAGCCATTCAGCTCCATTCAGATGCTATCAAACAACCCCTTAGTTTAACGCTATATTTTGTAGTATATAATTGTATACCATGAATATCCAAAAATTTACATTTTTGATGAAAAATTCAATTCCTTAGTGTTAGGGAGTTCGATCGGGCTAAAGGCCTAGACTTGGAATTTCATTAGAAAGTTAAGGGCCTATGAAGTGTGGAAGTGTAATCGGCCAAGACTAATATCTCGGAGTCCTGCGGTTGCAGCACAAACACCTCCTAAGACTAATCTCAGAAGGGATCGGTTGAGGATCTATTGATTAGGTCTACTGATAGGAAAACAACTGCCCATCCCACGTAGGATGCTTTCCCGCTTTTCGTTATAACTGAACAAGATAGCAAGCGAGCGTACCTTTGTTTGCTTCTTCTCCAAAATGAACTCCGGACTTCATCATATCTTTCAAATTGATGTTCCAATGTCTTTTTACGAGACGCATTCCACTACAAGAAACAAGTATAAATAAGAAATGGACATTAGTGGTTACATTGTGCGATTTGGTGCGGTTACAAGATATAACTAAAACAAAATCGTATAGTGTGGTTAATATTATAGATGTAACCATAACTGCGGTTAATAAAATCATTCAATTACTAATAGTTTCGGTTATTATTTTGCGGTTATGGTTTTTTTCCGATTAATATGTTATTTAAAGAATGAAAGAAGTAAATAAGCAAGTTAATAATAAAAAAAAGTTTAAAAACTCAAACCACAACTATTACCTACTATTAATTAAAATGCTAAGGCATTTATAAAATTATTAGAATTTAGAAACAACATTATGCTATAAATTTTTTTATTAATACTCATCACAAGTTTGTTATACATGTATGATATAAACAAGCTGAAAAAAAATTATATAAACAACTAAAAATCTAGCAACGCGTAAATAATTAATTCATTTATGAATGAATTTTCTATTATGAAATTGGTAATCATATAATATAGTTTTATCATATAGATGTGTGTTTGTGTCAGTGTCTATGTACACGTGTGTGTATTGGTGTTGTTCAGTTAATTTAGTGCGATTTTTGATTAGAAATCATTATTGTAATCAAATGAGTAGTTTGATATTTTTCAGTTTCAATTTATTAAATTTTTTATTAGTTACGGTTTTTTGTTGTTTGATTTTGCGGGTTTTGAACTTTTTTGCTCATCCTAATGGACATGATAAAAAATGTTAGACATTCTTTTTCCACACACACAATTGATATTAATTGATGTTCTGTCTTTCTTTCTAGTTGCTAATACACGTACTGGAGACGTTCTCGGTGAAAAAATGTCTTTAATTCGCCATAAAAACATGATTTACAAGGTCGGAGCACGGAATACGGGAATAGAATACCAAGAACTTTATCCGAAAGATAGAGTATCATCACTTAGATTTAGGTCGAGGGCAGGCAGATTTTGCAATGCTTACGGGACCCGGAAACAGTCTGCAGCTCAATTAATATCGATCATGGCAGTCTTTCTGGCATTAAGCACATGGTGATGAGAGTTATTGTGCACCTTGCTAAGCATACATATCTTCTCCCATATTTTTTGCCTCGTCAAATCAAGTAATGATATAGATATATATTCCTGTCAGTTGTTCGTCCAAAAGGAAAGATGATGACAATTCCCACCAAATTTACCAAGCTCTAGGCCCCCATGTAAAAAAGTTCCGTCGTTATTATCTTATCCTCGAAATCTAGGAGAATATTATTACGAGTAATGTCACATGTCGGAGAATGCATTGTGTATGTCTGAATTGTCTGAATATGTATTAAAATATATTTTTTTAATTTTTTTAAAATATGTGATTATTATTATTTTTAAAATTAATTTAAGATACTTTTAAAATTAAAATTAACATAAATTCTTTTAAATTTAGGTAATATGATGATAACTATTGTAAATTATCTAAAAAGTATTGTTTATTGTAAAATTTATTATTTTAAAAAAATTTAATGAATTATCTCAATTTTGAATTTTAAAAAAAAATCAAATTGACTTTCAAAAGTAAATAGTAATCTTATAATTTAGTATGGAGAGAATATGATATGACATTTTAATGTAAACAATTTAGATATGCATTCTCCAACCACTATAATTTTTTTTATATATTATTAATTATATACTTTTAAATTTTTTATTTTATATTTATTTTTAAAAATAATTAATTATTAGTTTAATAACAGTCTAGATATCACATCACAATAAAGTTAAGCGGACAAACTTCAATATTTTTATGTGTTAAATAACCAACTTATCTAAAAAATTAAATCGTTAATATATATAGAAAAAAATTAAACGATTGGAGAGAGACCAACAATATATATTCTTCCTAATAATATGAAGATAAATTGTTCTGAAAATATAATCATGTAACATAGAAATATTTAAAGTGATATGCACATTTTCGACTTGCTGTACCCAATTGAACAGATGAAAACATAGTAATATGAATATTTTAATAATAAACTATAACTGTTGATAGTACTGCAACAAGATCAGCATCTAGTTACTTTATATCTATCAACTCGTACCCGAGTAATTTATGCATGAAAACACTGTGGAGAGAATGACGACAGGTTACATATATTACAGCTACACCCATATATATATTCCATATAATATTCGATATACTACTCCATATACTTGGAGAAAGTAAAGAGAAAGAGAGTGTGGTGAATGGTGACCACCGCCGAGCAGACAGAAAGCAACCAAAGGCCATAGAAAAAAGCCAAGCTGGTTTGATATGTTTTGCAATTTAGTGAATTAGTATTATTATTGTTTTATTTCCATAAAGTAATGCCCGGAGAATCTCACACAAATCTTTCAGTGTATAAATTAAAGATATAGAGAACGACACATGGTCCGTCCTTTCCTCGTGAGAGTATATATTGCAATTAACTATTTTCTCCATCTTACAAAAAAAATATTATTATAAAAATATTATTTTATAAAATGAATTATTTTTATTTCAAGATACATAATTAATTTAATTAATAAATACGTTTTTTTTTATTATATAAGATCACAAATTAAAATCTATCCCTCAATATTTTATTAGACATGTCACAAGTTAAACTCTATCACTGTATCCCTCAACATTTTAATGTATGTGCAATGTCGTAAGTTAAACTCTAACACTGTTAAGAGTCTATCCCTCAACATTTTAGTCACAAATTAAACTCTCTCAATATTTTACTGTGCAATACATAACTTAGAATTTATTCCTCAACAGAAAGCACTACAGAAATTTGAATTAAAAAAGTTTAATCTTTAAAATTTATAACTTTTTCTAATATGGTTATATATAACCAACCAGCCCCACCACCTTCTCCTTCTCATATAGGAGTGTGTATATATATATACCATCATTCCATCAATTATATCATCATTTTATCACACTCAACACAACATTATGAACATGGCCAGCTCTGTTCAAGTAAAAGAAATCAGTTTTATCTTTCCTTCAGACCCAACTCCAACTCAAATTCTTCATCTTTCTGCCTTAGATTCCCAGCTTTTCCTAAGGTTCACCATCGAATATTTGTTTATCTACCGTCCTCGCCATGGTTTGGACAAATCCGCAGCCATGGTTCATATCAAAGGTGCTCTGAGCCGAGCCCTGGTCCCTTACTATCCATTGGCAGGTCGAGTGAGGGCTCGACCTGATGACTCTGGGCTCGAGGTCGTTTGTCGAGCCCAAGGTGCTGTTTTCATTGAAGCAGTCTCCAATGACGACGTCATTTCCGATTTCGAGTTGGCCCCACGTTACGTCACGCAGCGTCGGCCACTGCTGTCGTTAGAAGTGGCAGACGTTCTAATGGGGCTCCCACCGCTGGTGGTTCAGCTGACGTGGCTGGCTGATGGTGCCGCGGCTTTGGGAGTTGGGTTTAGTCACTGCATATGCGACGGGGTTGGAAGTGCCGAGTTTCTTAATTCGTTCGCTGAGTTAGCGAGACTCAATGATTTCAAACCTAAACCAGTATGGGACAGACATCTCCTCGATCCGTCGCCGTATTATGCAGCTTTTGTCAACTCGGGGGCTCATCCCGAGTTCAGCCGAGTCCCAGATTTTTGTAGATTTGAGTCGCGATTTTCACAAGAAAGACTCACTCCTACCTCGGTCACATTCGATAAAATATCACTATATGAGCTGAAGAAACTAGCAAAATCTACGAGTCAACTCGGTGAGTCATCATACACATCATTTGAAGTCCTCTCTGCTCATATATGGAGAAGCTGGGCTAAGGCATTAAACTTGCCATCCAATCAAATTCTTAAACTTTTGTTCAGCATAGATATTCGCAACCGAGTCAAGCCGAGTCTACCCAGTGGGTTCTACGGCAATGCAATTGTGCTCGGTTGCGTGCAAACTAGTGTAAAAAAATTGACGGAGAAGAGTCTGGGATATGTGGCGGAGTTGGTTAGGGGAGCGAAAGAACGAGTGGACGACGAGTACGTGAGAGAGGTGGTGGAATCAGTGAGTCAGTCTAGGGCGAGTCCTGACTCGATAGGTGTGCTGATTATGTCACAATGGTCAAGACTGGGGCTGGAAAAAGTTGACTTTGGGATGGGGCGGCCAGTACACGTGGGCTCCATCTGTAGCGACCGTTACTGCATTTTACTGCCCGTCCAGGATCGGACGGATGCTGTTAAGGTGATGGTGGCGGTCCCCACGTACGGTGTTGACAAGTACTTAAGTCTGATCTGCGGCCCCAGCTCGTGAAAGAGTATCTGATTATAATTAACAGATTGACTTTGTAAGATAGGCCGTTGAGATTTCAATTCTTTAGTGTTTGAGGAATGAAGACGTCAGTAGAATTTTGAATTCTCTCCTATTTTAGTCATTGGACACGTGGACGAACAAAAGTGATTTTGCAGGCCTAAGCTTGTTTTTATATCCATGATTATGTGAGTTAAATACAAATAAAATGTGGAGTGTCGTTAACAAATTTAAATTTATTTCGAGGGTAAGTACGTAATATTTGATAACATGCTAATGATTCAGTAGTTATTCTTTTTTTTTTGATATTTAAGAAATTGGGATTTTGATTCTTGTTGTGACCGTGTGTGTAAGAATTTAAAATTAGCAAAAAAAAATACATAATATTTAAAAGAATAAAATAAAAATATTCACTAATTTATTATATTTTATATATGAATTTCACATTAATTATAATCGAGATTTATCTAGATATAAATTATTATTTTTAAATGTGAATTACACCCTCACGGCTCACATTAATTATACTGCCAACCACTGGCCCAACTAAATTGGTTGAATTGTTCATGGGCTGAACTGATTTTTTTTTTTTCCCTTCTTTCAATTAGCTCATAATTACATTACATTTCCCTCCATTCTAGCTACTTAATCCAAGATTTGACACATTATCTTCCATATTAACAATCTAAACATATCATTTGAACGATCAGAATTATAATGTGACCAATTCCGTAGAAGACTACAGATCATTCAAGGTATTTTTACCGCTAACATTTTTCTCAACTATTCAAATTTTTATCAAGTATGCATGTATAAATGTTCGGTGTAGGAAAATGTACAATTTTTCTGAATTTTGGTGTAACGATGCAACTCAACAATATAAATTAAATGTTAGGTGTTGATTTAATTTCTTGTGTAATCTCCAAAATTGAAGGAAAAGAGAGAAATGTGATGGAGAGGAGTAATCAGCCCGATCTTCTTATTTAGTCGGCCATGTCTGAACTGCGATTGAGCTATCATAGCAGAACTCTAATCTGATGTAAAGCCCAAGGCTAATCACCATAATAGTCTGTCTTTGAGTTGGACCTGGACATCAAATTGAATTGTGTTTGAGGGCCCTATGAGCCCAAAAGCCCAAATACGTGAACTTGATGTTGTACTTTCACAAGAGAACTCTATATAAAGAGTCCTGCACTGTTGATGCTTTTGCACTTGTAAGCCGTAATTTATGAATTCCCAATTTCTATTATAATGGATACATTTGAATCATTTCTACACCTGCAAGTTAGGGTTGTATACTTATACGTGACAGAGAGTGTTGAAAGTTGAAACATTATATATATATATGAAAATTCATTCCAGTACTAGATAACCCTCTCTACACTTATTTAATAAACCTATTAATTTTGGTAGTTTTTTTTTCGTCTTTCCTTTTTTTATTTTCTAAAAAAGAAATCGATTTTCCATCTTCTACACAATTGTACCTCTTCAATTCATTTAAAATTATTTCCTTATTTTGTCTTTGTTTGATCCTGTCAAAATTAAAACTATGTTCGTAGATTAAATGTTAAATGTTGCTTAATATATATATATATATATATTTTAAATGTTGTTAAAATAATTACAAAAGTGTTATTAAATAAATATTTATTCGGGAGTACTATTTTTTCTCCAACAATATCAACCGTCTTTTTAATATCAAAAAAATTTAAAAATGATCACTGAGTGCAAAACTTAAATTCTATGCAAAACTTTTCAAAATTTATTCAATAAATTAATAATAAATAACTCTTAAAAATTTCGGTGCTCACAAATGTCTAGGACATATTCAACCATAACAGTTTTCAAAGTTAGTTTTTTTAATATAAAAGTTTAATTTTTTATTACTAAAATGGATTATTTTACATCTTTTATTGTTGTGTCTTACACAATTCTTAATATGCATAGGTTGAATTAATAAAAGAAGCAGAAAATATTAGAGGGGAAAAAGAAAAAAAAAAAAACCCAACCAGAAAATATTTTAAAAATACATCCAAACACGCCCTTGCAACAAGAAACAGAGATAGAGAAATTTCCTTGGGAGCTAAGCGCGCAATTCACTACAGTAATAATACTCCTTATTGATTACAAATCTCAAACTCTACTTTCATTTGCAACCTTATATTGTCAGAATTCTTTGTGGGATGAGTTTTATCTAAACTGTGAGTAATACTTATAATCGTTGGGATTGAATGAATGGAGTGATTGAGTGAATAGAATGATTTCAAGATATTTCAAGTGTATATTTAATTATTAGTAATGGTGGGTGTTGAAGATTGTCTCATATTTTTCAAGATTTGATTTGATTTTGGATATATTTGGTCCTTGATTTGGTTCCTTAAATTGTGAAATTTGTCCCATTCTCTTGCACTATAAAAGGAAGCATTGGTTTCCCATTTCTACACACCAAGCCAAGAGCTAGCAACTAGAAAGAGAAAGGAACTAGAGAAGCTTAGTGAGAGAAAATGAGAGTGAAAGAGTTCTGAGAGAAATTAAATAGTTAATTTATTTCTCAGATGAGAGAGTTTGTAATTCTTCATATTATTTTTAGTGAATTTCTGAGATCTCTCCCCGTGATTTTTTTCAGTTAGGTTTTCACGTAAAATTCTTGTGTGTCATTATTTTTATCTCATACAGTTGTGTGTGTGTGTGTGTGTGTTATCTTAGTGTTTATTTTGTGAGTCTGTTTTCTCAACAATTGGTATCAAGAGCTTTTGGTTCACGCCGTTGGTGTCTAGGAACAATCCGTTTATTGAGAAATCTCGCAGGTCACAAATACAAAGATGACAAACACAAGTATGAGGTACAATGTTGAACCATTTGATGGAAATTCAAATTTCAGTATTTGGCAGAGTACGGTCAAAGATGTATTAGTTCAACAAGGATTGGCGAGACACTAGAAGGGAATGAGAAGAAACCAACAAATGTGACAAAAGACAAATGGGCAGAACTTGAAGCAAGGGTCGTGGCAACAATCAGACTGAGTTTGGCGCCACAGATCAAATATCAGGTTTTAACAGAAATCTCTTCGAAAGACTTGTGGGAGAAACTTAAGAAAGTTTACAAGTCGAAGTCTCTGTCAAACCAGTTATATTTGAAAAAGCAATTGTACCGGCTTCGGATGGAAGAAGGGTCAGATTTGACTAATCATATTAATGAGTTTAATAGATTGGTGACCCAGCTTACCAGTATAGATGTGAAGCTGGATGAAGTCTTATTGCTTCTTGTCTCTCTACCATATTCATACTAAACTCTCCAGACTACTCTCCTTGTAGGGAAGGAAAAACTGACAGTTGATGATGTGATGTCAGCAGTCCTGGACCAGGATAAGTTCAGGGGCACTACTTCCAGAGATCAAGGAGACAGTTTTCTTGCATTTTCAGATAGGCGTGGCAGGGGTCCTAATCGGAAGAAGAATTTCGGCAAGGAACGAGGAAGGTCTCAATCGAGATCAGGCAAGAAAGATATATCTCGGGTTGAGTGTAATCATTGCCACAAGAAGGGCCACTTCAAAAATAAGTGTCCATTGTTGAAAAAAGAGAACAAAAAGAAAGGTAAGTAGATTGAAAATTCTGCTAATGTTGCTGAGAAAGCGGATGTCTGCAGCGACGGAGAGCTGTACAAAGTGGCAAAAAATGAAGCTTCACGAGGTGATCTCTTATCCGTTAGAGACAGTAGCAGTCTTATAGATTGGTATATAGATTCTGGTTTTTCTTTTCATGTGTCCCCTCATAGGGATTAGTTTGATACTTTTACATCCTGCAATGGTGGTTCTGTGATATTGGGTAATAATGCAATCTGCAAAGTTACTGGGATAGACACCATCAAAGTTAAAATATTTGATGGGGTCGTCAGAACATTGGGTGATGTAAGGTATATTCCAGAATTGAAAAATAGCTTGTTATCCGTTGGAGTACTTTACTCTATAGGCTGTAGTATCTCAGTTAGGGATGGTTTCATGAAAATTATGGTTCAATGATAATTATGAAAGGTCAGAAAGAGGACACCCTCTACAAGTTGATAGGGGACACAATTACTAGTGGAGCAGCGGTTTCTATGCAGGATAATTCCAACAGTGATTGCATAGAATTATGACACATGCGACTTGGTCACTTTAGTGAAAGTGGAATGAAAGAACTTCACAAAAGGCAGTTGTTGAAAGGTGTTAAAATGTGCAGTTTGAAATTTTGCAAGTATTATTTGTACGACAAACAACAAAGGATCAGCTTCAAGGCAGGAGCACATACTAGTAAGAATGTACTTGATTATGTACATTCAGATGTTTGGGGCCCGATCAAGGATACGTCAATGGGTGGAGCCCATTATTTTGTCAGCTTCATAGATGACTACTCCAGAAAGGTGTGGGTGTATTTTATAAAGCAGAAGTCTGAGGTTTTCAGAATCTTTAAGCAGTGGAAAGCTAAAGTAGAAAATCAGATCTGAAAGAAACTAAAGTATTTCAGATCAGATAATGGCATGGAATACACGGACAAGTCATTCCTACAGTTCTGCCAGGATGAAGGTATCACCAAAGACTTCTCAGTTAAAAGAACTTCAGAGCAAAATGAAGTTGCAGAGAGGATGAACATAACTCTATTGGAACGAGTTAGATGTATGAGGTTGAATGCAGGTTTGTCCAAGAATTTTTGGGCCGAGACAGTCAATACAGCCTGTTATCTGATAAATCGATCCCCTTCATCTGGAATTGATTACAAAATCCTCGAGGAGGTATGGACTGGAAAATTAGTTGATTTTTCTATAATGAAAATCTTTAGTTGCCTAGCTTATGTTCATCTGCCGGTTGAGGAGCGACAGTCCAAACTTGATCCAAGGTCAAATGAGTACATTTTTCTTGGATATGAAGATGGAGTCAAGACTTGGGAGTTAGTTCAACTTCCAAAAGGATCAAAGGCTATAGGATGCAAGTGGGTGTTCTGGAAAAAGGAAGCTCAGTTCGATAAAGAAGGTGAAAGATTTAAGGCCAGATTGGTGGCAAAGGGATTCTCTCAGAGAGAGGGAATCGACTACAATGAGATCTTCTCACCAGTTGTGAAATACACGTCGATTCGGTTGATCTTATCTATCGTAGCATCACAGGATATGGAGTTAGAGCAGCTTGATGTGAAAACAGCTTTTCTCCATGGTGATTTAGAAGAAAAGATCTACATGAAGCAACCGTAGGGGTTTATTGAACCAGGGAAATAAGGCTTAGTTTGTAGCTTGAAAAAGTCTCTCTATGGTTTGAAACAGTCCCCGAGACAGTGGTACATGCGGTTTAATAGCTTCATGGTGGCTCATGGTTACTCTCGTTCTAAGTATGATTCATGTGTGTTTCAGATCGCTTGATGATGGTTCTCTAGTACTGCTGACGTTATATGTCGATGACATGTTGATAGCAGCAAAGAGGATGACAGATATTATTTAGTTGAAGAATTTATTGAGTAGTGAATTTGAAATGAAGGATCTTGGGTCAGCCAAAAAGATCTTAGGTATGGAAATTCACAGAGATCGTCAGGCAGGAAAGCTGTGATTAACTCAGAAATGATATGTACAGAAGCTCTTGAAGAGGTTTAACATGCACAATGCTAAACCAGTTAGCACTCCGTTGGCAGCACATTTCAAGTTATCTTTACAATTGGGTCCACGGACAGAGGATGAGGTGGAGTCTATATTCAAAGTACCGTATGCAAATGCGATGGGTTGTCCCATGTATGCCATGCTATGTGTAAGGCTAGATATCTCAAATGCAGTAAGTATGATTAGCAGGTATATGACAAATCCAGGGAAAGAGCATTGAAATGTTGTTAAATGGATTTTTCGTTATCTAGTAGGTACAACCAGTTATGGTTTTATGTTTGATCGTGATACTGCGAGAAGTGAGGTTACAGTGTTTGTTGATTCGGATTATGCTGGAGACCTAGATTCAAGGAGATCTACGACAGGGTTTGTATACACCTTTTGTGGAAGATGTATATGTTGGAGGTCAGTGTTACAGTCTACGGTAGCATTATCAACAACAGAGGCTGAGTATATGGCATTGACAGAGGCAGGCAAGGAGGCTTTGTGGCTAAAAGGATTAGTTGAAGAACTAGGTTTCAAGCAGGGCAGTATCCAGATACAATATGATAGTCATTTAGCAAAGAACCAGGTGTTTCACGCCAGGACCAAACATATAGATGTGAGTGGCTGAATAATGGTGACATTGCAGTTCACAAAGTTCACACAAAGGATAATGCTGCAGATATGCTCACAAAATCAATTACAGCAGAAAAGTTCAAGTAATGCTTAGACTTAGTTCACTTCATCAATTGTTGAGTTCGTAGTGGAGTATCCAGTGAGAGGGATACATTCACAAACATGAAGAAGTTCACAATACGTAGTATTTGGAGAATATGAGTCAAGGTGGAGATTGTTGAAGATTGTCTCATATTTTCCAAGATTTGATT